>OZ024876.1:36578720-37178720 GCA_964017185.1 Rugalucina vietnamica
GCCGGGGTAGAAATCCAATGCTCTAACCACTGAGCCAAAGAGTCGACTCCCTGACGCAGTATGTCAGAGATTGTATATATATGATACATTGTATCGAATAGCTGTGCTATTTATAGACGCTACGCATCATTGATAACCTCGAATGAATGAGTGGTGCGATGGGACATAACACCATATTCCACCGGCGCTTTCACATGTCCGTCACGATGACACGCCCATGTTATGTTGTTTACCCACGATACATTTACTTAACCCATATTTGACGAATGTATCCTCCCATCATTATCAATTGGGTGAGCCCACTTTCATTTTTAGGGGCGTCAGGGGTGATTTTTAAATTTTATTCATTTTTTCGATGAAAATTCTCTCAGCAAACACAATTGCCCCAGATGGGACGCCGCGTTCTACGGCGTCACATCTGGGGCTATTCTGTTTGCCTATGTCCCATAAAAGGGACGCCAGGCTTAAATGAGTTAAATAATATGGAGTGCATAGGGTCTATATTTTCTCAGTTTGCTTCAAAATGTACCCAAAGTCTACGTTTAGAGCAAAACTAAGAAAATATCAAAACAAATTATGTTTTACAGCTGTATAGCCTAGTAAATCTGTATGCCACATAGTTGTATTTTAATTGACAAAACTGCCAATTCTTATGGCGTGGGAGTAGAGCTCAGATAACTGACCAGAAATAATGCCAATAATGCAGATTTGAATGCCAACGATGGTGATGACAATTTGCTGACTGCCATTTCTACTGGAAGATCCTACTGCTAAAGGCCTCGTCACACCTTTGCAACCGCACTGTTCACATGTGAGACAATCCAAGTTCTGCTTGTGGGTGTGCCAGTTGGTTTTTTCTCGGGGTTCTCCCGTTGATTGGACCGTCCATATGAGCTGAAATAATCTTGAAAGGGACGTAAAGCTGAATTAAAAAAAAAGAAAAAAAAAAGAAAGAAAGAAAATAAAAACCTTTGCGGATTTCTATATTTTTGCGAAAATGGTAAAGCTGCAAGCTGCCATCTTTTGTGTTTTTATGACGAAAAAATTTGAAAATGTCATAGGCTATCTTAAGGTTTTGATTGCGTACAAGACTGAAGTAGACATTGATGAAAGAAACTGATTGCAGCAAACCAAATTAATGGTATCATGACCCGTTCCAGAGTTAGCTTGATTTGAAAAATTGCATATTATCTCATGAATATTCATTAGTTCTACTATGACATCATAGAAGATCATAGAACATTTTGAATCTCATAAAAACAAATAACTTAAACAAATGATTTATTATTTGAAAACAATTTTAAATCATTTGCACAACTGATTGTTTCAGTTTCAAAACTTCTTATGACCATTTTAGTGAAGCATTTTGTTTTTTATTTTTTCACCAAGGGAGACTACTCTCACATGAAAATAATGCTAAAATTTACATATGGTCCCATATTAGGGTTCTGTTTTCGATAAACGAGTCCCAAGAACAAAACAACTGTTTCGATTCTATATTATTATTTGTAACGTGTACTAACGATGAATAAAATCTTCATTTTAGCAGGGCTCACCTTATCCGGAGGCTCACAATTATCTAATTGGTGACCACACCCCACCCCCTCCTAAACGGGACCGAACCCCCTCTTCTCTATACAGTTACCATGTGCATTTCACACGTTATTCAGTAACTAGAAAAAGTGCCTTGAGATGCACGTATACCCCCGGCTGGAAGCCACCAAGTCCCCCGCCCTATCCACTACCCAAACAACCCGGCACATGTTCACCCCTGACATTAACCCTCACATCCCCCAATGAAAGAC
Organism: Rugalucina vietnamica; assembly: GCA_964017185.1. Classification (NCBI taxonomy): domain Eukaryota; kingdom Metazoa; phylum Mollusca; class Bivalvia; order Lucinida; family Lucinidae; genus Rugalucina; species Rugalucina vietnamica. The sequence continues at coordinate 36,580,526 of OZ024876.1, forward strand.
AGTACCCTTATCAAGTACATTCTAGAAATAAGCAGTGTAAAGCACTTTGCATACAAACATGGGGGAGTGTAGTTTTAGAATGACGATCTATTTTAGAGCAGTATACAGAGGTGACGTGTATACTCAATCTAGGACATAATCACGGACATCGTGGGTCAGGTCCTCAGTCCTAGATTGAAATGAAAGTAGAATGTCATTTCCTAGATCTTGGCCTCAGGTCCCACCCCCACCTCCATGCATGGATCATTGGGTCTAGCCCTTATGTGGTACCTATGTTGTAAGGATGAACGCTTTCTGACACATGGTTGTCACTTGATATAGACATACAGAATATTAATCTTGGTAACTATTTTATTTTATAAATGTGTCCTAGATTTTGACCTCCAGCCCCACCCCTAGAGTTTGGTGCCAAGGAATTTTATTCAACCCTTAAGGGTATCTATGATCCAAACAAGAATACGTTCCTATAAATACTTATTAAGATATGAACTTAGAGATGAAAATACACTATGTAAATAGCACGTTTTCAAGGTGACCTAGATTTTGAACTCTAGCCCCCACCCCCGAGCAAGGACCCTCGGGTACGAACTCATGGAAACAAAGCCAACCTTATAGGGTACCTAAAGTCCAAATATGAATGATTTCTGAAAATTGGCTCATGAGATGAACGCCACCAGAGAAACTTTAACCAAAACTTTGTCCCAAATTAAAGGTGACCTAGATTTTGACCTCTAGCCCTACCCCCGGGCATGAACTCAGGGTCCGAACTCACGGAAACAAAGGAAACCCTATAGGGTACCTGTGGTTGGAATATGAATGGTTTCTGATCATTGGTTCATGAGATATACACCGCCAGAGAAACTTTAACAAAAACTTTGACTTTAATTCCAAGAACGTTCCGGAATAATGAACGAACGATCGAACATACGAACGGGCGAACGGAAAAGCGAAAACCATATAGCCGTCGGCATAAATGCCGGGGATATAATCATTCGTTCATCATGATTTCGTGAAAAGCTTCTATGTGCAAACGTAGACGAGATGCAATCGGATTTTCATTACATAGAGATTTATTGCTGTCGCTTTGCTTAGGTTATTAAACAGGATACGGAAGGCGTGGAACCATTCTGATGACCGCAGTGGATGAGCGTGGAACCATACTGCTGACCGCAACGCATGCGCACGAACAAAGTTGCGAAGAGCGGTTAAAACAAAGGTGCGTGGGCACGCGACAGCAGAATATAGAATCGATATCATTTGAGCCTTCGCGTGTGAAACCCAACAATCTGTATTTCCGACCCAGTCTGACACAACCTGACCTGTGCAGCTACAGAAGAAAGCTAGAATCTTGAAATTTTGGGTATAAGCCGACGAGGAATTGTAGTACCCGTGTAGTGAAAACAAAGGCGCCGCTGATCAGCTGTGCAGCTGCACAGCTGATCTGCGCCTTTGTTTTCGCATAGACAAAAATCCGTTTTTCTCATTATATGTGGCTCATTCCTACTAAACCTGTGAGCAGCAAGGCTGTTTAAAATGATCAACATTTGTCACATTGCTCAGAACTGATAAATGAATTTTGACAGCTCATATTGAAGAATATTGCTAGATGTACAGACATAATTATTAAACTGGCAAAATGTCGTTGCTAAAATGGTAAAATAAATAATAATCTTGTCATAAAACAGGTGTGGATTTCTAAAGCAGGTGATATAAAGGACTTTCTGTGTGACTAAAATGGTGCTAAATTGATAAACTATCTGAAAGTTAAACTTAAAGATAATTCCCGTGCCTATGTTGAAGACGACTGAATATACCATTGCTATCTGACTATCGTTTTATGAGACTATTATTATTTAAGACATTTTTCCTAAACTGACGCAATGTAGAATTTCGGAAATCCTAATTTCAAAGACGGATTATGAAATTCTTGAAAAAACCGCTCCGTTAATCCAAATTTTTAGACGCCTCCGGAAGTTCTTATTTCAAAGACTATTTCGGAAGTCCTTATTTAAAAAAAAAAGGGGCTAAATTTCATACATGGACTAAACGCGCGTTAAACGAGTAGAGACATGGGAATACACTTCTACACAGAATTTGATAAATATGTCCATGAACATAATCAGAAAAAGAAAACACAAGGTAAGTCTCTGATCATGATGTGTGAAATGGTTCAGGTCCCTTTTCATGCTTAACTCACCTGAGCATGAAGTTTATCCTGCTCATATGTACGTGTAAGAATGCCAACAATTGTTGACATGCGAGACAAGCCAAGTTGTGCTGGAGGGTGTGCCAGGTGGTTTTCTCGGGGTTCTCCTGTTTTTGCCCACCTACTGATTGGCCCGTCTAATATGAGCTGAAATAATCTTGAAAGGGACGTGAAACGGAATTTAAAAAAAATGTTGACATATTAGCAGGATAAATAACTTGCTTTGATAATCTTAACTGAAATTTCTACCAATTTGGGTCACTTTAGTAATGATGAGTGGTTTAAATAGCGTGCTCAGCTCTGTTGAGCATGAAAAAAGTGTTATAACCTCGGGGCCCGATGTTTCATTTATTGAGGTCGACAGTCATTAATACATTGGTTAATGGATTTTTTTTCCGGTTTTATCATTACGAAAACTTGCCCACGCAATATACAGGACATACAGATACTTGTGAGCAGCAAAAAATGAAAATTTTATTAGAAAAAAGTCTGATGTGTGCAATATTTTTGCTCAAAACATCAGTTGATTGTGGGTAAATGTTAGAACCGCCTTGATGTGTACCCACTATCTATGTTTTGAATAAAATATAATTCTTTTATCCTTGGGAATCAGTAAAACATTCAAAGAGAGATAGCATGGACTATATTGCACAATTTCGGGTAATGAACCCTCATCAGTAGCCCTTAAACCGAAAACGAAAGTCAGACTGTAGTGCTGCAATTTCTAGAATTTATACGAGGACACATTCCGAAACGAAGCAGAAATAAGAAAAATACTATACTCCTGTAAAATCCAGTTTTACTATATCATATAAAAGTGGGATACAAAGGGGTATACATTTCATAGGCATGTTTTCTTGGTGACAATTTAGAGGAGTCAACTTTAAAAAAAAAAAAAAAAATAAAAAAAAAAAAAAATAAAAAAAAAGTAACTTTGCTACATTATAAAAAGTAACTTTGCTACATTATAACAATTTCATTATTTTGTGTAATAAAGTCTGTCAAATATTCTTCGTCTAAAGGTTTATCAGCGATGCAGATTTCCAAGCATTTCAAAGAATAGCAATGTCCTATGCATAAGCTCAACATTTCTTAATCCCGCGTTAAGGCCTCGACAATCATAAGACGCAGACTTGCGGATTATTGCGAAAAGGATATCTTGTTTGTTTGAATTATTGCTTTACGTCACTTTCATCAGCTAGTTAACGTCTCGACAAGACCATAGCTGTTGACTGCGACGTAAAGAAATAAACTGATAATCAAACAAATAGAGCATATTTACTTTTTTTAGGTCAATACCAAATATATTTCATCGAGTGACTTGAAAACATCAAAATTTAGATGTTTTCAAGTCACGAGATGAAATATATTTGGTATTTACCGATAAAAAGTAAATTTTCTTTTTATTTATACAATACACGGGCATTTTCCTATTCACAAAGCAGGCGGTGAAAATGCAAAAACCAAACATTTTTGAAAACACAAATAATTTTGGTACCACATTGTTCCTAACGTTCTAACTAAGAAAATGAATACCCACACTTTATGTTTTCGTTAGTAAATAACGGAGTTATAGGCATTTGAATTTCTGAAGTGAGGCACATTTAATGACGTCAAGTGAATGGAAACGTCAGAAGTAATCCAAACTCTACAGTGAAAATATCGGCTGATATCAATCACTAGTGAAAATATCAATATCAATTCTGCAGTGAAAATATCACTTTTATCCATTCTTGATATACATTAATTTCACTGCTAAGTATAAAATAAACAAAAACTACTTTTCGCAATTAAACGCACACACCGTACAACCGACTCATTTCATGACGGGCGACTAACACTGATGACAGATGGAAGATTTTAGATCGTTAGAGGAGTGGGTTATGATTTTTAGTTTGAAAAGATAGAATGGATGTGCTCCAGTATTCTGTGGCCGATGTTTTAACTTGTAGGTCCTTTGACTTTCTATGGACACAGTCTGAATAAATATCTATCGCAAATAAAGCCATAATTTGTCATTATTTCACACATTTCTCAAGAAAAGTCGCGAAAATTGGGTATCTGCTGCGATGGAACGCATCTCTGTCAACATGGTCAAAGTCTGCTAACTTAATTCAATACAAATTCAACCATTGTGCTATATTTGTGCCAAATTTGAATTCGCTACTCCGTACAATGAAGAAACTGGATGCCTTCAAAGGTAACAGGTAGACGGAAAATGGCTGCCTTTGTCGACAGATCAATTTTAGAGCGGCTGACTGGGATGACAGATCACAAATTTTAGTGGCTAACGGTGGTGACAAATGGATATTTTAGGAATATTCTTGGAAAAGACCATTGCTTTGGCCAGCTTGTATATGAAATTGTATGTCAAATTGAAGCTGGACTTTAAAATTCTAAGTATTTTAGGTGATATTCAGCTCGGATGCATCCGGATATCATTTTGAGACTAATCTTTATATTACCTTTGAATGAAGGATTTTGATCTCTCGCTCCTGAGTCCCGTACTCTACCCATACTAACATTTAAACTATAAGTTTTCGTTTATATTTTAACGCGCTCCAATTGGCATGCTTGGTACTGGGTCATATTGCTCTATTGTGTGTCGACAAAGGCATTTTCCGTTTACCTGTCATTTTTAAGGCACCCAGCTTTGTCCCTACATGTAAGTGTGTTTTGATTCAAAATCCAGAACGCCGTCAATAATAATGCTAACTTCTGCTGTCTTTATCTAAAATACCATCGTGTCAATGTTTTATTGTCGTAATGCTATTAAACGTAAATGAACTTTAAACGGATATGAATGTGATGTGTCAAAAGAGAAATAGCTCGTCTCAGATCTTTAAACAGATTTAGATTTACTTCTGTGGTGGTTCTTTTTGTTTTATGTCTTTGTGTTTAATTTTTTTTGTGCTGTTGGCGCCTTATGTGTGTTTTCATAGTTTTAGTTAAGTTAAGGTAACTGAGTGGCCACCTATTGGGAAAATAGCTGCTCATTCGGCTTACGATATGTTTCATGGTATAAGTACCTGATTGTTAGTTTGGTTTTTTTCCCACCTCGGTTTTTGGAGTGGGAGTCTTTTTCTGAGTGCGCCTTTTCCTGATCTTTGCCTACTTGTACTTTTTAGTTACAACATGGATTTCTTAGAATGAAATTTAGCTAGAAAATTCCAAGAATTTATTTTTGTTACGGGTATCGACATCATTACGCGAAAGAACACTGACGCAAATTTATCATATTGAAATCCCCCATGGGAAATACAACGTTTTCGACACGAGAACCCGGAGCATTCGCGCTGTCGGATATGTCCATTTTGTCATTGTCATCAGGAAAACATGTCCGTGAGATAACTTCTCCCTTATTTCCCACATTTATACAGCAAAAGTGGGGTATACAGGGGTATACCTGTTTTTCTTATTTTTGCTCAAAAACATAGATTGTGGGTACTCTTTAGAACCGCCTCGGCGAGGCGGTTCTAACATGTACCTACAATCTATGTTTTGAGCAAAAAAAAAACAAAAAAAAAAACATTTTTTCTTTCTATTGAAATTTTCAATCTTTAGGCTGAAAATAAAATGTTGTTTGTTTGTCCTCCACCTACCTACCCACTTTTTACACCCTCGGCTTGCGGGTGTGTCAGGTGGTTTTTCTCGGGGTTCTCCCGTGTTTGCACCACCTACTGATTGGCCCGTCTCATATGAGCTGAAATAATCTTGAAAGGGACGTAAAACTGAATTAAAATAATAATAATAATAATAATTATAATAATTTCCCTACCTACCTACCCAATTCTAAAATGTTGGGTAGGTAAAGGACAAAACCAACATTTTTTTTTTTAATTCAGGCCTTACAGGTGAAAAAATCTCTGTATATTGCATGGGCAAGTTTTCGTAATTTGTCATTGTCGATGGAATAGGCCTGTCGGATCCTGAAGTTGAGCATCAGGCTAGTCTGAATATACGAGTTTATAACTGACCTAGTATGAGAGACGTTTTCTGAGAAGAAGGCTTTAACATATCACATCAGGAAAACATGTCCATGAAATGTGTACCCCCTTAAACCCTACTTTTATAAAGTAAAACTGGGGTATGCAGAAGCATACCTTTTTTTTCTTATTTTTGCTCAAAAACATAGATTGTGGGTACTCGTTAGAACCGCCTTGCCGAGGCGGTTCTAACGTGTACCCACAATCTATGTTTCGAGCAAAAATAAGAAAAATATCAAAAATTTTCAGCTGAAAATTTTCAATTTTCAAAGCTAAAAAAAATCTCTGTTTATGGCATGGACAAGTTTTCATAATGACATATCACACTTCTCCATACACGTATTAACGTCATTCACTCATATTAACGTCATTCACACCCAGGTGCTGAGATATCACATACCCAGCACACATGAGCCGTGTCATGAGAAACTCCGTCTTCGAGTTTCTGAAAAGGTTTGACAGAAGCTGACATGCACAGTCACACATAAGAAAGCTTGAAGCTTGAAAGTTGGGATTTAAGAAGACGACTGTGAAGCTATAAAGAACACTCTGATCATCTGTACAGTTACTGCACAGGTGGGTGCAGTTTCTGCACAGGTGATCTGCTTATTTTCGCAAGAAACGGGTTCCCACATGACGCGGCTCACATCCAAAACGTGCGTATGTATCAGCTGTTCGAAATATCAAATCACAGAAAAATACATAAAAAATAAACCATTCAATAAAATAATTGTGTTACAAAATGTTTCTTATTTCATTTTTATTTAACCTGAGCCGCGTTATGAAAAATCTAGTCTTCAGAGCTTTCAGGAAATGGTCACTAGGAGTCCCTTTACGAAAACACGCCCATGCGATCTTACACAATTGTTTCACAGCTGAGTTTTAATTTTTCAATTGAAAACCCATTATTATTTAAAAATATGCCCAAAACAAAGATTGTGGGTTTTGTTGAGGGGGTTCGAACGAGTACCCACAAAATACATGTGTATGTTTAAACTTTGAAGCAAAATAAAGAAATATAGGAATGCGAGATGACGTAGTTGTAGAGCATCGGACTCCGAAGGCCCCGAGGTTTTCAAACTTTTTTCATGCTCAACTCAGCTGAGCAATAGCTCATAAATACTAAAATAGCCAAAATCAGTTGAAAGTTCTGCTCTAAACCACCAGAACCTGCGATTTATCGTGCTTATAAATTTTAAAATGCCAACAATTTGCTCCGTCCCGAAATGAGTCATATACGTACAAGGAAACAAACAATGTGCATCCCGGTTTTATCTTATCTATGAATTTATTATTTTTTATTTATACCCTTCAAATGACAAGCTCTGCGATGCCATGGCTTTTATCTGCTAACTACAGTTTTCAGGATTCCACTGTTTTCAACCCAACTGACAAACCCATATTTTTGCCTATGCGAAAACACAGGGGCAGATCAGCTGTGCAGCAAATGCGCAGCTGATCATTTAAGCTCACCTTGTGATCGGCCCAATTGACCACAGTTTGAGTTTCGTCAACTCATGTCTGTCTACCTGTTACTTTTTAAGTTTTAATAACCACCTGGTAATTTGTTGTAAGTGCCAATTTTACATCTAATTGCCTTCCGTCGTCAGCACGTTCCCAGCAGGAGTCACGTGTTGGGACATTCACAGGCGTAAGAAGTGTGGTGTGAAATGTGAAGTAATTTTATATTTTGATTAAGAAAAGTGATTTTTAAATGAAACAGTATAAAGAAGCGTGATGTGAAATGTTGTGTAATTCAATAACTGAGAAAAGTAAAAATTTTAAATGAAACAATCTTATGAAGTGTGCCATGAACTTGATGCAACGTCGCCGTGGTCAGGTAGCGCTTCAACACTGATCAGCTGACTAGTAAATGTGGCCTCGTCAGATCTCGCGAGAATGGTGTGAAACGTGATGTAATTTTATAACTGAGAAAAGTGGGAAAATGAAACAGTTTAAATGGTTGTACGCTAGAATCGTCTTTCTGAAATAACCCTAACACGTCTAAACACGTATAACTTTCAAAAGCTACGTACTATGTGGAACCCGGTAGAGCCGAGTGACAATGTACATGTTTCTCACGGTAACGACAGGTCTTGGGTTTGGTATCTACCCACACCGAATATTGTACTAAAGTAACGTACACTTTAAAGCTCTCAAATGAACCAAGGACGCGATGGATCCGTCCCGACATGACTGAAAAGATGTAAACCGGAACGTTAAAACATAACCAAACTAAACAAAAATGGGAATTATAAAGCAAGAGCAATACCAATGTAATCAACAAGACTAGTACGGCATGTCACGGTTGTGTGTGAACATTGTTTTGAGTGGTTATGATGTAACTTCGGCATGATACCCGAGTATGTCCCACAAGAAGTTATGGCCAGGCAATTCGTGTTCCAGAACGACCCAGTAAATACAGACAGGATACTCAAACAAAAGTTATAGAAAAAGACTTTGACATCATGGATTCATTTCTTTCTTATATGGTGTAAAAAGAGTGTTTCATACATCTAAAAGGAAAGCCATTCACCTAAAACATGACAGACGGGTCCATTTATTTGTTTGTTTTGATGCTTAACGTCCCAGTCAACAATTTTTCAGTCATGTCGTGACGGAACCAACGCTTCCTGGGTTTAACCAATACTGTAGGGAATTGATGTGTCTTGCTCAAGGACACAACACGATGACGCCTATGGGGATCGAACCCAGGACCTCCCACCCAGAGTCCGACGCCACCGCGCTCCCCTTTATAATGATCACATTGTTAATTAGCGTCTTCACGTGACCTGCACTGCCCCGTTTGAATACTTGCTTAGTTACCAGTAACGGACCATAAGTGACCTTGGACCAAAAGTGACATTTGACCCGACATGCTTACTAAATCGACTTATAATGATCGATTTGTCATGTGTAGGCAGCTAATCTGACCTATCATGTAGGTGAGTAGTCCAACTGTATTTGAACCATAACGGTTTCGTAGTGTTTGAAAATGTATAACTGGAATCAAAACAACTACCATTCCATAGACGGTACGATATCTTATCTTATCTTATCTTATCTTATCTTATCTTATCTTATCTTATCTTATCTTATCTTATCTTATCTTATCTTATCGTATCTTATCTTATCTCATCTCATCTCATCTTATCGTATCGTATCTTATCTTATCTTACCTTATCTTATCAAGGCTTATCTTATTTTGTCTGTCTGTCTGTCTGTCTGTCTGTCTGTCTGTCTGTCTGTCTGTCTTTCTGTCTGTCTGTCTGTCTGTCTGTCTGTCTGTCTGTCTGTATGTCTGTCCGTACGTCTGTCCATCTTTCCTTCTGTCTGTTCATCCATCCGTCTGTCTCTGTCCTGCTGCTTGTCGGCTTGTGTCTGTCAGTGTATCTGAATGTCTCGCTCAGTCACTGTGTGGCTGCCTTTGTTCCTCCATCTACAGAGCAGTCGATCGTCCGTAATGTAACCGGCACTTTAACATGTGAGATTGTCGTTTTGCCCTGGGAAAGCAAAGGAACTGAAAGGATTTTAGCTCACCTGAGCCGAAGCTTATAGTTGTTTACCCATGATGTGACGTCCGTCGTCGTCGTCGTCGTTGTCCACAATGTTCAAACATCTTCTCTGAAACCTCTAGGCCAATCAAAGCCAACCTTCACGTGGAGCATTTTTAAGAAGGGGAAACCAAAGTCGTATTAATGTTTCTGGTCACATGACCAAGATGGCCGCCATGCCCAAATATGTCAAAATCCTTATAAATCTTCTTTGGAACCTGTGGACCGATTTCAACGAAACTTGATATGTAGCATCGGGGACTCTGGCCCATCATAGTTTATATAAATAATGACCTTGGGTTGACCTTGACCTATTTTACGGCAAGGTCAAATTTGGTCACATAATGAAAATGAAAAATCATCGAAGACGCCAAATAAATTGAAAATTATGTTTATATGTATATCTTTTCTGACTGATAGGACTTAGTTTTTACATATTCTAGATGTAAAATGACGCAGATTCATAAAATACATCATGTTTTCTGTGGAAAATATCACATGCATCTATAAATAGATAATGGGAGACTACTGTAGAATATGGGACACAAAGTAGAAAATCGATTGCTTTTTGCAAATTTATCGAAATTCTGCAGGCTAACCAGATGTTTACAAAAAGATTTTTGCTAACAAAACATAAGAAAAAATCTAATAATTCTCACCAAATAAAGCAGCGATAAGCTTCTTACGAAGTCCATAATCTGTTCGACCATAGTTTAATGGCAACTAATGCTAAGCTGTCACGAGAGAGGAGCGAGGTCACGAAGTGTATCGGAGTGCACAGCTGATCTATATTAGGAAGGGTGAACCAGAGTTTTGATAAATGGTCCAGGTCACATGGCCAAGATGGCCGCCATGTCCATATATAGTAAAAAAAACTTAAAACAATACCATCTCATCTGGAACAAGTAGACAGATTTCAACAAAAGTGTTGGTATGTTTTATCAAGGACTCTGTCCCATTATAACTTATATAAACCATGACCTTGGGTTGACCTTGACCTGTTTACTGCAAGGTCGAATTTGGTCACATGTTTAATGGAAAACAATGTAAACAATCTTTTTTTTCGAAGGCCAAATCTCAGTTAAGCGTTCTCAGGACCAATGGTCCTCTGGTTTTCCTTCCTTTTAACCCACATTTTATTTCTTCTTTGTTTCAGATGCCCTTATTAAGGAACAAGAGACTGCTACTGACCCACCGCCACCCCTACCCACAGACACTCCACCCCATTCCGAGACCAGCTGGGACAGTCCTCAGACACAGTCACAAAGTTCACCCGGACATGGTACGTACATGTATGAATGTGTCTGGTTATTATTATTATTATTATTATTATATGGAGCGCGGTGGCGTAGTGGTAGAGCGTCAATACTCCAAATCGAGAGGTCCTGGGTTCGATCCCCACAGGCGTCACTGTGTTGTGTCCTTGAGCAAGACACATTAACTCGCTACAGTACTGGTTAAACCCAGGAAGCGTTGGCTTCGTCCCGACATGACTGAAAAATTGTTGACTGGGACGTTAAGCCACAACACAAACAAACAATTATTATTATATGTACAATAGCTAGCTCTTGACTGGGACGTATGGCAACAAACATTTGTGTACACGTTAGTGACGTCACAAGTAAAAATAGTTCGGACCAAACCTAAGCTCGGATTTTTTTTTTTTTTTTTTTGTGTGTGTGTGTGTGTGTGTGTGAGTGTGTGTGTGTGTGTGTGTGTGTGTGTGTGTGTGTGTGTGTGTGTGTGTGTGTGTGTGTGTGTGTGTGTGTGTGTGTGTGTGTGTGTGTGTGTGTGTGTGTGTGTGTGTGTGTGTGTGTGTGTGTGTGTGTGTGTGTGTGTGTGTGTGTGTGAAATATTTTATATACCCTATCATAAGCAGCACACATTTTAGGTTTAGGTTGTAAAACTGTAAAAAAAAAAAAAAGAAAAAAAAAAAAAAAAAAAAAAAAAAAAAAAAACACGTCTTCATCTGGTCACTAAGAACACCTCGGAAACTTTAACGTTCCGAAGTGTTTTAAATGTTGACAAAATTTGTTTATTGTTTCAAAGAAAGAAAGGCGGCGGCCCCCGTGGCCGAGTGGTTAAGGTCGCTGACTTCAGTTCTGCTTGCGGGTGTGTCAGGTGTTTTTTCCCCGGGTACTCCGGCTTTCGCCCCACCTACCGATTGATTCGTCTCGAAAGGGACGTAAAACTGAATAAAAAAAAAGTACTATAAAAGTACATAAAACTGAATAAAAAAAAGTACTATAAAAGTACGTAAAACTGAATAAAAAAGTACTATAAATATAACGCATATGATACGATATGCGTAAAACATTTTTCTTTAATATAAAATTTCCGACATTATGTGCAGCACGAACGCGCTTACTGTCGTTTGACGTACACACACGGACTTTGTTTCCCGACACCTTGTTTAGGTCTACGTGATCAATTTCGAGATCTGCATATTTGTTCGTCATTTATCAAAACGTAGGCGGCTTAATTATAATAATACGACCTCGATCGTGATTTAATAAAATTGTGACTACAGTTCCATGCGTTAATGGAATTAGATAGTTCTGTGACTTGCATTTTTATTATATAAAAAGTTCAAGTGAAGGACCACGTATCAACGGCAATAATTCACAATATTTGTGTTAATAGTATGAACGATCTAAAAGAATAACATGCACGTGTACCGTCCCGGATTCCGCGCGAATGCGCTTACATCCGTCACAGATGCGCGTACATCCGTCACAATGAGATATTTCACATGTACATCAGTGATATTGATGTCATGTGCTTATATGATAAGAGAAAGACAATGCCAAGCTTCTTGAAGCTTATTTATAGCAATGAAAGAAACATCACAAGAAAATCTTATTTTTGGTAACTGATAACTTGCACATGGGATCTCTGCCTAGATGTTGCAGTGTTTGGGGGTTTATAGTTCTAGACGCGCTAGCCATCATCCTGAGTTGAGTAGACTATACTTAGTATGTAGTACACATGCTTCTCCCGTCGATTGTGTCTCTAACGAGAATTTGACGACACGAAGCCCAGCTGCGACAGTCGATCGTCCGTCATTATTCCTCCCACGTCAACAGACGGGCGATATTTTAGAAGTCTCGTCACGATAAAATTGTCCTCGCGTTTCTCGGTCAGATACGACATCATAAATCAGACTGTACGATCGGGGGAGCGGGGGATAAAAACACTTTAATCAACTGCACATCATGATACATTCAGCAGTTGATCTTGTTTTCACATGCACTCAGTATGCAAACGTGGTTTTTATGACGAAGCTCATCATAAAAAAAAAAAAAAAAAAAAAAAAAAAAAAAGCTATCGCTTCGCGTGAGAAACGTTTAAGCTAACAATCTGGGTTTCCGGCCAGGTCCAACACAAGCCAGGTTTTACAGCCACATAAACAGAAATATCAGATTTAGAAACAAGATCGTATTATCTATGGAACGAAAACAGATCTACGTCTTTGCTTTCACATATGCAGATTGTTGGTTTTCCGATGCGGCGAGTTTTCATGTGCAAGAATTTTCAGTCATGTCGATACGGAGCCACCTCTTCCTATGATGTGTCTCGCTCAAAGACACACTGCGGCAACACGGTACTCCAGCGGGGTTACAAGACGAGCATATGAGCCGCGTCATGCGAAAACAAACATTTTGCATATGCGAAAACAAAGGTAACTACGAAGCTGATCATGCCTCTGTTTTCCTTACACGGATAGTATAATTTCTCTACTTTCTAAAATTTAAATCCAAATTTCCATCTTCTAACCATTTTCTGTGCTTGCAAGGCTCGGTTTGTGTCGGACATGGTCGGAAACTACATTGTTGGTTTTCTCATGACGCGGCCCATTTGCTTTTTTGGTTCGAAATGTGTTCTACCTCAGTGACACTAGGAACAGTGTGGGTATTCGACTAATCTAAGACGGTATGGCAGACTCTGCTAATATTGAATATGTCAAGAAGAAATAAAAGTTGACTTTTGAAATTTAAAAATGTTTAAAAAAAAATGAGTTTCTCGTGTAAAAGTTGATGTTGTTGTCATGTTAAGCCACCATGTCACGTTTCAAGAAGCGATTTGGTCCCGTAGGATACAAAGTCAAGTTTATCCTTGTTAACCTTTCATACGATTGACGTAATAATGAATTAGTCGGTCTAAATACAGATGTACAGAGAAAGGCGAGCGAGCACAATGCCTCCCTTGTCGGTGAAGATTACGTATAGATGTTGCTTATTACTATTTTCCAAAAATATAAGGTGAATGCAAGCTAACCTGTTAAAGACAGATGTACATAATTGAAGGCGCTCAAAGGAACGTGCGTATCTAAGGGTCGAAACGTCATTTTTTACGCCGCATTCGTAACGTCAGTTTTCGCTCTAAACGTCATTTCTAGCGTCAGTTTACGTTCGGAATACGAAACTATATCCATACAATTATGCAGAGGACTTCAGAAATGTAAAAAGTTTGATATTATTTATTATTTTTGCTCAAAATATAGATTGTGGACATGTTATCCCGAAGAAAACAACATTTCCGCGACAGTAAGCAATATTAAATACTAAACAGTGTCGGAAATTTTGGCGCAAAATCGACGTCGCGCGTAAAATGTACTGAATTCAACAACGACTGCCTCTCTTCGCACGCATATAGCAGGAAAACGAATCCGGTAACTAAGGACTTTCTCGTTATCTATATGTGGTTCAGGAATTTTTCTAATACATATCAGTTTTTTAAAAAATCCTACCGTGGATTTTTTGAAATATATCAAGAAAATTAACAAAAAGGGGGTCTAAAAATCGCACTTTACGTTGACGTCAATGTATTTTCGCTCTCAAATTTGACGATTTTGAAGGCCGATAGCTCGAAAGCAAGCTCGGAACGGTATCGATTTCTTTTCATTTTCCTATGTAGAACATCAAATTACACTCACATGCAAAAAATAAAAAATTTCTACCGTGAGGTCAATTACGTACATCTGGCTTTAAATATCACAAACGTTATAAAAGACATGAGGAACGTCACGTCCATCGCTGCATGTCCTTGATGTGCGGAGTTGGAAGTTAGAAGCAGCACGAAACCGATTTTATTCTTCAAAATTTTCACCTCTTACACTGTTTATAAAACTCATTTTGGCTACACGAAGTTGCCATAGCGCATTCAGCAACATAGTGTCAATTGTGCCTAGAGTGTCACACCTTTTGCGTTTACTGTCTTGTACATACATTAATTATGGCCAGGGTTGCATTTGCTTTGGTCCCCAGATCTCTCACTGAAATGAGTACATTGGAATTTCAAAAATGAGCCACCGCACCAGAAAATCAACAATCTGCATATGTGAAAACAAGACCCAGATCAGCTGTTCAGTAATGATCAGCACCTTTGTTTTCGCTACACGGATAGTATAATCCCTCTTCTACTTAAATCCAAATTTCAAGCTTCTTGCCCTTTTCTGTGACTGTACAGGCCGGTTTGTGTCATATCTGGTCGGAAACTCAAAATGTAGTGTTCTCATGCAAAGGCCCATGTCTTTCTATTTCAGGACCGGAAGTCATTGCCGGTGGCGTCGGCGCTGGCGTCACACTGGCGATAGTTATCATCGCGGCAGTGATTGTACGCCATATACTGAAAAAGAGACGGGTAAGAGACAGACTGATGGCGAAATATGACGCTTATCCCACGATCCCCACGGCGCATCCTCTGATGTTTAACACCCAGAGACAGTTATCACACAAGAGTGACGTCACTCCGAGTGCATATTACAATTCAATGAACATAGTGACGGAAAGACCACAATTCGAGGGGCTCGAAATGTCGAAAGGTGAAGAAAACGGGAACAAGTTTCAGCAGAAGTTGTATAAATTTCATAGTTTTGAGTATGCGCAGACTGGCAGAGGCGAGCACGAGACATCGACGCTAAGGCGCTCGAAATCTGTGACGTCACTTGATGACAGTGCTTTGCTGAGAGTAAAAAATGAAGCGAATATTAGGGTGGCTTTCAGTCTGAAGTATGTGAAAAATCTGAGACAAGTAAACCTTAAACTGCATAACATTTCAGAACTGCCCTCAAAAACATATGGCTTGGACGTTTACGCGGTGGTCTATCTTTTCCCGCGTAGTAACGAAGGTGTAAACAGCCGGAACACAAAGGGAGATAAAACTGTTAAACTGGAACAAACATTTTTGTTCGACGATCTGACATTAAAAGAAACTGAAAAATCGACGCTGCGGATAGCGTTGTTTTACAGAAAACGCGTTCGACTGGCAAAGGAAGAGTTTTTGGGAGAGCTGTTCCTCAAGTGCTCAGATGTGGACTGGTCATCACAGCAACCAACCAGATACGAGATTGAAGTGCATAAAAACAGAGCAAAACGGGTACGTTGCGTATGTCCATTACGAAAACATGCCCATGCAATATGCAGCTGCGTTCAGTTATTAATATACCCCTGGAATATCCAGAAATAGATTGACAACTGTTCTTGTCTTTGAACACAAATGGACAACTGGATTTGTTTATATAACCTGTTAAGTCCATTTCTTGCCAGTGACGATTGTTCGAAAACAAGAAGAGTTGTCAATTTATTTCTGAATATTACAGGATTATATCAATAACTGAACGCAGCTGTACAGTGATTTTAAAAGCTATAAAAATAAAAAATAATTTCATTTGAAATACATGTATTTTTATCGGCGATGCGGTTTTAACGAGTACCCACAATCTACATGTATGTTTTTGATCAAAACTAAAAAAAATGTTTACCCCTGTTAACCCCAGTTTTGCAATATAAAAATTGCTGTTCAATGGGGTAACTTTTCATGGACATGTTTTCCTGGTGGCCGTTTTATGTCTCTTAACCTCCACGATGCCAGGTTTATAGGATAACTGATGACGTCTATGTGGACGAAATTGCGATATGGCCCTTTACCTTTGTAATAAATATTTTGGTTTAAACTTTCATTTTATTTGCACATAGAGGATCTTTCACGAGTGGTCATTTCCTATGAAATTTGACCACGAGTAAAAGATTCGGTTTATTTTATGACATTTAAAGTTGGATGTGAATATAATTTCACTGAATTTTTTATACACAGTTGTTGTCAATGAAGTTACAAACTCCCGCAAAAATGTTTTAAATAAACTGGTCGTAACATATTAATTATAATATTTATTACACACTGATGGCGTTATCCACTGGTAAATTTCTCAATTATTTCCAGGAATCAACCGCGGAGAAATACCTGTTCGCAGACCTTGGTAGTCTGTTTGTCTGCTTAGAATACCAGTTGGCGGCGAAACGGATGAAGGTCATGGTCAGAAAAGCTTGTAACCTACCGAAATCAGATCGTCTTATTGGACGCCCAGGTAATAACCAAGTTTATTTTAGAAGCCTCCGTGGTTCAGTAGCTAGGTCACTCGCCTTGTAAACCAGGGGTCGCAGGTTCGATCCCGGGCTTCTCCAGTCCGTCGGATGGGACTATAAACCGAGGTCCCGTCTCCATATGACCTTAGCTGTTGGTGGGAAGTTTATTATAGTAGTATGTATACACCTTTGACGCCAGTGGTGGCTGTCAAGTAGTGTAATTGACTGGCTTGTCTTCTTATTCAGCTATTTGCTTGTCTCACTTTTAAAATGATTTAATAAAAAGAGCATGACAAATGAACATTCCATATTCACTGCACATACATAGCGATAATGTCATAATGGGGTCATTTTACTTAGATCGGATTGTCAGTCATCTAGATGTCCCGTTAAATTTATCAGGCCTTCAAAAATAAACCAGTTTGAAAAATTGATGGTTCCATCAGGAAAATATGTCCGTGCAATGAATACTCCTAAAACCCCACTTTCATATATACCTGAGGAAAATTTGGCGAAATCAGCGAGTTCTATGCTCCCCAAGAGTAAAATGGACTTTGATTACACAATTGATTACAGAAAACAATGAAGTTTATCGTATCACTGGAATTAATTTTCTAACCGGGTACAGTTTTATGATATTTTGGTGAAAAGTTCATTTTTGAGGGTAAAATTGCGAAATTCTGAAATTTCTATTTGCTTCAAAATACTAATGTCACGTAGATTTTTTCTTATCAAACCCACGCCTAAAATATTGCCAACACTGCGTTCTTTGTTTTCAATGTGTTTTCATCCAACCAAAGCAATTCAGTTTTGGGGAAAATCGTGGTTTTTAAGAAAAAAATCGTGTTTTTAGAAATTCACCTTAAAAAGTTTTCTGTCTGAAAATTATACAATCGCTTTCCAGTAAAATGGTATAGTAATTATAGACATCATTATTCAGGCTTTTCATTTTATTTGAAATTGCACTTCTATCAAGTTCCAATGAAGCTGGGTACCAGAAATTAGCACTGGGGTGTATTTTCAGAAACATATGACATACGAATGCGAGGCATAATTGGGCGTCAAAAGTTGTTGTTTTTTTTTTTGTTGTTTTTTTTTTAACTTATATGGGTTGTAAAAGCAACTAAAATTGTTTTGTAGGTGTTAACATGATTGACATTGTGTTTTCCGTGTTCAATTTTGGGGTAAATGATAAAATTTTAGCAGAAAATCGCGAATTTTTGTAAACCACCACATTAAGTTTTCTTTATATACAATTGCTTTCCAGAAAAATGAAATACTGAGCCAAACGACTTCTTATTTTCAGTACGGCTGCATGAAGTGCATAGAGCTACTCTAGATTCCTCGGTCGTCCATGTTCTCGTGCGCATGCGCCGCGGTTCCCGTACCCATGCGTGTCACACTTGCGTTCAAGTATTTAGAAGTCCATAACTTGACAGATACTGACCTGAAAGCATTCATACTTGGATCATAGTTACCCTGTAGAGTTGGATTTCTTTTCATGGCATCGGGTCCATGGGTCCATGCCCCGGGGTGGGTCTAGAGGTTAAAATCTAGAACACCTACGAAATTGCTTTTTCTCTGTTAAAGTTTTCTAGAAGTTAAAATGCATGTATTGACAAACCCTTATCAGAAAGTATTGATACATAAACCGTTGGTGCCCGGAAGTGTTGGCTTTTACTTCAAAGCCCTAGACAGTCTTTGCTGGGGGCGGGGCGAAGGTTCAAATCTAGAACACCAGTGAAATTGTCCTCCTATCTGTGTTAAAGTTGTCTAGAAATCTATACATTGAAAACCAATTATAATGCAACATTCATAGTAGGGATGTTGGTACGAAGTTGCATTTCAGTTCATGGCATCGGATCACTAGGTCCATGCCTGGGGGTGGGGCTAGAGATTAAAAGCTTGAACACTGTAAAATTGGATGCATTGGTGTGTAGCTTTTACAAAGAGACCTTGACATCAACTTATCATAAAACATTCATACTTCATGTACTTTAGGCTCCACGACATCGGACCACTGGGTCCGAGCCAGGGCTTGGGCTAGAGTTCAAAATCTAGAACACCTTAAAAAATTTTGTGTTTCTTTTTATTTCTTAATAAGAACAACTAAGGAAGATGGTCAGTCGGTCATCTTTTAATTTGTGACACTGACTAGTGTGTCACGAAGTTAAGGCTGGGTTGACCTAATGCCCATAGTCCAGAGATTTTTGCCGCTTATATCTTGACACTCAATTAGTATATGAGCATACTTTTTACACCATATGAGTAAATATGACCAAACCTTTGACCATAGTATATCAGCATATTCTTTCACATTATGAGTGATTTTGACCACTAGATCTTTCATCCAACAGTAGTTGTAGGTCACTGTGACCTAATTTGATGGTTCAGTAAAGGCAAAACGATATATGAGCATGATGCTTTGGGTTACAAGTCGAGTTGGTACCAGAAATTAACAGCCGTGTGTATTTTCAGAAATAAAGGTAAGACACATACCCAAAGTATTATATACCGAAAAGAATATTTATAATATCATTATAAAATCGTAAGAATTCTACGACTTCGAGTATTTTACAGATAAGATTTAGAGAGAAAAATAAAACAAAAATTCACTGGAGTTGATGTATCAAAACCATATCTCAAATTGATGATAAAAATCCACGACAAGTCGTTCAATTTCGATTCTATGCTACCGAAGAGTAAAATTACGTAGTGATGTACATGAGTGGTCCAAAAAGTAATGCAGACACGTATATCCCAATGTTAAGTCCAATTCGCATGCGCCAAAAATACATGCGTGTAAATATGCTCCGGTGTGCAAATTTTACACGGGGTACATGTAAGCAAATGGCACATGCAAACGCAAATACACACCAGAGTATATTCACATATGGGTAAATTTACTCCTGGGTCTGACCAGATGCAACTTTTATTTTTACAAATACACACGTGTAAATTTACTATTCTGTCCCATGCGAACGCCAAGTAAAATTTACCCATGAGTATTTTTATTTCAAGTCAATATTCGGCTTTTAGATAATGAATTTTCACATTTTTTGTTCTTAACTGATTATATGACAGTTTCTGAAACTGTTGACATTGTTGCTACATAGGAGTTTATTGTCATTCAACACATTTTAAATCATATGGAGGGCAAACAGCCACACTACATGTATTTCTTGATCACTTTTGGTGAGGAATCTTGGGGCATTTTTATAGTAATTCCTTGTGAAAGGATGATAATAGAGAGCCTGACCATTATAAGATTCTCCTCTGCTGCCACAGCCCTACAAGAACACCTTAAAGCAGCCTCTTCTTGTTTTGCAAATACAGAAAACTTAAATAAACAGGACTGGTTTTAATCCAGAAATGATTTATTTACATACAAAAATACTCCTGGTGATACAACTTATGCAAACGCAATTTAAATTTACTCACAGGTTGATATGCACACCGGAGTATATTTACACACCGGAGTGTATTTACACACCGGAGTAGTTTTACACGCGTGTATTTTTTGCGCATGCGAATTGGACTTAAGCCTTTGGCAGATAATGACGCCCACGGGGCGGGGCCTGTATGGGGCGCAGGGGTATGGTTGATATGATTTATAACGAGGATTACTATTCATTGCTACATACAAATTAAAAACGTTCTGGGCCTTTCAGAGAAGAAGATTTTTTTTTTTGTTTTTCTTATTCAAAGTCTATGAGAACTAATGACCCCGGGGAGGGACCATCTTTCACCCCAGGGGGCATGAATGACAGGATTTATGTATACCTAATTATAATATTGCTGCATACAAACATACAAGCTTTGGGCATTGTGGTTTTAGAGAAGAACATTTCCCCATTTTAAGCCTATGACAGATAACCACACCTCGGGGTGTGGTCTGTACGAGCCCCAGGAGTACTGGTGGCAGGATTTGCAAAGAGGGTCGCTACACATAGCTACACATAAAGTGTAAATGCTCTGGCCCTTGTGATTTCAGAAAAGATTGCTTATGTGTTTTTTTCCGATTGTAGTGCTAAGGTAGCTAATGAACTCCTGGGGCCCTTCTTGGCCCCAGGAGCATGCTTTGCATGATTTACACTAAGCTCCACATAACAATTCTGCATACCAAATATTGAAGCTTTTGGCTTTGTAGTTTCAGAGTTTATATCCCATTTTAAGGCTATAACAGATAATGACGCCCTGGGGTGGAGTCTGTATGGACCCTAGGTGCATGGCTGGTAGGATTTATAGAGTAATATACATTTCTACACACACAATATTAAACATCTGGGTCTTGTGGTTTCGGAGAAGAAGATTTTTTTATGTTTTCCCATTTTTAATCTAGGGGAGCTATATGTTGTCATGGAAACCAGAGTTCTTGCCCAAAACCTAACGCGACAATTCCCCCATCATTTACCCAAAACTTGAAGTCTAGAAAACACATTAAGTTGTCAATATTGCAAAAAACTAGAAAGCTAGTTCAGTTGCATTTGTATAGTTTTCATGCAGAGAACTTTATAAGGTGGTTTGCAATGATTCGCAATTTTCTGCAAAAAACATCTATGTCGCCATTGCAATTCCTGTTGTCGGGCTAAAAGGGTAGCTTGAATGACATTTCTCTGGCTTTGTATTTCATTTACTGGAAAGCAATTGTATAGTTTTAATGCAGAGACGTTTATATGGTGGTTTTCAATAATTCGCGATTTTTCTGCTGAACATCATCATTTACCCCAAAATTGAACGATGGAGAACACAGTTTCAATCTTGCAAATACCTATAAAACTATTCTAGTTGCTTTTTATAACAATTTTAAGTTTCAAATACACTTTAATAAGCCACATTTCTGCCTAGAAAAACAGTAACACCTCGTATGCCATATATTTCTGAAAATACACCCAAATGCTATTTTCTGGTACCCAGCTTCATTGGATCTCAATACAAGTGCAATTTCAAATAAAATGAAAAGCCCGTATAATGATGTCTATGATTACTAATATCATTTTACTGGAAATCAATTATGTAGTTTTCAGACAGAAAACTTTTTCAGGTGAATTTCAAAAAATCGCGATTTTTGTCATAAAAACCATGATTTTCCCCAAAACTGAATAGCTTTGGCTGGATAAAATGCATTGGAAACTAAGAACACAATGTGGGCAATATTTTAGGCGTGGGTTTGATAAGAAAAAATCTACGTGACATTAGTATTTTGAAGCAAATAGAAATTTCAGAAATTCGCAATTTTATTCTCAAAAATGAACTTTTCACCAAAATATCATAAAACTGTACCCGGTTAGAAAATTAATTCCAGTGATACGATAAACTTCAATGTTTTCTGTAACCAATGGTGTAATCAAAGTCCATTTTACTCTTGGGGAGCATAGAATCGAAAACTAAGCGACTTATCTGGGATTTTTTCCTCTACTAATAGCGAAACTGGGGTTTATAGGGGTATATCTATTTTTCCTATTTTTGATTCAAAACTAACGTGTACCCACAATGTATGTTTTGATCTAAATTATTTAAAAAAAAATCCAATGAAATTAATAAAACCTCTGTATATTGCCTGGACATTGGCACTGACTGCGCTCACGTTCGGGTTTGTTTCGGAACTCACGAGACTCAAAATAATGTCATTGTGTCATCAGACAATTTTCTTTCTAATTGCGTGTCAAACAGCACGCAAGTCTGTCACGTTTTCATGAATGGAGTTAAGTCGTGCTAAATGCAATTTGAGCCTCCTAATATACTGTTTCTTAATTAATAAAGAAACAAAAAGAAATAATGAAACTAATTATGCGCTACGGATCGTCACGATGTCTCCTATCGTGAGTTCTTCGTGTATAATTGAAATATGAGCGTTCCCGTGAGAAAATCAACAATTTAGGTTCTCGACCAGGTCTGGCACAAACCGGGCTGCACACTCATAGAAAACACAGAGAAGCTTGTAATTTCGGATTTAGTAAAACGGGGCATCAAACTATCTATGGGGCGAAAAGAAAGGCGCTGATCAGATGTGCACTTACTGCACAGCTGATCTGCGTCTTTGTTTTTCGCATATGCAGATTTTTAGGTTTTCAGATGCAGTGATCACGTTGCTTCACTGTAATGTTATCGGCACAGGTTCTATAAAAATGTATCTAGTTTTTTTCTTCTACTAGCATTTTCTATTCCCATCCACGTTTCTGCGTATCTATGGAGCTTGCTTGACAATGTCTTACAGGGGCACCCCGAGTACAAAAGGCCAACTTGAAATTGTGTTTTAAGAAGTGCAGATTCTCTCGATTCTAAATCATCGCGGCCAGAAAAAATACAGACTTTGATCGCAACATTGTGGGCATCAACTAGCCAGTCCTTATCCCCTGAATGGTCATGATAGTAAAACCGAAACATACCAGACTGATGCCACAACCAAAAACATTACAGCAATACGCGTACAAACTGATGCCACAAACAAAATCATACCAGAAATACGTGTACAAACTGATGCCGCAAACAAAAACATACCAGAAATACGCGAACAAACTGATGCCAGAAACAAAAACATACCAGAAATACGCGTACAAACTGATCCCACAAACAAAATCATACCAGAAATACGCGTACAAGCTGATGCCACAAACGAAAAACATATCAGAAAGACGCGTACAAACTGATGCCACAAACAAAAACATACCAGGAATATGCGTACAAACTGGTGCCAAAAAAAACCCCAAAAAAACATACCAGAAAGACGCGTACAGACTGATAGTAAAACAAAAACATAGCAGAAAGACGCGTACAAACTGATGTCACAAACAAAAACATACCAGAAATATGCGTACAAACTGGTGCCACAAACAAAAAAATACATACCAGAAAGACGCGTACAAACTGATAGTATAACAAAAACATAGCAGAAAGACGCGTACAAACTGATGCCACAAATAAAAACATGCATGTACCAGAAAGACGCGTACAAACTGATAGTATAACAAAAACATACCAGAAAGACGTGTACAAACTGATGCCACAAACAAAAACATACCAGAAAGACGCGTACAAACTGATGCCACACACAAAAGCATACCAGAAAAACGCGTACAAACTGATGCCACGGACAAAAACATACCAGAAAGACGCGTTTACACAAACTGACGCTGCATCCATTTTATGTTGCATGTGAATCTACATGCTCAGTTGGGGTCGTACAGTATAACATACCATTTGTAGATTACCATGATTTAATGTGGTATTATTGACATAAGTCATAAGTTTTCCAAGCGACACAATCAGAGCTCAGAGGGTAATTGGACAACTCGGCCCATAACAAACTCGGCCCATGACAAACTCGGCCCATAAAGGGCCGAAATGTCCCGGAATCGCTCAGAGACATGTGCGTGTAGATTCAGGAGCATTGTTTCGTGTTCAATGTTTTGCCATGCGATGAAAGCAACGCTTTAGTGGTGACTTCATCTCTTTTCAGCCCATTACGTCTTTATCAACCTTCTGCGAAACAAGGAACTGGTAAAAACCCAAGAGACCCGAACCGTGGGTGGCTACGCACCAGTCTGGAACCAACCTTTCCTCTTTGACCTACCCGGAGACAGTGTGAACGACTTCTGTTTTGACTTCATTGTTATGCGCGGGAAAATCCGCACCAAAGATGGCGTCGTGGGTCACGTGATGATAGGACCGGATAGTACGAAAGAGGGCATTAAACATTGGACAGAAATATTGTCGCCACGCCCCCTGGATACAGCGAAATGGCACAATATAATGCCGTTGATTAACTATAAGCCTAGTGTAGAATCAGGAAAACAGAAGGCTAGAAGAGACTCATAAGAGGTAGCCCTAACCAGAATTTAAAATGTCACTGTGAATGAACGTCGGAGATAATCGGGCTAGAGATAAAACCGCCAAGTTTTGGGTTTCGTACAATACGAGCCCTACTTTCACAAAAACGTATCTATTGTTATTCTTTTGCAATTGAAGTCGAAATATAAAACTTGATTGAAAACGTCCAATAGCTTAAGGATGTTCGCTGCCAATGAAAAAGTATTCAAACTTTTATTCTAAGTGCTCTTTTTTGATTCCAAAATATAAAATAAGACATATGAAAACAAAATAAATATAGGGTAGTGGGCATTTTTTCAAGCTATAGGCCTCTGAATGAGACCTCTAAACAACATATTTGAAAATTAGAAAATTTGATTAAATTTTCATTTCTTTCATATATACCTTCCTGGACAAACAATACATGATGAATGCTTTCGAAACTCATTTTGTTTAAGTAACACTGACTATGTTGGACCCAAAACAGACATAAATTTTCATCTTGAAGTTGATGTCAATTTTTTTCGACTCATTTAACAACCCTACCCCCTAACTTTAAAAGTCGGAAAAAAATCAATATTTATAAATGTGTCAAAACCATATTTGTAGATTCAAACTTTTTCTTGTATTTTCACACGACATAGAACTTGTTCATATTTTTCGAATAAAAGAATGAAAAATATAGGGTAGTGTGCATATGAGAGAGAACCAACGACTTGAAAATCGCCATTTTAACCCTTTTTTCGGCTGTTTTATTTCTTACACCCCATTTCATAAAACCACCCAAAATTTTAAAACTAGCGTACCAAAGAAAGAAATATTGATGAAGAAGACCTTGCATACATCTACTTCTTCTAAAATAAACATCAAATCAGTGCAAGTAATTTGAAGTTGTGTAATATTCAAGTTTAATCTACCCTACCCCCTAAATTTTTCCGACACTTAAAATTTTCTAAAAAGTTGCAGAAAATGGGGTGAAAAATGAAGTTCCTTAGACTGACAATTTTCATGACTCGTTCAATGCATATCATCAACATGTATTCAAATATAAAATATTAGGAAAATATCTGCAACCGTTTACGAGATATTCAACAAAATAAAAACCGGAAGTTCCGAAATGTCAAATGTTAGCAGCGAACATCCTTAAAATAGCGGATTAAAAAGTAGTTGGGCCGGGATTGTACTTTCTCACCCATCTGACAAGCATATCCCTTTGTGTGCCTGTCTGAGATATTTCTGTCGCAGTACTAGTAGATTTTAGCTTTCTTGCACACCAGACAGAAATTGCCACACTTTTTGCCTGGGTGATAAAATTGCATCTCATCCAGGTGTTCTCACCCAGGCTAAAAAAAATACGCAAAACCTTGAAATAAACCAGATTTTGGGGGTTGTTGTGCAAGAAAAAGAATCTAATATGGTGTTCTGTTCTAGATGGAAGTTTCCAACCCTCGGGATGACCGTGCTGAGCGGAACCTCGGCGGAGCCTCGGTTCCGCTCAGCACGGTCATCCCTTGGGTTGGAAACTTCCATCTAGAACAGAAACCCATATAAGATTCTTATAGTCTCAAAATGTCAATCATTTCTGAGAGATGTACATCTTTATGTGTACTTCCATATAAGGAAATGATGAGCTAGGTGTCAACTGTCAGTGACAAAAATAACCCTGCAGGTGTTAATTTCAGGAAGTTTACAAGAGTAATTGTAGTCTGCTGCTTTGATAAAAATCTCAAAATTTAATTTTGTTGAAGATTTTCTGCACACAAAAAAATGCTGATCGAATATTCTTTGTAAGGTAAGAGCATGTTTATTTTTTTTTTTTTTTCATTGGTTAATTTGCATATTGTTTCATGTAAAAACAAAATGGCTGCCTGAACAGCATTTGAAGAAAAATACAAAACTCGATTTAAACAAATTTATCAGCATTGTATAGCCTCTCTGATGCTAAAATCTGGTTTTGGTTTGCTTTAATACCTTTAAAATCATTTACCTAGACTTTTTTTTTGTTTTCATAGTCAATATGTTACTGGGTTTTGTTCGCAACCTGATAGTTTTTTTTTTTTTTTTTTTTTTTTTTTTTTTTTTTTTTTCATCTTTCCTTGCACGAAAAAAATGTATTCAAAGTTGTCCACCTACATGTATGGCTAAAATATCGGGCTAGGCACAAAGTGTATAAAAAAAAACCTTTTGCTACAAAGGCCAAACTAGGCAAATTCACTGATCATGTGATCTTTGTATCTGTAAACGCATATAGAGTCTTAAACATGGTTAATTTTCTTTTAACAGGAGGCATTAAAAACCACGTGTTGCTAAACTCATAAATTGTAAGAAAATATAGCAGCGTGGGTTTACTAGAGGTTCACAGTAAATATGATCACAATTCTAAGAACTGGTGGTTTTTTAGTCAATACTTGTCAGAAATAAATAGGGTATAATAAATTGAGCCGCGACATGAGAAAATAGGTCTTCGGGGTTTCCGACCAGTTCTGATACAAACCGGTCTGTACAGTCATAGAAAAGGGCTAGTAGCTTGAAATTTTGGATTAAGTAGAACAGAATAGCCCCAGATGGGACAATGCGCTCTGCGGTGGGGCATTTACTGTTTGCCTATGTCCAGAGCTTAAGTGATTTTAAGAAAAACAAAAAAAAAAAAATCATACCGTGCTGAGCTGCGTCGTGAGAAAATGTGCGTTTTGCATGTATATGATGTCCCAGATAGCGCCTTTTTTCTATAGAGTAAAATGCCTTTATTTCTGAAATGATCAGAAACCATTTTTTTTTGTGGCTACAAACATCGCTTTGTCATTACAAAAACAAGCCCATGCAATAAACAGACTGAGATTTTTTGAGGTTTAAAAATTGAAAATTTTCAGCTGAAAATTTTTGATATTTTTCTTATTTTTGCTCAAAACAGATTGTTGGTACACGTTAGAACCGCCTCGCCGAGGCGGTTCTAACGAGTATCCACAATCTATGTTTTGTAGCAAAAATAAGAAAAATAGGTATACCCCTGCGTACCCCTGATTAACTATATAAAATTGGGGTATAAGGGGGTATACATTACACGGGCATGTTTTCCTGATGTGCCGGACTTGATGTATACACTCGATACACGACTGTTTATAAAACAGCAGTGAGAATTCTGCTATTATGTCATGTCACTTTAACCCTTTTTGACGAATGGATTTTCCCATCATTATCATTTGGAAGAGTCCACTTTCATTTTTAGGGGCGCTAGTAGTGATGTTTAATTTGTATCCCATTTTTCGATGAATTTTCGTTAAGTAAACAGAATAGCCCCAGATGGGCTATGATGTTTGTCTATGTCCCATAAAAGGACGCCAGGCTTAAATGAGTTACGTGCGCAGTCCATCTGTAGCTTGTCTTCGTCTATAAAGGAGATAATAATTGAATTAAAACTGACAGAAAACTGAAATGCAAATTGTTTCCTCCATTATTCTTGAAGTTAACCTCGAAACTTATTTATGTATACTGTACACAATGGTTCGTGCGAGTGTTCGTACAGCAATAATGCATGGTTGTCAACTGGTACATTATAATAGTATTATGATAAATACCGTTTTATCAACCTTTGTCACTCTAATGTATATAGGGCCCCCGCCCATTGTGGCCTAAAGAAATAGATTTGCTGCTTGTGTCTCCAGGCAAAGTTTCTACCGACTGACGGTTAACCGCTCAGGTTTGAGCCTATCCAGGAAAAGTGGTTCATGTCAAACCAGCCATACATGTAAGCCTTATTGGTTTAGTTGGGTGGTTATATTTAATGCACTTGTTGGATGCCATGACATCCTCATTTTGGGTAAAAGTCCCATAAAAAAGAGGCAACGTCCCGACATGACCGTAGCTGTTGACTGGGACATAAAGCATCAATCCAAACAAACAAACAAACAAATTCTTATATTTACATTTCTGAGGCAAGTCTTAGATGAATCTATAGAACTGAAATGCGATTCATACTTCCATGAACACCTCGTGTCACGCAACGTCACATGATCAAACTTGACGTCATAAAAAACATAGCTCTCACCAATGTGATTGGACGTTGTAAACGTCATGACGCCATCGATGCCGTTCCACTGTTTAAACACACTTGTACGCGACCCATTGTGGTTCATAGCTCCATGAACATCAGAAAAATGAAATTCATTTCTTAAATGTATACTCTCCTCATGTATAAATAATTGTTACAGTCTCCTATGATAGTTCTATGTATGTGTTTTTGTCTGCCTGTATGATGTGAAAATGTGCTTGTGTCCATGTGCGAGTATGTGTGCTTTAATGTGGTTTAATATTTTCTCTCTCGCGTTTTTGTCACATCCGAATGAGAAGAACTATAAACTATGATGAGCCGCTGCATGAGAAAACCAACAGTCTTGGTTTCTGTCCAGGTCCGACACAAACCAGGCCGAACATCACAGAAAGCTACAAGCTTGATTTTTTCAAACTTAAAGAAGAGACTTGTATTTTCTACAGGGGCGAAGACAAAGGCGCTGATCAGCTGTGCAGTTACTAGCCTTTGTTTTACCTATGCATAATGTTGGTTTTCTAATGCGGCGGCTCAAATCAGACTGTAAGTTTTCTGAGCAATCTGTATTTTTTTTAAAACAAAGCCGCTGATCAGCTTCTGCGCCTTTGCTTTCGCCCAAGCATTTTGTTGGTTTTCTTATGCAGTGGCCCATATGTATGGGTGTGTGATTGTGATTTTTTCAAGGTGTTGTGAACTACTATATATCCAGGTTGGATGTAGTCTTCACATGACAATATGGTTCTTCGCTGGACGAAAACATACAAAAGTCTATATCATTATACTGTTGAAATTGTGATCATTACTGAGCCGCGTCTTGATAAAACCAACAATGTGGTTTCTGAACAGGTCCGACACAAACCAAGATGTCTATAGCGGCTAGCAATTTGAAAGTAAATGAATTGTACTTCTCCGCGTAGCGAAAAATAGGCGCTGATCAGCAGCTTCGCAGTTATTGTGAAGCTGATCTGCGCCTTTGTTTTCGGATATGCAAAATGTGTGTTTTCTCATGACGTGGCTCATGTTACTTACGTTATTTGTTGTAATACAGAATCTATTTAGGTAATAAAGTGTTTTTCAAAAATGTTTATATCTTCTTTTATCAACTTTCTTTACTTTTTCCATTTTGCCGGTTGCGAAGACACAGAATGCAACAACAAACACGGTCCTGGTAATTCTAAAAATGAGGGCTGCCTCGTGGAAAAACGAACAATGTGGTTTCCGAACAGGTTCGACACAAACCGGGCTGTACAAGCACTGAAGAGGGCTAGAGGTTGGACATTTTGGATTTAGAAGATGAGGAATTGTACTATCCAAGTAGCGAAAACAAAGACGCTGATCAGCTTCGCGGTTACCGCGAAGCTGATCGGCGTCTTTGGTTTCGCATATGCAGAATGTTGGTTTTCTCACGAGGTGGCTCAAAATGACAAATTTTCGCCCTCGCACATCACAATTTACAGACATTGCCTGTGAGAAATGCGGCGTAGGCCTTACTTAGTCGATAACGTTTAACGAAAATACATGTAGGAAGCAAAAGCATTCTGTAATTACATTTTGAGGCGCGTCATAAGAAAATTTGATTTTTGCCTATGCGAATTGCCTTTGTTTTCGCTATAAGGACAGTACAATTCCTCTACTTCGTAAATCCGAAATTTCTAGCTTTCTGGTCATCTTCTGTAGCTGCACATGCCGATTTGTGTCAGACCTGGTTAGAAATCCCGAAGACAGGTTTTCTCGTGTCGCGGCTTATTTTGTATTGATATCTGAAAGGAAAAAAAAAACACACAAAGAAAACAGCAATAATCTAAAAAAAATATATATATATATATGAAAAACATATAAACTTACTTGCGAGCATTGGCCAATGAGCCGCGGCACCAGGAAAACCAACAGTCTGCTTATATATAAATGCGAAAACAAAGGCGCTGATCAGCTGCGCAGTAACTGCACAGCTGATCAGCGCCTTTGTTTTCGCTGTATAGATAGAACGATGTCTCTTCTTTCTAAATCTGAAATTTGCTTCTGTGGCTGTACAGCCCCATTTCTGTCGGACCTGGTCCAAAACCCAGATTGTTGGTTTTCTCATGCGCAGGCTCATTTACTGCGGTCTGTCTTGCATCCTACTCACTGTGCTTATTTTGTAGAAAATTCTCGAAGTGCGCACTTTAATAATTATTGTTTATTGAAATTCACAGAAGGCCGCCCTCGCACAGCACAGTTCGTTCTCCTGGGGTCATATTTCATCCTCTATTAGCTCACACTGCCGCGACTGGAGAAAAATCGGAATGCTTGAATAACTGAAGAGCAAATGTAAACATGTCGTGTTGAAGATCACGTTTGGTTCCTTGTTCCGTTTTTAAATGAACAGGTCAGGAGGAAACGACAATAAACAGTGCAAGGATTATACAAACCAGTTTTACTTTAAAAGTGGGGTGTAAGGGAGCATACATTCCACGGGGTCTGAATATAGGGGGTATGTGCGATTAAAGTCTTCCATAACCGTCATGATATCCTCTTTCTGGTTCTGTTTGTTTGCAAAATAATCTAAAATGATCACTGATCATATTTGTATAGCATAATTGTTGATAACTATAATATTGAATTCAGCTGATTATCATTTGTTTTATAGATGATCCCAAATTTTAGCTCCGTAATGTTGTAACCGCATGTTTGATTTTCAATTTTAACATGTTCCAGGTTTTGTCAACCTATAATTTTAACCTTAAATTAGGCTACACATGTATACAGTCAAGGACCAAAAGTATTTCCACAACGTCAGAAATTCCATAGACTTACATGTATTTTCATGTTTACAAGAAAAAATAGCCTGTCTCTCCTTGTCAAGATATTTTCATAATTTTGATGTCATTTGAAAGGTAAATGAATAAAGCAATTAACAAGGTTTTTTTTTTTCAATCAAGACCGTGCATGTGTTTTAAAGCTACCAATTTTTAAACAACATGTGATATTATTTTTGACAATTTTTGGGCAACGTCACCATTGACGTCAATGGGAAAGTGGCTTTTTCAAAATTTCATAAAACTTCTAATTATTGTATATAGAAAGTGCAACATCGAAACATCATCAAATAACCTTTGTTTATTGCTTTATTTATTAACCTTTCAAATGACACCAAAATCATGAAAATAGGTTGACCAAGAGAGACGGGATATTTTTCTTGTAAACATGAAAACACACGCAAGTCAATGGAAATTCTGACGTTGTGGAAATACTTTTGGTCCCTGACTGTAGATTATATGTTGAAAATTTTGTGAAATTTGAAGACCGGTAACATCTTTTTCTAGAACATTGAATGATACAAGTCAAGAATTCTGAAAAACGTAAAATTAATAATGATTTATCCAATTTAAAGTATTTCATGTTATTAACATGTTACAAAGCAAATTTTTGTGTATATTTTCCAGGTAAGCAATTTTGTGTCTTGCAAAGCTATATTTTGAATATTGATGTGAGTGAGAAAATTGCACCCTGTCTTGGACCTTAAAAAGCATATGTGCCCATTATTTTTAGTTTTCATAATTATATGTTAGAATATGATTCTATCTCTATAATTTATTCGTGTTTATGATGCAATTACCGTGTTTTTACTGTTTTGTTTATTTTTTCCAAAAAAATAAGTTGTTTAGATATAAATTGTTTTAATGAACTTATACAACTATATTGCTGATTTCCGAATCCTGTAACTCATGTTATATGGAAAACCTAAAGGATTTTGTATTTTGCATAAAATAGACAGATGAGGCTTAGGACAGTTTATCCCCAAACACCCCATCCATCTAAGTATATAATGAAGCAAAACCAATAGGACGAAGAGAGAAAACGAAATCTCAATAGATAAAATTATTAGATAAGTTACTCTTGTTTTTCTTCTTATTTTCTCCTCCATTTGAAGCATTATATCCATGTACTTCACAGCATTTTACCAATATATAATAGCATGTTTGAAACAGGTTATACCTTATATCAAATCTGAGATAAAAAGGTATTAATCATATGCATGCATTTAATCATCTGCTACAGCAGACAAACCTTCTGCTGGAAGTTTCAAACATACTTCCAACACTTCCAACACTTCACAATTGGAAACCCTCGCTAAAAATGGAGCTTTTGAACCTATAAAGTTACACATAGCTGACAGGTTTTTTTTACCAAGCTGACAGATAATTGACAAAATAGCAAGGATGGGAATAAAGAAAAGTATCTAGACAACTATCAGCATGAAATTACAATCATTTTGTTGTATCAATAATTGACTTTTTATTAAAATAAACTCATAACATTTATGGATTCATAAATGTGTTAAAAGCATTGAGATTTTTAAACATCAAGTTTGGATATTTGTCTGAGTGGTCGGTTGCATTATTTATTACTCTAATATTCATTTCAAAAATAGAAAAAAAAGGAAAAAAAAAAACACACACATTTAATGGTTAACAGATTGTCAATTATGGATATGTTTAATGAAGAAATTAAAAAAAAAATCTGATATTTAAAGTGAAAGCTATACCTGAGCATCACATTTGAACACTTACAAAGAGAAAAGCCTGTCACATACATTTAGCTGAATTATGTACTTACTGAATAAGTATAGAGATAACAGTGATGGAAACGTTGGAAAATACCGCTGTCAATCTTTTTTTTAAAGTTGA
Source organism: Rugalucina vietnamica (assembly GCA_964017185.1). Classification (NCBI taxonomy): domain Eukaryota; kingdom Metazoa; phylum Mollusca; class Bivalvia; order Lucinida; family Lucinidae; genus Rugalucina; species Rugalucina vietnamica. Next base: position 36,614,157 of record OZ024876.1, read on the forward strand.
CATCAGCAACAGTTAAATAAGTAAAGTTATGTACAGCCTTATAAACGACAGTACAAAGATGGTAAAACAAATCGAGGAATCAATCCAATGTCTATTGCCATTATGGTGGTCAACCACAAATTAAATTGAATGTTACTCAAATAAAATTATCCAAATACATCTAAACTTAAAGAAATATTTAGTGATGAAATTATAGAAACAAAACATACCATTAATATATTTAAACTTTTTTTTGAGGCCTGAAAGTGTTTGCTGATCATTTGTATGATAAACTAATAATACCTTTGAGGTAGGTCAGTATTAAATATGTGAAATTGCCAAATCAAATAAGCATTTTTATATTAAGAATTCATATCACTTATGTTTTGTTTTTTTTTTTCATTATAAAATTGTGTAATAACATGATTGTAGACAAAAAAAAAAACAAACCCTAAAAACATAAAAAAAAAATGACCAACATGTATATCATGTCCATTTCAACAGTGTTACCGGTTTTGAAAAATTATGAAACTTTACACGCATGAAGAGGGTACCGCTAGCCAATTTTATAGACAGTATCATAGGTTGACAAGCACTAGAACATAACAAAATATGATACACAATTTGTCATTCTCGAAAATGATTTTGATAAAATTTTGACTATTTCAAGTTTCCATAGAAAATCTATTTGTTTATCTATTTAAGCCAATATGGCATCAAAGTAACCCATATGGATTATGGAGTCCTTTTTGAATTCAAGTTTTAATTGGGGTAATAAAAATTAAATAAGTGATAACATATTGGCAAAATATAAGGCAGGTATGGTCACAAAGCTCATGTGGAGTAAGTCAGGGTGCCATCCTGAGACCTAAACATGTTTTTTCAAAATAAATAAGTGCATTTTTATAAGTGTTAAAATGAAGGCATTCGTCATGCAAAGCAAGAACAAAATTGGTGCGTGGGCGCATATGAGACACCCCCCCCCTTTGCACCCGAATGCATTTTTATTTTGTACCCGTGTGCAAATTCTGCACATGAACACGGCTTCAATGAAAGATATTTTAGACACTCAGGGGCTGAATACGAATCTGAATAGTTTACTGGTGACACGCCAAATAACATTTTTTTCACCAGGGGGTCCGGATGGGGGAAGAAATTAGTCCCTAGAAAGCACGAGTGAAGCGAACTTGGACACAATCATCTGACATTTCAGTAGTAGAAAACAGAGAGTCAGGGAGGTCATTCCAGTCCCCGATAGTCTGGGGAAAGAAACTACATTTATAGGCCTCTATACTAGCAGATGGTAGCTGAAATGCCTTGGAGTGACTATTTCTACAACGCCTTGTCTTTGGGATAAGGTCGTCTGTAGGTCTTCAGACCTTTGTATAGCAATATAAGTCGATTATCCGTCGATACTAGCAGATGGTAGCTGAAATGCCTTGGAGTGACCATTTCTACAACGCATTGTCTTTGGGATAAGGTCGTCTGTAGGTATTCTGGCTTTACCCTTCAGACCTTTGTATAGCAATATAAGTCGATTATCCGTCGTCTTTTTCTTAAGAGATTCCCACTTGAGTTGTTCAACAATGCCAGTCATACTACCTTCCTCAAAAGTATAATTTCTAGTTACAAATCTACCGGCACGTTTCTGTACCTTCGCCAATTCCTCCTAGAAGCCTTTAGTATGAGGGTCCCAAACAGAACTTCCATATTCCAGGACTGGGCGCACCAGTCCCTTTAATAGCTGCTTCTTTAATGTCTTGGGAGCAAGAAAATAAGTTCCTCCTCAAGAATCCAAGTGTTCTGTTGGCTTTAGTACAAATACATGTATTGGTGATATGGGTATTCCACTTCAAGTCATTTTGTAATTGTTACACCTAGATATTTAATGCTAGCAACATTTTCCAATACCGTACCCTCGAGGGTGTACGAGGCCTCAATCTTATTTATCCGCTTATTTGTCAGCTACATCATGTCAGCATTTGTCAGCTTCATTCTACAGATATAACACGGGGTAGACCATTAAGCCATGTCTTATATGGATAAGACTGATAGATTGATTGATGCCCTTGGTTCGATAGCTTCATGAATATGCAAATTTTCATTAGATTTTTACATGTTAGGTCATGCAAAATGTATTACTGATTTACAACAACTTGTCACAATGCTGTGTTTGACTGAAATAAGTTAACAGTTCTAACTGAATTTTCTTTCAATATCTTATTTCCAGATCAATATTCATAAATATGCAAATGTGGTAAGGCTCATACAGGCCACATGCATGTAAGAATAGTTAAATTATATTACTGATCAACAACTACATGCCACAAAGATTGTTTTTAATTGAAATAAGTATGTTGAAATATTTAAGCTCGATTTCTTGTTTCTTTCTATCATTATTTTCATGAAAATCAATACCATGAATATGCAAAGTTTGCAAACTAGATTCTTGTCATATAGTATTTTGCATGATAGGACAGTCAACTCGTATAAATGGTCCAAATTTTATATTACTGATCGTTCCAAGGCGATACTTCTGTTGTGGTTCTATTTGTTTTATGTTTTGGAGTCGAATTTTAGTGCTGTTTGAACCTTATGTACCGCGTTTTCATAGTTTTAGTCAAGTTCCGGTAACTGAGTGGCTGCCTGTTGGGAAATAGCTGCTCAATCGGCTCTAAGTATAAGTACCTATTTGTTTATTTAGTATTTTCCTACCTCGGTTTTTGGAGTGGTTATTTCTTTCTGATTGCGCCTTTTCCTGCCTACTTGTACATTTTTTAACATGTTCAAAATTCTGAAAACAATCTTAAAACCTAGCCAGAGAGGTTAAAAATTAGTGAATGATTTAGTGAATACATTCGACAAGTTGGCTTCTTCAAGAAGCCAAGTTTTGGGCTAGTCTGGTGTATGTCAAGTAAATGACACTACTTTTATATTGAGGAAATTTGGCCTGAATTTTACATACAGCAAAATCTGTCAAAAATCTTCTAAAGAAATGGAAGTCTTCTGATTTGGAAACTCTCCATGAAAGCATTTGAGAATGAAACTCTAGAAAGTTTGTAAGAATGATGATACTTAGAGGATCACATAGGCTGGCTATGCATTGAATATGAAATACTGTTATACTATGTACTGTGCTCTGTCGAGCACAAGACAAAAAGGTGGTTTGCGGTCGTTTGGGGTGGTTTGGGTGGTTTGCGGCAATTCGATGAATTCTGGAGAAGAATATTCTTAAAACTGTTTGCTAATTAGAGCTAGCTGGTAAAAAGGCCTCTACACCCCAGTAAAAGTTAAGATTTTGTCGCCGTTTAAGGCCCAGTAACAGTTAAGATTTTGTCGCCGTTTAAAGCAGGATTTTTACACCAAAACAAACAGCGTTGCGCATTTTAGACACACCTCGTGGCACGAAAACTACGCAAATAGATCCATTTAAAACTGAGCACTAAACTGTTTTGGGCTGATGCCCAAAACAATTACGTGAATTGAAACGTGAGGTTGACCGTATACTTTTTGTTTGTTTTCTAAAATTATTTGATGCTTAAATGAGACTGCACGAAGGATCGCTTGGTCGGTTCAAAAACTTTTCAGAACCATTTCCACCAGATTTTGTGCATGTATCCTTTTAAAAAGACTAATTGGCAAGTTCGCAGGCCGTGATTGTGTTACATCCGAAAGATTACTAAGAATTGGTCTTGAGTTCTTGCAAATTACGAAAGACTGGTCTGAATACCTCTGCAATCTTGCAACCCAGTGGGTTCAGCCCTTAAGATAATTAATGTTGCTATGCAGCACGTATTCTGCCTCAGGTATCAACATTTCAGAGAAACTTGTCCCAGCAGGCACATGACGTTATAATGACGTCACCCCGCTGGGGTGGTTGGCCAGTTTTCCGGTTTATCATTATTAACTGTCACGCATTTTATAGGTATGCTTAAACGCAGTATTGCATATAATCGAGTCAGCTTAAAACCTCATGGCTTTTCTCGTGACGTGGTGTCATCACCTGTTGCTGTCGCAAGGATTGGCTTTGTGTTATCTAGAACTGACAAAAAGACGATGTTACGAGAGACGCGTCAAGAATAAATCTTCATTGTGATCATGCTACAAAGACACAGCGTTGGTCAAGGGCGATAAAATGGTAGGGCCTGCCTCTGCCTGGTTGAGCCGGTCTCTGCTTGCTTGTGATAATTTTGCTACATGTCTATAATATATTTATTGTAAATAACCGCATCAGAACACGGTTTCACTTACAACACGATCTGTTTCTATGAGTCCTCATATGAGGATGACCTATACTTTATTTTCTACGGCCTTAGTGTATTATTGAAACAAGAATCTCTTTCTAGTTATTCTTGAGTTAATACCTTTATAGGCCTATACTTAAAACCAGTTTTGAAATGGACTATTCCGAAGTGGGTGTGCTCACTTCTGAATTATTGCAAAAAAGTGTATTTATTGAATTTTGACGAGTTTCAAAAGCTGATGTTTTGATACTATGTGGTCTCTGTAAAAATTAAAAGGTACTCATTTGTCTATACAGTGAGTTTTTGCTTTTCGAAATTTGGTTAAGAAGTACCTGAATCACCCTTGGACTACCAACTTCGAAATACGTCATAAGTCAGGAAGCAGTTCCATTAATTTAATAATGGCGTCCTTTCATGAAGCAGTTTCATTCATAGATTTATATTTAGTGATCATATTTCAGGAGTTATTCATGCTGTATCCTAATAATCATTGTATTAGGATGAAACGTATTCTATTATCAAAGCATTGCTACATAGAATATAGTGTCAAAGCAACTAGTTTTATTATTTTGGTTGACATTAAATCAATATGGGCTGGTCCATGTGAGACCGTTACAACATTGCCTTCAATCGAAACGGGGTGTAAAGAAAAGAATGAACATGATTCACTGCTTTCTGTTTCATAACTGTGTATAATAAATTTTACAAGGAAGGTCCAAATTGGTCATTTTGAAATTATAATGAACAAAATCTAGTACTTAGAATGTAGAAATTGAATGATTAATTGTTTTATTCACTTGACATACCTGTAAAACGTGTTATTCACTATAATAGACTATTCCAAACTTCCAGCACACTTACTACCAATTATCAATAAAGGGTTGTTCCATTTGCTGCACAGGGGTGTAAACAAATGCTTCCGCATGCTTTCGTTGCTTTCTATTTTATAACTCATGTTCATTAATCTCCAATCACGAGAAAATGTCTTTTCAAAGACAACTTGTGACAAAAATCTAGCATTTAGTATGTAGAACTATATGTAATTTAGTTTGTTTTCTTATTATACCTGTAAGTCAATAGAATGGGCAAATCCAATATTCCAAAAATAGATTGTCTTCCTAGCAATTTGGGTAAAATACATCACTAATTATGGTGTACTGGAAGGGAGTGGTAAACCGAACTGTCCATGCCTATTTCGAAATAGACATGCACCCGCAAATATAGGGGTGCACCCACATATTTAGAGGTTCACCCCTATTTTAAGATAGAGATTAACCCCTAGAATGCCGGTACACCGTCATAGATTGTGATTTTGTCTGGTAGTCCGTTTGATTGTGACTGCTTGGTGGCACTGTTGAGTGTGACTCTTCCAGGTAGTCGTGTCTGTATTGTTTGTTGTACGTTGGTATAATAAATAATTTATGTATGCATCATATTAAATACTATGTTATGTTCAGTTACATGCACTGTGTATGTGACCTGTTATTTCACATATGTGGCGTTATGTTATGTTGCATATATAATGTTAGGTTTCATATGTAATATTATGTTACATCTGTACGTTATGCCATTTTGACCCTTCCAGAACACCATAACTAAGATTTTGAGTGCGTCGTCTTAAATAGGGTAAAATACATCAATTAGTATGAGTCACTTCGTCCTAAGGTTAAGATTTCTGAATAAAAAAAAAAAGTTGAATTAAATAAAAAAAACATAATGAATAAATCATGAATCGCCAAACGTTGACCGAAATATGCGGCATCGCCCATGGATCCGCAAATGGGGTCTTTTTAGCTATAATTAAATAAATATTACATCTTCATTGACCATAAGGTCGTAAGAAAAAGACGAGCTTCTTGACGCCTTAACACGTATATTGCGGGCATTTTGTTATTGTAATTGAGAAATGGTGACCCAGTCCCGACATAACCAAAGCTGTTGCGTTTGGTATCAAATCAAATAAATGCACAAGTGTGTATTATTGTACTCCATATAGCTACGTTCATACAGTTACATGTGAGTGACTAAATAAACAGACATGCACTGAACAAACAAAAAGCTCTTAACACTTTTTAACGGTTGCCTTACTCCGTGTTTGAGAAATGGTGTGACAGTTGATAGAGGCCAAATCCAAAATAACAAATCACGCCCAGTTTCGAATAATGTCTCTAAAGTCATTGATTGTTGAAAATGTTAGAACGCATGAAAATTAAAGTTGACCGCTATTAACCACTGATCTACATGCGTCATGGTACTAATAGGGTTATATCTCGGCGCTGTAGCTTATGTCACTTTAATTTGAATGCGTCGACGAAGTTTTCCGCTTTTTTTTTTTTTTTTTTTTTTTTTTTTTTTTTTTTTTTTTTTGTACCCAAGAGTTTATGGTTATTTTTATGACAACAATGAAACAACTCTACAGTCCGTGTTGCATGCGTTTCTGTCGTCCTGACGATTAACTTGCCCACTACTATTTATTGCGCTCAACCTGACATTAATGTGGAATTGGCACTGTAAATTCAGAAACTTTATTTTCGATGTGCAGACTGGGCATTTAGATATTCACATAACCAACTCGTAAACTTATAATTCATATAGTACAGTTTAGCCTTATTTCTGTGATGAGCATTTACGACAGATCAATTATAATTTTTTTTAATTATTAACCAACAGTTATACGTACAAAGAGTCAATACATGCTACTATTGAACCATTCTGTCTCTATTCAACATAAACTTATTGAAAATGAAGGGTAAACACACTGTCACAGAAAAAATACAATGTACAAAACACACACTTAAACTGCTGACAACGTTAACGCTCTCCCTTGTAGTCATTTTGATTGTGACTTTGTCTGGTAGTCCGTTTGATTGTGACTGCTTGGTGGCACTGTTGAGTGTGACTCTTCCAGGTAGTCGTGTCTGTATTGTTGTACGTTGCTATAAGAAATACATTATGCATGTATCATATTAAATGCTATGTTATGTTCAGTTACATGCACTGTGTTCTGTGACATGTTATTTCACATATGTGGCGTTATGTTATGTTGCATTTATTATGTTACATATGTAATTTTATGTTACATCTGTAACGTTATGGTACATGCGTTATATAAGATGCATTATGTTACGTGTTTTGCTACAAACATAACGCTATGTTGCATAACGAGTGCTGATTCATTCATGTTGTTACATATGTTGCGTTTTGATACATTATGTTACATACATTACATTACTTATGTCACACACGTTATGTCACATACGTTACTTCCGTTTATAATGTATTCAATACTGAGATTTATCAAGATATCATAGATTTGACTATAACAACACTGTCTGTTTTGTGTGTATCTTTGATGAGCTACGCTATTTCAGAATGTATGAAAATTCTTAAGATGCAACAACACCACATATGTGAATGAGAGCATGAGAGAGTGTATATATATACGTGAAACATGTATTGTTTTAATATTGAATTAATTGTTTACACCATTATGCCATTAATAGCTAGCTATGTTAATTTATTTGGGGGAGGGCTATCTAATGTTTATTTTTGCAAAATTATGTTTACTCCTAAAGATCTTACACGCACAAATATGTTACATACATTGCGTTATGTTACATATTTTACACTATGTAACATATGATAAACTTTGTTACATGCTATGTTATATATGTTTTGTAATGTTGCATATGTTACATTTGTTAAGTTATATATGTTACGTATGTAACATACGTAACATACGTACATATGTAACATATGTTGCATGATATTTACATTGATTAACTATGCGCAATGTCGAGAATATATCATACGATTCGTCGACAACGATAAAAATAACTAGTATAGATAATGAAAATAAATTGTAAAAATCGTGAGGTCATTTCAAAATCAATGGAAACCTGATATTAAAGACGTCTTTTCTTCAAACACTTCAGAAAGTATGTTTACTCTTTAAATCTTACACGCACAAATATGTTACATACACTGCGTTATGTTACAGCTTTTACAGTATGTAACATATGATTAACTTTGTAACATGCTATGTTACATATGTTTTGTAATGTTGCATATATTACATATAATACGTTATATGTTACGTTTGTAACATACGTACATATATATATTACATATGTTGCATGGCGTGCATATTATGTTATGTAGTACAATGTTATATATGTTGTATTATGTCACATACGTTACATTATGTTTCATATGTTTTGTTACAAATGTTACATTGCTACAACATGTCGAGATTATGTCGAGAGTATATCGTAAATGCATGAAAAGGCATGTTTGATCGGCCACTCAATATTAGCATTAACTAAAATGAAACAAGGCCGTATATAACATGTAGCACATGTTATAGTTTTTCTTGTTACTTTTTATTATGTGGTCACGTACATAATTCTTTATTCCAAATTTCACCGATTATACAATACTCGTGATATGAATGTTGTAAGTTCGATTTTTGAGCATCACAGAGATCTATCTAGTGTCTCGGGTCCAATAATTTTTGGATCCGATATAGTGTCCAGATGGCTTTGGACCATAATTGGACCGCAGGGGATCAGAATAGCCGTGACGTAAAAAAAAACGGTCTTCGGGGTTTTCGACCAGGGCTGACACAAATCGGCCTGTGCACATACAGAGGATGGCTAGAATCTTGAAAAATCGGATTAAAGAAGAAGAGGAATTGAACTGTATGTGTTGCGAAAACAAATACGCTGATCAGCTGTGCAGTAATACTTCATAGCTCGGATCTGCGCCTTTGTTCGCATAGACAAAAATCCAGTTTTCTAATGACGCGGCTCAGATACACAGGTTGCGTACAATATGACCTTCGAACATACACAATGTAATATGAATATATCTGTGTATGTTCTTGAACAATTACTTGGAATGTTTGCCTCTATATATGACTACTCACCGATCATGTCAAATAGATATAACATGCCTCATATGCTGATTTGAAAGGAAGGTCACAGATTTTTCACGCTTCATTTGTAGCAAGATGGAACATAATACTGAATATGAGCTGCATCATGAGAAAACTAACATTTTGCATATGCGAAAACAAAAACGCAGATCATCTTCGCAGTATCTGCGAAGCTGATCAGCGCCTTTGTTTTCGCTACACCGATGGTAACGTACGCTGCCCTATTGTCGTCATGGTCCTAAGGTCGTCACTTTTCATTTGACCCCTACCATTTCCGTCTTCGTCATCGAAAATTTTAAGACTGGCCATGGTATTAAAGGAAAATATCTCCTCTACTTTATGATTATAAATTTACAACCTAGATAACCGGTTTACTAGTAGTAGACGTTGAAACAGGGTTTGCACAAAATTGAAAGTCTGTCGAGAGTTGAATGTGTTTTTCATAACGATCCGGCGAAAGGAAATTCCCTTGAGCTACGTCTGTCTCTTAACGACTTGTACATTTAGACATACCCAGAAGATACCGCTCTACCAATGCATGCCTCCCTTTCACCGATAAAGCATGTAAACACAAAAATAATTGGTTGAAAAGTGAGATGAGGACTTTAGGTTATGCATGACGACCTTAGGTCTTCATGAAAATGTGGTTACTTGATTCCGTTTTCAATTATTTTTTCTCCTATTTCCCTCCTTCATAATTGTCTTCCTCCATGCTAAGACTCGTCTGGACCACTGATAAAGCAAACTAAGACTTTCAATACACCTTAGGACCGACCAACACCCCATAAAACACCACAGTACACCTATGGGCTCAGAACACTATTTACCATTCAGTAATGAGACACGACCACTATTGGCATTTTGTTCGTACGTAGATGACACCACTTGGATCACCAAATCACACATGTTAACCACAGGAGTTTTAAATGTGGCTACAGAAGTGTCTTACTGAACTTAGTCAAGGACCAAAAGTATTTCCACAACGTCGGAAACTCCATAGACTTACATGTATTTTCATGTTTATAAGAAAAATTATCCCTCGCCTTCTAGCCAACGTATTTGTATGATTTTAGTGTCATTCGAAAGGTACTTAAATAATGCAATAAACAAAGGTTATTTGATGAAGTTTCGACATTGCGTTTTCAATATACAACAGTTTGAATTTTAATGAAATTTTGAAAAAGCCACTTTCCCATTGACGTCAATGGTGACGTTGCCCAAAAACTGTCAAAATAAATCTAGCTTGTTGTTTAAAAATTGATAGCTTTGAAACGCATTCATGAAATTAATTGAAAATACCTCGTTGATTGCTTTATTTATTTACCTTTCAAATGACACCAAAATCATGAAAATATGTTGACCAGGAGAAACGGGAGAATTTTTCTTGTAACCATGAAAATACACGCAAGTCTATGGAATTTCTGACGTTGTGGAAATACTTTTGGTCCTTGACTGTACATCCCAAGGACCACTACCACCGACAACCTATGTAACAACAAAACCACAATTGTCGGTGACTCTAAAACGGTCACCCACCAATGCCATTAGACTACCAACATTTTTACCAATCAGTACGTTCTTATAACCACATTCATTTAGTGTGTCCAGTGTTCCACTAATTTCATCACTCATGCATTCACTAGTCTTTAGACACCTTCGCCATCACTCATGCTTTCATTTGGTATACATACAGACATAACTATCTGCACCGTTTAGCAGAACTTCAGTCCACCAATTGGACCGCCTGCAAACCACTCAGGTCACTGCTGTTTGGGCTGTTTGGGACCTTTTAATAATACCAACACATCACTTCTAAGTGCATGAGAACTAAGGCAAATGCCAAACGGCCAATATCGTTATTGCTGAGAGTTTATAAACACTTCACAGGTACCACTAATAACTCAAAAACACCTCCGCACCGAGGTACTTTATGTCATTTAAAGGTACGTAAGTCTAAGACTATCATGACAACCCTAGGACCAGCTCAATATACCTACATAGCAACAGAGACATTAAGTGCACACTTATGACTACCAACACCACCTCCAGACCACCCAATTACACGCAATATTACTTAATCAATGCTAAGACCGGCACAGTATGTCCACTGGACAAGAACCACGTACGGCCGATCAGACCTTTGTTGGCCCCGTAAGATCATATATGCGATTCATAAAATTTATTTGCACAATCACACATGCTTTTAAGTTCACAAGCGGTATTTATTGATAGCGAAAAGACACTCTAGTGCCACTTAATACTGCTGACGACTTTAGGGCCAGGTCACTGACGACTTTAGGTCCTGGTGGTCCTAAAGTCGTCAGTCATACCCCTCTGCTCCGAATCGGTCTTTTTTCATTATTTGCGTCATAGTTTACGATAGATTTCTTTAATTTGACATACTAGATGAAGAGTTAAACTTCCCTCTGCCTACATGCATTCTTAGCTAGCCTTTGTATGTAGCCCATGGCAGTAGCTGAAATGCACCAAGGTGACGACTTTAGGACAGCGTACGTTATAATTCCTCTACTTTCTCAGCTAAGCCTCTAATCATCTTCAGTGCCTGTACAGCTCGGTTTGTGTCGGACCTGTTCGGAAATCACATTAATGTTGGTTTTCTCATGAGGCGGCTTAAAAGGATTTGTGACTAATGGAGTCAGCTCTGAATGAAAAAAAAATTCGAGCATGAAAAAAACAACAACAGTCAAACAAAAAACTGTAACTTTAAAGGCGCAGTCATACGTGAGATTATGAGATGCTATGGGTTTGAACTCTGTGCCGTATCACTGTAAAATAGGCATATGGAGGTCTGAAATATGTTTTGTTTGAATCGTTTGAATTGATGCATGCTTCACGTCCCAGTCAGCAGCCATGGTCATGTCGGGACGTCGCCTCCATTTCCGATGATGAGACTTATATCCAAAATTAAGAAGTTAGTGCTTTTAATATAACCACTCAACTAAGCGAATAAGGTGGTTTGACTTGAAACCACTTTTCCTGGGCAGCTTCAGGCCTGAGCGGTTTACCAGTTATCAAATAGTTAGTCAGTAGCGTATAAGCTTTGCCTGGAGGCACAAACAGCCCATCTATTTCTTTAGGCCCCATTGGGCGGGGACCCATACATATTCCCACCCGACCATTTGTGTCATCGTTCTTTCGCTAAGTTTATGAAATATTGTAAGGTAGATTTACCGAGAAATGTCATGACGTTTCTCGGTAAATCTGCCTTATAATACTTTATAAGTTCGTGAAATCGGTTAGTATGTCATGGTGCCGCGCCATGTGAAAACATAATTTCGGGGTCCCACTCGAAAGACTGTAGAAACCCAGGATCGAACTCTTAACCTGTCTTGGAGCGCGGTGGCCTAGTGGTAGCGCATCGGACTCCGAATCGAGAGGTCCTAGGTTCGATCCCTACAAGGGTCACCGTTTGTGTCCTTGAGCCAGACACTTCCTAGAGTACTGGTTAAAACCCAGGAAGCGGTGGCTCCGTCCCGACATTACTGAAAAATTGTGGACTGGGACGTTAAACCTCAAAACAAAATCTTAACCTGTCTGAGCAATGGTTTACAAGCCATTTGTCATGGGATCATGCAATGGACGTGAAGGCTGTCGCGTGTAACTGGAAACGTGATTCCGTGCCCAACATTTGAGAAGCCGAATGAAAATACCAACAATTTGCATATATGCGAAAACAAAGGCGCAGACAAGCTTCGCGGTTATCGCGAAGCGGGTCTGCGCCTTTGTTTTCGCTACACAGATAGTACAATCCATCTTCTGGCTATTTTCTTTGACTACGCAGGCTGGTTTGTGTCAGACCTGGTCGGAAACCCAAACTGTTGGCTTTCTCACGCACAGGCTCATTTCACAGATTTGCGGTAATGGGATTTTTTATGTCTGCAAAAACGACAGATGAAAAACAATGTTGTCCCTGACAATAATACGTAGGTCATCAAGTTCAAGAGAATAATGCAATATGTAACAGTAGCGTATTTTTGTGCATTTTCATCTGACAGAGGTAATCTATTTATTTTTCTGAAAGTTTGATTCAATCTACACGCCAACTGAAATCGGACCATACACATTATGTTGCTTAGCAACCATATAATGGCAGCGAAGGTGTATAATCCAATTATGTAAACATGCCATGGCAAAGGTCTCTTTGGTTCCGTGTTCCGTTAACTTAACAGGTAAACGGGTCAAAGTTGGTTACAGGGAGGTGACAATCAACAATGCACGGATTATGCCGCGTAAACCACTTTTCAAAAATCAAATAAATAAACAGAAAGCTTTCGCATTTCTTTTAAATAGCTATTTACATGTTTGTGTAATGTCACCTTAGCCAGAACTTTCGAAGCAACTGCAATGTTCAAAGAACCCCACGCGTGTTTTAACTGTTGCTTAGCAACGCCAGAACCTATGCAATTTCGGTTTTATGTATTTTCCACATATTTTTGTCGCTAGGCAACGAATTATGTTGTCTGAGAATTGCATTTTATAGCAAGTACTTTACTAAGTGTCACCTGCAGAAGCAAATAGGCGTATAACTGATCAATTAAATAAATGATATGTCAAATTATAGCAGAAACTGTAGGCGATCGATAAATTTCAGTCAATTTTACAACTTTCATTGGCAGCCCCCGTGGCCGAGCGATTAAGAGCGCTGTTTCTTAATCACTCGTTCATCTCACCGCTGTGTCTGGTGTGGTTTCGAGCCCCGCTCTGGCCACATGTGAGACAAGCCAAGTTCTGCTTGCGGGTGTGTCAGGTGGTTTTTCTCGAGGTTCTCCCGTTTTCGCCCCACTTACTGATTGGCCCATCTCATATGAGCTGAAATAATCTTGAAAGGGACGTAAAACTGAAAAAAAAAAAAAAAAAAAAAAACTTTCATTAAAATATATCAATCAGATTACATGAATTTGAATAATATATATAGAAAACAATTTTGTGTTCGGTGTGAAAAAAAAAAAGAAAGGATATGTTTAATTTGGCTTTCCTGTCACCATGGAAACGGTTTTAAAAGTTGTGGCCAAGTGTATTTTATCAGTTTTTTCTATTGTTGCTAGACAACATGAAGTCGAGCATGTGACTAGCTGCTGGGCTGTCTTGCAGAGGGCGAATAGAATTTAAATGCTTCAAGAAAAATAAATCAAACTTAAATACTATGATGTTCAAGCACAAAATTATAATCAATATTGCATTTCTTATTGAATGACCCTCGTACTGTATATAATATTGAACCCTTAACACTAGGCTGATACGGACACCGGATTGGCCTTGTTTTATAGTCGACAACGTCAAAGAGTCACGATGCTGACACCTATAAGTTTTAATACTTCATCTTCATAAGTTTTATAGCATAGAAAACCGGATTTTTGCCTATGCGAAGGAACAAAGACGCAAATCAGCTGTGCAGTAACTGTGCTCTGCACAGCTAGTCAGCGCCTTTGTTTTCGCTACACGGATAATACGATTTCTCTTTATTTCAAGCTTCTAGACATCTTCTGTGGCTGCACAGGTCGGTTTATGTCGGAGCTTTGCGTCGCGGCTCATTTTATTGCCTAGAAAATATAGAAAAGTGAAATGTTTCTCTATTAGCTTTAGCGCAAAAATTAATTCACCGCAATTGTTTTAACCCACTTCCTTTGCAGTTAATCGGTACTCAGTGACATCTTTCACAAGTAACTGGCGTCAGACGGAAGAATGCCGCACCTCAGGACTGAACTCACGGCATCGCGATGACGTTTGTTCAAGTATTCAGATTGTTCAGGGCACGTGACCCATACAATTGCACCATATAAAATTGCACCAAATCTAGGAAAATGCACTATTTGGCACAAAAAACAAAAACAAAAACAAAAAAACTTCCTGACATAACTGAAAAGTGATAAATGGGGCGTTTAACTACAATAAGACAAGCAGATCCATATTGCCGTTGTTGTATTTTATTTTGTTTTAGTATAGAAGTCTGTTATAACTTAACAACTGAAATACCCAGTATACTTTTTTATACGAGTTTTGTTTGATTTCACTTGTAAATATTCGCTTTGTCTTTTGGGAAAGCAATGTCACATGACATGTAGGCAGTTAGATGCCGTGTGCCAAAGCAAGGACAAACGTGATCTGCCCTGGCTATCAGGTCAAAAAGATTATCGCTGTTGTCGTTCTCAGCTCTGATGAGCATGATCTTTATCATGCTCCGGCACATCTTTATGAAACAAAAAATCTGGGTTTCCGACCAGGTCAGACGCAAACCAGCCAGTACAGTCACAGAAGAAAGCTAGAAGCTTGAAATCATCACCAGTTGGGATTTAAAAAGAAGACTGATTGTACTATCTGTGTAGCTAAAACAAAGACGCTGATCAGCTGTGCAGAAACTGCATAGTTGATCTTTGCCTTTGTTTCCGCCTATGCATGTTGTTGGTTTTCTGATGCGGCGGTTCATTTAAAACCTCGGTACCAGGTTTTATCACGCGGTGGTCATGAAACCACAAGTTTCTCATTTCTAGACGATCTCAAGTCCTTGACACAAATAACCTGACAATCATGCTCTGGTTTCATGTGCGTCTCGTTATCGAAAAAGGGCTCTCAAACCAGTATTTAAACAAAAATTGACCATTTACATTATTGCAAAATATGGAAACTACGTAGGTCATTCAAAAAGTAATGCAATATGTAGCATATTTTTGTGTATTTTTATCTGACAGAGGAAATGTTTTTAATTTCTGAAAGTTTGATTCAATCTGCATTCAGGAAAATAAACATCAACTAAATCGGACCATACACTTTATGTTGCTTAGCAACCATATCACTGCATGAAAAAACGCGTTTAATTTCCTATTAAATTCACACAAAACGTAATTAAATTTTAAATTTAATTGGATTTTTGTAAATTTACGTTGCAATTTTATTTCAAATATAATTCACGTTTGCTTTAAGTTGTCTGACAGAGGAAATGTTTTTAATTTCTGAAAGTTTGATTCAATCTGCATTCAGGAAAATAAACATCAACTAAATCGGACCATACACTTTATGTTGCTTAGCAACCATATCACTGCATGAAAAAACGCGTTTAATTTCCTATTAAATTCACACAAAACGTAATTAAATTTTAAATTTAATTGGATTTTTGTAAATTTACGTTGCAATTTTATTTCAAATATAATTCACGTTTGCTTTAAGTTGAATGTAACGTAAACTGTAACAGTTTACTGCGTTTATGTATAAATTAAACTCAAACAAAATCTGAAATCTAAAGAACGTAAACTCAAATTATATGTCTTGTAAATGCGAAATAGTGTTCGCTTAAACTCGTAAGAAACTCGGAGTTTACTTTGACGTAAACTTGACTTAAATTGGACAATTATTCATGCAGAATTATTATTAGCATTTTAATATTTTATGTATTTTTCTATATGTTAGAGCTTCCTTAAATAGATAAGGTGTTTCAACGAAAATAAAAAAAGAAGAAAAAAGAGAAAAAGAAACAAAAAGTGAAATGAAGATAGCAGTGGGATTCGAACCCACCGCTTTTATTTTCCCTATAAACAGTACCCTTCCCCCACCCTGCACCCTCCCGTCTTCCCGGACTTAGGTTGCAAGTCCGTTTTCACACCTGTCTAAGCAAGGATTCATACCAGCGGATCTTCGACTGAAAGAAACATGACATGTGGACATACAATACGCTAAACAATATACCCTAACAATTTACTAACATATTCCGCCATATCAACAGTTGGAAGGAAGACTCTAATTTAAGAATGTAAGCTTTGTTTTAGTAGTGTCGAAGTTTAATGAGATTTACGGTCATTAAAAACATCAAGTTTTAGTACATTTAATTTTCGACTCAAACATGAAATTTTCATACCGTTTACTTGTAGTTTAAGAGGAACAAAAACTTCACATTTTTATTCATGTTTAAACTTTTAATTATATTTTACAAACCGACTTGTTGGGCATATAATTGTTCATTATTGTCTTTTATATGAGAAGTTAACTTTAAGTTTAAGTGTCTCAACAATTTCATGTTTTCGTTTTCTTAAATCTTAATAAAATCTTAAAGGCCAAATTATTTCTAATTTAATGCATGCTTATACGCAAGTAAAGATGGAATAAAAAGCATAACTAATTGTTACAACAACGTCAAGTTTTATGCCACCTAAAATTTGAATTAAATCTAAAACACCGAGTTTTATGGAATTTTACGAATTTGTAAACTTACTTAAACGCGTTATTTCATGCAGTGATAGAATGGCAGCGAAGGTGTCGTGGCCGCGAAAACCACTTTTCTAAAATTAAATAAATAAACATCATTAAGCTGTGGTATTTCTTTGGTGGTGTTTTAAATAGCCATTTATATACATGTTTGTGTAATGTCACCTTAGCCAGAACTTTCTAGGCAACTGCAATGTTCATACAGCCCCATACGTGTCAGCTGTTGCTTAGCAACGCCAGAACCTATGCAATTTCGGTTTTATGCATTTTTCATAGATTTTGGTTGCTAGGCAACGAAATGTGTCATCTGAGATTTGCATTTTATAGCACATAGTTTACAAAGCGTCAATACAAGATACAAATAGGCATATAAATATTTGATTAAACAAACTAGGTGTCAAATTGTAGCAGAAATTGTATCTCTACCCCCATTTTTCACCCATCGATCGAGAAAATTTAGTCATTTTTTCAACTTTGATTGGGTGTCATTTAAAATATATCAATCAGATTACATTACCTTGAACATTAAATGCAACTATTTTAAGTTCGGTGAAAGAAAATAAAGTGGATACGTATATTTTGGTTTTCCTGTCACCATGGCAACGGTTTTAAGAGTCGTGGCCAAGTGCCTTTACACAGTGTTCTATTGTTGCTAGGCAACAGGAGGTCGAGCATGTGACTAGGTGGTGAACTGTCTCGCAGAGGGCGAATTGAATTTATCTTTCAAGAAAGTTAAATCAAACTTTAATAACATGTTCAGACAAAAACTTATGATCAATATTGCATTACTTATTGAATGACCCTCGTAGTACAGTGAATCCATGTATATCTTAAAAAAAAGTTTATGAAAATCAATTAAACTTCTATTATTTGGTGATAAATCTTAAGTCCAATTCGCATGCGCAAAAAATACACGCGTGTAAATATACTCCGGTGTGTAAATATATCAACCTGTGAGTAAATTTAAATTGCGTTCGCATGGGTTTTATCACCAGGAGTATTTTTGTATGTAAATTTATCATTTCTGGATTAAAACCTGTTCATATTGCAAAACAAGAAGAGGCTGCTTAAAACTTTGGCAGCAGAGGAGAATAGTGTAATGGTCAGGCATAACCTTAGTAGTTATACAGTTCCCTTTTATCATCCTTCCACAAGGAATTACTGTTAAAATGCCCCAAGAATCTCACCAAGAATGATGAAGAAATAGTGTGGCTGTTTGCAATCCATATGATCTAAAATGTGATGAATGGCAATAAACTCTTATTTAGCAACAACGTCCACAGTTTCAGCAACTGTCATATAATTAAGGATTGAAATTCAGATTTTAGCTTTCACTGGACGATGAAAAACATTAGGCTGTTTTAATGTCTGTGAAGCCCGAAGGGCTTCTCGGAGACATTAAAACAGTTAATGTTTTTCATCATCCAGTGAAAGCTAAAATCTGATTTTTAATACTTATATTTACATTTTATATTATCAATCAAGTATCAGACTTTTAATTGCGCATATCACAGTTCATTTTCATGTTATTTGACATTAAATCCGACTTAACGTAATTTTGGAACAGCCAAAACGGCAAATTTTCGCGCCAAACGTCATTGGGATACGCGGTCAACGTCATGTCAACAAGAGTAAACAAATAACGTCACTGGATGAGTTTTGACGTCACCCCGCCCATAGGCGTGGCCTCTAGATCACGTGACTTAATGTTTTTCATTGGGAAATATTTACATTTTTCTAAAACCTCCTTAGATGAACCATTAGACGTTCATCTGTGTTCATACTTCCATGAACAACATTGTGTCACGCGACGTGACGTAATCCAAACTTGACGTCAAAAAACACGAATCTCGCCAATCTGATTGGACGTTGTAAACGTCGACGCCGTTCCGCTGTTTGAACACACATTGTGTGCAGATTCTCTGTTTGCTGGTAAATGTGACCGCCTTGGTGATTTTTCAACAAGCGATAGAGAGAAATGAATGTAAATATAAGCAATGAGTTTAATTTTTCTGTTGTTCGTGGAGCTATGAACCGCAGTGGGTCGCTAGCAAAGCTTACATGAACCCCTTCGGGGTTCATTCACTTTGCACGCGACCCACTGCGGTTCATAGCTCCATGAACACCAGAAAAATGAAATTCATTTCTTAAATGAAGAACATCAAGAAAGATACTTTCATCTAGGGCGATTGCAATAAAAATGTAAATATTCAGTTATGAACCAAAACGTGAAAATTTGTTATCTAAAAGCAGAATATTGACTTGAAATAAAAATACTCATGAGTAAAGTTTACTAAATGCGTTCGCATGGGACAAAATAGTAAATTTACACGTGTGTATTTGTAAAAATAAAATTTGCATCTGGTCAGACACAGGAGTAAATTTACCCATATGTAATTATACTCCGGTGTGTATTTGCGTTCGCATGCTCCATTTGCTTACCCCGAGTATAATTTGCACACCGGAGTATATTTACACGCGTGTATTTTTGGCGCATGCGAATTGGACTTTAAACTAAGCATTTCAACTCAGAAGAAAAAAAAAACTTGAATGGGGGTTTGCTGTTCTAAAGGGTGAATAAAGTGACCCTGCCAAACATTAAGGGGTTTCGATAGTAATAAATAAGAAAACAGTAATGAGCTCAAAAAGCAAGAGTTATCGTTATTTACTGAGTTCTTGTAAAATTTGGATGATCTAATATAGACAACATAGATTGTGATGAAAATCATTTGGTAGACGAAATTAGCATATAGAAGAAGCGAGAAGAATGGACAAGTGAAAATGAATCGAAATTGCTTGCTTTGATCTTTTTTTTATTAAAAACAAGAAAATTATAGCATGTTCTTAGTAACATGCTATACGGAGGTGTCCATAGAAATTTGGAAGTTTAAAATAATATGAGATTGTGGTATTAATCTATACCGACAAGAAGAATTATTCCTTTTAATTAGTAACGTTTAGTGCATTTTGATACTAAATAAAACAGATACTGTGTTAACCCGTAATGGTTTCATCACTACGTCTGAAAAATTGTTGACTTGACCTTTAAAACTTAAAAGAAACAAACAAACATATGTAAAATTCCACCAGCAAAAGAAGATCCAAACATATATTCTTGCTATCTGAGTGACCCAAAGTTGTATAGCGTGCTTGGGCCTAACTTGATTAGATTCTCTGAGTCTCCAAACAAACATTTCAAATACATGATGAAAGTTTGATTTTGCTAGAGCCAATCAGAATAATACTGCCACAGAATCAAGCAATAATGGAAGGACAAGGTGAATCCAGTTTCAAAGTTGTGCTATAAATATAATTTAAATCTAAGGTTATGTGGCATAAGCCAAAAATCTGCTATCACGTGACTCTGATGGTATATTCTTAAAAGTGAGGTTAAACTAAATTTTTTGTGACGTCGTGTGATGTAGCATAAATCCGTACTATAAGAAATCTGGTTACATGACGGATACATGTATGCAGGGTGCAATAACTTTTCGGGTACGGTTTTCCTGCGTTTTTTTAGTAAATCACAATATTGTTGTGCACATAAAATGCTTCACGTGCTACTATGTGGTGAAAAATTCGAACCATACTGGATTCACCTTGTCCTTCCATTATTGCTTGATTCTGTGGTAGTATTATTCTGATTGGCTCTAGCAAAATCAAACTTTCATGCTATAATTTTTAGTAACATGCTATAATTTTCTTGTCATCACAATCTACGTCCGTTTCGGACAATATCGGTTCGTTTCGGACAGTTTTGGTCCAATCCGGTAGATCGTGATACCGCATGTCAATCATCTATGAAAGTTGACTTGTACCTGCCCTATACGTATATAGGGACATGTATAGGCTAATGGAAAACGGGCATGATTCTGCCCGTGAGAGTTCGGCGAGATTTCACGAGATTTCGATTAAATTGCATATTTCTTTAACATGTTTAAGTTAATTTCATTATTTCGTAACGTAAGTCTTTGGAATGACGATTAAATAAAGAACGAATGATGGAAATAACAATTATGGCTAAAAAATCAATAAGAAAAAAATGTCTTAATGATTTGCATAATATTTGAAATTATGTTACGCTAGGTTTGATTGGAATATCGATTTTTTTAATAAGCCAATGAAAACCAAGGAGACAGTTACCTATGCCAGTTGTCACTTTTGGTTTACTATGAAAGCGGACGTGAACGAGAACACTGTATTGGAAACAACATAATTTCATATGGATCGTTTTCCGAACGATCGAGAGAGTTCGTCCAAATCTTAAACAATACATCTCCAGTTTAATTTTATCATGAGTATCGTATTTACTGATCTCGTAAGCGTGAAGAAAATATATTTATTTATCGAAGTGATCAACAGTGACAAAAATGGCCGACAAAACAAACTCTAGCCTAGTCTAGCCTCGAAGTGCATGGGGCCCAAGAAAGGGAATTCAATATCGTGCATTGAAACAGTTATAGAAATGCACCTTCATAAACCCATAGGGAGCCTTATTACGTCAAATGATTGACAGAATACTGAAAACATATGGAGAGGTCAATACTACGGTTAAACACTTCCCTCCTGAAAATTAATAATTGAACAGATGTTTTAAATTCTTTGACTAGAAGGCCTCTCGGTATTGAAAGGGAAATAATATTTTTTTTTTAAATTTCTGTTAAACTTTTAAAAAATGTTACTATAGCATACTAATTGTCGGGACTATATGATCGCGATGTACGTATACGGCAAGTGGTCACAGTGCTTTGGGACTTGTATCTCATCTAATATATATATATCAGAATTTAATAATTTTGGTATCACCGGATTGGCAATTTTCTAATATAAACGTCCATACATCACGTGCTTGAAAAAAAAGTTTTTATGAGGTTTGATTATACGCCGGGATATGCATCTTTGTAAGAGGTGGGTGTGGGAAAATGCTAATAGCAGCTTAAAAAGCGTGGAAAGACCTATTAATTTATACATTATCTTATTCGATAATCACTTCCCTTTCCAAAAATCAGTTGTTGTTTTTTTTTGTCATTCTAAATATATTCTCGGGGATGTACTAGACAATTATGTTCAAAAATATGAAAAAAAAATATTTTGGCATTTTTGCCCTAGAATGCATATATTCTTTTTTAACTTTCAATTTTGTTATTTGGCAAGTAGCATGTGAATACATTTACAGTTTAAAAGACATTTCGTTGACATGTTTTAGATCAGGCGGCCCCCGTGACCGAGCGGTTAAGAGAGCTGTTTCTTAATCAATCGATCATCTCAGAGGTGTGTCTGGTGTGGGTTCGAGCCCCGCTCTGGCCACATGTGAGACAAGCCAAGTTCTGCTTGCGGGTGTGCCAGGTAGTTTTTCTCCCGTGGGTTCTCCCGTTTTCGCCCACCTACTGATTGGCCCGTCTCATATGAGCTGAAATAATCTTAAAAGGGCCGTTAAACTGAATTAAAAAAATAGATCTATTCCGTGAAAAATGAAATTGAAAATATTTCAAAAAGTCTATTTTTCTGACTTTTGAAAATCGATAACTTTTTGAAGAGCATGGATACCCCCATAATTATTTTGCTTTTTCGGTAGCATTCCACCTATATTTTAAGCTGTCTTAAAATTATAGGTTTATTTATCAACAAAAAATGGTATCGATCCACCTTAAGTTATATTTTCTTTCACCAGCGTGTCGGCAAGGTTTCACACATTCTTGTGATATAAAATAGTGAGAGACCAATAATAAGTAAATTATGACGAATTACGAGGGTTGTCCCAAAAGTTCCATTACACTCACTGTTTTGCCACGATAACATCACGTCAGAGCTTACATCACTTATGATCACCAAGTACTATATCTAAGGGCTATGGGGGCAAATGTTTGTATTGCTAAGTGCATTTGTTAAAATGCAGTGGAGGTTTGAGCCCTTGTTCCCCTACTTCAGCGGAGCAGGTGTAATGACGTTGCCGTTAATTTTGATTTTTTCTTGATATTTTGCCGTTTGGATAAATACACTACAAACAAAAAATCAATTTCAAAATGACGTCAGAATGACGTCAGATGGACGTGATATGACGTCATTTTGACGCCATGTGCCCGCTGGGATATTTAAAATCCGAGTAAAATATTTATAAGCAAATCGTCAAAATAATGCTATAAAGATAAGCCATGCAAAATAAGAATAATTAGAAAGAGTTTTCAGAGGAAAACATATGTCCCCCCTCTCTGCCCCAACCCACTTTTAATTTTGTAAATTTTTATATATAACCATGAAAAATATATACCAACAGACATTTTAAATTAAAACCAATATATACCAACAGACATTTTAAAATATCACATGTTTCAGCTTTCCATATTTATAAAGTTTGAAGTTTCACGAAATTTACCCATCTACAATCCCAAACCAATCCTTGCCGGTATCAACTAATATGCAAAGTTTGAAGAAAATCGATCAAAAACTACTCAAGTTAGAGAGCGGAAACGAAAAAAAAAATGCAATTTTTAACCTCAATCAAGGGCCATAACCCTAAGGTCATTTGACGAAATTTACCCACCTACAATCCCAAACCACTCCTTGCCGGTATCAACTCATATGCAAAGTTTGAAGAAAATTGGTCAAAAACTACTCAAGTCAGAGAGCGGAAACGAACAAAATGCAATTTTTAACATCAATCAAGGGCCATAACTCTGAGGTTGTTTGACGAAATTCACCCATCTACAATCCCAAATCACTCCTTGTCGGTATAGTTTGAAAAAAATTGGTCAAAAACTACTCAAGCTAGAGAGCGGAAACGAACAAAATGCAATTTTTAACCTCAATCAAGGGCCATAACTCTAAGGTCATTTGACGAAATTTACCCATCTACAATCCCAAACCACTCCTTGCCGGTATCAACACATATGCAAAGTTTGAAGAAAATCGGTCAAAAACTACTAAAGTTAGAGAGCGGAAACGAACAAAATGCAATTTTTAACCTCAATCAAGGGCCATAACTCTAAGGTCGTTTGACGAAATTTACCCATCTACAATCCCAAACCACTCCTTGCCGGTATCAACTAATATGCAAAGTTTGAAAAAAATCGGTCAAAAACTACTCAAGTTAGAGAGCAGAAACGAACAAAAGGCAATTTTTAACCTCAATCAAGGGCCATAACTCTAAGGTCATTTGACGAAATTTACCCACCTACAATCCCAAACCACTCCTTGCCGGTATCAACTCATATGCAAAGTTTGAAGAAAATCGTTCAAAAACTACTTAAGTTAGAGAGCGGAAAAGAACAAAATGCAATTTTTAACATCAATCAAGGGCCATAACTCTGAGGTCGTTTGACGAAATTTACCCATCTACAATCGCAAACCACTCCTTGTCGGTATCAACTCAAATGCAAAGTTTGAAGAAAATTGGTCAAAAACTACTAAAGTTAGAGAGTGGAAACGAACAAAATGCAATTTTTGACCTCAATCAAGGGCCATAACTCTAAGGTCATTTGACGAAATTTACCCATCTACAATCCCAAATCACTCCTTGCCGGTATCAACTCATATGCAAAGTTTGAAGAAAATCGGTCAAAAAACTACTCAAGTTAGAGAGCGGAAACGAACAATATCCAATTTTGAACCACAATCAAGGGCCATAACCCTAAGGTCATTTGACGAAATTTACCCACCTACAATCCCAAACCACTCCTTGCCGGTATCAACTCATATGCAAAGTTTGAAGAAAATCGTTCAAAAACTACTCAAGTTAGAGAGCGGAAACGAACAAAATGCAATTTTTAACACCAATCAAGGGCCATAACTCTGATGTCGTTTGACGAAATTTACCCATCTACAATCCCAAACCACCCCTTGTCGGTATCAACTCAAATGCAAAGTTTGAAGAAAATCGGTCAAAAACTACTTAAGTTAGAGAGCGGAAACGAACAAAATGCAATTTTTAACCTCAATCAAGGGCCATAACTCTAAGGTCATTTGACGGAATTTGCCCATCTACAATCCCAAACCACTCCTTGCCGGTATCAACTCATAGGCAAAGTTTTAAGAAAATCGGTCAAAAACTACTCAAGTTAGAGAGCGGAAACGAACAAAATGCAATTTTTAACCTCAATCAAGGGCCATAACTCTAAGGTCGTTTGACAAAATTTACCCATCTACATATATCCCAAACCACTCCTTGCCGGTATCAACTAATATGCAAAGTTTGAAGAAAATCAGTCAAAAACTACTCAAGTTAGAGAGCAGAAACGAATGGAGACACCTGGATTTTTAAACAGTTAATTGACCTTTGTGACCTTGAAAATCAGGTCAAGGTCAACTAAATCTAATCACTCCATTCGGCTGTCCCAATTAAGTTTCTGTGCCAGTTTGGTCTAAATCCATCCAGTGGTTCAGGAGATATCGTGCAGACAAAAAGCTACGCCGACGCTGACGACTCCGACGGGATCCACACCAAAAACAATATGTCCCCCACCCCTTCGGAGGGGGGACATAATTAACCAAATGCTATCCACTGTTAACCACTGCCCATGTTTCATTAGGTCAAGTAATATGTCTGTTAGCTGATATATTGTTTTAAAAGTAGGTGTTGTGTTCTAGTATTGAGGTCACCAACTAATATCAAGCTAAACCGTCATTTGCTTGGTTTCCATTAAAGAACATATTTTAGATATTTAAATATAACGACCCTGTATTTTTGCTCCGCATGTTTTTGCCGACGTCGTAATTTTGTCGTTGAATTTTTATAGGTAAGCTTCTTTATTTGTCTCCCAAACTATCAAATCGTTCTCAAATTTCATTAAATTATCACTAAATGATGCTCATAGAATAGTAGTTTGGCTGGTATATTTTTCTAAATGATAACATTATACCGATGTTGATTTAGCAGATTGCGTAAAATAGAAATTACGGAAACATTTTGCATAATTTGACTTGCTCCGATCATGCCTACTTATGGTAACCAAGGTAACTATAACAGTGAGGTCATTGAAGTGAGAATCATTTTGAACAGTAAAATAAGTTTCAGTATGGCCAATTATTCTGCATGAATAACTGTTGTTGGTTCCTGCTATGCGTTAAGAATAAAATATATGTGTAACGGGACTTTTGGGACAAGCCAGGTATACGTTTCTTAATAAATGCGGGTCGGAATTTTACATTTACAGCTAAGTAGCGAGAGTGGCCAATATCCAAGGGAAGATAATCAGACAGATAAAATCGATAATCGATTATATTGTTCCGTAAAGCCAGCCTCGTCAAGAATCATGAACATTATGAGCTAGTCGATAAGCCTCATTAAAAAAAATGTTGTGTGGTATTTATCCTGCTTATCTCACCTGAGCATGGACTTTAAACTGCTCATTTATCTTAAAAGGACTCACATGCAGTGCAGTGAGCATGAAATGATTATTTCTGGATTTTTAAATTTATGAGTATGCTTATTCTAATGCTTTGTCGGTGAGCTTTCTAGCTGAAAACGCCACTGCAACTCCCTAGCTGAAATACCACTGCAGCTCTCTAGCAAGAATACGCCACTGCAACTCCCTAGCTAGAAATACCACTGCAGCTCAACTCTCTAGCTAGAAATACCACTGCAGCTCTTTATCTCTAGCAAGAATAAGCCACTGCAACTCCCTAGCTAGAAATACCACTGCAGCTCTCTAGCAAGAATTAGCCACTGCAACCCTAGCGAGAATAAGCCACTGCATGTCTCAAGCCAGCATAGGAAATTGCGGCTCCCAGGCTTGCATAAGCAATTGCAGCTTTCAGGCAAGAATACGCCAGTGTAGTTGTCAAGCTAAGCCACTTCAAATATGTACAGTGTACCTAGAATAAGCCACTACAACTCACTAGCTACAATAAGCCACTGCAACTCTTAAGTTAAGTCACTGCAGCTTTAAATCTAGAATAAGCCGTTGCAGCTCCATAGCTAGAATAAGACACTACATGTCCCTAGCTAGAATGAGCCATTAAAGCTATCTGGATAGAATAATCCACTGCAGTTCCTATCTAGAATAAGCCACTACAACTCCGCAGCTAGAATAAGCCTTTGCAGCTTTCTAGCTAGAATATGCCTTTGCAGCCCCCAAGCTAGAATAAGCCTTTGCATTTCTCTAGCTAGAATAAGCCTTTACAGCTTTCTAGCTAGAATAAACCTTTGCAGCTCTCTAGGTAGAATATGCCTTTGCAGCTCTCTAGGTAGAATATGCCTTTGCAGCCCTCTAGCTAGAATACGCGTTTGCAGCTCTCTAGCTAGAATAAGCCTTTACAGCTCTCTAGCTAGAATAAACCTTTGCAGCTCTCTAGCTAGAATAAACCTCTGCAGCTCTCTGGCTAGAATAAACCTTTACAGCTCTCTAGCTAGATTAAGCCTTTACAGCTTTCTAGCTAGAATAAACCTTTGCGGCTCTCTAACTATAACATACCTTTTCAGCGCTATAACTAGAATAAACAGCTAGAATAAACCTTTGCAGCTCTCTACCTAGAATAAGCCTTTGCAGTTCTCTAGCTAGAATAAGCCTTTGATGCTCTCTAGCTAGAATAAACCTTTGCAGCTCTCTAACTAGAAATAGCCTTTACAGCTCTCTAGCTATAATAAGCATTTGCAGCTCTCTAGCTAGAATATACCTTTGCAGCTCTTAAGCGAGAATAAGCCTTTACAGCTCTCTAGCTAGAATAAGCATTTTCAGCTATCTAGCTATAATAAACCTTTGCAGCTCTCTAGCTAGAATAAACCTTTGCAGCTCTCTAGCTAGAATAAACCTTTGCAGCTCTCTAGCTAGCTAGAATAAACCTTTGCAGCTCTCTAGCTTGAATAAGCCTTTGCAGCTCTCTAGCTAGCTAGAATAAACCTTTGCAGCTCACTAGCTAGAATAAGCCTTTGCAGCTCTCTAGCTAGAATAAACCTTTGCAGCTCTCTAGCTAGTTAGAATAAACCTTTGCAGTTCTCTAGCTAGAATAAGCCTTTGCAGCTCTCTAGCTAGCTAGAATAAACCTTTGCAGCTCTCTAGCTAGAATAAGCCTTTGCAGCTCTCTAGCTAGCTAGAATAAACCTTTACAGCTCTCTAGCTAGAGTAAGCCTTTGCAGCTCTCTAGCTAGAATAAACCTTTGCAGCTCTCTAGCTAGAATAAACCTTTGCAGCTCTCTAGCTAGAATAAACCTTTGCAGCTCTCTAGCTAGAATAAACCTTTGCAGCTCGCTAGCTAGAATAAGCCTTTACAGCTCCCTCGCTAGAATATGCATTTGCAGCTCCCTAGCAATAATAAGCCTTTGCAGCTCCCTAGCTAGAATAAGCCTTTACAGCTCTCTAACTAGAATAAACCTTTGCAGCTTTCTGGCTAGAATAAGCCTTTGCAGCTCTCTAGGTAAAATATGCCTTTACAGCTCTCTACCTAGAATAAGCCTTTGCAGTTCTCTAGCTAGAGTAAGCCTTTACAGCTCCCTAGCTAGAATAAGCCTTTGCAGCTCTCTACCTAGAATAAGCCTTTGCAGTTCTCTAGCTAGAATAAGCCTTTACAGCTCCCTAGCTAGAATACGCCTTTGCAGCTCTCTAGCTAGAATAAGCCTTTGCAGTTCTCTGGCTAGAAAAGCCTTTGCAGCTCTCTACCTAGAATAAACCTTTGCAGCTCTCTAGCTTTAATAAACCTTTGCAGCTCTCTAGCTAGAATAAGCCTTTGCAGCTCTCTAGCAAGAATAAACCTTTGCAGCTCTCTAGCTAGAATAAGCCTTTGCAGCTCCCTAGCTAGAATAAGCCTTTGCAGTTCTCTGGCTAGAAAAAGCCTTTGCAGCTCTCTAGACAGAATAAGCCTTTGCAGCTCCCTAGCTAGAATAAGCCTTTGCAGCTCCCTAGCTATAATAAGCCTTTGCAGCTCCCTAGCTAGAATAACCACTACAGCTCACTCATACGAGATATACTGACTGTATTGTCATTTTATTTTAACACCATCTTAACCTGGTTTCCATTGGAATGAGGTTAGATTCAAAACCACCAATCATAATAGCTCTTTACATTTCATATACAAGGTTCAAAATTGACTTTTTTAATTAGAAAGCTTTACCAGTCAAAGCAATTAACCCATAAAAGTCTAGTGTCCTTTTTGTGGCAGAACGAGGCTTCCCATCTAGGGCTATTCTATTGAAAAAAATCTAAAATCAGTTCTGATGCCCGTAAAAATGAAAGTGGACTTATCCAACTGATAAGGATATACAAAGTCCATTCATCAAATATGTTACCCAATGCTTATACATGCAGTTTGATGTAGGGGTAACTGGTAACTAGAAAATAAAGTAATACATGTACCAGCAAACAACTCTCACCAAAGACCAAAAATGGCTATATAAAGTCTTAAAAGGAAGGCTATCTATGACTTATTTAAACCACCCTTTGCTAATAATAGATAGTATGCCTTATTGCATTACACCTTTTGTTGCTGTTTATAGGTTTTCTTCTTTTTTCTGTTGATGTGACATGTTGTATATGGCCACTCCTTGCATATGGTCGTTTTATGAGACAAACAGGAAACCACAACATTAATTTTGACGCATTTGTGTTTTCATATTATGGACAGATAGTTTCATATTACTTTATTATTATGATGTTAATGTCTGTATTTTCCAGGAATCTCTATGAGTTTAACTGCAATAAAAATCCACACCCAGCTCTAAACAGGTAATAAGAGCTATCGTAGGACAGAGCACTTGACTGCCTCTGGCCTTTGTCAAACATTATGGCAAACTCTAGTAACCCAAAGCATCATACTCATACATCCTTTTGCCTTTTTGCCTTGATTCTATAAGGCAAAATCACTGAAACATGAAATTAGGTGAAAGTGAACTTTTACTAACTAAGATCTCACACATACTGTGAAAGAAGTATGTTCATATACCAATTGAGTGCCGAGATAGGAAAAATCACTGAACCATGAAATTAGGTCACACTGACCTATAAGTACTTTAGGGTCAATGGTCTAGTCATACTTATCCATAATGTGAAAAAAGTATGATCATATACCCATTGAGTGTTGAGATATAAAGCAAAATCATTGAGTACCCAGATACAATGCAAAAATCACTGAACCATGAAATTAGGTCACACTGACCTATAAGTACTTCAGGGTCAATGGTCTAGTCATACTAACTCAAAATGTGAAAGAAGTATGATCATATACCCATTGAGTGTTGAGATATAAAGCAAAATCACTGAACAATGAAATTAGGTCATAAGTACATTTGGATCAAAGGTCAGGTCACAGTCACACTCACTCATAGTCAGAAAGAAGTATGAAATAGGCAAAATCACAGAACCGTGAAATTAGGTCACAGGACTTAGGATTACTTAAGGGTCAAAGGTCTGGTCATCCGCAAACATATTGTGAAAGAAGTATGTTCACATACCAATTCAGTGCCGAGATATGAGGCAAAATCATGACACACAACATCATGACACACAAGTCAATACCACAAAGTTAAAAGATGAAATGGCCTGTAGCTGCAACCATCTCCCTAAGTCGTTTCTATTTAGAAAAAAAAAATCACTTATATGAGTTAAATTTTCTTCCATTCTGTTTACTGCTATGGTGGTAATATAAGCCTGGTATCCTATTTATGGGACAAAGGCAAACAGTATACCTCCAGACGTGACGCCACAGAATGCAGAATGCGGTGTTCCATCTTGGGCTATTCTGTTTGCTTAGAGGCATTTCATTGAAAAAATATGATAAACCTATCACACCTAAACTCTGAAAGTGGACTCACCAAATCAATAATGATGGGAAAGTCCATTCGTCATAAATGGGTTAAGGATTGTCAGGACAAGTAATGGGTCATGTGGGAAAATCAAACCACATGAATGACAACATGGCATCATTAGTACAAATAAGTTAATTGAGCCGTGATGTCAGAAAACCGATCTTTGGGATTTCAGACCAGATGTGACACAGACCCATCTGGGCTGTCATAGAAGGTGGTAAGAAGCTTGAAATATCGGATTTAAGGAGAAGAGTGATTGCACTATCCATGTAGAGAAAACAAAGACACTGCTGCACGGCTGATCTGCGCCTTTTTTTTTTTGGCATATGTAGCCTGTTGGTTTTCTGATGACGTGGATGTGACAGTAGAATGGAATAATCTGAATAGTTTTGCCTATCCTCATCATCTGCAAACGTATGTTTTCCATTGGACAGTTATTTTACTATCAGGAAAACATGTCCGTGTAGTGTATACCCCCTTGAACCCCACATTTATATAGAAAAACTGGGGTGTGCAGGGGTATACTTATTTTTTTTATTTTTGCTCCAAAACATAGATTGTGGGTACTCGTTAGAACCGCCTCAGGGAGGCGTACACACAATCTATGTTTTGAGCAAAAATAAGAAAAATATCAATTTTTTTCAGCTGAATATCTTAAATTCTTAAAGCTCAAAAATATCTGTTTATTGCATAGGCGCGTTTTCGTTACGATAGACGTTTTCTAAAAGAAATCTAACATCCTACGGAACCATTTTCCTGAACACTCGGAAAAGTCCATAAAATGATAATTATAATATTATCAAATAACCATTTAATATTTGAATTAAAATATCATTCAGAGCAATTTTGTAATTATGTTAATGTCAGATCAGTTAATCATACATGTAAATGACACTTGAAATCCAATTACTATAGCTTTGTTTCTTTGTATTAGGTTTAGCGTCCCTGTCAACAATTTTTCCAGTCATATCAGGATGGAGCAACCTTTTCATGGGTATCAGTATTCGTAGGATGTAATGTCTTGCTCAAGGACACAACACGACACCCTAAGTGATGATCAAACCCCACAAATGATGGCCCACATTTCTCAATATAAAATACAACAAAAACAGGCTTTAAATTGAAATACTTTATATACAGATATAAAAGTGATCTTATACAAAATACATTATAGAGACTATTATAATAGTAACATAATATGAGCTGCATCATGAGAAAACCAATCTTTTGCATATGCGAAAACAAAGGTGCAGATCAGCTTCGCAGTAACTGCGAAGCTGATCTGCGCCTTTGTTTTCGCTCCATAGATAGGATGAAACATCTGCTTCCTAAATATGAAATAACAAGCTTCTAGCTATTTTCTGTGCTTGTACAGCTTGGTTTGTGACGGACCTGTTCGGAAACCACATTATTGGTTTTCTCATGCCGTGGCTCATATGGCATTTAGGTAAAGTATTGCAGTCACATCATGAGAAAACCTGTCTGTGGGATATAGCTCGAGTTTGACCTTAGATGGATAAGGAGTAACAGACAATAAGAGCTGCGGCGCCAGAAAACCGGGCTTCGGGATTTCCGACCAGGTCAAACACAAACAGACCTGTAAAGTCTCAGAAATAGGCTAGGAGCTTGAAACAGAAGATGGATTGTACTATCTGAGTAGCGTAAACAAAGGCGCTGATCAGCTGTGCAGTTACTGCACAGCTGATCTGCACCTTTGTTTTCGCATAGGCAAAAATCCGGTTTTCACATGGCGTGGCTCATAAGTACATGATGTATTTCAAGAACAGTAAGTCTGGTTTGCATTATGAAAACACACCCATGCATTGCATGTATTATACACAGTAATTTTTTCAGCTTTGAAAAATGATATTTTTTATTAGAAAAATTGTGATGCTCAAAACATTGATTGAGGGTACATGTTAGAACGGCCTAGCTTAGGCGGTTCTAATGAGTACCCCCTGTCTATTTTTGCTATTATAAGGAAAAATGTATACCCTAAGTTTACTTTACAAAAGTGTAGTGTAAGTGGGTATACTTTACATGGACATATTCATGGACATATTCTCCTCATGAAAAAAAAATGTTAGATACTTTTTAATAATTATGACTTACAAATTATGTACATTGCATTAAAAAGTGAAAGATAACCATTATAATCTGATAACATGTCCCTGTAATAAATACCCCCATATACCCCATTTTTACGTAGCAAAACTGGGGTATATATGCAGGGGTATACCTAATTTTCTTATTTTGGATCCAAAACATACATTGTGGGTACTCGTTAGAACCGCCTCACTTACTCACACACTGAGCAACTTTGGAACAGGTTTTCTCATGATGCTCTTCATAAAAGCAGATGAAACATATGAGCCGCCTTGTGGGAAAACCAACAATGTGGTTTCCGAACAAGTCCGACACAAACCAGCCTGTACAAGCACAGAAAAGAGCTAGAAGCTTGAAATGTCGGATTTGAGTAGAAGAGGAATTGTACTATCCGAGTAGCTAAAACAAAGGTGCTGATCAGCTTCACGGTTACCGCGAAGCTGATCTGCGTCTTTGTTTTCGCCTTTGCAGATTGTTGGTTTTCCCATGAGGCGGCTCATATAATTTAAAATGGACAGTTGTAAAATTGTCTAAATAAAATCATTCCTCTCTTGAATCCATCGTGCTTGGTTAAAATGGAATGTCTGTGTAAAAAATCAACAATAAAATATTCAACGCATTATATATGTCAGACTATATTTGACAATTCTGTATAACTGGATCACAAAATTCCATGATGTTGGTTTAGTAGTTTGGTTATGGCTTTATGTCCCAGTCAACAATTTTTCAGTCACATTCGGGTGAAGCTTCCACTTCTTGGGTATAACTTTAAGGTAAGATAAAAATGCCTTCATTACGAAAACTTGCTCATGCAATAAACAGATAGTTTTTTGAGCTTTAAAAACTGAAAATTTTCAGCGGCAAAATGTTTATATTTTTCTTATTTTTGCTCAAAACATAGATTGTGGGTACACGTTAGAACCGCCTCAGCGAGGCGATTCTAACGAGTACCCACAATCTATGTTTTGGAGCAAAAATAAGAAAAATGGGTATACCCCTGCATACCCCAGTTTTGCTATATAAAAGTGGGGTTCAAGGGGGTATACATTACACGGACATGTTTTCGTGATGGCTCAAGGACACTGAGGAGGTTGGTATGGTACCAAGAAGCTCTCAAATCTGTAGTCTTGTACTCTACCAATGTATCACCATGCTCCCCTAAATCCATATTATAGATACATGCACTATTAGTAAA
The DNA here is from genome assembly GCA_964017185.1 of Rugalucina vietnamica. NCBI lineage: Eukaryota > Metazoa > Mollusca > Bivalvia > Lucinida > Lucinidae > Rugalucina > Rugalucina vietnamica. Next base: position 36,648,563 of record OZ024876.1, read on the forward strand.
ACAGAACAATTCTATTGAACTACCCACAATATGGGTTATTTCATTGAAAAGTTGAATATAAATATATGAGCCTTCACATGAGAAAACTAACAATCTGGGGCCAGTTGTTCAAAGCATTGTTAGCTTAACGATATCGTTAATACATAAATTTGTTAAGCAAATATCAGCTAAAGTAACAAATACACTGTTATTGTTTGTTGAAAAAATGTGAGAATCCTTTTTCACATTTTTTCAACAAAAAATAACAGTGTATTTGTAATATTCATGTTTGAAATTTTAACGAAACGTTAACTAACGACGTCGTTAGTTTTGAACAACTGGGCCCAGGGTTTTAGACCAGATCCGACGCAAACTGGCCTGTACAGTTGCAGAAGCAGGCTAGAAACTTTAAATTTCTGATTTAAGTAGAAGGGGTAAAAACAAAGACTTTAATCAGCTGTGCAATTACTGTATTTTCTGCTCAGCTGATCTGCGCCGTTCTTTTCACCTATGCATGTTGTTAGTTTTCTTATGCGGCCATTATATAAAAAAATACCCATCAAATACGCACCATCTATGCAGCTCTCTGTCAAGTTACAATATTACAAGGGCTATCCATTAAATTGATATGTGATTGAACATTAATTCCCTAGAAATCCAAATTAAACACTTTAAATGACTACAAAAAAGGCTTCCCTTGATACCACTGAATTTAAAGAAAAACTAATATTTGAGCCTGTGCATGAGAAAACCAACAATTTGAGATTCCAACCAGGTCTGACACAAACCAGGATGTACAGTCACAGAAGCAGGCTAGAAGCTTGAAATTTCAGATTTAAGAAGAAGAGGAATTGTACTATCCATGTAGCGAAAACAAAGACACTGATCAGCTTCGCAGTTACTGATCTGCGCCTTTGTTTTTGCCTATGCAGATTGTTGGTTTTCCCATGGGGCGGCTCATTTCTACAACAGAAAGAGTCATGATTCTAAAAACAAACAATTATCCACATAAATTATTAGATAAATAACTAAATGCAAATTAACCGCATACAGGTTGTATTCGAAAGCAAGCAAATTATAAAGCACAACCATTTACATGTTTTAACCGTAATACTCTGAGAGGACCCTGCCTTGTATGATGTCCTTAAACAGTACAGATAATGGCTGAGTTCAGGTGGGGCTATATTGCCCTGTTCCATTATTTGGTGTTCTCCTCCGATAAAATCAACCAATCAGCGAGGTTGTATCAAAACTAGTTGCGGAAATCAGAGGGAGCCTTCTCATCATTTGATTGGTCAATATTCTTCATCTGGGCATTTCTTGGCTATAGTCACAAAAGTGCTATCCACAAGCGAACTCGGGCCAATAATGTTAATGATTGGAAGTCCTTTAAAATGACATATAATTGTTAAAATTGGTATGATCATATGAACCCCATAGTTTATATACAGAACTCATGAATTTGAATGATTGCATGGTTTAACACAGTTGATTTATAGAATTTGAATGATTGCATGGTTTATAGAATTAGAATGATTGCATGGTTTAACACAAGTGGAATGACTATGACATTGTTCTGTACAGAAAGTTAATGTATATGTATGACAACAAACGCCAATGTGGAAATAACAATAATTTTTTTATGTCAGTGACATTCTTTTCAAGAAACATTGTCACATTAATGAGCCCCTGCATGAGGAAACCAACAATTTGGGTTTCCGACCAGGTCCGACACAAACCAGCCAGTACAGTCACAAGAGCAGGCTGGAAGCTTGAAATTTTGGATTTAAGCTGATGAAGAGACTGTGTATTATCTGTGTAGCAAAAAAAGGCATGATCAGCTGTGCAGTTCCTCGAAGGCAGGTTTTCTTATGACACAACTCAACTTTTGTCTCAAAGCATAGATACAAGACACATATGAGAAACACAATTCATTTTGCAGTGCCTTGTTTTTGCTACATGGATAGTGCAATTCCTCTTCTTTTTTAAAAATCCAAAATTTCCAGCCAGTAGCCATCCTGTGTGCTTGTACTGTTTGGTTTGTGTCGGACCTGTTTGGAAACCACATAGTTGGTTTTCCCATGACATGGCTCATATTTTCTGTCAAGTAAATGTATGGGGTGCCGTTTTACTATTTATTCCTTATTTATGGATATCTATAATTCATTTATGGATATCCTAAATTGGATAAAGGATATCCTTAAATAATTATGGATATCCTAAATTATTCAAGGATATCCATAAATAATTTATAGGTATCCAAATATGAATAAAGGATATCCATAAATAAGGAATAAATAGTAAAATGGCACCCCATATAAAAGAACATTAATGGTGTGGATTTAAGTATGCATATGATGCACAAACAAGTTATTGGGCCATATTCGCTTCAAATGATATAGGCATCATAAAGTTAATTTCAAGAAATTCAAAAATGACAATGGTAAAAATGGACTTGATTCACAGATCTGATCTGTTCTGTACATGATGTCAAACCACTTAGTGGCATTATCAACACTTAAAGTGCCGAACACACAAAAATATCTTAATTCCTAACAATCTGTAGATCTAGAGTAGTGCACAATTAGCCAGAGGCCTCATCTGGCTCTCTTCATTACGAAAACACACCCATGCAATATAAAATTATAGAGATTTTTTTTCAAAAGCAAAAATTGAAAATTTCATTGGAAAAAAAAGAAAGATTTTTTTAAATATTTCCACTCAAAACATACATTGTGGGTAGATGTTAGAACCGCCTCGGTGAGGCGGCCCTAACAAGTACCCACAATGTATGTTTTGGATCAAAAATAAGAAATTTAGGTATATCCCTGCAAACCCCAGTTTTTCTATATAAAAGTGGGGTATAAGGGGGTATAATTTTCATGGATATGTTTTCTTGATGTTCGGATTGTCATATAGTCTTTGAATCTTTTAACATTTAATACAGAATAAACTGAAATTTATTTGAACTTTGCAGAAATAATAATAATTTGAACGTTGATTTTCATGGCACTTTAAGTGTTACAATTTCCAAGCTAGTCCACCATTTTGTTGATCATGTGACTGTCCTATGATCAGAATGAGACTTCCTCTCCCTCATGGTCATCATGGTGGCCGCGGCCTCTCTCATCAGCCTGGAATAGAGTAGACAGATTCATTATGCAAAATGTGTCAGTGTAATGACTATTTCCCCTTAAACCTCACAACTGAGGTTTAATACAAGAGTAAACCTATATTTCTTATTTTTGCTCTAAAACATAGATTGTGGCAAGGCGGTTCTAACATGTACGCACAATCAATCTCAGTTTTGCACAAAAGTTGAAAAAATATTTAACTGAAAATTTTTCAATTTTACAGCTTAGGTAAAATTTATCCTCCTCAAAAATGTTAAAATGGCATTTTCATATTTCTGAGAGCTTTGGTAATCTTTCTCTGAAATTTCCAACAAACTTTGATATTTCAGTATCTATGATCAGTTTCAATATCACACTCAGTTGAGAAAGAGAACCAAAAAGTTTTGTAAACTTGGCGCTAGTTTTGTGGTTCACGAAATTTATATACATAAATAATTATAAGAAAACTGGCCATTTTACAAAGTTTAATGCTATAACAAAGGTATATAGCATCTGCTCATTATTTATAGTGTTGTTGATTTTTTTTATAACAATGTATGTACAATATCTACATTTTGTTATTTCAACGTGGTATACATCAGGAAAACATGTCTGTGCAATAAATGAATGCCACATTTGTATCACACTTGGGTGGAAAATTTCTCATAAACGCTAAGGGTGTAACCAGAAAATCTAAAGTTTAAATTAAATGAGCCACCGCATGGGAAAACCATAATTCTGCATAGGCTAAAACAAAGGCACAGATCAGCTTCGCAGTAACTGCGAAGCTGATCAGCGCCTTTGGTTTCGCTACTCGGATAGTAAAATTCCTCTACGTTCTAAATCCAAAACTTCCAGCCTCTAACCATCTTCTGTGACTGTACAGGCTGGTTTGTGTCGGACCTGGTCAGAACCCAAATAGTTGGTTTTCTCATGCACAGGCTCAAATAAAAATTTAATTTGTCTTGAAATTACATTAAAAAGCCATATTATTGGCTTCTTTTAGCTTTTTACATCATTATGAAAATTTCCCCATGCAATTAACAGATATTTTTTACATTTTACTTATTTTTGCTCAAAACATAGAAAAAAAAAAAGAAAAATAGGTTTACCCTTGCATACCCCAGTTTTGCTATATAAAAATGGGGTTCAAGGGGGTATACATTACACGGATATGTTTTCCTGACATAATGCAAGTGCATGAGGGCAGTATGCCTAAGAATACAAACGTTCAGTCATATAATCCTAGTCAAGTGAGCAACATTATATTCAAAAATAATTATACTTAATAGCTGAAAACAAATCATATAATCATAATTATTGGCATGAAAATGAAGGTAACATACAACAAATATATGCATTATATAGATCAACATTATTTATAATATAGAACACAGAGACTCAGAACCTTCTTCTTTTTTTTTTTTTGGAAATATGATATAAGGCCTTGCATAAATCATGAAAACATGTCCATGAAAGGTATACACCCTTGAACCCCACTTTTATATATAGTTAAACTGGGATTCACAGGGGTATACCTGTTTTCTCATATTTGTTCCAAAACATAGATTGTGGGTACTCGTTAGAACTGCCTCGGTGGGGTCCACAATGAATGTTTTGCACAAAAATATTTAAAATATCAAAATTTCTCATGTGAAGGGTTCATTTACATAAACCATCTTATAACAGTTTAATATGTGTGTGAAATTAAGACAATCTGAATACACCATAACCTCTTTATAACACTACTGTTGGGGTCCAAGCCAATTTCTGTGTTAGCTATCCAATCCGTGTTATATTAAACGAGAGTATTAAAAATGAATAGATATATAGCAAAATCAGTCAAAAATGATTATGTGGGGTCCAGCAATGAACAGTGTTTATCCAAAATCGGGTAATAATGAACCATGTTGTAAAGAGGTTCAGGTGTACACTGACTATCAAGAATCAACCCTGTTTGGGTCAAGTCCTGAATTCACAGTATAGGAGGGGAAAAGAGCAGTTTCTACAATATACAACATCGCAAGTGACGAGACTTTCCGGTCAATACATCAGGAAAACATGTCCGTGACATGAATACCCCCTCATACCCCACTTTTATATAGTAAAACTGGGGTATGCAGGGGCATACCTATTTTTCTTATTTTTGCTCCAAAACATAGATTGTGGGTACTCGTAAGAACCGCCTAGCGAAACTTTAAAAATCCCTGTATATTGCATGGGCAAGTTTTTGTAATGAGCATTTATAAGTCAGTTCACTTAACATTCTCCCTACTGTGGAATAATACTTGCTCATCTGTTGTAAAAATTGAAAATTTTTTAGGAAACTTTTTTGATATCTTCCTTATTCTTACTAAAAACATGGATTGTGGGTACACGTTAGAAGTGTCTCAACGCCTCGGCTAGAATCGCCATGCATACCCCAGTTTTGCTATATAAAATTAGGGTATAAGGGGGTATACATTACACAGACTTCTTGTTCCGATGAAAAATTATAAGCTGCAGCTGCCTGAAGCAAATTTGCACCAGTAGCCCTAAGATGAGGAAGAGGCTTATAATAAGTCATAACTGAAATAACTAATGTCAGAATCTGTAGAGAATAATTATATTACAGTCCCTTGACCATGTTATAAATGAGTGTTACCAGAGAAAACTGCTTGAGTTGTCTCTAAACCAGAAAAGAACCCATACATTTAAACAAATTTTGCATTCTGGAAGGTCGCCATTACGTCAGCAAAAACAACAAAGCAGCAATCAGACATTAGAGATGCACAGGCTGATCTAAAACTTTTGTTTTCGCAATATGAAAGAAAACAGGTTCCGAGGTTATTAAACTTCTGTCATGCTCAACTCAGCTGAGCATAAACTTGAAACTTCTCATAAATACCAAAATAGTCCAAATATATTTAAATTGAAGTTGTAGAACTCCCAAGCCTGTGATTTATCCTGCTCATAAATGTTAAAATGTCAACAATTGTTGGCGTTTTAACATTTATGAGCAGTCAAAATTTTAGTCTCAGCTGAGCTGAGCATGAAAAAAGTTTTATAACCTTAGGGCCATATCTTCTTCAACAAGTCACATATAAAAACAACATGCCCCAATGCATCAGTCATGCAATACTGACAATACTGACAGTTACTTGATAGGGGGTGGGGTGAGGCTGGGTGGGGGGAGGAACATGCATAACTAGCTATGACTATAATAACACCTTACCCAATCTACTGCTCGGTCATATAACTGTGGAATATAATACATGAAAACATAACAATTTTAGTTGATTTTTTTTTATTAATTTATTTCTTCAATTATTTATTTATTTATTGTGGTTTAAAGTCTGAGTCAACATTTTTTTTTCAGTCGTTCCCTGAGGGAGCAACAATATTTTCGTGGGTAGACATTACGAAAACGCATGCCCATGAAATATATAGATTTTTCCTCAGTTGTAAAAATTGAAAATTTTCAGCAGAATCTTTTTTATATTTTACTTATTTTTGCTCAAAACATAGATTGTGGGTACACGTTAGAACCACCTCGCCGAGGCGGTTCTAACAAGTACCCACAATCTATGTTTTGGAGCAAAAATAAGAAAAATAGTTATACCCCTGCATACCCAGAATCAAAGGAGTGCCAACCCCTGACCTCTTAATTCTGATTTTTTGTTTGTTTGAATTGATGCTTAATGTCCCAGTAAACAGCTATGGTCATGTCGGGACACTGATACATTTTATGTGACTTTTAACAAAAATTAGGAAGTCATGACATCCAAAATGTTCTTCATATAATAATAACCACCCAACTAAGCCATTATGGTTTATTATAATGTATGGATGGTTTATATACCCCCCCCCCCCCCCAACTAAGCCAATGAGGTTTATTATAATGTATGGATGGTTTGACTTGAACCACTTTTCCTGGGCGGGCTCAGGCCTGAGCACTTAACCAGTACTCAGATGGTCAGTCAGTAGGGTAGAAGCTTTGCCTGTAGACACTAGCAGCCCATCTATTTCTTTAGGCCGCAATTGGCGGGGCCCTCTCAATTTTGAATCTGATGCTCTAACCACTGGGCAATACCCCATTAATACTCCATTCCCCCATTAATACTCTAAAACCTGATGAGCTTCAATCAAATCAAGTGGCTGCATCAAGAAACAACATACAATATCACCCAGTATACCTGCGATTCTTACAGTGCAGCATCGTATGAGCAGCGTCATGAGAAAACCGAATTATTGCCTTTGCGAAAACAAAGGCTCAGACCAGCTTTGCAGTTATTGCACAGCTGATCAGCGCCTTTGTTTTCGCTACATGAATAGTACAATTACTCTTCTTCCTAAATCTGAAATTTCAAGCTTTTATACTGCGTTTACACTATGTTCCCGGCGGTCACGTTTCAGACAACCGTGAGCAAAACGGGATAACCGTGAGGCAACGCAGGGGAACGGGATAGGCAAACGTAGCACGCCGTGATAACCGTGGACACCGTGACAAATTTTTTGACAGTTTAAAAATCTGACACGGCAGCCACGGCGGAAATGAGAAACGTAATGGGCCGTGATAAAATGGATTAACACACTGTGACAAAACGTAACAGTATGTAGCGAAACGTGGAGGCGGTCCGTAGTGCAACGGGAAGCTAGTGAATAGCCCGGCAAGCTACGGATCTTCCACATTCTGTTGCGTTTGATCACGGTCGTCTCACGTCTCGTCCCGTTTCCTACGGAATACCCAACACGTTTTGTTGCGTTAAGTTACGGTGCATTACGTTCTTTGACGGTGTTGATCTTTTTTATGCATGTATTTGTTGTGTATACCTTCATTTTGACGGTGTTCACCCCGTTCTGTTACTGTTATCACGGTGTGTGAAGTTTATAGATATACAAGAGGACCAATGGTCCTGTAAACGCTCACCTGAGAACTGGGATATGCAACCTAAGCTGACCTTGCCATAAAATAGGTCAAGGCCATCCTAGGGTCATGATATATATAAACTTTGTAGAGCTGTATTCATTGATGCTTCAGGCCAAGTTTCAAAATCATAGGTCTTCCGGTTCTGAAGAAGAAGATTAATAATGGTTTTTGCTATTTATAGCCATGGTGGCCATCTTGGTCATGTGACCTTGATCATTTATATAAACTTTCATTCTCCCTTCCTAAGAATGCTCCACATTAAGTTAAGCATTGATTGGCCAGGCAGTTTCAGAGAAGAAGATCTTTGAATATTATGGTAATATACATGTATATTGCCCCGGGTAGGGGGCAGACCTGCCCCTGGGGTCCAATTTTTTTTTTCAGGATCATAAACCTTCAGTCCATTTGCCCATTCCATGAAGTTTTTTCCCTTCAAAAGACTTTTTGACAATTTTCCCCATTCAAATGCATGGAAGACCTATGTTGACCTTGCCTTAAAATAGGTCAAGGTCATCCCAGGGTCATGATTTATATAGACTTTGTATAGCTCCTCCCCCTGATGCTTCATGCCAAGTTTCAAAATCGTAGGCCTTCTGGTTCTGGAGAAGAAGATTTTTAAAAGTTTTTTCTATTTATAGCCATAGCGGCCATCTTGGTCATGTGATCTTAACCATTTATATAAGCTTTCATTCCTCCATCCCAAGGATACTACATATAAAATAAAGCTTTGATTGGTCAAGCGGTTACTGAGAAAATTAAGTTTAACATTTAATTTGTAACTGACCTTTGGCCAAGGTCAAGAATTGACCTTGACCTTTAATACTCACAACACACCATTGGCACAACATGTTGTCTGTATCTACCAACTTTCAGGTCACTGGCTTCAAAACTTCCTGAAAAGTTTTTACTTTTTTCCATTGAAAAGCCTTTGTAACCAAAATTGACCTTGCCATAAAATAGGTCAAGGTCAACCGAAGGTCATGATTTATATAAACTATGATCGGCCAGAAACCCTAATGGTACATACCAAGTTTCGTTGAAATCGGTCTACCGGTTCCAGAGAAGAAGATTTTTTTATGGTTTTTACCATATATGGGCATGGCGGCCATCTTGGTCATGTGACCTGGACCACTTATATAAACTTTCGTTCCCCCTTCCTAAGGATGCTCCACATGAAGTTTGGCTTTGATTGGCCCTGCAGTTTCAGAGGAGAAGATCTTTGAAATTGTGGACGGACGACGGAGGTCAGACGACGGACGGACGCCGGAGCATGACCATCCTATAAGCTCACCTTGTGAGCCTTCGGCTCAGGTGAGCTAAAAATGTACATTGTACCGGTAATCATAAAATACCAGAGGACCATTGGTCCTGAGAACGCTCACCTGAAGCCTGATCTTGGAGTATTAAGTCATAATGAAATGACCTTGACCTTGAATACTCACACACCTTTATTGACTTCATAAGTTGTCTGCATCTGCAAAGTTTCAGGTCTCAGGCTGCAATAGTTTCCAAACCCAGTGATTTCTGAGAAAACCATAATTTTAATTTTGATATTTAAATGACCTTGGGCCAAGGTCAAGACATGACCTTGGCCTTCAGTAATTACTTACCTTCAATGACTCCATTAGTTGTCTGCATCTAGCAACTTTCAGGTCTCAGGCTGCAACAGTTTGTTTTTGCCTTTTCCCATTTAAAAGCCTATGTTTCCAAAATTGACCTTGCCGTAAAATAGGTCAAGGTCATTATAGGGTCTTCATTTCAACAAACTATGATGGGCTGGAGTCCCAAATGCTACATACCAAGTTTCATGAAAATTGGCCTGTCGGTTCTGGAGAAGAAGATTTTTGAGTGTTTTTTACCATATATGGGCGTGGCGGCCATCTTGGTCATGTGACCTGGATTTCACTAATAAACTTTCGTCTCCTCTACCCATGGATGCTCCACATAAAATTTCGCTTTGATTGGCCAAGTGGTTTCAGAGAAGAAGATCTTTGAAAAGTGTGTATGGACAGCAGACTGGCCAAGGTCAAGAGATGACCTTGACCTATATTAATCACATACCTTCATCCACTCCATTAGTTGTTTGCATCTACCACTTTTCAGGCCTCGGGCTGCAATAATTTTAAAAAAATCCATAGTTTTCACTTCTTCTTATGTAAAAGCCTATGTTTCCAATTTGACCTTGCCGTAAAATAGGTCAAGGTCATCATAGGGTCATCATTTTATCAAACTATGATGGGCTGAGGTCCTCGATGCTACATACCAAGTTTCGTGGAAATCGACCCACCGGTTCTGAAGAAGAAGATTTTTGAGTGGTTTTTACCATATATGGGTGTGGCGGCCATCTTGGTCATGTGACCTGGATTTCGCGATCAAACTTTCGTCTCCCCTACCCATGGATGCTCCACATAAAATTTCATTTTGATTGGCCAAGCAGTTTCAGAGAAGAAGATCTTTGAAAAGTGTGTATGGACAACAGACTGGCCAAGGTCAAGAGATGACCTTGACCTATATTAATCACATACCTTCATCTACTCAATTAGTTGTTTGCATCTACCACTTTTCAAGCCTCAGGCTGCAATAGTTTTCAAAAAATCCATAGTTTTCACTTTTTCCTATGTAAAAGCCTATGTTTCCAAATTTGACCTTGCCGTAAAATAGGTCAAGGTCATCCAAGGGTCATCATTTTATCAAACTATGATGGGCTGAAGTCCCCGATGCTTCATGCCAAGTTTCGTGGAAATCGGCCCACCGGTTCTGGAGAAGAAGATTTTTGAAGGGTTTTTACCATATATGGGCGTGGCGGCCATCTTGGTCATGTGACCTGGATTTCGCGATCAAACTTGAAATGCCACTACCCAAGGAGGCTCCACATAAAATTTCAACTAGATCGGCCAAGCGGTTTCAGAGAAGAAGATCTTTGAAATTGTGGACGACGGACGGACGACGGACGACGGACGGACGGACGGACGCCGGATCATGGCCATCCTATAAGCTCACCTTGTGAGCCTTCGGCTCAGGTGAGCTAAAAATGGCATATCATGGGGACATGTTCCTTCATATTGGAGCAGTCACTATAGTGAACAATACAGACCATACGCTGCAATATGCAATTGAAGAAGAATTACAATCCCGAACTTTCTTAATCAACTCTGCAGTCGGTTTCGGTTGTTGAGGAGCGCGATTGTTATTATTTCAAAGGACTTATTTGTATACAAAAGGCAAAATGTGCTTTATATTGTATGGTGTCTACGTTTCGTCTGTAGCTGACCTTGACAGACCGAAGAAACATGTTACGCCTTGGTCAAAACGCAACTGACCGCAATAGAACGTAACAGGCCATACTAGAACGTGCTACTAATCCTGATAGATTGTTGATAACCGTAACGTACCTTAGCGCCTCCGTGACACACCGGCTTATCACTACCATGGCTTGTTACGGATATCGTAATACAACATAAGAAAACGTAACAAAACGTAATAGATCTTGAAAAACAGAGAAATATATTACCAAAACTCCACGGCACGCTACGTTTCTAGCAAACGGGGCTGCCGGGGCCACCGGGAACATAGTGTAAACGCAGTATAAGCCATCTTCTGTGACTGTACATGCCCGTTTTGTCGGACCTGGTCGGAAAGCCCAAGACCGATTTTCTCGCTCCAGGGCTCACATGACAAAACGGAATGCCGTGATTGGATGCTGGATCTATTTGCCAACAACCTACAGTGTAGGGTTTATTGCCTTGCTAAAGGTTATTATCAATTCAATACTGCTTTGCTGTAACCAACCAGGTCTGATACAAACTGGTCTGTACATTCACAGATCAAAATTTCGGCTTTAAGAAAAAGAGGGATTGTACTATCCATGTAGCGAAAACAAAGATGTTTATCAGCTGTACAGAAGATGGCTAGAAGCTTTAAATTTTGAATATAGAAAAAAGAGGAATTGTACTATCCATGTAGAGAAAACGAAGGGGCTGATCAGCTGTGCAGTTACTGCACAGCTGATCTGCATTTTTGTTTTTGCATAGGCAATAATCCCATTTTCTCACGATGCGGCTCATATAATGCCAGAAAATTCCACAATCAATGGGCAAGTTTGTCAAAAGCAATATAATGTGCAATAAAACTATCCTATAAAACAATGAATATAACATATAAAGCCTATAAAGCCTATACCATATAAGCTACAAATGAGCCGCCTCGTGGGAAAACCAACAATGTGGTTTCCTGACAGGTCCGATACAAACCGGCCTGTACAAGCACAGAAAAGAGCTAGAAGCTTGAAATTTCGGCTTTAAATAGAAGAGGAATTCTACTATCCAGGTAGCGAAAACAAAGGCGCTGATCAGCTTCGTGGTTACCGCGAAGCTGAACTGCGTCTTTGTTTTCGCCTATGCAGATTGTTGGTTTTCCCATGAGGTGGCTCAAATGAAAATTGAGCCTTAGCAGGAGAAAACCCGGCAATCTGAGTTTCCAACCAGGTCCAACACAAATCAGCCTGTATAGTGAGAATCTTGAAATTTCCTATTTAGAAAGAAGATGTTTCATACTGCTGTCGATGGAGCAAAAACAAAGGCGCTGATAAGCTGTGCAGTTACTGCACAGCTGATTCGGCCTTTGTTTTTGCATATGCACGTTGTTGGATTTCTTATGCTGTGGCTCAAATTGCATTGATGAAAGCAAGATAAAAGCAAAGCAGTAAATTTAAGCTAGAACCCTTCCAATTGCTATAAAAAAGCACAATGCCAGCACAGTACCACTGTGATATAAAAAGCATTTCAAATAAATGAGCCGCCTCGTAGGAAAACCAACAATGTGGTTTCCGAACAGGTCTGACACAAACCGACCTGTACAGTCAACAAAAAGAGCTAGAAGCTTGAAATTTGGGATTTAAGTAGAAGAGGAATTGTACTATCCGAGTAGTGAAAACAAAGGTGCTGATCAGCTTCGCGGTAACAGCTTCGCGGTTACCGCGAAGCTGATCTGCGCCTTTGGTTTCGCATATGCAGATAGTTCGTTTTCCCAAGAGGCAGCTCAAATATTGTCAAAGATAAAAAGAAAGAAAAAGGACACTTATTCCATGCAGCTTTTGCTTCTTTTAATTCAGTTTTACGTCCTTTTCAAGATTATTTCAGCTCATATGAGACGGCCCAATCAGTAGACCTGTGGGCGAAAACGGGAAAACTGGCACACACGCAAGCACAGCTAGAAAGTGTGTCCTTCCTTGCTTTCATTGGTCCAAATATGAAATCATAGATCTATCATAATGTGACTTTTTCTTAATTCCGGTATGTTATAAGAACATTTCATTTTAGATACTTAAACATGTAGCACACACACTCAAAGCAAACAGATTAATACACATTGAAAGTGTTATTTTTTTATTACATGGGCACAATAAAATTGGTTTCAGTGCAACCAAAAAAACCTGAAGTGAGAAACCTGCGAAGCACCATGAAATCTAAATTAGGAAAAACTAAGCTAAACTAGCTAAGCTATTTTTATTGACTATTGACCTCATCTGCAGAATATTCTGATCCAGACACACTCCTAGAATCCCCGCCCCTCCTCTTGGGTGGGAGGGGCTCAGGCGGGGTCGGGGGTCTGTCGCGTTCCACCTCAGTCTGTTGAATATAACAAAGCATGCAACACAACACTAACTATAATTGTGCATCAAATAAAAAAGCAAATAAATATACCATACATGAAGCTGTCAGTTATGTAAAGAAATAAAGCTAAGACTATGGAACGCCAAAGCTGTCTGATGGTAAGGAATAAAAACATTTGATTCACCATCATCATTATATCCTGCTCAAATGATTATATGTTGCACAGTTTGCATTATATACTTCAACATTTGTATTATATATGTCACTCGCCTTGTAAACCGAGCTCCAGTCTCCATATGACCTTAGCTGTTGGTGGGACCTTAAACCCCAATCAACCAACATTATATGCTGACACAACCTCATTGTATTATGTATCTTTTTCATTATATCATGTGCTATTGTCTTCATATATACTGAACACAAAAAAATGCAATAATTATATTCCACTAAATTTTGAGCAATCTATAAAATAATCGGAAATCAGTACATTTTCTACTTCTGCGTTTCTTTTTTGTTCAGTATATTATGCTAAAATATACATTATGTTATGTGATCATTTCATTGTGTTATGACTGATAATTGTATGCTTTAAAGTTTCTTTATATGCTGCATCAATTTGAATATATGGTTCGATAACATCATTATATGCACAAACTTCATTATATGATGTGATTACTACATTATAATTATGATGTGGACGATTTTGCAAGAAGAATTATAATAACAGCGGTTAGAGAGTTACTGTATTGTATCATAATGAAATGAGCGCATAACATAATGTATATTTAGCATAATATAAAGACAATAGCACACAATATAATGAGAAAGATGCATAATATAATGAGGTTGTGTCAGCATATAATGTAAATGTACCATAATATAAAGATGTTTACTCATCATATAATGAAATATTATCATAATATAAAGAACTTGGTCTAACAAACATATAATGAACTTTTCTCATTACATCATAAAGTCTTCACCGTATAATACAAATGTTGAAGTATATAATGCGAACTATGCAACATATAATCAAATGTGAGCAGGATATAATGATGATGGTGAATCAATTGTTTTTATTCTTTACCATCAGACAGCTATGGAGTTTCGTATTTGTATTTTATACAAAAAATGCAGATATCTAATACTGCAATGGGCAGACTATAAAATGATTCTGGGGCTAGAATTAAACTATTCATGATGAATCGACTTTCGCATCATTATAACTTAGGTGTGGGTCCACTTTCATTTCAGGTTTTTAGATTTTTATCTCATTTTTCGCTGAGATTCCTATAAGCAAACAGAATAGCCCCAGACGTGACGCCGCAGAACATGGCGTCACATCTGGGGCTATACTGTTTGCCTATATCCCACAAAAAGGACGCCATGCCTTATATGAGTAAATGCTGGTATCTTATGCAATTTTAATTATTATATTACATTCTGAAAATAGTACATAAATATTCACAAAATTTAATATTGTATCATTTTTCCTGAGTTTATATGAGCATACGAAACATTATAAGCAATGAGAATAACTTGTCTTGGTTAATTTCAACTGCTATCTGAATAGATACTCAAACATAAGACTTGTCTGACAAGTCCGTTACCCACATAACAGGACAGCATACTATAAAATTGATGATGATGATGATGATGACGATGATGATGATGATGGTGATGATTGTGATGATGATTTTGCTGCTGCTACTGCTGCTGCTGCTGATGATGATGAGAGACATAAATTTATAGCATGCTGCATAAATTACAATGTAAGAAGATATGTACATGTAGCTTCATCCATATAATGTTCCTTTGAGATATAAAAATATTAAACATAAAAATAGGTTGTCTAGATTATAAGAAATCACAACATTTCAAGTGAAAATACATGTAACAAGTTTAGGTTACAGAAAGTTGTACACAAATAACCCAAGGATACATCTCTGTCGGGATTACAACTCTTTGATAATACTGAAGTTCTGTATAACACACCAGTTATTAGAGACAACCAAGTCGCGAACACAGACAAAATCAATTTGAGGCTATAGAATGCAAATACCTGTCTGGGAACAACTTTCCAGACCTGGGAACAACTTCCCAGACCTGGGAACAACTTCTCAGACTTGGGAACAACTTCCCAGACCTGTCTTGAAAAAAACCTGTCTGATAGACTTTTTTCCCATATAGATAGTTACTCCCTATTGCTGCTCAATAATTTCATGCGCACTGGTTGTTCACAGTTGCGTTGGTTGTTTCTGGATAACCGGTGTGTATAGTTAAAAATAAACCCTTGTATACCAGATCATTCTGGTGGCCAAATGAACTCATTATAACCAGATCATCTTGCTGCTGGCTGGGCTGATATGTACCCTGCATTAAATTGTTTAAAGAGAACAATGAAACTTGATACTAAAGCTTAAACCTTGCAGTTCGTGTCGCAGAAAGACCAGGAACATCAAGTCAATAAAAGAGGAATTCTGTACAAATGGTTTGGCCGACTAAAGCATTGCACATATTTCTCTCCTATTGTAAAAATGAAGCGCGTTTCTGTGAATTCTAAAATTTATTACAAGTATGGCGGCTATGGAGGATAACAAAAGTAAACCAGCTAACTTCTGACAATTATAAGCTAATCATGTTACATATGAGCAAATAAAGAATTTAAAATAATGCACTGCAGCATTAGCCTCTACCCAAGCTGCATAATCAAAATGAGCCTGTGCGTGAGAAAACCAACAATTTGGGTTCCGATGAGGTCCGACACAAACCAGGCTGTACAGTCACAGAAAACGGATACAGGCTGGAAATTTTGGATTTAGAAAGTACAGGAATTGTTGGTTGGTTGATTGGGGTTTAACGTCCCACCAACAGCTAAGGTCATATGGAGACGGGACCTCGGTTTATAGTCCCATCCGACGGACTGGAGAACCCGGGATCAAACCTGTGACCCCTGGTTTACTAAGCGAGTGACATAATCACTGCACCACGGAGGCTTTTGACAGGAATTGTACTATCAGCGTAGTGAAAACAAAGGCACTGATCAGCTTCGCAGTCATTGCAGAGCTGATCTGTGCCTTTGTTTTCGCCTATGCAGATTGTTGGTTTTCCCATGCAGCGGCACAATTATCACGAATACTGTTCTATCACTGCAGCATATAATAAAGTCATGCTATTGAAATCATGCTGCATTCATAAGATGGCGGAGTGGGGGTGGGGTCTTTGTGTATGAGATGCTGCAGTATCATGAGATTATTAATTCGCTACATTATCAAATACAGAAATGGATATCTACGACATTTTGTTTTAAGTAGTTGGACAACAAACTTGCACAGTATCAGCGTCCTAATCTTCATGAGATTTTTGCCTATGCGAAAACAAAGGCGCTGATCAGCTGTGCAGTAACTGCACAGCTGATCAGCGCCTTTGTTTTTGCTAAAAGGATAGTACAATTCCATCTCTACTTTTCCCAAAATTTAAAGATTCTAGCAATCTTCTGTGGGTGCATAGGGCCGGCTTGTATTAAGACCCGGTCGTAAACTCACTACTGGTTTTATCTCGTCGCGGATCATATCTTATCAGTCAGCAACTCAAGTAGCCAGCCTTACACTGCGTTTACACTATGTTCCCGGCGGCCCCGGCAGCCCCGTTTGCTAGAAACGTAGCGTGCCGTGGAGTTTTGGTAATATATTTCTCTGATTTTCAAGATCTATTACGTTTTGTTACGTTGTATTACGATGTCCGTGACAAGCCGTGGTAGAGATAAGCCGGTGTGTCACGGAGGCGCTAAGGTACGTTACGGTTATCCACGATCTATCACGTTTATTAGCACTTTCTATTACGGCCTGTTACGTTCTGTTGCAGTCAGTTGCGTTTTGACCAAGGCGTAACACGTTTTTTCGGCCTGTCAAGGTCAGCTACACACGAAACGTAGACACCATACAATATAAAGCACGTGTTTTTTTTTCCTTTTGTATACGAATAAGTCCTTTGAAATAATAACAACCACTCTTGCAGAGTTGATTAAGAAAGTTCGAGATTGTAATTCTTCTTCAATTGCATAGTGCAGCGTATGGTCTGTATTGTTCACTATAGTGACTGCTCCAATATGAAGGAACTTGTCCCCATGATATGCCATTTTATATCTATAAACTTCACGCGCCGTGATAACCGTAACAGAACGTGACATACGTAGTAGAACGGGGTGAACACCGTCAAAGACCTTAACGCACCGTCACTTAACGCAACAAAACGTGTTGAGTATTCCGTAGGAAACGGGACGAGACGTGAGATGACCGGGACCAAACGCAACAGAACGTGGAATGTCCGTAGCTTGCCGGGCTATTCACTAGCTTCCCGTTGCACTACGGACCTCCTCCAAGTTTCGCTACGTACTATTACGTTCTGTCACGGTGTGTTACGTTCAGCCCGTTTGATCACGGCCCATTAAGTTTCTCATTTCTGCCGTGACTGCCGTGGCAGATTTTTAAACTGTCAAAAAATTTGTCATGGTGTCCACGGTTATCCCGGCGTGCTACGTTTGCCTATCCCGTTCCCCTGCGTTGCCTCACGGTTATTCCGTTTTGGTCACGGTTGTCTGAAACGTGGACGCCGTGACCGCCGGGAACATAGTGTAAACGCAGTATTAGAGACAATATAGATGAAAATACATCTAAATACTGAACGAATAAAAAAAATCTAAACAAGCAGTGTGCAACTACACAATAAAAAGTAAGCCACATCATGAGTAATCCTGCATAACTACAAAGCTGATTGGGCAGATATTTTCTTGCTTAACAATAAAGTACAATCATGCAAATTTCTTCCTTGAGCTGAAATTTCAAACATTCTAGCCTTTTTCTGTAACTGCACATGCCAGTTTGTGTCAAATCATGTCTGAAGCTCTGAAGAGAGTTTTCTCATGGTGCAGCTCAAACAAAATGAGCCACGACACCAGAAAACCGGTCTTCCAGGTTTCCAACAAGGTCTGATACAAACTGGCCTGTGCAGCTAATGAATATAGTTAGAAGCTTGAAATTTCTGATTTAGGAAGAAGAGGCATTGTACTATCCAAGTAGCGAAAACTGCGAAGCTGGTCTGCGCCTTTGTTTTTCGCCCAGGCAAAAATCCTGTTTTCTCATGAAGTGGCTCAAATGTAAGCAACATAAAAAGAACAATATTAATAAATTCACGCTATTCATCATAAATTACCTTTATGTCTTCGAAGCTACTGAGTCGTTTGCGTGTACGTTCCGGTGTGACGTTGCCTCTGCTTTCCTGATGTCGAGCCTCATCCCAGTCTCGACCGATGTCGTTACTCGTCTTACTATCTCTCCTCTCACGAATGTCTGGCTCTCGATAACCCTTTGAAAAATAGAATTTAAAATTGCTTATGTTTTTTTTTTTTTTTTTTTTTTTTTTTTTTTTTTTTTTTGTTTTTTTGTTTTTCTTCTTCTGTGTAAATATCATTAATGACAGAAATCGGCCATATAGTGATACAGTCATAAGATCCAATCTGATCACTGAGGTATGTAAATTTTTGCATCTCATAAAATGCATGTTTACATCAGGAAAACAAGTCTGTGTAATATATACCCCCTTAAACCCCACTTTTATATAGTAAAACTGGGGTTTGCAGGGGTATACCTACTTTTCTTATTTTTGCTCCAAAACATAGATTGTGGGTACTCGTTAGAACTGCCTCGGCGAGGCGGTTCTAACGTGTACCCACAATCTATGTTTTGAGCAAAAGTAAGAAAAATATCAAAATTTTTCTTATGAAATTTTAAATTTTTTCAGGTGAAAAAAATCTCTGTATATTGCATGGGCAAGTTTTCGTAATGTAATGTACTTTATACTGTGGTATAATTTGAGGTATAATTTTCTGGAGGGTAGCCATTAGCCGTAGTATTAACCTCTCCATATGTTTTCAGTATTCTGTCAATCATTTGACGTAATAAGGCTCCTTAGGGGTTTATGAAGGTGCATTTTCATTTCTGTTTCTATTCACGATATTGAATTCCCTTTCTTGGGCCTCGAGGCTAGGCTAGGCTAGTGTTTGTTTTGTCGGCCATTTTTTGTCACTTTCACTTCGATAAATAAATCTATTTTCTTTCAGTACATACGATGCTTATGATAAAATTAAATTGGAGAAGTATTGTTTTATGATATTAACCTAGGGTTGCCTAGTTTCAAATGTTTTTAAATTACAAGATTTGGACGAACTCTCTCGTTGACCTATTTATAGGTTTTTTATCGGAAAACGATCCATATAAAATTATGTTGTTTCCAATACAGTGTTCTCTTTCACGTCCGCTGTACATAGATGATTGACATGCGGTATCACGAATTACCGGATTGGACCGAAACTGTCCGTTCCGAACCGATACTGTCCGGAACGGACATAGATAATATCAAAGCTACAAAGCTGATCATGGGTCACCACATAGTAGCATGTGAAGAATCTTATGTACACAACAATATTGTGATTTACTTAGAACGCAAGAAAACCGTACCCGAACCGGATTTCTTACAGTACGGATTTATGCTACATCACACGACGCCACACAAAAATGTATTGATATTGATCGAACTCTTAAAATGCAACCGTTGTAATTTCAAGTGGTGGCAAAATATCTAAATTGCTGTAGTGCAAAAGTTCACAAAAGATATATCAGATTTTAGGAAAAAAATGGGGGAATTCGGAATCTTTCGATTCATTTCTTTTCTGTTTCAACTATGTGACTTTTTTGTAAGTTTTGAAAGTATGTTCACAGAAAACGTCAACTTGAATTGTAACATGTCTACAGACATCATGTATTATTTAACATTTTTGGTCACGGAAAATAGAGTATATCTAGGTGAATGTCCGAGATATTTTGCCAGTGTTAAAAAAAAAAAAAAAAAAAAAAAAAAAAAAAAAAAAAACAGCTAAGGCAAAGTCTGGATCACACTACCCCTAACCAAGCCTCATGGATGATAATTTATGGGGTTTCAGTTTAACCTCACTTTTAAGATTATACCATTTGGGTCACGTGCTAGCAGATTTTGGCTTATGTCACACTGGCAACCTTAGATTTAAATCATATTTATAGCACAGGTTTATAAAATTCGAACCATACTGGATTCACACTGTCCTTCCATTATTGCTTGACTATGTGATATTTAGTAATATTCTGATTGGCTCTAGCAAAATCAAACTTTCATCATGTATTTTAAATCTTTGTTTGGAGACTCAGAGAATCAAATCAGGCTAGGCACGGCACAAGCATGCTTTACAACTTTGGGTCACTCAGACAGCAAGAATACATTTTTGAAATTTTGAATAAAACTTCCTTTGTTGATGGAATTTTACATATGTTTGTTTCTGTTAAGTTTTAAAGGTCAAGTCAAAAATTTTTTCAGGCGTGGTGATGAAACCATTCACGGTTTAACACAGTATCTGTTTTATTTGGTATCAAAATGCACTATACGTTACCAAAGGAATCATTCTTCTTGTCAGTGTAGACTTCTATCACAATCTCATATTATTTTAAACTTCCAAATTTTTATGAACCCCTCCATATAGCATGTTACTAAGAACATGCTATAATTTTCTTGTTATTAATTAAATTAGCTCTAAACGCAATAGGCAAAAGTCAAATGTTTTGGATCCAATGGAGGAATAACGCAATAATCCGTCTATACAAATATTAATGTATACCAGTGGAAGCATTCCTGAAAACCTGTCACATTTTTTTTTGTTTGTGACGTTTTTTTTTTTTGCCCATTTTCTGTGAAGGTAAATGGTCACTTTGTAAAAAGCATCATTGAACGTGATGATTTTTTATCACTTTTCCAAAAACAGGAAATAATACAAATGTGACCATTTTTCGACCCACTTAGTGAAAAGTGTGACGAAAAACCGTCACAATTCACAATTTTTTAAAGTTTTCACACTGCGTAATTGCCAGGCTTTATTTCTGGTGTAATAACCATTTCAGAACAGTTATCAATACTTCAAACATTCAAGTTTGTAAAAAATATCAGTGAACAGTCCTCAGTTACTCTTATTGACATTATATAAAATGCCATAAGCATACCCCAAAAAGTTGCCAATTGTGAAGTTTGGAGATATGTTAGACCTACTTATTGGGCAGGTACCTGTATGTTGTCTGGTTCCCAGGTCCATAACCTTATGATTTATCTTCCTATTTTCTGGTAACAAATATGTAGATAAAGGATGAACAGGGTGGAAAATTAAGACATTGAAAAATGATAAAAATGTGACCATTTTTGGTCACAAAAAATGTGGCGGTTTTTCAGGAATGCTTCAACTGTAAACATATGCATTCACAGCAAAAACGCAGCAACATTACATTAATGAGCCCCTGCATAACAAAACCAACAACATGCATGGGCAAAAACAAAGCCGCCAATCAGGAGTGGAAGCTTCTAGCTTTTGGCTGAGACTTTATATGCTGGTTTGTGTCGACCTGGTTGGAAACCCAGATTGTTGGTTTTCTTATGCAAAGGCTCATTTATCAAAGAGATTCTGTACATTACCGATTGTTTTCCCTTCGATTTAGCTGCCTTTTTCTCCTTGGCTATGAGTGCCTTTCTCTCCTTCTCAATCCTCTTCCTCTCTCTATCTTCTTCCTTCTTCCTCTGCTTCTCCAGAGCTGCCTCCTTCTTCTTTATCTCTTTCTGTTGTTTCTCATACAGTTTCTTTTGTTTAGGGGTCATTGGGAGATGGTCATCGACGACTGCCACATGCTGATCAATTTCCTCACTGCCGATTGGTGGAAGGTCTAGATCATCGTGGTGGTGCCGGGGCTGAAAATAGTACCCAAAATGTCTTAAATGGCGTGACAACCAAACATTACATTAAATTACAGTTTCTTCTGTTTAGGAATTACTGAAAGTTACTGCTACATGCTGGTCTATTTCTTCACTACCACATCAGGATAACGTTTCCATGTAATATATACCCCCTTATTCCCCACTATATATATCAAAACTGGGGTATGCAGGGGTATACCTATTTTTCTTATTTTTGCTCCAAAACATAGATTGTGGGTGGGTTGAGCAAAAATAAGATTTACTACTGAAAATTTTCAATTTTTGCAACTTTGGAAAAATCAGTATATTACATGGGCATGTTTTCGTAATGATTGGCGGAAAGTCCAGCTGGTCTTGGTGGAGCAGAGGCTTAAGAGATTGATTTTGTGGCTAATGATTCAATGCTTTTAAGTCCACAGTGAGCAGCTAAGGTCATTTTGGGACAGTCAGTTATCCCAGCCACACTGTTCCTGGGCAGGCCATCAGGAAAACATGTCCGTGAAATAATACCCCTCTTTAACGGCACTTTTATATGGAAAAAAAAAATGGATTTGAAGGGGTATGCTTAATTTTCTTATTTCTGATCCAAAACATACATTGTGGGTACTCGTTAGAATTGCCTCGGAGGCAGCTCTCGGTGAGGCGATTCTAACGAGTACCCACAATCTATGTTTTGAGCAAAAATAAGAAAAATGTCAACATTTTTCCTCTGAATCAGTGTTTATCATATGAAGTCGCTGTTTTCCAGTGGATAACGCCATGTCATAAAAATCGTATGACCACACATGTATTTACACTTTTGCTGGAATATGTAACGTCATTGACAACTTCCGAAACAACAATGTAAATTTTCATTGAAAATATGTCCACTTCGAAGGCGATAAAATCCTATTTTAAAAGTCATATGATAAAACGAATCTTACACTCGTGGTCATTTCATATAAATTTCATATGAAATGACCACTCGTGTAAGATCCTCTATATATTGCATGGGCAAGTTTTCATAATGCCAAGCTACCAGTACATGTCCTTGTGCAATTTTTTTTTGACCACACTGACATTTAAATGCTCTCCTTGAAACAGCAGAAGGGGAAGAATGGCCATATAGAGATATTTTCATGACCATAACGTCATGAGAAAAATGTGCAGTACAGGAGGAGGTGCCCAGAAAGATAAATATCAGAACCATCGGATAACCTGAATCTGACGTATGAGCAATTGCACTAATTACTCGCTGAAAAATTGTCATAAATGGTTAAAGACACACAAAACTTGCTGTAATTAGTATGATTATGAACCAATTTGGCTTTATAGAATAAAAATGGTTTTTATGGCTGCAATAGAAGCAAACCTTATCAGAGCAGAAGACTTAAAATGGTCCTGTAAATGCTCACCTGAGATCTACTATATATACCAGCAAACATGTTTGAATATTACGGTATATAGCCTCAGTGCATGCAGGGGCAGATACAGCCATTCAATTATTTGTTGCTTTTTTTTCAGAATTATCAATATTCTGTCCAATTGCCCATCTCCTACAAGTTCTAATTCCCCTTTAAATGACATTTTTAATGACATTTTAACAATTTCCCGATTCAAATGCATATGCCACCCATGTTAATCTTGCCGTAAAATAGGTCATGGTCAGAAAAGGGTCAAGATTTATATACAAATTGGTGTACCCTAGTCTTTGATGCTACATGCCAAGTTTCAATAAAATCAGTCACTGGTTCCAGAGAAGACTTTTTAAGGGTTTTTACCATATATGAGCATGGCGGCCATCTTGGTCATGTGACCTGGACTATTTATAAAGACATTTGTCCCCACTTCCTACAGAAGATTCATATAAAATTTGGCTTCAATTGGCTGAGCGGTTATAGAGAAAAAGATCTTTGTGTGTCATGGTAATATACATGTATATTGCCTGGTGGTGGGAGCAAAACCAACCCCCGGGGTTCATTTTTTTTTCAGAATTAAAAGTATTCAGTCAAAAAAAAATGCCCATTTCCTGCAAGATTTTTCCTTCAAATGACAGTTTTTCCCCATTTAAATGCATAGGCAACCTATGTTGTCCTTGCTGTAAAATAGGTCAAGGTCATTACAGGGTCATGATTTATATGTATATTGTTGTAGTACTTTTGTCATCAATGCTACATGTACATGCCGAGTTTCATTGAATTCTGTCAACCTGTTCCAGAGAAGATCTTTAATGGGTTATTACCATATATTAGTCATGGCAGCCATCTTGGTCATGTGACCTGGAATATATATATCAGCATTGGATCCCCCTTCCTATAGATATTTCATACAAAATTTGGCTTTCATTGGCAAAGCAGTTTCAGAGAAGATCTTTGAAATTGTAGATGGACAGACAACGGACAAACGCCAGATCATGGGAATACTATAAGCTCACCTTGTGAGCAGAGCTAATAATGCGGATGCAAACTGCTTCTTTAGAAGGCTCCAAACCATATACATGCTTGTTTCTGAAGAAATTGTAATAATGATGATATAATAATACATGTACATAGTTATGGTTATATGCTGTGTAATTGCTTCAGCTTTTCTGAAATAATCATTATAATATTAATGTTAATGATGTGTTATACAAGTACAGCCCCTTTCACACAAGTTTGCTGTTTGAGCATTTAGGTCAATCAAATTTGTGTGTGTAAATCAGGTAACTTTTTACTCTATTTTAGAACTGAAACAGTTTTCCAGGTGCCAGGTGTTCTTAAAATTTATTCAGCATTTATCTTTAGGTAATGATGTCATCTCTTCTGATAAAAAACATTGCAATTGTTTGGTTAAAGCACATTTTTATTTCAAAATTCTTTGCATAACATATACATTGCATATTAAGAACACATATTTGAAATAGGATAGAGACAAAAGCAGAATTTTATCAATTATAGCAGTTACCTATCAGTATCTACATGGCCAAAAGATAAAAATGTCACTTGATTTTGCCATTTTAAAGGTCATTTAGTTTTAAACTGTCACTCAAATCAGCAGATCATTCTATCCAGATGTCTTTGTGGACAACATGAAAAGAAACACAGATCTTCAGAACACATGGTCTTCTTGTGTAAAGCCAATGCTCAAACGGCAAACTCGAGTGAAAGGGGCTGTATGTTTAAACTTCATAATGCATGTAGTTAAAAATTTAATGTTTTGGGCTTTTCTGAAATTAATTTTAAGGGATCTTTTATTTTCAAGAATCTGGGGAGCAAGAACAAATTTCATGGGGGTTTAAGGGAGCAGGGATCTGTGGAAAAACATTTTAGGGAGCTGGGGAGAAAGGCCATTTTTCTTTAAGAAACAGAAAGACCCCCGGTGACCGCCTGGTAATTGCATTTCAACATAGAAACTTTTAGCTGACCAAACTGACCTTGCCATAAAATAGGGCAAAGGAACATAAGAGTTATCTGTCCCTACAAGTGTACACCCCAGTTTAACTCAATACAAAAGTGAGATGTAATGACCTGTTATCCTGGTCCTGAGGTTATAAAACTTTAAGAAACTTATAGGAAGGAAGGATTTTTCTTTTCAGTTCAGAAAAATCATTACATGTTATAGACATATAGGTTATAACTTGAATTTTATGCGACAGTCTGCATGCTTAGTTTTTAACCCAATCATGGTTGATAACTATGCTGCCTTCTTTAATTGCATGCCAGTGAGTCAGGCGGCAGACTCTATAATGGCCCTGACTTAAAGTCATTCATTTTAGTTGGTTGGGGCCGGAGCTCCTTGTCGGCTGCTTGGCCCACCGGGGTCCAACTGGTGTTTTTCTTTTGCTCCGGAGTTATAAAGTTATTCGGGCGGCCCCCGTGGCCGAGTGGTTAAGGTCGCTGACTTCAGTGCTCTTGATCATTCGATCATCTCACCGATGTGGGTTCGCGCCTCGCACTGGGCACGAATTCATATGTGAGACAAGCCATGTTCTGCTTGCGGGTGTGTCAGGTGGTTTTTCCCCGGGTACTCCGGTTTTCGCCCCACCTACCGATTGATTCGTCTCGATATGAGTGAAAAAGCTTGAAAGGGACGTAAAACTGAATCAAAAAAAAAAAAAAATAAAATAAAAAAAAAATAAAGTTATTCGGCGCCCAGGGATCTCAATCGTAGGGCAGCTTACTCAATCTGTGAGTCCTGGTTTTTGATTCATCAGGATATTTATCATGATTTATTTGTTTGTTCTTGATGAGTCATCGATTAGTTAGAGATTCTCCACGAGGACCTAAGAACTAACTAAATGTTATGAACCACTGCAGAAGCTGAGGGTGAGGTTATGGCCAGGTAAAACCGGATTAAGCCAGCCAGTAATTTTGTGTTTCTGATCGTTCCAAGGCGATACTTCTGTGGTGGTTCTTTTTGTTTTATGTCTTGGTGCTAAAAATTTTTTGTGTTGTTGGCGCCTTATGTATGTTTTCATATTTTTAGTTACGTTTAGGTAACTGAGTGGCCACCTATTGGGAAAATAGCTGCTCATTTGGCTTACGACATGTTCTCATGGTATAAGTACCTGATTGTTAATTAAGTTTTTTCCCACCTCGGTTTTTGGAGTGGGAATCTTTTTCTGGTTGCGCCTTTTCCTGATCTTTGCCTACTTGTACCTTTTTATATGCTCAGCTCATTGCTGAGACTAAAATTTATCCTGCTCATAAATATTAAAATGCCAACTATTAATTGTTGGCATTTTAGCATTTATAAGCAAGATAAATTGCAGGGTTTGGTGATTTAATTAGACCCAAATTTTCAATTGATTTTGGCTATTTCAATATTTATGGACATTTTGAATTTCAGTCTCAGCTTAGCTGAGCATGAAAAGTTTTATAACCTCGGGGCTTGATGTGCTGGCCAGCAGGTGAGGTCAAAAGGATAATGTGTCTGTGCAATGCACGCCCCCTTACACCCCACTATTATCTAGTACCAGAGGACCAATGGTCCTGTAAACGCTCACCTGAGATCTGCTGCATATACCAATAAACATGTTTGAATATTATGGTATTTAATCCCAGTGCAGGGGCAGATGAAGCCCTTGGGCCATTTTCTTTTTCAGAATAATCAATATTTTGTCCATTTGCCAATTTCCTGCTGGCTTTTTCCTTCAAATAACATTTTAACAGTTATTCCCATTCAAATGCATTGGCAACCAATGTTGACCTTGCCATAAACTGGGTCAAGGTCATCACAGGGTCATGATTTATATATACATTGTAGTACTTGAGCCATCGATGCTTCAAGCCAAGTTTCCTTGAAATCTGTCCACTGGTTCCGGAGAAGAAGATTTTTGAGAGATTTTTACCATATATGGGCCTGGCGGCCATCTTGGTCATGTGACCTGGATTATTTATATACACATTGATAACCCCATCCTTTAGATGCTTCACATAAAATTTGGCTTTGATTGGCCAAGTGGTTTCAGAGAAGCAGATGTTTGAATATTATGGAGATATACATGTATATTGCCCCGGGGAGGGGGCATATGAGCCCCTGTGGTCCATTTTTTGTCAGAATCATTAATAGTCAGTCCTATTGCCCATTTCCTGCAAGACTTTCACTTTAAATGACATTTTAAAAGTTTTCCCCATTCAAATGCATTGGCGACCTATGTTTACCTTGCCATAAAATAGGTCAAGGTCATCACAGGGTCATGATTTATATATACATTGTAGTGCTTTAGCCATCAATGCTTCATGCCAAGTTTCATTGAAATTGGTCCAATGGTTCCAGAGAAAAAGATTTTTGAAGGGTTTTTACCATATATGGGCATGGCGGCCATCTTGGTCATGTGACCTGGATTATTTATATATACATTGGTTATCCCTTCCTATTGATGCTTTACATAAAATTTGGCTATGATTGGTCAAGCGGTTACAGAGGAGCAGACATTTGAATACAGTGAAGATATACATGTATATTGCCCTGGGGTGGGGGCACATGAGCCCCTGGGGTCCATTTTTTTTTCAGAATCATTAATATTCAGTCCTACTGCCCATTTCCTGCAAGACTTTCACTTTAAATGTCATTTTAAAAGTTTTCCCCATTCAAATGCATTGGCGACCTATATTGACCTTGCTGTAAAATAGGTCAAGGTCATCACAGGGTCATGATTTATATATACATTGTAGTGCTTTAGCCATCGATGCTTCATGCCAAGTTTCACTGAAATTTGTCCACCGGTTCCAGAGAAAAAGATTTTTGAAGGGTTCTTACATATATGGGCATGGCGGCCATCTTGGTCAAGTGACCTGGATTATTTATATACACATTGGTTATCCCTTCCTATTGATGCTTTACATAAAATTTGGCTTTGATTGGCCAAGCGGTTTCAGAGAAGACATTTGAATATAGTGAAGATATACATGTATACTGCCCCGGGGTGGGGGCAAATGAGCCCCTGGGGTCCAATTTTTTTCAAAATCATTAATTTTCAGTCCTACTGCCCATTTCCTGCAAGACTTTCACTTTAAATGTCATTTTAAAAGTTTTCCCCATTCAAATGCATTGGCGACCTATGTTGACCTTGCCGTAAAATAGGTCAAGGTCATCACAGGGTCATGATTTATGTATACATTGTAGTGCTTTAGCCATCAATGCTTCATGCCAAGTTTCATTGAAATTGGTCCACCGGTTCCAGAGAAAAAGATTATTGAAGGGTTTTTACCATATATGGGCATGGCGGCCATCTTGGTCATGTGACCTGGATTATTTATATATACATTGGTTATCCCTTCCTATTGCTGCTTTACATAAAATTTGGCTTTGATTGGTCAAGCGGTTTCAGAGGAGAAGACATTTGAATATAGTGAAGATATACATGTATATTGCCCTGGGGTGGGTGCACATGAGCCCCTGGGGTCCATTTTTTTCAGAATCATTAATATTCAATCCTACTGCCCATTTCCTGCAAGACTTTCACTTTAAATGACATTTTAAAAGTTTTCACCATTCAAATGCATTGGTGACCTAAGTTGACCTAGCTGTAAAATAGGTCAAGGTCATCACAGGGTCATAATTTATATACTTATTGTAGTGCTTGAGCCATTGATGGTTCATGCCAAGTTTCGTTGAAATCAGTCCACTGGTTCGGGAGAAGATTTTTGAAGGGTGTTTACCATATATGGGCATGGCGGCCATCTTGGTCATGTGACCTCAATTTCTTATATATACATTGGTTCCCCCTTCCTATCGATGCTTCATATAAAATTTGGCTTTGTTTGGCCACGCGGTTTCAGAGGAGAAGATCTTTGAAATTGTGGACGGACGACGGACGGACGACAGACGACGGACGGACGGACGACGGACGGACGGACGCCGGATCATGGCCATCCTATAAGCTCACCTTGTGAGCCTAACGGCTCAGGTGAGCTAATAACTGGGTTGTACATGGGTATAAAATATTTTTTTCATCCCAAACATGGATTGTGGGTACTCCTTAGAGGCATTTCTAGCATGCCCACACAGTCAATGCTTTGAGCAAAAATGCAGAAAATTCAAACAAAATGAAAATGTTAAGGTTTATAGCAAAAAAAAAAAAAAAAAAAAAAAAATCGCTGTACAATGCATATTCATATGGTTTCATAATGTGAGTTTAATAATAAACTTCCTGAGCCTTTATTTAATATTTTCCCTGCTCCTTTTTCATAATAAAGTGCTTCATCATAGGGTTTGGGATTTATGTAGGGTCTATGTCCTATATCACAGCCATTCCCCTTGTGTGGAAACAACACTGTGGGAACAACACTTACGGCTTGGTTCATTAGTTGTGTTTTGTATTGGAATAAAAACCGTATGTGTTTTCATATCACTATGAAGTGCATTATCCTTACAAGAGCCCTTGAAAACATAATACATGTACTCTCATTTGGGGTAGTATTAGGCTTGAACACTGTAACAAACTAAAAGTAGACTAAAAGCAAGAATTCAAGGGCCTTGTAAAATGGAATTAAAACCCCAATTCTTTTTCATCAGGATAACATGTTATGAAATGTTTAACACCTTAAACCCCACAACTTGGGTTTACAGGGGTATAACTACAATGAACTCGACAATGGAGAATCATCGACAATGGCAAACCACTTGTAGAGATATTGCAGAATTTCTTGAAACTTAGGCAAAATATTATTTCTTATATAACTTGGTCATTTACTTCCATCTATGCCTTGAGGTTTGGTAAAAGAATGGAGTCAAAATTCTACTGGACAATAAAATTAGGGTTGCTGAAACGCTTGACCCCTAAACTAAGATACCTAGTTTATAGTTCCGCAAAAAGTGACGTTCAGATAAAATGTGTTTCTTACCTCGCTTTAAGCATTTGATTATGACAATTTTTGCATTACTTTTATGCCTAATATCCCTAGTTATGCAGTATGCCTGTTTTTGATAAAAGTTTTGACATTGAAGGTAGATATAAGCATGGAAAAATGTACAGGTAAATTCGACAATAGCGAATCATACCTTGTGTGGTGAAAGGAATGTGCACAAAGTACTGATAATCTACCTTTGGAAGACTTGTCCAGAAACAATTTGGTTTGGTCAATGGCGTAACTAATATTGATGCAAGTCGTGGTTTAACCCTCTTGCTTTTAGGCTTACATTGATTCGTTCAAGCAATAAGACATGCTTAAATCGGTATAATAAACCTTTCCAATATGGCATTTGCTGTTGACAGTGAACGTAAAGCACCAAAGCAAATTAACACAACATAATCGAACACCATTTAGTTTCGCATTATGATGGCACCATTTGTGTGCAAAAAATCCTCCTTATAAGATGCTTTCTTTTGGGCTATAGAGTATCTGATTCGCCATTGTCGAATTTGGTTCGCCATTGTCTAATGCAGGAGGTATCATATCAACAGAGTTATCTCCCATTAGGAAATTGAATAAATCAAAATTATTATTTTACTGTAAAGCTGAGATATGATGTTTTTAGTACTTAATATAAAAACATTCCCATGGTCGTGTTTAAAATAATAGCGTTTGACCTCTTAGTGATTCGCCATTTCGAGATCACTGTATTTTTTTATTTTTGCTCCAAAACATAGATGGTGGGTACTCAGAACCACCTCGGCAAGGTGGTTCTAACATGTACCCACAATCTATGTTTTAAGCAAAAATAAGAAAAATATCAAAAATTTTCAGCGGAAAATTTTCAATTTTTAAAGCTCAAAAAATCTCTGTTTATTGCATGGGCAAGTTTTCACAATGTTTTCTGATCATTCCAAGACATTAATCTGCTGATTGACCTTTCCCAGCAGGCACATGACGTCAAAAAGACGTCAGATCGACGTCGATGCAACATCATGACGTCGCATCGATATGACGTCATTTTTACGTCATGTGCCCGCTGGGGATCATGTCTTCTGCTTAGTTTGGTTGCCTCTCTGTTGTACTAATTGTCAGTGTTGTTTTTTGGTTGATGCTAGCCATGGCTACCTTGTTGGGAAAGAGCTAGTCATCTTGCTCTTTGTATGTATTGTAAAAATTGTTTTTGTGATGTTTAGTCTACTCCCTGGCCTCGAGGTTATAAAACTTTTTTCAAGCTCAGCTCAGCTGAGCATGAAATTTCAACTGCTCATAAATGTTGAAATAGTCAAAATAGCAGAAAATTCAGGTGCAAAACTCAAAAACTAGTAACTTATCCTGCTCATAAATGTTAAAAAATGCCAACAATTGTTGGCATTTCAACATTTATGAGCAGGATAACTTTTAGTCTCAGCTGAGTTGAGCGTGAAAAAAGTTTAATAAACTTGGGGCCTGGCCTGGATTGGCTTCATTTGTTTGAACTGATGCTCCACATCCCAGTCAACAGCTATGGTCATGTTGGGACATTGCCTCCACTTTATGTGACTTTTACAAACCCAACATTAGAATTTCATTGAAATGACACCCAAAATGTGCTTTGAAATGCATAATGAAGATTCAACCCTTCATCTTTATTTTCCCTGAATCAGAAATTTCAAGCCTATAGCCATTTTGTGTGGGTTTACAACCTGGTTTGTGATAGATTGGTCTAAAGACCCATAAAAACCAGTTTTCTTTCATCATAGTTTATGTATTCTTGCCAAAGTGTAGCCTCATAACTATCTATGTATTATACATGTATATGTGAATCAGAATAAATTGAAAAGGAACCTTATAAAATAAGAGCTGTCACATGACAGCATGCTCGACTGCTTCTGCATAGCTTAGTAAAACATTGGGACCAACTCAAATTGTAACACAAAGCGTCTTGCTCAGACATCTTTTTGCCTTGGTTCTATTAGGCAAAAACACTAAACTATGAAATAAGGTCACAGTGAACTATTACTACCTTAGGGTCAAAGGTCTCACTCATAGTGTGAAAGAAGAATGTTCATACATCAATTGAGTAGATATAAGGCAAAATCACTGAACCATAAAATTAGGTCACAGTGACCTTAGACTAATTTGGAGTCAAAGGTCTAGCTTACTACAAGTATGATCATAATTATACTCAATGAATGTTGAAATATAGGACAAAATCACTGAACTGTCAAATTAGGCCACAGGGATCTTGGGGTCAAAGGTCTAGTCACTCATAATGTGAAAGCAGTATGATCTTATACACAATGAGTGTCGAGATGTAAAGCAAAATTACTGACCCATGAAATTAGGCCACAGTGACCTATAAGTACTTTGGTGTCAAAGATCTGGTCATACTCACTTATAATCTGAAAGAAGTATGAAAATATATCAACTGAGTGTCAAGATATAAGGCTAAATCACTGAGCCATGACACTAGGTCATAGTGACCTAAAACTACTTTGGGTCAATGGTCTGGTCATACTCACTCATAGTGTGAAATATACTGAATGATGAAATATAATGCAAAATCACTGAAATTAGGTCACAGTGACCCAAGACTACTTTGGGGTCAAAGAAAAGGTCATGGTCACTCAATTTAAGAAATAAGTATGCTAATATACTTACTGAGTGATGAGATAAACGGCAAAATCACTGAACCATAAAATTAGGTCACAGTGACCTAAGACTACTTTAGGGTCAAAGGTCGGGTCATACTCACTCATGATATGAAAGAAGTTTGCTCCTATACTAAGTGATAAAATAACAGGTAAAATCACTGAACCATGAAATTATGTAAAAGTGAGCTAAGACTACTTTGGGGTCAAAGGTCGGGTCATACTCACTCATATGGTGAAAGAAGTATGTTTATATCCTAACTGAGTGATAAGATATAAGGCAAAATCACTGAATAGAGAAATTAGGTCACAGTGACCTAAGACTACTTTGAGGTGAAAGGTTGAGACATACATGTAGTCACTCATACTGTGTAAGAGGAATGCTCATTATACTTATCGAGTGATGCCATATACCGGTAAGGCAAAAATCATTGAACTGTGAAATTAGGTCACAGTTACCCCAGGCAAGGACCCAGGAAATGAAACCTAACCCTACAGGGTACCAACCTACCAACTATGAATTCTAATAATGCTCTAGATTTTAACCCTTCGCCCCACCCCCCAGCCAGGACTCAGGAATCTGATGCCATGGAATTAAAGCCAACCCTTCAGAGCATCTACAGTCCAAGTATCAATACTTTCTGATAAGGTGTTGGCAATAAACAAACTTCTAGAAACCTTTCACACAGACAAAGCAATTTTTGAAGGTGTTCAAGATTTTAACCTCTAGCCCCAACGCAGGGCATGGACCCTGGGGCCCGATGTCATAGAATTAAAGCCAAACCTACAGGGTATCAATGGTCTAAGTATAAAAAGTTTTCTGGTCAGTGGCTGTCAAGTTTAATATATGGACTTTTAAAAAATGTAAGTGTGATGAGCAAGGGAACTATTTAGGAACGGGCATAACTGAGGTGTTTACAATAGCTCTATGCACTTTGTGCAGTCGAGCTAAAAAAAAAAGAAAGCCTATAACCTCTTATTGGTTGTAAGTTACATGTATACATGTACAGAACGAAACCCAAAATGGCACAAGGCTTGAAAATTGTGATTTGGAAATTAGAAGGGTTGTATCATATTTTTAGAGAAAAAAATAAAGGTGTTGACCAGCTTGCAGATGCAGAATTGTTTGTGCATATGAGCCTTCACATGAGAAAAACAACAATTTGGGGTCCCAACCAGGTCTGACACAAACCGGCCTGTACAGTCACAGAAATAGGCTTGAGGCTTGAGATTTCGGATTGAAGAAGAAGAGGTACTATCCGTGTAGAAAACAAGGGAGCTGTTCAGCTGTGCAGTTACTGCACAACTGATTTGCACCTTTGTTTTCGCATAAGCAGATTGTTTGTTTTCTTGTGCGGCAACTCATATGCAAACATCAAGTGTTGTGCAATACTTCTCATACCATTATTAACAAAAAAAGATATTTAAGTTTAGTCCATTTTCTAATTATGCATGACATGTCATTTCATAGATAGGTTTGTTAGAAAAACAAGACCAATTCAGTTCAGAAAATTTTTATTTAACAATTTGACTGTTAGTACATTCGATGCACAATGAAAAAAGTGGGTGGGGAATATCAAAACAAGCACAAAAGCCATGCAATAAAATGGACTAAACTCAAACACAAACAAAACAAAAACAATATCTAAATAGAAACTATAACTGCATTAAACATAAAAGTGTTAAATAAATGAAAAATGGATAATCCAGTAAATCTATATTGCACTTAATTATCACCAGAAAAATGCAATCAGTTGCATTGAAACCATATCTTGCAATGAATTGTAAGAAACCATGTAGAGAAAAACACCAGTTTATCACATGTGGAAGTATGTGTGATGTACTGTAAGTACTTAAGATCTTAATACATGTACATGTATATGTTTCCTGGCCATGTCCTTATTATATTGCAAAATTTCAACCATTTCTGTGCAAATTTCTAATTTACATATTCACAGGACATTTGCCAGATGCAAGACCAAACTTAAACTAACTCCACAATAATAATAGTTTGTGTCTACCTGGTCAAAAATCCTTGCAAACATGGATTCTTAACAAAAATATACATGTTCAGTTGCTTAAATTTTCACAAATACTGCTAAAACAAGGTATTACTTAAAAAAAAAAAAAAACGATCTTACAAAAAAATTAGATACATGTATACTAGTCAAAATTTCTAACTGGCCACCAAGGTTTTTATCGATTTTCTCCAAACTCATGAGCACTATATAAATCTTTTTTGCTTCATTGAATACTCTGATATGTCCGTAAAGATTGACACAAAACAGCGGAGCATAAGTCAGAAACATGCACCAGGGAGGCCTTGCCAAACACAAGTACCACCAGTTTCAGAAATAACAAGACTTTGCATTAGGTGGTGGGGTAATTTTTCACATTTTGTTCTAAAGCGACAAAAGTAGTGCCTGGGAAATACAAATCTTGCATGAACATGTTCAATATGAGTTTATTTTTAGAAATGAAAAGGTTTGAAGGATGAAAAGTGGAGTTTCAAAACGTTGTACCTCACATAATAATGAAATCTGCAAATTTTAAAAATGGTGGTATCGATATTCAGTGGAACACCCTGTGCCATATGTGGGCAATTTTGTAAAAGTTTTCACTGCTCTTAGTGGATGAAGTGTCTGCCTGTTTGGAGGTGTTAACAGCATTTTTAGAGGATTTTTCATTTTTAAGAAATTCGATAAAATGTAAGTGGCTGGTTAGAACTTTTGGCTACTATATGTATGATGTATCAGTTAAAACTGAAGATGTCCGTTTAATGTATATCCCTTTACACCCCACTTTTAAAAAGTAAAACTGGGGTATACAGGGGTGTATATTTTTTCTTATCTTTTATCCAAAAGATAGATTGTGGGTACTTGTATCCACAATCAATGTTTTGAACACAAAATAAGAAAATTTCAAGATTTTTAATGGAAAAGTATCATTTTTCACAGAGGCATGTAAAATTGTACATAGTATGAAATGACAGGTGAGTCTGAGCAGAAAAAACTTGAGAAATTGATTTGTGACATGCCAAAACAGTATATGTAACAATAAAATAAATATATAAATAAAAAAGCATTTATTTTACCCTTATGGCATCGTTACTTCACTCACCTGAGACAAAGGCATTTAATCTGATCAAGACTAAGAATCTTACTCGATTAAGTTTTATGAAACCATTGGTGATTGACATCATTATCATTTGGGTGAGTCCAATTTCATTTTAAGATGCACCAGGGGTGATTTTATTAGTTTTTGTTTCATTTCTCAATGAAATACCTCTTTTATTAGTTTTTTTTTTTTTGTTTCTGGATGAAATATCTTTAAGCAAACAGATGGGACACCACCTGTATGCAAATAGGGCGATGTCTAAGAATATACTGACTGATATAGTCATTTGTAGGAAAACATCCATAAAGAAAATGCACAATAATATTATAATAATTAAGAAAAGCTTAGTACTAGCAGTGAATTGTTGAGTAATAATTCACTGTTTGGAGGTCACTTGTAAAAAAGATCAAATCACGAGCACATATATAGGCAAGGTATGTTGGAAGGCGAGGTGTGTTAGGGACACCCCAAAATCAAAATCATGTGACATCTCTATATAAAATCTAAGAACCTAAAGACAACAGGGTCAAACGAAAAATTTCTTACACCCCAACCCCCCAAAAAAAACAACAACAACAACAAAAAAAAAAACATCAGTGAAGAGTCTCACCCCAGTAGCAAGAATGTTAACAACATGAAACCATACTATTTGTAGATCATCTAATGTATAGTTCCCAGACGATCGTAGCAGACTTACATCACAGATTTACTGTTA
Source organism: Rugalucina vietnamica (assembly GCA_964017185.1). Classification (NCBI taxonomy): domain Eukaryota; kingdom Metazoa; phylum Mollusca; class Bivalvia; order Lucinida; family Lucinidae; genus Rugalucina; species Rugalucina vietnamica. The sequence continues at coordinate 36,685,776 of OZ024876.1, forward strand.
TACATATGAATGAAATGAATGTATTTGACCAACTGGAACAGGCATGTCACTCGTATTAATAATGGTAAATCTGTGACGAAAGTCCCGGCTACTCCGATTGTTGGGGCGCTATATCTTTGGCTCAGGTGAGTGTACAAGAATGATAGAATTGGTGTAAACAATCATGTAATATACTACTTATAAAGTATAACTACCTGTATATTATAACTGTGGGTGTTAGTAAAATAGCACCAGCCCCGGGTTATATTATGCATCCTAAAAGGTGTTTGAGCTGCAGCACAAGGAAACCAGCTTTTCACATTATAAGAAAACAAAGAGGTTGACTGCACAGCTAATCAGCATCTTGGATAGTACAATACCTCTACCATTTATATACCATTTATATCCAAAATTTCTAGTGTCTGTGACTATACAGACTGCTTTATGTCAGACATGGTTGGAAACCCCCGAAGACCGGTTTTCTTGCGTCACAGCTCATTTTATACAACATGCAAAATTAATGATAGAGATCTGTAGTAGCACTATAGATGTTTTAAATCTTCTAAAGCTTTAGTCATATATACAGTAAGTTCAGAAATATTCACAAGAATTTCATTTTTGCTAATACATGTACATGTATTTACATGAATTAAAAGTTATCACTTATTAAGACTTTAAACTATACTGAACAAAAAAAGAAACACAACAATTATATTCCACTCAATTTTGAGCAAACTATGATACAAACAGAAATCATTGCATTTTCTACTTCTGCATCAGATGTCAGGCTTCCAAATGCGAGAAACCGATTTTCATTTTGATGAGTATTTACAGAGTTATGCAATGCCGACTGTGGGCATGCTGAAAGTAGTAAACCACACAGTGCGCATGCGCAAGCATTAAAATAATGGTACGATTTAAATCCACTATAAACCCCTATTAAATATCACCATGTACCACTCAGCAGATAACTCACACATTCAAGAAATAACAGGAGTAAAAATTGAAATTATCCCCCTTTCAATTAAACATATAGGGATTTTGATGTTTTTAATTACGAGCTTGTGTGTCGTGGAACTATTTTTCTTTTTCATGAATATTAATAAGGGTGCAGCTGACATTGTTTCTTGATGATTTGGAGGTTCAAAAGTGTGCGCATGTGCAGAGCAAATCTTTCCCGATTTACATTATTTAAGACAACAAAAAATTCTCATTCAATTTTTATCGAAATGAAAATCAGTTTTTTGCATGATATACTTTAATATCCCATGAATTGGAATCATACAGCAACAGAACTGAAATTATCAACGTTTTACCCTTAAACTCGAAAATCCTTGGTGGCCTATTGTTGCATTTCTTTTTTTGTTCAGTATATAAGATTTATAGACTACACAAGTTTTTACATGTACTCCTTAATGCTTGTGAAATAGAAAAATTGTGATGTAAAAGTCACAATTTTCCCAAATTTATGTGACAGTACACCCCAAACTCTTGATAATATGGTTTGTTATTACAGCCCCTTTCACTCGAGCTTGCCGTTTGAGCAAGTATCACACAAGAAGACCATGTGTTCTGAAAATCTGAGTTCTTTTCATGTTGTCCACAAAGACATCTGGATTGATTGATCTGCTGGTTTGAGTGACAGTTTCAAACTAAATGAACTTTAAAACGGCATGCTCAAATGAAATTTTTAGTTTACAGGCCATGTAGATACCAATAAGCAACTGCTAAAATTGATAAAATTCTCCTTTTTGTATCTATCCTTTTTCAAATGTGTATCCTTAATATGCATTGTATAATGTTGTTCAAAGAATTTTGAAATAAAATGCACTTAGACCAAACAATGTTTTTCAGAAAAGACAGCATTACCTAAAGATAAATGCTGAATAGATTTTAAGAACACCTGGTACCTGGGACACTGTTTCAGTTTTATAATAGAATAAAAAAGTTACCTGTATTTACACAAAAACTTGACCTAAATGTTGAAATGGCAAGCTCAAGGGAAGAGGGCTGTATATGGTATTGGATACCAGATGGATCATTGATGCATTTTTGCTCATTTAAGACTGATTCTGCTACATTATGAAAACTTGCCCATGGATGCAATATACAGATATTTTTATAGCTATAAAAATGAAAATTATCAGCAGAAAAAATTTGATATTTTTCTTATTTTTGCTCAAAACATAGATTGTGAGTACCCACAATCTATGTTTTGGAGCAAAAAATAAGAAAAATAAGTATACCCCTGCATACCCCAGTTTTGCTATATAAAAGTGAGGTTCAGGGGGTATACATTACACGGACATGTTTTCCTGATGGATGATGACGTAGATATAATGCACTCAGTCAAACAACATTCTGTCTATATTTTAAGACATTATCATAAACAATTGTTGTTTGTCTTAAAAAACATGTATTTCATTTTGATGACACCTACAACATAGAATTTTCAGTAGAAATATCAGGTCTATATGAGCCACTTAATGAGAAAACCAACAATGTTGTTTCCAAACAGGTCCGACACAAACCAAGCTGTACAAGTGCAAAGATGGCTAGAGGCTGGAAATTTCGGATTTAGAAAGTAGAGGAACTGTACAATAAGTGTAGCGAAAACAAAGGCACTGATCAGCTTCGCAGTTACTGTGACGCTGATCTGCACCTTTGTTTTCGTATATGCGAATTTTTGTTTGTTTTCTCATGACGCGGCTCATATCATGTTTAAGACACAGATTCATAATGGAAATGACAAAAAAATACACCAGACAATAATCTAAAGTTACACTGCTGACATAATTAAAGAAAAAAGGTTATGACTAGAATAGGTTTAATTCTAGAATTTCATCACAGATGTGCCCTCAAGCTGAGATTCTTATGAGCAAAAATCAAGAAATGGCATTCATAAAATGAGCCGCATCATGAGAAAACCGGATTTCTGCATATGCGAAAACAAAGGCACAGATCAGCTGTGCAGTAACTGCACAGCTGATCAGCGGCTTTGTTTTCGCTACACAGATAGTACAATTCTTTATTCTTCCTAAATCTAAAATTTCAAGCTTTTAGCCATCTTCAGAGACTGCACAGGTCGGTTTGTGTCAGACTTGGCTGGAAACACCGAAGGGTCCTCAACAAGATCAGTTTTATCGCACTGCGGCTCAAATGGGAATGGATATGGGCCTTGCAATGAACAAAACCTACAGTAAAAAAGATACATTTACTACCAGAAATTGTACCTTCTGTCTCAACGCAAGTATTTTGGCTACCATTTCTTCATACATCATCTTTGTATAACTAAAATTTTGTGTTTTGAAGTCTTATCGAGTCATACCAAAAGACTGGATTTCACACGACAAGATTTACACATTAAAATGAATTAGGAAACATTGATAATAAAAAAAAACATGATTAATTACAATTGATATTAAAAAACAAACTGGGCAGCATTATGTAGTGAGCAAAAAAACAACTAAATAATTAGTTTTTGAAATGTCAAGTGTTACAGTTTGGTGGCATTGTATCTAAGTACACGTATCATTATTCTCATCAACGTTTTTTACCATGGTAACACACATTGCTGTGGTTACTCAACCTACATATAACGAATGGATTTTCCCAATATTATCATTTTGATCAGTCCATGTTCATTTTAAGGGGCATCAGGAGTGATTTTACAGTGTGGTTTGTGTTTGAGCTGGCTGGAAATTCTAATGTCCCATTTTCTCAATTTGCATCTCAAATGACTTATCAGAATTCAGAAGATTCATGCCTAAAACCAACCTTTGACTGTAATACAGTTTCTAACTTTATTGTACGATTTTCAATTCATTGGTTTATCTTATTGTCGAAGGTGGCGTATTCAAAAAATGAATTATTTCAATCAACAGCCCTAAAATTATAAATTCTTTTATGTATCTGGCTTTCATCAAATTAATTATAGACTACACAGGCACGTGTTTCATATATTAAGTATCAATTTTGCAAGCTAGCTTTAGGACATCAGGAAAAAATGTTAAAATGTATACCCCCTATAACCCCTGAAACCCCATAGTTTCTTATTTTCGCTCCAAAACATAGTTGTGGGTACTCATTAGAACCCCCTCTTAAACTCTCTAAATCTTGCATGGACCTATGTTTTAGTAATGTGATTCATCTATTACAGTTCCGTGCTAGGTAATGCGTCAGTTTCAGTTTGCACTTTCTTGCTGTGTTGATAATCCACTTTAACCTTATTCAACTTATACTCAGTTATATATTCATAAGTCACAGATTTAATTCTTGGAGATTCGGGATCTGTTTCATCTGGCACTGTGAACACATATCTGGTTGTTTTACCAGGGAATGGACTGACTCTATCAGTAACTACTTCACATTTGGGCAACTCATCAAATTCACCTTCACCAGAACCATCACCTCTGTGATCAGTATCAGTATTTGCATGAGCTATATTCATGTCTATGTCATATTCACTACCAAAATTTTTATCATGCTGCTGTAGCTCCCCCTTTCCATCTCTTACACACAGAGTATCTGAGGAATCTGCTCCAGCATCACTTATATCAGTCTCAGCTTTCATGAACTCTCTGTCACCAGAGTCAAGCCATTGCTCACATTCATTCAATGGCCAGTCACTATGCATGCCAACTGCTGCCTGGCAATTTTCTGTTGAGGACACTGGGCTGTTGTCTTCAAGCTGGCTAGTTTTCAAACTTATCAATGAAACATCAGCGTAATCCTTCACATTTTGACTGAATTTGTCCGAGTCATATTCCCAATCAATCCTCTCACTATCCTTGCTATCAACTGATGCATCCATTTTCTTCCTAAACTCTTCATACGACTTCAGGTAAGTACGCCAGTCAGTCAGAGGTTTTGTTCTTATTTCGGACCTTTTTACATCACAAGTTGTTGCATCTATAATAGTTATCTTTGAAGTATCTGGGTCATCAAGATCATAATCTCCTAATGGATTTACCTGGTCTTCACATGAACTCTGGGAACCAGTTGATGATCCCCCTCTACTGACTGGCAGCTTAAAAAGTTCAAATTTTTCTCTATTACTGGTTCCTACTTGAGCAAAACTTGGATCAAAACCACAAGCGCCCTGTGGCCCCGAATGGGAAACAGGGACGAAGAATTTGGGGCCATAGGGCTTAGGCTGTTTCGCAATAACTGGAGGCTGTTTGAAAGATGTTGCAGAGTTTATCTCACCATCAAGTGTATTCTCATTATTAGGCCGTTTCGTAATAACTGGTGGCTGTTTCACTGATAATGCAAAGTTATTCTCATCATCAAGTGTATTCTCATCATTAGGCTGTTTCGCAACAACAGGAGGCTGTTTGATCGATGTTGCAGAGTTTATCTCACCATCAAGTGTATTCTTGTCATTTACAGTTTCCTCAGTCTTCAACTCACCAGTTAAATCAGGTGAGAGAGAATCTATTTTTGCAGTAACATGTAGTGTGGGTCTTGAGTCTATTTGAAAAGAATCATTTTCAAAATTAGTCTTGCTTTTGCACACATTTCCAACTTCAGAAGACATATACTCTTCTGACCCCCGAGGCTTGCTTTCTCTTAATTTACAACTTTCTCCTTGATCATCCGCTCTGTCAAAGTCAAACAATGGTAACGAAGGCTTTTGCTTTTTTGTCTCCATAGTTTCTAACTGTGATTCAGTCTTGTTAAAACAACTTTCAGACTCTTGCTTTCTAAAAGACCTATTTTCAGAATCTTCATTTCCAGATAGTGACATATTCCTAGGCTCCTGATCAAACATACACATGATGAAATTTTCAATGTATTTTTGCTTATCCATATCTTCCTCATCTCTATATATTGCTTTCATTCTCCTTAAATTACTTTCACTTCGCCAGCTAATTTTCTTCCAGGTGGGAAGATTTGAGTGAAATCTTACTCCTTTTTTATTACTTCCCCTTGTAAGGTTATCTGCAGAGTAACTGGACTTGAGAATTTTTTTCTTTGGTACATATGGACTATCATCGACAATAACTGGAACTTTTTCATCAGTGTAACTGCAAACTGTTTCAATTTCATCATTATTTTCATACCAAGATGAACCATCTAAGTCAGTGACTGGGACTGATTTAAAATTACATTCACACATTATAGTATTCCCTGCATCATCATTACACAACTGATCCGGATTGACCTTTTTTATTGTATTACTTACTGTTTCATCGCTGTAATTGGCATTGAACTTAGCTTCACTCTTATCAATATCACTTATTCTGTCTGATAGTATCACAGCTTTACTTTTTCCATGTTGAGAATGAGGCCCTGTTGGTTCCCCATGTTGAGAATGAGGCCATGTTGGTTCCCCATGTTCAGAATGAGGCCCTATTGGTTTACCGTCTGTAAGAAACTGTTTGGACTGTTTCGAAGATATGGTCAAAATAGTGCCAGTTTTGGTTAGCCTTTTGTCAGGTTCAACATTGCATTCACACAGAATTCTGTCTATAGCTAATTCTGGGCATCTTGACTCAACAACACTTTCTTGACTTTCATTGGCATTTGGACTTTCTGGGTTCTTAGGGCTCTTGTTATCTTTAGTGTTTTGTTCAAAAATCTTGTAGTTTAATGTGCCATCTTTTGCAATAACATTTTCTTTTCGTATATTGTCATTTACCACAGTATCATCTGCTTTTGATTTTTCTTCAAATACTTTATTAACTGCCTCTTCTTTTGTATTGGTATTTTCTTCAGATATTTTCCTTTTTACTTTAACATCTTTTGCAATGGACCTTTCTTCTGACAAATTATTTACTTTAACTTCTGCATTTGTATTAGAATTTGCTTCAGATATAATGTTTTTTGCTTCATCCTCTTGCAAAACAATATCAACAACTTCTTCATCAGCATAAGGAATGCTTCCATCATCTAATGGGTCTTTGCCATGGTCCAACAATTGTTCAGATCTAAACTCTGCCTCAATACCAGAAACTACGCTTTTATTGTCAGACAGCTCACCTAGTTGCTTTTCCTTTGGTCTAAAACTAAACACTTCATTATCAACAATAATTTTTCTCTCTGTCCTGTCAATATACCCTTCTTTAGTTGGATACTGGCTTAGCAGACTTGGATGACTTGAGTCACTTTTATCAGTTTTCATAACTTTTTCCTGTAACTGATTATTAGAAAATTTGTTTTTAGTGTATTTATTAAGATCATTAACTATGGATGAACCTTTCATACTTTGGTTATTGTGAGTCACATTTTCTACAATAGCTTCTTGATTAAGAGATTTATCTTTGCATGTTGTGGGGTCAGTATTCTTTTGTCCTATTTCATCTGTTTTAGAAGTCAAATCATTCGCATGCTTTTTACCAAATTCACTAGTGTCACTAGTGTCTTTATGGAATCTTTTCAATGGCATGTATTTCCATTTTCTTTGACATAATTTGTCTTCCACAAGTTCAATCTTCCCTATATCCACAGGTCTGCTTTTGCTTAGATCAGGACAAGGCTCAGTTTTCAGACCTGTTACATCAGTTGATTGTGCAGGTTCAGACACTTCATCCCAGGCATGTACCTGCTGGGCATGTGACATACCAGGATACTCCTTACCTGCACGTTCTTTTGAATCACCATTATTTCCAGCATTCAGAACATCTAGTTCATTGGCTGTGTCTAATTTTGGGGAGCCTTTTGTTAAGTCAAAGTTCAGAGCAGAAACTTGCATGATTCTTTCACTGTCTTTTGATTTTGGACCCTGTCCATGATCACTAATTGATCCCATCTTAACATTTGATCCAACTGCTTTTTCTGTATTCAATTTTACCTCTAATCCACCTTCAATCCATCCTGATGGACAAGGATTTAACATATGAATTACTCCTGGTGACACTTTCTGTTTAGATACTTTGGCTTTCTGGGCTTTCAGATCAATTTTAGGATCACTAGAATTACTTTTGGAGTGTTTTATATTTTCTTTTGCCAAACCATATGAACTGTTTCCTTTACCAATATCTACTTTATGTTTGTTTCCATTCTTGCTATTACCAGAAAGTTCCTCAAAGGTTATTCCTGTGACGGTTTCAGATTTGGTGCTTAATTGTTTCTTGTCTTGGTTTGCATTAGTGGTCTTTGAATCTGGATCAAGAGCACTTGCACCATCTATCTTTGGAATTGAATTTGAGTTCTGGTCATCTGGCAACAAGTAAGTTTTAAACCAATCTGGTTTATTGAACCTAGTCCTTGTTTGGCTGCCTATCACAACTGTCTTATCAATCTCATTTTGTGGTGCTCGTCTATTGGCTGAACCTGAAGCTTCAGAATACGCCTGTTTTGTAATGGCTGAACATGAAGCTTCAGAATACCCCTGTTTTCTAATGGCTGAAGCAGAAGATTTAGAATACCCCTGTTTTCGTTCTGTGATAACTGATACTTCTTCATTTTGCAGGTTATCTTTTGACTTCCTTTTACTGAAAGGCTTTGAAAGCTGTGTGGCAACCAATTGATACACTGACCTGGGTTTCCCTGTCTTAACACCCTCCATTTGACTTTCATGTTTTGATTGCTCATGTTCTTCAAATGGTGACGTAGTCCTTGCTGCCATACAGGAGAAACTGGAACCTAACTTTTCTTTACTTTTCATTTTCTTCAAAGTCTGTGGAATATCAGATTTTTCTTCCTCCTTGTCTGCTGTTGATCTAATCAATTTTTGTTCAGAAACACTTTGATCACTTATCTTATGAGATGGTAAATGAATTGAGTCAAACCTTTGCTTAGGCTTAACAGAGCCATCATTCATGTATTTAGTAAGTGAATCTTGTTGTCTTACACCCAATTGAATTTCAGTCTTGTCAAGTGTATGTTCATTTATAATATTGTGATGTAATTCAGTTTCATTCAAATCTTTTGAATTCATCTCAATCCCACTATGACCTTCATTTTCTGTCATACCTGTTAGATCAATGTCCATGCCATTTGAACTATCTGAAGATTCAACTGATTTTTTCATTTCATCTTTATTTGATCTAATTTCAGGTTGATTTTCCTTTTTCTTGTGTTTTTTCCTCAAAACTTTTGTTGGAATGGTTAAATGTGGTCCACGACTGCAAGCATTGCTTACTCTCAAATCCCCATCACTTGAATCAGTTGAAAGAGAACAAAACTTTTCCAGACTCACATCATTGTCCTTGTTACCCTTGTTTCCATATTTTAATTCAAGATCACTTGACTCAGTAGAGACTGTGGAAAACCTCTCTAGTTTCTCATCATTGTCAACCCTTAATGTGTCTGTTACATGTAAGTCCATATCACTTGACCCACTTGATAAATTTGAAAACTTTTCAAGCTGTGCATCAAAGTCGATATCCTGTCCATCCTTGTTCAAAGATACTTTAATTGACGAGTCAAATACTATCTGATATGGATTAATAACTGGCCCAGGTTTTTGTTCCCTGTCACAATCTGATACTACTATAGCAGGAGACAATGGCAGTGGATAGTCATTAGGTACATCATTCTTCACTGCATCAATGTCAGCACTCTGACTGTGAGTACCAGAAACTACATTAATATTTTTAGCATTATCATTACATTCCATCTGATAACTGCCCACAAAATCATCTGCGTTGGGCTTATTTTCTGCCATCTCAACTTCAAAAGATGTATCAATGTTATTTACCCAGTCTCTTATCGCTTGGTCTGTATTGGGTTTTGTTTGTCTTCTTTTGAGTAAAGGCAGCACTTCAGCTAAGTCACCTGTTACAGTGATATCTTTATCAGTGTTTCCATCAAAGGCAATATTGGTTTGTTGGGGGCTACTTTGTTTTGCATTCTCCTGATCAGATAATTCTACTTGTAAGTTTGCATTATTTGTCATAGGATCTGCATCTCTTTCACTTTTATCTATTGTTAAAGACACTTTACTTACATGTTTTCTTTCAGCAAAGTTAGAGTCACTTTCTTTTGCACCATTACTGACTTTACTCATATCGTTGCTTTCAGAGAGAGGGATATCTTTTGCTATCTGCAGATTTTCATGATACAATTCTTCAGATTTTTGTTCAATATCTACTGTTTCTTTTGCTTGAGGGGTAAGAATATACATTTTAAGCTCTTCACGAATTCTGTCTCTAGTTGTTTCAGGACATGAATCTTCTGTTTCTAAACTTTGGTCATCTTTACAAGACATAGTGTTTGAAGATTTATAATCTATATCAGATTGTTTTCTATCTTCTAATTTATTTTCCTTGTGGTATAAGCTTGAATCTTTGTTAATCTTTGCATATAAGGGGTGAGGCTTTGTATTCTGACCTTTGTCTGGTATTAAACTTGAGATTGCTACTTTTTCAAGGGATGGTTGTGAGATGGGTGCTTTTTGTGACAGTTTAGCTTGTTTCTGGTTCTTAATGAAATGCTTGCTTCTTCTACCATATATTTTAGGTTGAGTAACAGCAGATTCTTCAACTGGCATATCTATCTTAGTTCTAGATTTATTTTTACCCCTTTTTGACCCTTCTACTTCAGCATAAATTCTTTCTCCTGACCTGTTAAGTTTTTCATACTGTCTACTTGTGTTTGCTTGAGGAATACTTGCAAAAGAATTGTATAACTTATCAGATTTAATTCTAGACTTTGTAGCTATGTCAGACCCACTAGAAGCTCTTTGTCTGTGGGTACGGAAAGGCTTACTTGCGTCATAGTCTCCACCACAGATATCAGACATGTTAGAATCTATTGACGAGGGATAGGAAAATACATACATAGACTGGTTAGTATGATCTATATCTGGTGTAGATAAGGCAGTATTATCAGGCAAAGACTGGTGAATGGTAACTATATCTGGCATAGAATGGTTAGTATGGAGTATATCTTGTCTAGTACCAACCTCACGTCTCTCTGGATCATCCGTAGAGTAGCCCGGGGGCCCATGACTATTGCTATCTTCTTCATGATCATCATGATCTTCGTGATCACTCTTCTCCATGCTCTTTTGTAACACCGCCGACAACGGTGTTGGAACACCATGAATCCTCTCAATCTTACTCCTTCTGTCAGGAATGTCTTCGAATGAGTCGTTGATGGAATCGGCCTTGCCTTTATCCGACAAGTCATCCTCAACAGAGGGTGGTCCTCTAGGGAGGGGCTTGGGCTTGGGGGCTGGGGGTGGTGCTTTAGTGGGCTCGGGAGGTTCTGGTGGGCGCTCACGTCTTCTCTCTCTCATGTCCCTCCGCATTGCTCGATCTAACAATGCGACAAAATATTTTTCATTAACCTATATATGACGAATGGACTTTCCCATTGTTATCATTTGGATCAGTCCACTTTCATTTTGAGGGACATCAGGAGTGAATTTGAATTTTAACACATTTTTCGATAAAATTCCGCTAAGCAAAGATGGGATGCCGCAGTCCCATCTGGGGCTATTCTGTTTGCCTATGTCCCATATAAATGATACCAGGCTTAAATGAGTTAATGAACCTCTTTGCATAAAAAAAAAAAACAACAGTCTTGGTGTCTGACACATTGGCCCTGCTCCTTGACCATGAACATAAATGAGCCGCATCATGAGAAAACAAACATTTTGCATAAGCGAAAACAAAGGCGCAGATCAGCTTCACAGTAACTGCGAAGCTTACTGCGAAGCTGATCAGCATCTTTGTTTTCGCTACACTAATAAATCCAAAATTTCCAGCCTCAAGCTGTCTTCTGTGCTTGTACAGCTCAATTTTTTTTTGTCGGACCTGTTCAGAAACCACACTGGTTTGCTCATGAGGTGGCTCAAATGTTAGAATAGCAACAATTGCTGACATTTTAACACAAACATGCACGATAAGTTACTGCCTTTAATGATTTAACCTAAAAATTTGGTTGACTTTGGCTATATTTCAGCTAATGAGCAGGTTAAATAAAAGAGCCCCATCACCAGAAAACCGGTCTTCTGGGTTTCAGATCAGGTCTGACACAAACTGGCCTGCACAGTCACAGAAAAAGGCTAGCAGTTTGGAAATTTGGGATATCAGTTGAGGAGAAATTGTACTATCTTATCTGTGTAGTGAAAAAAAGGCACAGATCTGCTGTGCAGTTACTTTGTCTTTGTTTTCGCATATGCAAAAATCAGGTTTTCTCATGACGTGGCTCAAATTTCAATGTCCAGTAACATTGTACCTTCATTATTATTTGAGCCGCCGCCTTATGGGAAAACCAACAATCTGCATATGCGAAAACAAAGGCACAGATCAGCTTTGCAGTAACTGTGAAGCTGATCAGCGTCTTTGTTTTCACTACATGGATAGTACAATTCTTCTACTTTCTAAATCCAAAATTTCAAGCCTCTAGCCATCTTCTGAGCTTGTGCAGCTCGGTTTGTGTCGGACCTGCTCAGAAACCACATTGGCTCATTTTATACTGACCATGTTACATTGTATAGAATAAAATTCAACAGGTTAAAAAAAAAAAAAAAATATCGTACCTTCATCTCTTTGTCTCTGTGTGTTCGTTCTCGCACTGAACGTCCCTCTCTTACTCAGGACGCGGTCAAACTGTGGCGCCTCTCGATCCTCCTCCTGAACTGCCTGCTTCGACTGGAACATCGTACGACCCGAGTACCGGAACCGCGACCCGAATCTCGGGAATAACCCAACCTTCTTGGGCGGCTCAGCTTCCCTGAATCTGATAGGAACAAGGACACATATAATACATAATATTGTTTACATTTTATTGTAACCCTGTAACCCAAATTATTTTTGCAGCTACTGCACCTAGCTATTTTGTCTGCATGCAGATTGAGTGTGTATGGCCTATTTCAAAACTAGAAATTGGCTGCAAGCAAGGCTTTCAGTATACCCCCCGCAAAATTATCTGAAGCTGGCCAATAACTTCCTAAGTACATCCTCAGTATGCCAGTCACATCTATAAGATATTAAAAGAATATATTGAAAGCTTGATGTTGATTTCACTGTATGCACTATGATCTTTGTTTATCATGAGAAATGGTAAAAATTGGCGAAGTTAAATAAAAGCTGTAAATTTGTCAGAAATTAACTTTTCAGCATGAAAATTATTCATGCACATCTAAATATATCTGGAACAAATCTACAAAGAATTTAAAAGAAACACTGAAAGCCCTAGGAGGAGTTGATTTCATAAAAGTATGCACTACCAACCATTATTGTGTATAAGCAATGGTCAAGAAATGGCTATGTTGAAAAGTGATGTAAATTTGTCAAAAATCACTTTTTCAGTACTATAATATTCATGCACATCTTCAATATGTGTGGAACATGTCTGCAAAGTATTGAAAAGAAATACTGAAAACCCTAGGAGGAGTTGACTTCACAAACTATGCACTACCAACCATTATTGTATATAGGCAATTGTCAAAAATGACTATGTTGAAAAATGCTGTAAATTTGTCAAAAATTATTTTTCCAGCATTATAATTCTTCATGCACATCTTCAATATATGTGGAACATGTCTGTAAAGTATTGAAAAGAAATACTGAAAGCCCTAGGAGGAGTTGACTTCACAAACTATGAACTACCAACCATTAATGTATATAAGCAATGGTCAAAAAATGGCTATGTTGAAAAATGCTGTAAATTTGTCAAAAATTATTTTTCTAGCATTATAATTCTTCATGCACATCTTCAATATGTGTGGAGCATGTCTGCAAAGTATTGAAAAGAAATACTGAAAGCCCTAGGAGGAGTTGATTTCACAAACTATGCACTACCAACCATTATTGTATATAAGCAATGGTCAAAAAATGGCTATGTTGAAAAATGCTGTAGATTTGTCAAAAATTATTTTTTCAGTATTATAATTCTTCATGCACATCTTCAATATGTGTGGAACATGTCTGCAAAGTATTGAAAAGAAATACTGAAAGCCCTAGGAGGAGTTGATTTCACAAACTATGCACTACCAACCATTATTGAATATGGCAATTATCGAAATTTGGCTAAGTTCAAAATGCTGTAAATTTGTCAAAATTCATTTTTTCAGCATAATACTTCTTCATGCATATCTTCAATATCTCTGGCAGGTATCTGCAAAGTATCAAAAGAGAATATTGAAAGCTGTAGGAGGAGTTGATTTCACAAAGTATGCACTATTAGCACTATGGCAAACATTCTATGTATAGGTTTAAAAAGTCCCATAACTCTTGCAAAACTGACCCTTTGGCCCTTAAATTCATACCACACATGTGTTGTCTAATGGTGCAGGTGTGTTGAAAATTTGAAGAGCATTGAGCAAAAACTACTTAAGTTATTCAGCAAAGATGTCAAAATGTTGACGGAATGACGGAATGACGGAATTACAGACAGGCTGAAAACAGTATACCCCCCTAAAACTTCGTTTTGCGGGGGGTATAATGATAAACATATGAGCCGCCTCATGAGAAAACCAACAAACTGGTCTCCGAACAGGTCCAACACAACCGAGCTGTACAAGTATAGAAGATGGCTAGAGGCTGGAAATTTCGGATTTAGGAAGAAGAGGAAGTGTACTATTGGAGTAGCGAAAACAAAGGTGCTAATCAGCTGTGCAGTTTCTGCACAGTTGATCTGCGCCTTTGTTTTCACATACACTGATATAGTCACTTTTATACTTTAATAAATTGCATATTTCAATCTTATTGATGAGACTACAGGCTGGTTTGTGTCAGACCTGACCAGAAACCCCGACGACTGCTTTCCTCACATCACGGCTTAAATGCATCTTCCTTAATGACACAACTGTCTTATTCCCAAGTTTTAGAACTATCATAATGATATGAGCCACCTCGTGGGAAAACCAACAATGTGGTTTCCAAACAGGTCCGACACAAACCGGCCTGTACAGTTACAGAAGCAGGCTAGAAGCTTGAAATTTTGGAGTTAAGTAGAGGAGGAATTGTACTATGCGAGTAGCGAAAACAAAGGTGCTGATCTGCGCCTTTGTTTTCGCATATGCAAATTGTTGGCTTTCCCATGAGGCCGTTCGTATCATTATTGTCACTCGATCAAGTTGCAACATCACACAAACATATCAATGTAATGTATACCCCTTTACACCCCACTTTTATATACGAGTCATATATAGTAAAACTGGGGTATACAGTTGTATACATTTTTCTTATTTTTTATCCAAAACGTAGATTGTGGGTACACATCAGAACCGCCTCGATTCAAAACCGCCTCGCCGAGGCCATTCCAACGAGCACCCACAATCAATGTTTTGGGCACAAAATGAGAACTCCCTTTTTTTCAATGGATAATTATCACCTTTCACATACTGTGTATTGCATGGGCATGTTTTCGTAATTATGAAGACATCCCAGCGGGCATATGGCGTCTTAATGACGTCATATCAACGTCGATGCGACGTCATGACGTCGCATCGACGTCGATCTGACGTCATAATGACGTCATGTGCCAGCTGGGATGCTGAAATTACCTGAAGAAGGAGTGGTGTTCTACAGAAATTTTCCATAGCCGTTTCGCCAATGTGATAGAGTCGAGTCGAAAGCCTATCAGGCTGGCAAATTCCTCAAACTGTAAAACAGAACACATCAAATGAGCCACATTGTGAGGAAACCTGCTTTTTCATATGCAAAAGCACAATGATCAGCGCATTTGTTTTTGTTTCCCTAGTACAGTCCCTCTTCTATTTGAATTCAAATTTGAAGCTTTTAGCCTTCTTCTTTGACTGTACAAGTCAGTTTGTGTCAGACCTGTTCGGAAAACCCAAAGACAGGCAACATTTCTCATGATGTAGCTCAAACACAGAATGGATAAAAATGAGATCATTTGTTTGTTTGTCGACCCAGTCAACAAATATTCTGTCATGTCGGGACAGAGCCAACGATTCCTGGGTTTATATAACCAGTACTATGATGAGTTAAGTGTCTTGCTCAAGGACACAACTCAGTGCCATGTATGGGGATCGAACCCAGAACCTCTTGATTCAGAGTTGCTCTACCACCAGGCCACCACACTCCCCATGGGATCTTTGACATTCACGAGGACTTTAATCTAGGTTTTTTATATCTTAGATTATCCACAACAGTCCTAGTAAACAAAAGATGTTACTTAGAGGCCTGAAAATGCTTTTAAACAAACTTTTATGTACATGAGTTATTTTAAAAGTCATCAACACCAGGAGCAACAAAGATGGGGAAATAGATGCTGGACCCTCGGTTTACCATGTCAACAGTTACTAATTGCAATTTATTTTTCATTTCAGTCTCAGTTATGCTAAATGTGATATATCCTGTTCATTGTTTATTTAAGAAATAGATCAGCTCTAGCAGTGAATTGTTGAGTAATATTTCACTGTTTGGAGGTCAGTTGTAAAGCAGATCAACTGCGCACTCGTGATTTATCTCTGTACAACTGACCGACAAACAGTGAATTATTACTCAACAATTCATGCACTAGAGCTCATCTATTTCGATTCTAACATGCAGTAAACAAAATAAATTCATTTTAAACCTTCAGTTTCTTTAACTTTTCCTCCATTGCACTGAAGAAATACCACCAAACGTTTGACTGTACCGCAAATGTTCACATATGTCTAATGTCAAGGTAACATGACTCATGGGATAGCTGACATCATAATTTAATCAAAATGGCGTCAAAACAGCGTAAAGTAATGTCACGCTTATTTGCCCAGTGAAATTGTTGCACAATATAACACGTTTTTTAACCATTGGCTATATAGGCGAGGTGTGTTAGAATTCTTATCTATGTTCGGTAAATCTTCATATTTTGCACAGTTCTATCACTGAAACCCATTATTATATGAGCTGTGTCATGAGAAAACAGATAATTGCATATGCGAAAATAAAGGCGCAGATCATCTGTGCAGTAACTGTATAGCTGATCAGTGCCTTTGTTTTCGCTGCACAATAGCACAATTCCTCTACTTTCTAAATCCAAAATTTCCAGCCTCCAGCCATCTTCTGCGCTTGTACAGCTCGGTTTGTGTCAAACCTTTTCAGAAACCACATTTTTGGTAGTCTCATGACGCGGCTCAGGTATTTACCTCTCCCGGTCGGATTTTTATGTAGAACTTTTTGCGTCTGTAGGATAGTTTTAGCACTTTAGGCCAGACAAAGCGGTTCATCTGTACTTTATCTTTATACACAATAATGCCGCTGGCACACACTCCCAGCTTTATCTTCTCTCCCTCCGCATCCTACAAAAACAAACAATGACAAACCTTTAGCTTTACTCAACTTTCACACTAGAGTAAACCTGCCAAAGCACAGACTGTATCACCAATTTTTACATGTTTTTTCCTACATCTGTTAAGAGAAATAACGATATTACACTGTCTGTTGCCTTGAAAACAAACAAACAATGACAAACCTTTAGCTTTACTCAACCTTTCGCAGAAGAGTTATCCTGCCAAAGCATAGACTGTATCACCAATTTTTACATGTTTTTTCCACATCTGTTCAGCAAAATAACGATGTTACACTGTCTGTTGCCATTAGTGACATCATTTGAGCCGCATCATGAAAAAACCAACAATCTGCATATGCGAAAACAAAGACGCAGATCAGCTTTGCGGTAACCGCGAAGCTGATCAGCGCCTTTGTTTTCGCTGCTCGGATATTACAACTCCTCTACTTTCTAAATCGAAAATTTCAAGTCTCTAGCCATCTTCTGTGATTATACAGTTCAGTTTGTGTCGGACCTGTTCGACAACCAAATTGTTGGTTTTCTCATGACGAGCCTTATTTGAAAAGCTCATTTGACATTAAAGCTGGGTTGCTTATGAAGACTGTGAATTTGTCACATGATACGTAGGTGAGGTGTGTATGAATCTTAATTATCTTGTGAATCTATTTTAAGCATATTAAATATGAGCCGCCGCATGGGAAAACAAACAATCTGCACTGGCGAAACCGAAGCACAGCTCGGCTTCGCAGTAACTGCGAAGCTGATCAGCGCCTTTGTTTCTCTATACGGATAGTAAAACTCCTGAGACTACTTACTAAAACCAAAATTTCCAGCCTCTTGTCATCTTCGGTGACTGTACAGATTGGTTTGTCTGACCTGGTCGGAAACCCAATTTGTTGGTTTTCTCATGCGAAGGCTCATATAAGATTTCTCCACCCATGGGGAAAAAGATAACAAGTAGCCCAAGGGCAACGATCGCTCACCTGAGAGTCAACAAGTACAGTCACTGGACAAAGTGTTTTTTTTTTTTTTTTTTTTTTTTACCATATATGGGTATAACGGCAATCTTGGTCATGTTTCAGGTCTATGGCCACAATGGTTTTCATAGGATCATTTGTCCTATAAACACTTACCTGAGACCTAGTTGTCACTTTTTCCCATGTAAATGCCAATGTTTCCAAAACTGACCTTGACCTAATTAATCATGCACCTTCATCTACTCCGAGATATTACAAATGTCCATGTTACTTCCAAGATTGAAGAAGATCCCATCAAAATTGAAGGTGCTAGAGTGTCCTCAACACTAAATATTGATTTTTCAAACACTCAAGGGCAGCTAACTCTGCAGTCAAGCATGGGATCTGGCTGAACTCATCCAAGATGTTATGATTATCCTTGTTACTTCCAAGAACGAAGAAGATCTGATCAAAATTGAAGGCGCTGGAGTGGCCACAACACTAAAAATTGATTTTTCAAGCATTCAAGGGCAGCTAACTCCACAGTCAAGAGTTGAATCCGGCTAAAATTGAACTCATCCAAGATGTTATTGTTATCCTTGTTACTTTCAGGAATGAAGAAGATCCAATCAAAATTGAAGGTGAGCTACAGTGCCCACAACACTAAATATTGATTTTTCAGACACTCAAGGGCAGCTAACTCCGCAGTCATAGATTGGATCTGGCTGAAATTCAAACTCATGCGAGATATAATGAAAGTTCTTGTTACTTCCATGAATGAAGAAGATCTGACCTAAATTGAAGGTGCTACACTAGTGGCCAAAACACTAAATATTAATTTTTCAAACACTCAAGGGCAGCTAACTATACAGTCAAGGGTTAAATCTGGCTGAAATTCAACTCATATGTTATAGTTATCCTTGTTACTACCAAGAATGAAGAAGACCTGTTCAAAATTGAAGACGCTAGAGTGGCCACAACACAACAAATTGATTTTTCAAACATTCAAGGGCAGCTAACTCCGCAGTCCAGGGTCAAATCTGGCTCAAATTCAAACGCATCCAAGATGTTATGGTTATCCTTGTTACTTCCAAGAATGAAGAAGTTCCAATCAAAATTGAAGGCGCTAGAATGGCCACAATACAAAATACAGGCCACCTTCGCTATCTCGAAATCAAGGGGAATGGAGAAACTACTTCGAGTTTTCCGAAGTTCGAGATAACCAAATTGAGACCAGCCAAGGTTCATAAAAAATCTCAACTCTTTCAGTGGTTCTCCTTTCATTTTCCACCATGTTAACCCCATTAATTGTGATTTCAAACGTATATTCCCCGACCTAATACATGATGTCAAAACATTCTTTAACAAATCCTGTGATGAAAGGCTGTTAGTAGATATCAACTCGGCAAAGACCGATTTTTGACTTCGAAGTTCGACACAGGAAGGGTGAAACTAATGGTCTTTTTTCTGTGGGGAGCAATCTTTGACTTCGACGTAGCCGAATTTCCGTCATAACCGAGTTCGACATAAGCAAGGTTGAAATACAATAACATATATAGGAAGAGATGCTCGGGAATGAGGGAGCAATTCGACATAAGTGGGGTTTTCGAGACAACCGAGTTTGAGATAGCGAAGGTGGCCTGTATTGATTTTTCAAACACTAAAGGGCAACTAACTCCGCAGTCAGAGGTCGGACCTGGCCAACATTCGAATTGATCCAAGATATTGTAGTTATCCTTTTCACCTGCAAGAATGAAGAAGATCAACTGAAAAACAAAGATGCTAGAGTGGCCACAACACAAAATATTGACTTTTCAAACACTCAAGGGCAGATAACTCCACAGTCAGAGGTGGGATCTGGTCAAAATTTGAACTCATCCAAGATGTTATGGATGTTCTTGTAACTTCCAAGAATAAAGAAGAACCGAATAAAAATGAAGGCGCTAGCGTGGCCACAATTAACACTAAATATTGATTTTTAGGGCAAGGGCAGATAACTCCACGGTCATAGGTCGGATCTGGTCGAAATTCAAACTCATCTGAGATATTACAAATGTCCTTGTTACCTCCAAGAATAAAGAAGATCCCAATAAAAATGAAGGTGCTAGAGTGGCCACAACACTAAATATTGATTTTTCACACAGTCAAGGGCAGAAAACTCTGCAGTCAAGGCTCGGAACTGGCTGAAATTCAAACGCATCCGAGATGTTATGGCTATCCTTTTTACTTCCAAGTATGAAGAAGATCTGATCAAAATTGAAGGCACTAGAGTGGCCACAACACAAAATAATGATTTTTCAAACACTCAAAGGCAGCTAACTCCACAGTCAGAGGTCGGATCTAACTGAAATTCGAACCCATCCGAGACATTATAGTTGTTCTTGTTACCTGCAAGAATGAAGAAGATCCACTGAAAAATAATGGCGCTAGAGTGGCCACAACATTTTTCCCATTATAAGTCTATTGGGATTTTTCCAGACGCTCAAGAGCAGCTAACTCCGCAATCTGAGGTCGAACCTAGCTGAAATTCCAACAAATCCGAGATGTTATGTTTGTCCTTGTTATTCCCAAAAATGAAGAAGATCCAATTAAAAATGAAGTTGCTAGAGTGGCCACAACATTTTACCCATTATAACTCAATGGGAGCTATCTGTTGCCATGGAAACCTAATCGAGTTCTAATCCGACCTGGCCCAAAACCTAATGCAACCTTTCCCCCTCCTCAATGATGCTTTAGATAAAATTTGATCACAATCAGCCTTGTTATCTCAGAGATATTCAAGTTTGAAAATGTGACCTGACGGACGGACGCATGCATGGACGGACGCCGGCTCGACTACTATACTATAAGCTCACCTTGTGAGCCTTCATCTCAGGTGAGCTAAAAATGCATGTGTTTTTGTTCAAAGTTGGTTGTATAGGTCATTATGCACACACATCACAGCCACGTCAAAGGTTTAATTCCAAACGGCAGACGTGAGATCACAGCCAAGGTGACCTGCCGGACAGATTTGTCAATCCATACCTGACACTCATCTAAGTTTCTTATAAGCTTACCCTAGCTGAGTGTAATTCAACACCATACATGGCTAATTTCTTGGCATTTTCCAGGAAATGAATCTCAGCTTCTTCAGGGGTCTGTCCTCTGAAACACATTAAGTATTCACAGGTATTATTTGAGCCGTTGCACTCTAAAACCAATAATCTGAGTTTCCGCCAAACTGGACTGTGCAGCCACAGAAATTAGCTAGAAGCTTGAAATTACTGCACAGCTGATATGCGCCTATGTTTTTACATATGCAGCATACAATAAAACAGATAGGAAAACAGTAATTATAACAGGAAAAGGCACTGTTTGTGACATCCCAGCAGGCACATGACGTCAGAATGACGTCGATGCGACGTCATGACGTCGCATCGACGTTGATATGACGTCATACTGACGTCATGTGCCTGCTGGGATTGGAAGGTCCTGACTGCGTTTTGGCCTTCATCATCAAAGACGGAGATATTTGCAGCACCCAGCTGAGACAGAATATTTCAGGCATTATTATAGGGATCAAACAAGATTTTCCATTCATTAACATTCGCTAGGTCCCAAGGGGAGTGTCGAAAACCGAGGGTGTAGCATAAAGTCTGAATCAACGGAAAAAATAATGGTGCACTATATTTTAAGCCTTGTCACATTTTCATATAAGCAAAAGCTTTTATTCTCATGCTCGTTCCGGGCAGGGTTCAGTTACTAATTATCATTGCATAAATAGCTGTGTCGCACGATATAAACAGGCATATATTAACGAAGAAAATGAAAGTGTATTAATGTGGCAATTCACGTGTGCACATGCTGTTAATACACTGTTTATGCTCATTACCCGAAGCCCCGCAAAACACATGCTAATAATGAGTAACTGAACTCCGCCCGGAACGAGCATAAAAGCGAAACCTTTTACACATTATTATGATAATGTAACCAATATAAAATATAGCGTACCATTATTTCTTTCCTTTTTGCAGAAATTAATGCAATAATAACAATCAAACATTAATTTGTCATCATTAACATTCGCAAGGTCCCTTAGGTTGAGGGAAAATTGTGTCTGATCCCTTTTTTGTTCCTGGTCGACGCCATGTCTGCTGGATGTGCGCTGCCAAAGGTTCTCAAAGTCTTTCTGGGAAGTTGTGCGTGAATTTTTTTTCCCAGTTTGTAACAACAAAATGACACATTCTTATGTTATGTTGCTTTTGAAATTTTTCTAAAGCTACTGTTATAATAGCATACTTGTATTGCGTGTAACAAATCTGCTATTTCGTACTAGAACTAGAAAGAGTTTTCAGAGGAAAACATATGTCCCCCCTCTCTGCCCCAACCCACTTTTAATTTTTTTAATTTTTACATATAACCCTAAAAAATATATACCAACAGACATTTTAAATTAAAACCAATATATACCAACAGGCATTTTAAAATATCACATGTTTCAGCTTTCCATATTTATAAAGTTTGAAGTTTCACAAAATTTACCCATCTACAATCCCAAACCAATCCTTGCCGGTATCAACTAATATGCAAAGATTGAAGAAAACCAGTACAAAACTACTCAAGTTAGAGATCAGAAACGAAACAAATGCAATTTTTAACCTCAATCAAGGGCCATAACTCTAAAGTCATTTGACGAAATTTACCTATCTACAATCCCAAACCACTCCTTGCCGGTATCAACTCATATGCAAAGTTTGAAGAAAATCGGTCAAAAACTACTCAAGTTAGAGAGCGGAAACGAACAAAATCCATTTTTTAACCTCAATCAAGGGCCATAACTCTAAGGTCCTTTGACGAAATTTACCCATCTATAATCCCAAACCACTCCTTGCCGATATCAACTAATATGCAAAGTTTGAGGAAAATCGGTCAAAAACTACTCAAGTTAGAGAGCGGAAACGAACAAAATGCAATTTTTAACCTCAATCAAGGGCCATAACTCTAAGGTCATTTGACGAAATTTACCCATCTACAATCCCAAACCACTCCTTGCTGGTATCAACTCATATGCAAAGTTTGAAGAAAATCGGTCAAAAACTACTCAAGTTAGAGAGCAGAAACGAACAAAATGCAGTTTTTAACATCAATCAAGGGCCATAACTCTGAGGCTGTTTGACGAAATTTACACATCTACAATCCCAAACCACTCCTTGTCGGTATAAACTCATATGCAAAGTTTGAAGAAAATCATTCAAAAACTACTCAAATTAGAGGACGGAAACGAACAAAATGCAATTTTTAACCTCAATCAAGGGCCATAACTCTAAGGTCATTTGACGAAATTTACCCATCTACAATCCCAAACCACTCCTTGCTGGTATCAACTCATATGCAAAGTTTGAAGAAAATCGGTCAAAAACTACTCAAGTTAGAGAGCGGAAACGAACAAAATGCAATTTTTAACATCAATCAAGGGCCATAACTCTAAGGTCGTTTGACGAAATTTACCCATCTACAATCCCAAACCACTCCTTGCCGGTATCAACTCATATGCAAAGTTTGAAGAAAATCGGTCAAAAACTACTCAAGTTAAAGAGCGGAAACGAATGGAGCCACCTGGATTTTCAAAGTTAATTGACCTTTGTGACCTTGAAAATTAGGTCAAGGTCACCGAAATCTAATCACTCCATTCGGCTGTCCCAATGAAGTTTCTGTGCCAGTTTGGTCTAAATCCATCGAGTGGTTCAGGAGATATCGTGCAGACAAAAAGCTACGCCGACGCCAACGCCGACGCCGACGGGATCCACACCAAAAACAATATGTCCCCCACCCCTTCGGAGGGGGGACATAATGATATACACTTCAACCTCATTATAACGCGCCTCATTATAATGCGGTTTTCAATATAACACGGCCATGTCATGGCTCCCAAGTTGATTATTTTGCTATATGTCTATAGTAAATAACCTCATTATAACACGGTTCACTTATAACACGGTCTGTTTCTATGGACTCCAAAGATAGCGTTATAATGAGGTTGACCTGTACTTAAGTACATGTATGTACTAGCAGTGAATTGTTGAATAGTAATTCACTGTTTGGAGGTCAGTTGTAAAGAAGATCAAATCATGAGCGTGTAGCGCGAGTGA
Source organism: Rugalucina vietnamica (assembly GCA_964017185.1). NCBI lineage: Eukaryota > Metazoa > Mollusca > Bivalvia > Lucinida > Lucinidae > Rugalucina > Rugalucina vietnamica. Next base: position 36,709,978 of record OZ024876.1, read on the forward strand.
TTTATCTTCTTACAACTGACCGACAAACAGTGAATTATTACTCAACAATTCACGCACTTGAGCTGATCTATTTCGATTCTAACACACAATAAACAGAATAAATGTTGCTGAAACCGTCGATATCGTTCAGCTTTCCGCCATTGCATTGCAGATATCCCGCCAAATATTTGACTGTAATGCTGGTATTTACACACACTTATTACGTTTGTTGTGCGCTAAAATGACGTTTCACCGTCTAACGCTGCTTTGTGGGATAGCTGACGTCACAAATGCCGCAAAGTAACGTCATGCTTATTCGCCCAGTGAAATTGTTGCACAATATTAACACGTTTTTTTACCATTGGCTATATAGGCAAGGTGTGTTAGAATTTGGCATATTTCTGTCATAATGACACATGCATTGTTATGTTGCATGTTTTGGTTTATGGCTTAACGCTCCCCGTATGTTGCCTGTCAAATTTCACTATTTTCTGTTATAACGACATACTTATGCTGCCTGTGAAGTTCGGCTATTTTCTGTAAGAGTTCTCTATCTTGATGAGGTGCAAACTTGATGTCTTTAAGGTAGCTGGTTCCATGTCCGAACTCTTCTGTGTCGAAATCTCCGAGCTCGGACTGAGCAGTGTAGGAACCCAGCAGTGTGTAGGTCACAAATGAACATGGCAATCTGCAGGAAAAGAGTAAAGCACATGTACAAATCATTACGAAAACACACCCAAGCAATATATAGAGATTTCTTTCAAAAGCAATACTTGAAAATTTCGTAGGAAAACTTTTAATATTTTTAATAATTTTGCTCAAAACATTGATTGTGGGTACACGTTAGAACGGATGGTTCTTATGAGTACCCACAATCTGTGTTTTGGATCAAAAATAAGAAAAATAGGTACACCCTGCAAACCCCAGATTTTCTGTATAAAAGTGGGGTTTAAGGGGTATACATTTCATGGACATGTTTTTTTTTTTTATGTACTTCTATGCAGTCTTATCAGTGTCATTGAAAAATTCATGCATTTGCAGGATTATCATCATGCTAGTAAAAGAGCCTTTGCATGGGAAAACCAACAATATGGGTTTGAACAGGTCCAAAACAAACCGAGCTGTACAAGCACAAAAGACTGCTAGAGGCTGGAAATTTTAAATATGGAAAGTAAGGGAATTGCACTTACCGTGTAGCGAAAATAAAGGGGCTGATCAGCTTCGCAGTAACTGTTTGTTTGTTTTCATACATCCATGATAAACAGCGTATGCACAGCTGATCAGATCTGCGACTTTGTTTTTGCACAGGCAAAGTTCATTTTTCTCATGCCATCGCTCATATAATGTGCAACAAATTCAGAATTCTTTAACGTGTACACATGTAAGTTTTAATTTCAGTTTTGTCATTAAAATGACTTCAAGTTCTACTTGTATATGAGCCGCCGCATGGGAAAACCAACAAACTGCATAGGCAAAAACAAAGGCGCAGCTCAGCTTCACAGTAACTGCGAAGCTGATCAGGGCCTTTGTTTTCACTACACGGATAGTACAATTCCTTCTCTACATATTCCCAAAATTTCAAGCTTCAAGCCTGCTTCTGTGACTGTGCAGACCGGTTTGTGTCAGACTGGTCAAAATCCCAAATTGTTGGTTTTCTCAAGCACAGGCTCATATAATACCACCACACTGCGTATACTCACTTCTCATTAACCATATCTCGTCTGATCTGGAGACAGAGTTGATATCTCGTCAAGTCCTCAGTCAACATTGAGGGGTCGGGCGGGTAAAACTTCACTTCAAACTTGAAGTCCCAGTTCATACCTGAAAGTGCAGTAAAACATACAAACATAAGTATTTATCATATGAGCCACATTGTGAGAAAACCAGATTACTGCCTATGCGAAAACAAAGGCGCAGATCAGCTTCGCAGTAACTGCGAAGAAAGGCCTAGGGCGTTTAACGCCTGATTTTGGCCTCAGATTTTGCTAAAAAATAAATTTTGGAATTTAGGTGAGAAATTTATTCCTTAAAACAGCCATATATGTCTCCTCTGTTAAAAACAAGAACAAGTTCTTCCTTTATCCTACAAGCGTTGCCATGGCAAGGCGCAGAAGACCCATAGATAGAGCACATTTTGCACATATGGTCTATTTTTGACAAATTCTGAACACATTTTTTTTAATTTTTAAGTGCCGGCCCACACAATAAACAAAATGATACTTTGCATACAATATCTATGGATGATACTTCAAAATTATTTCATAATATGAAATTGTTCGTCGTGATGTTAAATGGTGAAAAATAGACCCAACATTGCAAAAAGTGGTATTTCTATGCTTTTCGGAGGGTTGCCATGGCAACTAATGAAATTTGAATGTGATAGCTGTGCTTGACTTTATAAGCAAGGACCTGTACCTGCTATATGCAATACTTTTCTCCTCAAAAGTCCAAAATTCAATTCTTTACCAATGCATGAGGCCAAAATCAGGCCTTAAATCCCCTTGGCCTTTCGGATTTAAAAAGAAAAAGAATTGTACTATCTCTGTAGAGAAAACTAGAAAAAGTGCCTTGAGAGGCACGTATACCCCCGGCTGGTAGCACCCTCCAAGGCCCCCCACCCCTCAGCCCACCGCCCCCAATCCAGACATGCTCACTGACAGTGACACATTAAACCTCAATTCCTGATGAAAGAGAGCGCACTCAACAAGTAAATCTTATAAATTTGTATTTGCAAAAAACACTGTCTAAAACCATGGGGAGGGGCGGGGGTGTAGTAGAATGACAGATCTATTTTAGAGCAGTATACAGAGCTGACTTGTATACTCAATCTAGGACTTGATCGCGGACATTGAGGGTCAGGTCCTCGGTCCTAGATGTAAAGTAGTATGTCATTCTTCAATAAAAAAAAAAAAAAATAAAAATAAGATGTCCTAGATTTTGACCTCTAGCCCCACCCTCAGGGCACGGACCCTAGAGTCTAATGTCATTAGGAACAAGGCAAACCTTATAGAGTACCTTTGGTTCAAGTACGAATCATTTCTAAACATGGTGGTAAAGAAAAGTAAAGAACTACATCTTTTTAAAGAAGTTCTCGATTTTGACCTCTAGCCCCACCCCCCGCACATGGACCCTAGTGTCTGAACCTTACATGGTACCTATGGTCTAAGTATGAATGCTTTCTGATAAAACTTTGTGGATGTCAAGAAAACAGACTTACAGAAAATTTATCATGATATTTATCATATTATAAATAAGTCCTAGATTTTGACCTCTAGCCCCACCCCCTGGAGATGGTACCGAGCATGGAGTATGAAAGCAAACCCTATAGGGTATCTATGAACTAAATAAGAATACATCCCTATGATTGTTTGTTAAGATATGGACTTATAGAAGAAACATTAAAATTGTAAACAGCATATTTTAAAGGTGACCTAGATATTGACCTCCAGCCCTACCCCCGGGCATGGGCCCTGGGGTCCAAACTCATGGAAACAAAGCAAACCCTATAGGGTACCTATGGTCCAAATATGAATGGTTTCTGACCATTGGTTCATGAGATATACACCTCTAGAGAAACTTTAACCAAAACTTTGACGTAAATTCCACAAACGTTCCGGAATTACGAACGAAGAAACGAACTAACTAACTAACATACGAACGGAAAAGCGAAAGCTATATACCCGTCGGCATAAATGCCGGGAGTATAACAAAGGCGCTGATCAGTTTCGCAATTACTGTTTTTGACTATGCAAATCATTGGTTTTCTCATGACATGGCTCCAAATGTTTTTTTATGATGATAAATTATAGAAAAATACACCATGTAATATGCAGTTAGAATATAAATCATTACAACTGAACACATTTCTTTTTAAATCTGTAAAAATTCCCCCAACATACCATGCATCTGTTTAGCAATCTTCTTGTCATTGTTTAACCAAAACTGAAAACAGAAAACATAATAAAATCAGTTCACTGATATAAAATCTTTTTATAGAGATATGAATAATTTACACACTATTTAATTCCTGCATAATATTGAAGTATTACTACAGTATGATTTGTGCTCTTCCAGAGACAATAAAAAAAACAACCCTGAAATCTCTGCTTTGGACATAAAATTCATGCTCATTCATTTTTTTTATTTTTTATTGTTTTTTTTGTACTGAGGGTTAACATCCCAGTCGACAATTTTTCGGACATATAGGGACAGAGCCAAGTGTGCTGCTTCCTGGATATTAACCAGAATATAACAAGTCATTCCTTATTTATAGATGTGCTGTGTCACGTGAAAAGTCAGATTTTTGCAAATACAAAGTATGCAAAAACAAAGGTGCAGATCAGCTGTGCAGTAACTGCAATGCTGATCAGCGCTTTTGTTTTTTTTTCCTATAGGCAAAGTACAATTCCTTCCCTTCTTATATCCAAATTTCTATATATACTCATCAAAAGAAGTTTTGCACCAGTTAATATTTTTCTCATTTTAAAATAATGTTAAGTAAAGATCTTTTTCAAATAAACTTTTAAAACTCAATACATGTACCATATTAAAGGACTGGACTTCGTGAATTAATATGTTTTCTTAAAAAGATTAAGTAAAATTGTGCAAAAATGCATGTTTTTGAAAACACCAAAATTTGGGATGCAGCAAAAAGCCTGCATCTTTATTTCTGGGCTTCCAAAACTGAATTCATTTCACATCCTTACACGAGATACTGAAAGCAATCATTTGAAGCAAAAAAACTAAAAATTGATTTTTGCACCATTTAATATTTTTCTCATTTTAAAATAATGTTAAGTATAGATCTTTTTCAAATAAACTTTTAAAAGTCAATACCATGTTAAAGGACTGGACTTCGTGAATAACAAATTAATATGTTTTCTTAAAAAGATTTTAAAGTAAAAATGTGCAAAAATGCATGTTTTTGAAAACACCAAAATTTGGGATGCAGCAAAAAGCCTGCATCCCCGGCCTGCATCTTTATTTCTGGGCTTCCAAAACTGAATTCATTTCACATCCTTACACGAGATACTGAAAGCAATCATTTGAAGCAATAAGAGCTGTCGCAGGACAGCGTAGCTCGCCTGACTTGTGCTTTGTCACTAAACTTATCAAAATCTATGACCCATGACCTTGACCTCAAGGTCGCTCAGGTGGGTTGTGATGGTACAGCATAAAATTTCAGACCAATATCCACAAACATGCAAAGTTTCAACTTGATCCATCAACATAGAGATATATTGACTTCAAAAATCTTTAACCCAAAACTTTAACCAAAAATTTCTAAGGCCATGACCTTGACCTCAAGTTCACCCAGGGTGGGTCATAATGGTACAGCATAAAACTTCAGACCAATTTCTACCAACATGCAAAGTATCAACTTGATCCATCTACATGTTCAAGAGATATAGACTTCTAAAAACTTTAACCGAAAACTTTAACAAAAAAATTCTAAGTCTGTGACCTTGACCTCAAGGTCACCCAGGGTGGGTCATGATCATAAAACTTCAGACCAATATCTACCAACATGCAAAGTATCAACTTGATCCATGCAAGGTTTGATGGTTGTAGGCTTTATAGTTGATGAGATATTAAGGGTTGGCTTCAAAAATGACAAAGTCACTGGAGCATGAAATATAGGTCAAGGTCAGTCGGTCAATGTGGGTGCCGAGTCGGGACATCGAGGAAAAGCCTTATGTAAGGTTTGACAGTTCTAGGCTTTACAGTTGATGAGAAACTAACATCTAAGCATTGTACAAAGGTGTTCTACTCGACTCTAGATATTGACCTCTAGCCCCGCCCCTAGGCATGACCCCACGGGTCCCTTCACACTAAATCACAGAGGAACCTCATATGCAGCAATGTTCCAAATATGAATGATTTCTGGTCAGTGACTATCAAGATATAACAATTTTAAAAACTTTAACCGAAAGTGTCACGCGGACGCGGACACGGACACGGACGTACACGTAAACGCGGACGACAGAGGTGACAACAATAGCTCTGTGCACTTCGTGCAGGCGAGCTAAAAAAACAAAAATTGATTTTTTTTGGACAAAAACACTTTTTTGACCAAAAATAATGACTTTTGAGATTTTGTTAAAATTCTCACATATAGCTTAGTAACTCGTATCTCCAATAAAATGGGTTGTTTTTCCTTCAAACACAGCATGCAGCACCCCGAATAATGCAACCCATTCAAATTCCGACTTTTTAAAATTTTAGCTGCATATCAAAAACATACTCATGCAACATCTTTGACACGAGATCGCCCTTAACAGAAAGAAAACAGGCGGCAAGTTATGGTGTCAAAACATCTCCTAGTGACCAAAAATTGAAATGAAATTTGATTTTACTCATTTTCGCCAATATTTATTTATGATTTTTTCTCAAAAATTGCAATTTTGTCAAAAAATGCATTTTTAACAAAATTTTGAGATTTTTTTAAATTGTTTTTAGGCTAAATCATGATCTTTGGAGCTCTTGTGTGTAGATTTGGAAACAAAAAAAGTGTTCTTAACACTGTGGCATTTTTGGTGGAATTTTTTCAATTTTCCAATTTTCAGTATTTACAGAAAATGGGAATTTTCAATTTTTCTTAAAATCGTTTCCACAGCGTTTTTTGGTCTTATCACACACATTATCAAACTCTTTCAGACTGTGCAAATTCAAAAAGCTAGGTTGAAAATTTGTCAGTCAAAATCATTTTGTCACTTAAAAATATAAAAAAAAAAACCTAAAAGGAGCAAAACTTCTTTTGAGGAGTATAGTATATACTAGCCTTTTTCTATGACTGTACAGGCCAGTTTGTGTCGTACAAGATCGAAAACCCTGAAGCCTTGTTTTCTCAGGTTGCGACTCAAATGAAATGAGCCGAGTCATGAGAAAACCAGATTTTTGTCTATGCGAAAACAAAGGCGCAGATCAGCTTCCCAGTGACCAGTGCCTTTGTTTTCGCATCTCGGAAAGTACAAAATTCTCTTCTACTTTAATAAAGCCAAAGTTTCAAGCCTCTAGCCATCTTCTGTGCTCGATCAGCTAGATTTGTGTCAGACCTGGTCGTAAACCCTGAAGAGTGGTTTTCTCGCATCGCAGCTCAAATGTGGTGTTTTATGCAGAACAGTTACCTTTAATCCTGTAGCGTCAATGTATGACAAACCGAAATAATCTTTCTCTAAAATATTCAGGTGTTCGCAGACTCTTTCAAACAAAACCCAGCCCACAGCTCTTTTCTGTAAAGAAAAAAAAATATTTTCACATTACAAAAACTTGACCATCAATGTAGAGATTTTTTCAGCTGTAAAAATCAGGCTCCTGCATGATGTTTGTCGTTAACCCTTGTTATTTTGTCTTGTGGACATTGTACAGTGTGAAACTGCGGTATGCCAGTCTTGCACCAGCCTTAAGATTCTCACAACCATCTTGCAATTCCTGTCATGTGTCTTAGGACAGTTGTGCATGTGCTCATTATTTGATTATCTTATGGCTATATAGCTGCCATTATGCCATCTTTGGTTCTGTTTGAATTAAAGTCTGCAAATTCTGGCAACTACGGCCTGCTGCCTGCAGCAAAATCGCAGTGCAATTGATGTGAAACAGGCCATAGATAATATTCGGGCATACTAGCTGTTTCTGATCATTACCCACCAACAAATTTACCAATTCTGAGTGCACATTTCTGTCGCCACTGTCTGACAACTGCTTGTCAAGGCTAAATATAGCTGAGTAAGGCTCTTAGTTAACAATTATGCTACCATCTTCAGCTTATTCATTCACCATATATGATCAAATCGCAGACAAAAGAAGTGAAACTGTCCAGCATATAGGACATTCACATCTTAGAATTTCGTCTGAAAATAATTTAGATTCATTGTTTTGTATGTAACCCAGGTGCGAATCTTCACTTCCGGGTTTCAACCGGTCATTCAAATGGAATTTTCACACTCAAATTATACTCACATCAACACTGTCGTTGTAAATTTCATCATCTAACAACATGACCCGGACCGGTACCTGTCGGGCCGACCGAACCTGCAACATTTTCTTCGGGTCCCCCATTGTTGACACACCTGTACAAAAATTTCGAACGAAACGAAATCAAAATTATAACTTTTTTACTCAGAATTTCGATGTGAAAAAGACTATTAAAGCAATTCAAATTAAGTAAAGGCAGTGAATTTTTTCTTTCAACCAATATATTTTTTTCATTTCCGGGTTTTTCAAAGGCAAACAGTCGGTGTCCATCGCAAATCACCGTTGTACACCTGATCATAAACTCAACGCGACATTCTATATTTCCTGTGAAAGTAAACACTTAACACATTTACCGTATGTCTTTTTGGAAGCAGGGACATACAAACACAATTACAAAAATGACTTTACAATGCACTTACCTCAAAGAATCGAAATAAACTCAGAAATTAATCATCCGTTTGGTGTCACCGACATGACCTAGATTTACCTGTGTAATGTTGTGTGTTGATTCCCACGCCGCCGCCAGGTGCGCTAGCTGTCATAACATGACGTCATCGGTATGGAACGCGAGTTGTGGACGACACGAGCTTTTGTTTATTTATCGAATTAAGAAATAATCAATTTCAGTCAGCAAATAAACAACGATGAATAGAATCATACAAAGCAAATTCTTAACCTTTTATATAAACATCTAGATCTTAATTACGTATACACCGTCACCCAATTTTAACAGCATAGATGGGGTGCCGTTTTACTATTTATTCCCTATTTTTGGATATCCATAATTTATTTAAGGATATCCATAATTCATTTATGGATATCCTTAATTCATTTATGGATATCCTAAAATAATTAAGGATAAATATTTTTTGGATATCCTAGAATGAATTATGGATATCCATAAATGAATTATCCTAAAAATGAATTATGGATATCCTAAAACACATTTTTGGATATCCAAAAATCACGATTAATTATGGATATCAATAATTCGATTTTTGGATATCCAAAAATCGAATTATGGATAACCTTAAATCAGCTTATTTAAGGATATCCTTAAATGTATTTTAGGATATCCAAAAATAATCTTGAATTAAGGATATCCATAATTCGATTTTTGGATATCCATAATTCGATTTTTGGATATCCATAATTCTATTTTAGGATATCATTAAATAATCTGATTTAAGGATAGCCATAAATCGATTTTAGGATATCCATAATTCATTTTTAAAAATATTCCCTTAGGCACGTACGTCGAGTCATTTTTTTGTGATTTAAGGATATCCTTAAATGAATTATGGATATCCTAAAATGCAGTCCTATTTCAAGATATCCATAATTCATTTATGGATATCCATAAATCGAATTATGGATATCCAATATTAGCCCGATTTTAGGATATCCTTAAATCGAATTATGGATATCCAAAAATAGGATTGTATTTTAGGATATCTATAAATCGATTTTAAGATATCCTAAAATCAATTTATGGATATCCAATATTCAGCCGAATTAAGGATATCCATAAATCGATTTTAGGATATCCAAAAATGAATTATGGATATCCAAAAATGAATTATGGAGATCCAAAAATGAATTTTGGATATCCAAAAATGAATTATGGATATCCATAAATAGGGAATAAATAGTAAAACGGCACCCCTTACATGATTCAATACTTTTATTATTCTTTAATAACAGCCGTCCCAAGGCGGCACTGCTTACCACTATTGCTGGAGTTTTCAACAAGAAGCATCGCCACCATTGAAGATTTCGACTAATTACTGTTTATTAGGGTATGAAGGTATTTTATTCATATAAGATATCTTGTATATTAAATCATATTATATATCTTATATATTAATTAAGATATCTATATATCAGATATATTAATTGACTTAATCTGATATATTCGATATCTGAATAAGATATCTTAATTGTTGTTATACAGTGGACTCGAGTCACTAAGAGGCCTAAAGCTATCATTTCAAACATGACCATGGGAATGTTATTCTACTTGAGACTAAGAACGTGTAACATATCTCATCTTAACAGGAAAATAATTTTGATTCATTCAATTTCCTAACGGGAGATAACTCTGTTGATAGGATACCTCCTGCATTACTTGAGACAATGGCGAATGGCGAAATCAAACAGCCTATTGCGCATTTAAGAAACTATTTTAAGGAAAAAATGCACACATATGGTGCCCTTCATAATACATTGGATCTGATTTTTACCTCGCACCCATCGTACAAGGAGATATGGAAGCCCTTACCTTCAATAGAAAAAAGTGACGTACCATGACCTTGTACTTCACCACGAGGACCGAACAACTAACTAAATGTTTTGAACCACTGCAGAAGCCTGAGGGTGAGGTTAGGTACCTGTAAAATCGATTTAAGCCCGCCAGTAATTTTATATTACTGATCGTTCCAATGCGATACTTCTGTGGTGGTTCTTATTGCTTTATGTCTTGGTGTTAAAATTTTTGTGCCGTTTACACCACCAATTGGGTCACCCTCTTTAAATAAAGAATTTACTTACTTACTTACTTACTTACTTACTTACTTACTAGGACACCTTTGATATGTATGTTTTTATATTTTTAGTTCATTTAGGTGACTGAATGGCCACCTACTGGAAAGTAGCTGCTCATTCGGCTTACTATATGTTTTCGTGGTATAAGTGTCTGATTGTTGATTTGGTTTTTCCCACCTCGGTTTTTGGAGTGGGAATCTCTTTCTGATTGCGCCTGTTCCTGACCGTTGCCTACTTGTACCTTTCTAGATACATGTACCTCTCTACAAGTCTGTCGCCCTAAACCACCCAGACGGAAGATATATCCGTGTGGAAACGTGCTGACATTTATATATATAGCGAGGACATAGCTCAGTTTGCTGCTGATTTCCAAGACCAATCTGTTGATGATTCTGTGAATGACATTCGTGGGACTCTTTCAAGGTACAAATCCACCAAACAACGAACAGCGGAGTTCCAACTACCATGTCTTTGGCTCGACATACCCATCCATGGATGAATGGCAGAATCAGAAGACATCAGACGGAAACAGAGAGCCCACAAAAAGCGCGGTCGACTGGCAACAAGCGGGATATGGACAGGTACAAGCGACTACAGCATGTTCAATACCAGATAAGATCAGCCCACAAAGAATTCATGAAAACTGCTGCGAGTGACACCTTCAAAGAGAATCCCAAGAAATTTTGGGCCTATGTGAAAAGCATTGGTAAAGAGGCTTCTGGAGTCCTCTGCAAGCTGGACTTCTATGGTATTCGGAACCAAACCAACAATTGAATAAAATCCTTCCTTGAAAACCGTAGACAAGAGATGGTGCTAGATGGATCAGGCTCAGATTAGACAGATGTCCTTTCAGTGGTGCCCCAACGTACAGTCCTGGGCCCCCTGCTCTTCCTTGCTTTCATCAGTGATATGCCGGAGTCACTCAGGTCATCAGACTGACGACAGCCTCCTCTATTGTGCCGTCAACAAAGCCAGTGACTGTCAACTCCTACAGCAGGACCTAATCGTACTTGAACAATGGGAAGCAGATTGGCAAATTAGCTTTAACCCAAGCAAGTGTACAGTCATCCGGGTTCACACTGGAAGGAAGGTCAAGTTTCAGTCGAGCTATAGACTTCATGGACAGACTATAGAGGTGGTTGGTGGAAGCAAGTATCTTGGTGTGACAGTGACATACAACCTTACATGGTCCAAGCATGTCTCAGCCATAGCGGGTAAAGCACGTCGTTCCCTAGGCTTTCTGTGGAGGAACTTCAAGCACTGCTTCCGACAAGTCAAAGCAGCAACTTATACTACAGTTGTGAGACCAGTCATGGGGTATGCCGCTACCGTGTGAGATCCCTACCGCCAAACTGATATCAAAGCCCTAGAAGAAGTGCAGCGCCGTACAGCTCGTTACGTGTACAACGACTAAACAGCTCGTACACCAGGATGTGAAGGATCTTGAATGGGAAATCGACAGATATCCAGACTATGCTTGCTGTATAAGATCCAACATGGCTTAGTTGATATAGACAAAGCAGCCTACTTGAAACAATAGAAGCCACACAGGATTCCAACAAGTACCATTCCGGAATGGAAGAGATTACCAGGCAGCATAACATCATCGGCAACAGTGGATGGCTTCCGCGCTAGTCTGTTCACCAGGCTATGCCCAGGCTAACTAATGATCATGTACAGCCAGTATCAACGACAGTCTTGTAAATAGGTTTGTGACGGGATAGCCTCCCTTGGTAGAATATGTTGGTGCAACGCATTTACGGCATCTTGAGTGCTTGCAATATGCAAATTAGAAACTCGACACTTTGTGAATCAAGTAAGTGTTGACTATATAGCGCGATAAACCACCATTGGTGGAGGAGCAAGCTTTTCCACCGACAGGGTTTGCCGTGACTTGGTTCGGCTTTATGTTACATTTGGTGGCAGCGGTGTGATAATGACAACTGCGAGGCCGCAGTTGCCATACCCATGTGTTTCCCAAGCCAAGACTCGGGGTGAGTCTTCTCGGAGGGGGAAGCAATGTGACGGAATAGCCTCCCTTGGTAGAATAAGTTGGGGCAACGTTTTTGCGGCATCTTGAGTGCTTGCAATATGCAAATTAGAAACTCGAAACTTTGTGAATCGTGTGTTGACTATATAGCGCAGTAAACCACCCTTGCTTGCGGGTGTGCCAGGTGGTTTTTCTAGGGGTTCTCCCGTTTTCGCCCAACTACTGATTGGCCCGTCTCATATGAGCTGAAATAATCTTGAAAGGGACGTAAAAGTGAATAAAAAAATAAGTAAACCACCCATGGTGGATGAGCATGCTTTTCCACCAACGGGGTTTAGCTGTTGCAGGCTATGTTGTTCGTTAAGTTTTATGGTTTTATCAACTTCTCTGGCACTCTGTTTTTATCCGCCATGCTCATGTCCCACTGGACCCCGAGATAAAGATGAATCTGTATATGTCTCTGACTGGACCAATTACGTTCTAGATGATCCCGTTCCATATAATGGAAGAAGAAGAAGAAGGATATCTAATACGATAATTAAGATATCTAATATAGACACGTCAGATGTTCATGCACCATAACGTTACAAGACTTGCAAGATTGAAGCCGTTTATTGATCGTGCTCTAGATTTTAACTTTTAGCCCCAATCCCCTGGCATCCGATGCCAAGAAATGAAAGCCAACCCTACAGGATCATATCCATGGTTAAAAAAAGAATGCTTTCTGATAAGTGGTTATCTATGGGGTGCCGTTTTACTATAAAATCCCGATTTTTTGATATCAGAAATTCGAATTTTTGATATCAAAAATTATTTTTTGATATCAGAAATTCGATTTTTTGATATCAGAAAAGATTATTTGATATCAGAAAATATTTTTGATATCAAAAAATCGATTTTTTGATATCAGAAAATCGAATTTCTGATATCAAAAAATCGAATTTGTGATATCAAAAAATCAGGCTTATTTTTTGATATCAGAAAATCGAATTTTTGATATCAGAAATTCGATTTTTTGATATCAGGAATTCGATTTTCTGATATCAAAAAATAAGCCTGATTTTTTGATATCACAAATTCGATTATTTGATATCAAAAATTCGAATTTGTGATATCACAAAATCGAATTTCTGATATCGAAAAATCAGGCGTATTTTTTGATATCAGAAAATCGAATTTCTGATATCAAAAAATCGAATTTCTGATATCAAAAAATGGAGAGTATTTTTTGATATCAAAAATTCGATTTTGTGATATCAAAAAATCCTATAGGCCTTCCTTTGCTGAGAAAAAATGATAGATCCCTCAAATTATTTATAGGCTTGCATGGGCTGAGTTCAGGTGTTTAACTATGGTCACTATAGTTTTCGCGAAAATCTACTTGAAATCCGCACAGTATGTTCAGTAAAATTACCGATAAATTGCGCGGCATGGTCAGACTTGAAACATGCGCAGCAGAATATACACGGTTTCCCATGCGTTTCTTTATTGAAATGGGCCGGAATGTGCCTATAATTATGATCGTGGGGTACTTTTCTTTTCTTTCGTGAAGGCAGAACAGAATAAGAGCCGCCGCATGAGGAAACTAACAGAAAACAAAGGCGCAGGGTCAGCTTCGCAGTAACCGCGTATCTGATCAGCGCCTTTGTTTTCGCTACACGGATAGTACATCATCAGTTTCAATACTTTCTAGATCTGACATTCCAAGTTTCTAGCATGCTTCTTTGGCTGTACAGGACTTGGTCGGAACTGAAATTGTTGTTTTTCTCACGCACAGACTCGTATGTTTAATATTATATAGATAAAGATAATTATTGTTATTATTAGCCTGATATAAGTACCATACAAGTGTGTGCTGCGGCGTACGATATGGGGGTCTAGCTGACATCAATTGCCTATGCTTGGGTCCCTGAAGACTACCGTCACGTTGACAACCCCTGATATGAGGTCTGGTCATGTAGTTTTGATCGAAGAAACGTTGAATCAGCGTTAACATTCTAACAATTATTCCCCCTCCACCTTCTTCTGTCATCCGTAACCCAATGCGCAACTGCAGGAGGTTAATTTTATTATGTTTAAATGAAACACATCTGATACTTGTATTTTTATGCATATGAAATACAACACAATTACACAGCAGTAAGGCCATTCCTATAATTAGGTCCATCCGGTAAAGGAACCACGTGGATGCCACGAGGTGCGACTGGTACAGAGCGTTTCGCGAAAAGTCAGTCAAACTATGGGACAGATAGTTGAGCGAGTTGCCTTTCATTAGTGAGGATGAACATTTATCACCGACATAAAATGCCTTTACGGCCGATCGGGAATCGAACAGCCAACCTCTCGGTTGCAAAGCGAAAAAGCTATCTACTTGACTAGCGTGACAATAGCTACCACCCGAACTAACCCATAAACTGTTTATTTTACATGGGAAACTACTCTAATTGTTTCTTGTTAGGGAGCCATCATTTCTTAGATGGAAAATTTTCCAGTTTTTTTGATATCAAAAAATCGAATTTTTGATATCAAATAATCGCTTTGATTTTTTGATATCAGAAAATCGAATTTTTGATATCAGAAAATCGAATTTTTGATATCAAGAAATCGCTTTGATTTTTTGATATCAGAAATTCGATTTTTTGATATCAGAAAATCGAATTTTTGATATCAGAAAATCGAATTTTTGATATCAAGAAATCGCTTTGATTTTTTGATATCAGAAATTCGATTTTTTGATATCAGAAAATCGAATTTTTGATATCAGAAAATCGAATTTTTGATATCAAGAAATCGCTTTGATTTTTTGATATCAGAAATTCGATTTTTTGATATCAAAAATTCTATTTTGTGATATCAAAAATACTGATTTTATAGTAAAACGGCGCCTCATAGTTATCAAGATATGGACTTCAAGAAAAGTATGCCACACGGGAACGCAGACGACTGAGGCGACTACAATAGCTCTGCACTTCATGCCGTCAAGCTAATAATGAATAAATTGATCATATTGTGAGCACTTAATCAACTTAACTTTTGATTGCATCTTCTTCGTTTTTGCAGGTAAATGTGTTTCCCGCCCTCTGGCTATCAGCATGGGCGGGCTGATAACCGGAAATCATGCATTTTGAACGGAGAGGTTAAAATGCCCTGATGCGACGTTGTCGCGCCACGGTGTATGTAACGTCAGATTTAATGATGTTACGTCATATTTTATGGTGCCATTTTCTTTTTCAATGCAGAAATAATCGTTTTTCGCATAATTTTCTAAACACATATCTTTGGAATAGAAGATTAAGAAGATTTGAAAGATAGCAACCCTCGACCATTATCAGCCCTCGAGCTAAAGCTCTTGAGCTTGATAATGGAGTCTCGGTTTGATACTGCGGGCGATAACCAAAATGCCCATGTGATAATCTCTAAACCACAGCAGGCACATGACGTCAGACCCACTGGGGAGTCTTTGATGTATTTGAAATTCATCCAGATTGGACAAATCTGCCCTTGTGCATCTTGGACAAAGGAATGCTGAGTTCTCTGCCCTTGTGCATCTTGAAATATTCCCATACAGGTATCATAGGAAGAATTTTGTGACCACTCTAGAAGCTTTATTTTTGATGTTTTTTTTTTTCTTCATTCTTGCAGGTAACAAGGACAACCATGACTTCTTGGATGTGTTGGACCCATCCATAAGTTGTGAAAGCTATCAATTTCATTTGTGATTTTTGGATCTTTTCATTCTTACAGTTAACAGGTTACATATGAGGACAACTAAAAAAGTCTCATATGCGTTTGAAATTAAGTTAGGGTGCATAGTTAGCTTAGTACCATTGAGTGTATGTATGTGCTTGTACTGTCTACAGAAGCCGCCGTGGTGTAATGGATAGCGTATTCGTTTAGCAATCAAGAGGTTGCGGGTTCGAAACCCGGCTGGTACATATGCCTGTCATGTTGGTGACAAATATTCATCCTGACGTAATAAAGGCAAACCGCCCATAGGGTGAAATCGCTGAGCTTGAGTGTAGATATTTTATTTTTGTCTCGCCTGCTTTTGAAATTTGTTGGTGCTCAGGTGAGTGATCCTTGCCCTTTGTGCTAAATGAGCCGCCTTGTGGGAAAACCAACAATGTGGTTTCCGAACAGGTCTGACATAAACCGGCCTGTACAGTCACAGAAGATGGCTAGAAGCTTGAAATTTTGGAGTAAAGTAGTGGAGGAATTGTACTATCCGAGTAGCGAAAACAAAGGCACTGATCAGCTTCGCGGTTACCGCGAAGCTGATCTGCGCCTTTGTTTTCGCCTATGCAGATTGTTGGTTTTCCCATGGGGCGGCTAAAATGTTTAAGTATAATTGTGGCTCATCAAGAATACTTGCACATTTTAAGCCATTAATAAGCATTAAAATGACTCATTTTAAGCAAGTCACACCAGGCTTGGGCAATGTATTAAACTAGTGACAATGCATTAGCTATTTCTCAACTAATGCTAATATTAATTTTGGCATTAGAACAATGCAAATTCTAATGCATTACTTTTGCAAATTTTGCTAAGATTGGTCATTAGCTACAAAACTTTTAAATTCATTAAGTAGGATCCTGTTAAAAAACTATTTCCAAAGGTGTGATAAATTGCCACTTGAGTTGTTTGTTTGCCTTTGGCTATTACCTATGGATTCATAATACATCGGTCCTTGATCTTATACTGAGTTGATCCTCTTTATCATGAATGTTTTAAATAACTTTGAAGTACCAGAATTGGCAATGTCTGATAGTTGATTAATATTTAACCCCAGTGCAGGGGCAGATGAAGCCCCTGGGGAATTTTTTTTCAGAATAATCAATATTTGCCAATTTCCTGCTGGCTTTTCCCATCAAATGACATTTTAACAGTTTTCCCCATTTAAATGCATGGCCAACCCATATTGACCTTGCCATAAACTGGGTCAAGGTCATCACAGGGTCATGATTTATACAGGTCATCACAGGGTCATGATTTATATATACATTGTAGTACTTAAGCCATAGATGCTTCACACCAAGTTTCTTCGAAGTTGGTCCACCGGTTCCAGAGAAGATTTTTGAAGGGTTTATACCATATATGGGCATGGCGGCCATCTTGGTCATGTGACCTTGATTATCTATATACACATTGATTCCCCAATTCTATAGATTCTTCACATGTAATTTGGCTTTGATTGGCCAAGCGGTTTCAGAGGAGAAGATGTTTGCATATTAAGGTGATATACATGTATAATGCCCCAGGGTTGGGGCAAATCAGCCCCTGGGGTCCAATTTTTTCAGAATCATTAATATTCAGTCCTACTGCCCATTTCCTGTAACACTTTCACTTTAAATGACATTTTATAAGTTTTCCCCATTCCAATGCATTGAAGACCTATGTTGACCTTGCCGTAAAATAGGTCAAGGTCATCCAAAGGTCAAAATTTATTAACACATTATAGTACTTCAGTCCCTGATGCTTCATGCCAAGTTTCGTTGAAATCAATCCATTGGTTCAGGAGAAGAAGAATTTAAAAGGGTTTTTACCATATATGGGCATGGCGGCCATCTTGATCATGTGACCTGGATTATTTATAAACACATTGGTTCCCCCTTCCCATAGATGCTTCCTATAAAATTTGGCTTTGATTGGCCAAGTGGTATCAGAGAAGAAGATCTTTTAATATTTTTGTAATATACATGTATTTTGCCCTGAGGTGGGTGCAGACCAATCCCTGGGGTCCCATTTTTTTCAGAATTACCTACCTTCGGTCCATTTACCCATTTCCTGCAAGTTTTGCCTTTCAAATAACATTTAAACAATTTTCCCCATTCAAACGCATGGGCGAATTATGTTGTAAAATAGGTCAAGGTCATCCAAAGGTCATAATTTATAAATACATTGTAGTACTCAAGTCCCCAATGCTTTATGCCATGTTTCGCTGAAATCGGTCCATTGCTTCAGGAGAAGAAGAATTTTGAAGGGTTTTTACCATATATGGGCATGGCGGCCATCTTGGTCATGTGACCTGGATTATTTATAAACACATTGGTTCCCTCTTCCCATAGATGCTACATATAAAATTTGGCTTTGATTGGCCAAGCGGTTTCAGAGTGGAAGATCTTTGAATATTTTTGTAATATGCATGTATATTGCCCCGGGGTTGGGGCAGACCAACCCCTGGGGTCCAAATTTTTTTCAGAATTAACTACCTTCAGTCCATTTGCCCATTTCCTGCAAGTTTTGCCTTTCAAATGACATTTTAACAATTTTCCCCATTCAAATGCATGGGTGACCTATGTTGACCTTGCCGTAAAATAGGTCAAGGTCATCCAAAGGTCATAATTTATAAACACATTGTAGTACTCTAGTCCCCGATGCTTCCTGCCAAGTTTCGTTGAAATTGGTCCAGTGGTTCCGGAGAATTTTGAAGGGTTTTTACCATATATGGGTGTGGCGGCCATCTTGGTCATGTGACCTGGATTATTTATAAACACGTTGGTTCCCCCTTCTCATAGATGCTTCATATTAAATTTGGCTTTGATTGGCCAAGCGCTTTCAGAGAAGCAGATTTTTTGAAAATGGTGGACGACGGACGGACGACGACGGACGGACGCCGGATCATGGCCATCCTATAAGCTCACCTTGTGAGCCTAACGGCTCAGGTGAGCTAATAACCTGAAATTTTGTCAAATAATGCTAATGTCAATGCATTGTTTTTATCAACTAGCTAATGCCAATGCTCCAAATCGGTTTTAATGCTAATGACAATGCATTACTTTGCTAACTAATGCTGCCCAAGCCTGAGTCACATGACCAAAATGGCTACATGCAAACAGAACCCGGTTTGTCCCACATGTAAACCAAACTATTCTTGAAATTACATGGCTGAGAAATCAAGGGCTATGAAAGGGATTAACCACTCAGCCAGCCATAGGGGCTCCAGTCAGAAAATATTACACAAACACTAAAACTTAAAATAAATAATTTATTTTGCTAATTTAGACATGATTATGTCCCCTGCAACAACTTACACAATGAAGAATACTGTAAATCTGGACGGAATGTTATACAGCTATCAAATAAATACAGAATGAATACAGGCATATGAGGAAACAGTCTGTTGTACATGTATTCTTACAAACAGGGTCCAGTTGTTCAAAACTTCGTTAGCTTAACGCTGTTGTTAAGCCCTCAATTTGTTAACTATATCTCGACTTCAAAAGCAAATACATTTTTATTTTTTGTTGAAAAAACTTGGGAATCCTTTGCAATGCAAAGGATTCTCACATTTTTTTTCAACAAAAAATAACAGTGTAGTTGTAATATGGCCATTTGAAATTTTGACGAATTGATAACTAACAACATTGTTGAACAACTGGACATAAGGCTACAGTCTAAGATCCAGATCAGACTGTGTGCTGCAGTTCATGCTAGAAGTTCACATGAATCACATCATGAGAAAACAAACAATGTGGTTTCCGACCAGGTCCGACATAAATCGACCTGTACAGTCACAGAAGCAGGCTGGTTGGAAATTTTGGATCTACTACAGTAAATTATCCGGTTTCGAATCTTATCCAGTTCCGAATCAAGTGGTCGTATCGTCACGAACTACACAGCAGCTGTTCAATTAAAAAACAAATATTTTGTATGGTCATGAAGTCCATCTTTTTCTCTTCCTCTGCACGAAGTCAGATTTTGAAAACTTACCTGCATGCTAAAAAATAAATATGTTCTTCGAGATGACCTGTCGAATTAGAATGTATATTGCACTTGTGTAATTATCCGCAAGGTGCAGGTTTCCGCAAAATGCATGAACCTGGAACATTATTTTTTTACACCTTTGATTCCAACATGCGTTCCAACATTAGTTATAATACACCAGGAAAACTGAACTTCATTTATTGATGTTCTGTTGCATAGGAGCTTGTTAATTTTATCTATCAATTTAGCTAGTTTCGGGTCAGTAAAAATCAATTGTGTCGACATAGTACATGTACTCGTAAATCTATTAATATCGCAGTACACGCCTTAGCGCTAAACCTAAAGGAACTGAGGAGGGAGTGTTTAAATCTCAGTATTTTATTTGATGTGTGTGCGTGTGTGTGTGTGTGTGTGTGTGTGCGTGCGTGTCGCCACAATACCAGTCTTTAATTTGCAATGCAGTTTGTTTGAATTGATGCTTAACGTTCTAGTCCACAGCTATGTCAGGACTTTGCCCCGATTTTATGGGACTTGTGCCCAAAATTCTCACCGCTGTGTCTGGTGTGGTTCGAACCCCGCTCTGGCCATGTGAGACAAACCAAGTTCTGCTTGCGAGTATATCAGGTGGTTTTGTTTTTCTCGGGGTTCTCCCGTTTTCGTCCCACAGGTACTGATTGGCGCGTCTCACATGAGCTGAAATAATCATGAAAGGGACGTTAAACTGAATAAAAAAAATGAGCCCCAAGTTTGGATGCCCTGACATCGTAAACTAAACGTGCTTCAAATATATAACCACACAACAAAGCCAAGAAGGACAGACACTGGGTACGATCCTCACGTTGAGCACCGAGTTATGCTTTTTGGTAAGACAAATGCTCCTCATATAAGGAATCTAGCAGCGTCTCTCTCTCTCTCTCTCTCTCTTCTTCTTCTTCTTCTTCTTCTTCTCTCTCTTAGGGAGCGACCATTTGAATTTTAAGAAGGGATGGCTGGAAGATGTTTCCGGGCCTGCACGACGCGGTCCTGTCTTTTTATTGGTATATATTACAATACATAAAATAGTAAAATAGAATTTGCTCTGTCTAGATATGTTTTTCGGCCAAATTGGATCATGTTTTTTTTTTTTTTTTAACACACCAGGAAACACCGCCCCCCCTCCCCCCAATAATAAAAATCAGTTGGTCATTTCCTTAAGCAGGTGATTCTTTGTGCAGTCGATCAGCATCGCGAACAAAACATGCTATCTGGATTTCTAGTCTAGTTGACATACTCCTGTGTTTGAAATTCAATGTTAATCAAACACGTGAAAGTTAAACTCATAAAACATCAACGACAAAACAAACAAACAAGCAAACAAACAAAAATGAAAATAACCAATGCGCTTCCCATGATTACCAGCACTTAACTGCAAAACTCTGGAACCAGTTACGCCATTATCGACTTAGAACATTTATTTGTTTTCGATTGACGCCGATATCCAGAACGTAAGTTATACGTCGTATACATGTACACAGTTTTTGGACACTTTTACTATCTGAAATGGTAAACTGTGTGTAAATCTTGTTTTATAAAGAAGTAATGAAGCTACAAAATCAAAATCATAACGCAATAGCGCCAGAGAGTTTCTTCTTTAAAATTTATCGCAAGTGATTCGGAACTGGACAAATGATTCGGAACTGGATAAATTGATGGTCTGCTTCAAAGCTATCGTGTGGCACACAGAATATTCACAAGTAATCAGATTGAAGTTTATTATTTAGAAGAAGAATCATACTTTCTAATGGTAAGGTCGAAACCTAATTTGCTCTCAGCAATTATCTGGAAACCACTTCGAAAAAAAAGTGACCCGGAACTGGATAATTTACTGTATCCATGTAGTGAAAACAAAGGTGCTGATCAGCTTCACAGTTACTGCAAAACTGATCTGCGTCTTTGTTTTTGTATATGCAAAATGCTGGTTTTCTCTTGGTTGGCGCACATAAAAATCATTAAAACATTACTTTTCATGTTTTTGTGTATAGTTTAATATTTCACAGTGATTTTGCCTTTTGCTGATTGTAATAAAAACTAAAATTATTCATTTTCATTCATACTATCCAAACTGTTTCATGCATTCCCCACAGCGATGCATCTTTTCCAAAGCATAACTTTTTTATAGTAAATTTTCCATTGCATTTAGCACAGTTTGAACTGCTCCATATCTTGATTCATTCTTTTCATAATTTCGTCACACTGGAGTGAAGTATTATACAGAGATAAAGAAAACAGAATACCTGTCATGCAAAAAAGATGGATTATAAAATTTACATTTTCATGTTAAAAAAAAAAAGCTATGTAATAGTGTGAGATTCCTAAAATTTTGCTGGACATAGTGGCTTTACCTAATATTCACAAACTTTAAAAAGCCTCTGCAACAAGTCTAATATACATCTACTCTTTTTCACCTTTTGGGCAAACAGCCCCTAAATTTAGAATCATTCAGGTGGTGAAGAAATTCAAATCTTATGCTATCATGATCAGCAATTTCATATTATGCATCATAAACTGTGTCTTCAGAACTGTGTCTTGGGAAAAACGGCTGTTTTGCTGTAAAATGCAGTATTAAAGAGCAGTTCAAGTGCATAGTAAGATGGCAACACAGATAATATGAGCTGTGTTGTGAGAAAACTGGATTTTTGTCCAAAGTGCAAAAACAAAGACGCAGATCAGCTGTGCAGTTTATCAGTGGCTTTGTTTTCCCTACAAGGATAGAACAATTCCTCTTCTAAAGCGAAAATTACAAGCTTCTAGAGATCTCCTGTCACTGCACAGTTCGGTTTGTGTCAGACCTGGCTGGAAACCCTGCAGACTGGTTTTCTCACATTGCGGCTCACATTCCTTGAATTTTAAGTTTGTACTTTAAAGACGCAGATCAGCCTAAGAAATGGTCTAGGGTGATCTCGGCATGCATTCCATTGATTGCCATCACATGAGCCGCAATGTGAGAAAACCAGCAATTTGCATAGGTGAAAACAAAGATGCAGATCAGCTTCACAGTAGCCGCAAAGCTGATCGGCGATATGTTTTCGCTACATGGATAGTAAAATTTCTTACTTTCTAAATCCAAAATTTCAAGCCTCAAGCCATCTTCTGTGCTTTACAGCTCTGTTTGTGTCGGTCCTGTTCGAAAACCACATTGTTGGTTTCTTTATGAAGCTACTCATATTGCAAACCTTAACCCACACAAGTGTGATACCCTCTTTGTGTGCCACCACTGCGGATTCAGAAAGTAGAGAAATTGTGCTATCCATGTAGCGAAAACAAAGGCGCTGATCAGCTTCGCAGTTACTGCGAAGCTGATCTGCACCTTTGTTTTCGCCTAGGCAAAATGTTGGTTTTCTCATGACGCCGCTCAAATGTTCTGCAACAGCAAAATTTCCTAACATAAGTACATGGTGAATGAACAGTTTAAAAGAGAATGACATAAAAACAACAAACAAAAACATCCCTATCACATAAATAAGTTTATCACAGACAAAACAAAATTTACATGGTATAAAATAAATTGGTCTTTACAATCCAATATAAATTAATGTTGCATATCTACCTGAAAAGTCATTAAATTTTGCTGTTTTAATGTGAAAATAAAAACCCTTTAATTTCTTTCATGTATGCCAAGGTTATAAATACATGCATCTTGTTGACAATTTGCAAACTACATAATGCTATTGGCATTATGAAAACTTGCCCATGGAATATATAGCAATTTTGGCACTTTCAAAAATGATGAAAAAGTCACTGGAAAAAATTTGATAATTTTAATATTTTTGCTCAAAAAATTGATTGTGGGTACACGATAGAACCACCTCACTAAAAATCCACAATCAATGTTTTGAGCAAATACATTAAAATTACAAAATTTTTCCAATAAAATTTTTACTTTTTACTACTGAAAAAATCTGTATTTATTGCATGGACAAGTTTTCATAATGATCAAAAATAGTTCAAACTATTGATGAAGACTATGGTCTATACAAAAGAAATACACTAATTACACGTTTTCACAAGTACAGTTCAAAATCACTGGCCTAAATTAATTGAATATTCATGAGCCCTGCCCTGAGTAACCCTTTCTTTGAGGTTGGCAACCATAGTCAGCTCCGAGGTTATAAAACTTTTTTCATGCTCAGCTGAGACTCATATTTATCCTGCTCATAAATGTAAAAATGCCAATTATTGGCATTTTAACATTTATCCGCAGGATAAATTACAGGCTTTGGTGATCTAAACCTGAAATTTCACTTTATTTGTACCTCACACTGAGCTGATCTACGTTTTAGTTTTCGCATAGGCAAATATCTGGTTTTCTCATGACGCGGCTCATATAAAGGCATATAAAGGGCATTGTAGCTTAAACAGTGATATTTATCACCTGCAACACCAGGTTTTCTCATGACGAGGATCATACCATAGTAAGCAAGCTTTTGGCTTTTCTCAACACAATCTCCAAAGTAGACTATTACATATACTATCATTGTCATTATTATTTGAGCCAGGTAATGAGAAAACCAACAAGGTTTTTGAACAGGTCCTACACAAATCGAGCTGTACAAGCACAGAAGATGGCTATAGACTGGAAATTTCAGATTTAGAAAGTAGATGAATCGTACTATCCATGTAGCGAAAACAAAGGCGCTGATCAGCTTCGCAGTTACTGCGAAGCTGATCTGCGTCTCTGCTTTCACATATGCAGATTGTTGGTTTTCTCATACAGGGGCTCATTTAAGAGCTGGAGGTAGTCGTAGCTGTATCAGCAGATTTATAATCATTAAGAGTTAAAATAGATGCCAACTTGGTGACAAACGAAGAGTAAACTTTAAACTACACAATTTTGTGGTTTCTGACCAGGTCTGACATAAATCAGCCTGTACAGTAACAGAAGCAGGCTAGAAGCTTGAAATTTCAGATACAGGTAGAAGAGGGATTGTACTATCTGTGTAGCAAAGACATAGGCACTGATCGGCAGTGCAGTTACCTCTACAACTGATCTGCTTCATGCTTTTTTGTGTATGGTTGAAATTCGCCAGTCAAAGTCAACATTTAAAGTAATCTAGACTGAGCCATCATTTCTTGGGTGTAAACTAATAATCTTTTTCTGCTCAAAAACATGGTGGAGTTATGTATCACACATGGCTCCCATATTGATTATTTTGCTATATATTTGTGAATAACCTCATTATAACACGATTTCACTTATAACATGGTCTGTTTCCATGGACCCCAAAGATAACTTTATAATGAGGTTGGACTGTAACCATTTCATTTTAATATCACCAAATAGGCACTATATTGTCTCTCTTGCAGGCACATGCAACATTTAGGCAGATGTATTGTCACGTTGAAGTTTTATCACAATAATATATGAGTTGCGCCATGAGAAAACTAACTTTTTGCACATGCTAAAACAAAGACTCAGATCAGCTTTGCAGTAACAGCTGTTCAACACCTTTGTTTTCGCTACATGGATACTACAATTCTTCTATTTACCAAATCCAAAATTTTCAGCCTCTAGCCTTGTACAGCTCGGTTTGTGCTGGACCTGTTAAAAAACCACATTGTTTTTCTCATGAGGTGGCTCATATGTAATATCACAGCTTTACATTGGACAGATTCTTAACTTAAGCACCTTATGTGATATGAGCACAAGAACATCCAGCCCACAAAATGGACTGCGCATATGCAATCAGCACTTTAATCTGGGTTGGACTGGTTAACATAAGCTCTCAGAGTACTTTCTATGTTCCCTTTTTAGGCAAAGTTCTACGTAGGCATACAAAAATGGGTATTGAGATTACAAAGCACTCTGTTCTGCTCACATTAAGCAGCTCAGCCCTTACAAATAATGCACTAGTCATATGTAACCATGCCCCCCCTTGGGGGAGGGCGGGGAATAGCAGTAGAAATGAGCGGGGCTTTGACCAATGTTTTGCAACAGCAGTGCGGGAGAAATACCCGGGGTTTGCTTTATATAAGCAAAAATGGCAGTGAAATGAAAAGATAGCAGGCTGTGGGGGGAAAACAGCAGTGGTATAACCAAGGAGCAGTCCCCGCAGGGTGGGGCTTTTAGTGGGGATTTGCTGGACCACAAGTCAAAGTCCCTGATATTCCCCTGGGAGTGAGGGGGGGGGGGGGGGGTTACAAATGAGTGGTGCATAAGTACATCACAGCTTCTTTTGCGCTAAGATTTCTTTCAAGAGGTGTATGGCAGCAGTACCAAGTGAGGTCCTAAAATACTGGTAATGCTTGATACAAAATAGGGCATACTCTTGCAAACTTTTCAATATAAATAAGGTTATCTCCTCTGAACCTGTTGGACAGGAAGTCTGACTAAAGCACCAACTGGTGGTAGACAGTATTATCTAGGGAAGGCAACTCGGCTACAGCTCAAGTTCCCAAGAGTTATCTCCCCAATCTCTTTTGGACATGAAGTCTTAGTAAAGGACCATCTAGTGGTGGGCAGTATCATCATCTAGGGAAGGTAACTCCATCGTGGCTAGAGCTCAAGTACTTTAGTGTATCTGAAAATATGAAAAATAAAATAATAAAATAATTTTAGACAGAAATTTTACATGATTATTTTTGTTGTTGCTGTTTGCTGATTTTGTCTCCTTTTTGTTCAAAATAAATATTTTTAAACGTTTTTTTCAGGAATCAATTCAGAATGTCTATCAATTTGGACCCTGATTAGGTTTCAATAAATCCAGTCTGATCTGAGTCTAATCTGTTTGCAAAGGATAAATCAGCAGATAAAGAGCGCAAAAATAGAAAAACAATTAGTCAATTACATGTAACATTACAATAAGATTTAAAACATAATTTCTATGATTTAACAAGCTTGTCATCACCCTTACATGTCCATGAAATATATACTCAGGGCAACATGTCTATGCCATATATACCCCCTTATATCCCGCTTTTTAGAGTAAAACTGGGGTATAAGGGGGTATACCTATTTTTCTTATTTTTGTTCCGAAACATAGATTGTGAGTACTTGTAAGAACAGCCTCAGTGAGGCGGTTCTAACGTGTACCAACAATCTATGTTTTGAGCAAAAATAAGAAAAATGTCAAAAATTTTCTACTGAAATTTTTTAATTTTTACAACTTTAGAAAAATCTACATGTATAAATTACATGGGTGTGTTTTCGTAATGTTTATATACGAAAATGTGGTGTACATGTATCTTATTTTAGCCTCAAAACATAGATGGTAGGTACTCATTTGAACACCTCACCAAGCAGTTCTAACATGTACCCACAATGTTTGTTTTGAGCAAAAAATAATAAAATATCAAACAATTTTAACAGAAAATTACCAGGTTTTACAGCGGAAATAATACATGTAATGTGTATTGCATGGGCGCATTCTTTAAATGTTCCCCTTTGATTAAATATAACATTAGGTTAAGAACATCAGAACTTAAAGTCTTAAATTTGGTTAGTTCTTTTTTGGAAAGTTTACATAAAATATCATTTAAAAATTAAAATCTACTTTATAGGACATTTTGAAAATGATAAAGGTTATATGAAATTTATAACTCTGATAAATATTCAATATTGCAGTTGACCACTTTCTATCTAAAACCTCCATAACATCATGTTTCTTATTTAAGCCGCTGTGCCAGAAAACCAAAAATCTGCATATGCAAAAACAAAGGCGCAGATCAGCTGTGCAGTTACTGCACAGCTGATCAGCGCCTTTCTTTTCCCTGCACGGATAGTACAATTCCTCTTAATCTTAAATTTCAAGCTTCTAGCCTGCTTGTGTGAGTGTACAGGCCGGTTTGTGACTGACCCGGACGGAACCCAAAATTGTTGATTTTCTTACGCACAGGCTCATTTGTTATTATCTAATTACCCATTAATAAGTTGGAAATATACATGTGCATTTCATTTTCACAGTTTTAATAAAAAGCAAAGATTACTAAACAATGCATGCAATGGCACTAAAACATAACACACAGTGCAAAAATGAACTAAATTCTTTGAGTGCTATAGGCTGAAAAAGTCACAAATGAGCCACATCATGAGAAATCCAACATTTTGCAGTAACTGAGAAGCTAATCAGCGCCTTTGTTTTCCCTAGAGGAACAGTACAATTCCTTTCAATTACAATTACTTTCTAAATCCAAAATTTCCAGCCTCTAGCCTGCCTCCATGACTGTACAGGCGGGTTTGTGTCTGACATGGTTGGAAACCACATTGTTGGTTTTCTCATGAGAAAACCATCAATGTGGTTTCCGAACATGAGAAAACCAACAATGTGGTTTCCGAACAGGTCAGACACAAATTAACAGAGCTGTACAAGCACAGAAGATGGCTAGAGGCTGGACATTTTTTATTTAGAAAAAAGAGAAATTGACTACTATCCATGTAGCGAAAAAAAAGGCGCTGATCAGCTTCGCATTTACATATGCAGATAGTTGGTTTTCTCATGAGGTGGCTCAAATATTATTTTAAATTACTTAATTTTCTCAAAGTTGTATCAAACAAAGCCACTGTGCAGTATTTTGTCCAAAGCATTGGTGTGAACAATGAACATGAAACCCATTCACAAGAAGTCTGAGAACAAAACCTCAGAAATTAAAGCATTATCACAATCAGCCATGCAGGTACGCACATCAGTGCAGGTGCGCACATCAGTGCAGGTGCGCACATCAGTGCAGGTACGCACATCAGTGCAGGTACACACATCAGTGCAGGTACGCACATTAGTGCAGGTACGCACATTAGTGCAGCTACGCACATCAGTGCAGGTACGCACATTAGTGCAGGTACGCACATCATCAGCAAATCTCACATCATGCTTTCTCTTCCCCTAAAATTTATTTAAGATTTTTCATTCTGAGCTTTTGCAAGAGGAAAACAACAACTTGGGGTTCCGACCAGGTCCGACAAAAACCGGCCTGTGCAGTCATAGAAAAGAGCTAGAAGCTTGAAGATTTGGATGTATGTAGAAAAGGAATTGTACTATTCATATCTGTTTGGCGAAAACAAAGGCGCTGATCAGCTGTGTTTTCGCCTATGCATGTTGTTGATTTTCTTATGTGGCAGCTCATTTTATAATCCTTAATTGAAATTGATATCACATATCATTCAAAAACATCACTGAGGATCAGGGTGCATTTTACCAAAATCATTGTGTTTGTGTGATATTTGAGCCTGTGCGTGAGAAAACCAACAATTTGGGATTCTGACCAGGTCAGCCACAAACCGTGCTGTACAAGCACAGAAGATGGTAAGAGGCTGGAAATTTTGGATTTAGAAATTCGAGGAATTGTACTACAATGTATCTGTATAGTGAAAACAAAGGTGCTGATCAGCTTCGCAGTTACTGTGAAGCTGACCTGCGCCTTTGTTTTCGCCTATGCAGATTTAGTTGGTTTTCCCCATGGAGCCGCACATTTCCTTATTTTGGAGGGAACTATCAGTTTTGAGAGGTATCTTCATAATTAGATATTCAGAATTTCCCTAGATATATCTGAAACCCACTAGCTAAAAGCAAATATATGCTCAAAAATGAGTCATGGCGGGAGAAAACTGGTCTTCAGGGTTTCCGACCAGGTCTGATATAAACCGGCCTGTTCAGGCACAGAAAAAGGCTAGAAGCTTGGAATTTCGCATTTAAGAAGACGAGAGATTGTACTATCTGTGTAGTGAAAACATAGGCGCTGATCAGCTGTGCAGTTACTGGATCAGCTGTGCAGTTACTGGATCAGCGGATCCGCGTCTTTGTTTTCACATAGGCAAAAATCAAGTTTTCTCATGACATGGCTCAAGTAATGATTTTAGCTACTGCATAGAAAATGATGCGCCTGAAATTTAATAGTAACTACATGTATAACATTTATAAAACTTTAAATAAATAGATAAATATAAATTCTGTGCCCCAAAAGTTGAGATTAGCATCACTGAGTTCTGCTGAATATAAAGTAAACAGTCAGGACTGCATAAATAGTTCAACTTTCTAAATTGACAAAATCAGTCAAACTTACACGGAACACCAAATATGATGAGCATTATACATGTATATACCTGACAAAATAAGAAACGCAATGGTACCATTCATTAATTTTTCATAAAGATCATCATAAGAATTAACGAAATTTCAATAGCAATGTCGCACATATTACTAGAATTGTTTATTAGAAAAAATGTGCAAATCTGACCTAACAATATCATTTGCTTCAGGAAAACATGTCCGTGCAATGAATACCCCCTTGAACCCCACTTTTATATAGCAAAACTGGGGTATGCAGGGGTATACCTATTTTTCTTATCTTTGCTCCAAAACATAGATCGTGGGTACTCGTTAGAACCGCCTCAGCGAGGCGGTTCTAACGTGTACCCACAATCTATGTTTTGAGCAAAAATAAGAAAAATATCGAAAAAATTCTACAGAAAATTTTCAATTTTTACAACTTTAGAAAAATTGTATATTACATGGGCGTGTTTTCGTAATGCTAAGCCTAAATCAGTGCACCATATAATTCAGTGTAAACTAGCTGCCCCTATCTCTGGAAAAAAATGGCTGCTAATCCATCTATATAACAGTGTCAAAA
Source organism: Rugalucina vietnamica (assembly GCA_964017185.1). Classification (NCBI taxonomy): domain Eukaryota; kingdom Metazoa; phylum Mollusca; class Bivalvia; order Lucinida; family Lucinidae; genus Rugalucina; species Rugalucina vietnamica. The sequence goes on from OZ024876.1 coordinate 36,740,768, forward strand.
GTTTCTCACTAGTCTAAATATGGACAAAAGCAGTAAAAACAAAATAAGGGTATTTGGTGATACTTCTGTTTCATCTGAGTCACATGAAAAACTTTGTCAGGTCAGACAATAGCCTTCCTTCTAAGGATATAATATTATACGAGTACTCGACAATAGCTTGGAGTTTCAACATTATTTGAGCCGCCTCGTGGGAAAACCAACAATGTGGTTTCCGAACAGGTCCGACACAAACCAGGCTGTACAGTCACAGAAGCAGGCTAGAAGCTTGAAATTTTGGAGTTAAGTAGAGGAGGAATTGTACTATCCGAGTAGCGAAAACAAAGGCGCTGATCAGCTTCGCGGTTACCGCGAAGCTGATCTGCGCCTTTGTTTTTGCTTAGGCAAAACTCCAGTTTTCACATGACGTGGCAAATATTATACTCGACAATAGCTTGGAGTTTCAACATTATTTACTGTCAAGCTGCCAGCATTTGCATGCACATGAGCATAAGAGTGTCAAAACTAAAATATTGTTAATGTGATGAAACTAACATCAAATACCCTTGTATTCAAGTAAGCTATTAAGTATATGGTCCACAGCACACTAAAACTGCAAGGCAAACCTCGATCACACAGTGTTAGTATAGAGACATGTTAGTATTGGCGGTGTTTGCAACAAGAATGGTCAGTCAGTCAGTGTGATCAGTTACCACCCCTAAACAAAAGATCTGATTATATATTTTAGTATCAAAAATAGCCTTTTTCCAGGTTCCATTTCAAATATTAAACATTTTGAAGCAAAAAAAGAATACTTTCAAGAATAGTATGAAATATAATGAAATTACATGCAGAAAAATGAATAACAAAATACTAGTTCAAATTTTAACGAAAGTATCTTCAAAGGTCTCTGATATCAGGGTCATTTAATTAAAAGAAAGCATGGAAGGATCCATCTATTTTTTTTTTCAATAATATCATCACTGGGCTTTATATTAAAGAAAGAGTTTTAATTTTCTATCGTTATATGTTTACCATGTAAAATGATCATTTTTTATAATTAAAAAAGGCTATTCATCTCTACCACAACATTTACAAAGACCATTCCTATTCACAAACAATGATTCACCTTGTGCATGTCAAGTGCAGAAGGGTCAAAGTGCAAAATGAGGTCACAAGCAATCAGCAGAGGCAGTGTGGGAAGGATTTTCAGCTGTTTCCTGGCAAAGGGAATCCCCATCCTTGGAGCTGCTATTTTTAGATGGGGAATTCCCTGAGCTCGCAGGTGCACTGTGGGAAGGTGTGCTACCAGGAGTTGTTCTCAGGAGGTCTGCTATCACCCTACTGGTGATTTTTGGTGGGCTGACAGACAGAATTGGCTTTGGATGATGGGAGGCACTTCTGCAAGGAAGAAAGACAACTATTTATAGTAAGATAGCAAAATGAAATGATGTAATGTTATGAAAACATGCCAGTGCAATAAACAGTCATTTTTCGGCTGTGCAAAATGATAATTTTCAGTTGAAATTTTTTTTTCTTACTTTTTGATCAAAACATTGATTGTGGGTACACATTAGAACCGCCCTATCGTGGGTTTATTAAAGTGGGTATATATTACACGGACATGTTTTCATAATGACTGACGGGAAAGCTGTCTCACTAGTCCGGTCATGTACAGTCTGCTGACAGCTATAACAAACATTGTGAAAAGTATAACAAGAAATTGCCATCCATTTCTTTTTTAAATTTATTTAGACATTAATCAGCAAAAGGCTGTTTTTTCAAGTCCAAATTTGCTATAGCATTTGTTTGGAATATGGTGACAACAACATAACTTGTATCATCACTGTAATCTAATGCCAATATCCTCTGCATACATGTGATATCTCCCTGTTTATGAGGGATCTCCCTAATTTTCAGAATATCTCCCTATTTGAATTTCAGATTTTCCCTACATACATCTCCCTGTTTTAGATTTTCAGATCTCCCTACCAAAATTTGAGAATTCCCTTCTTTGTTTAATCATTCTTCCTATTTGGAAAAGAAAATCTCCCTATCTGACATCTCTGATGTATCACATGTATTACATCTGGGAAGCCGAATAGAGAGATTTGCGTTTCAAAATAGAAGAATGATTAAACAAAGAAGGAAATTCTTGAGTTTTGGTAGGGAGAACTGAAATTCCAAATAGGGAGATGGGGCATGTGGAAATTCCAAATAGGGAAATTTGCTCAAAAATAGGGAGATCCCTTCGAAATAGGGAGATATCACATGTATGCGTGTATGACCTTCAGTGGCCCTGTATCTAGTGTGACCAAAGAAGTATGGTTAAAACAGTTGGGCATGTTAGGTATACTACAACAGAGCCCCAACACAAGAAAACTGGACTTAAGGGTTTCTGACAGGGCTATACCAAGAGAAGAAGGCTAGAAGATTAAAATTTCAAATGTAAGAAGATGGAATGGTCTATCTGTGTAGAGAAAACAAAGGCGCTGATCAGCTGTGCAATTACTGCACAGCTGGTCTGCAATCCTTGTTTTCGCATATGCAAAAATCTGGTTTTCTCAGGACGTGGCTCAACTTATAATAAGCTCCTGCATAAGTAAATAGTTTAGATGGAAAACATGTCCATAAAATATATACCCCCTTAAACCCCACTTTATAGTAAAACTGGGGTTTGTAGGGGTATACCTTAATCTTTCTTATTGTTGCTCCAAAACATAGATTGTGGCAGTCCTAACGAGTACCCACAATCCATGTGTTGGATAAAAAGTACGAAAAAATGTCAACCCCTGTAAACCCCAGTTTTACAATATAAAAGTGGGGTACTAGAAAAAGTGCCTTGAGAGGCACATATACCCCCGGCTGGTAGCTCCCCACCCCGACCCCTAAGCCCACCGCCCCCGACCCAGACATGTTCACTGACACATTGAATCTCAATTCCCGAATAAAAAAACCCTCAACAAGTAAATCTTTAAAATTTGAATTTGCAAAAAGCACTGTCTAAAAGCATTGACAGGTGTGTGTGTGTGGGGGGGGGGGGGAGTATAGTAGAATGACAGACTATTATAGAGCAGTATACAGAGCTGACTTGTATACTCAATCTAGGACTTGATCGCGGACATTGAGGGTCAGGTCCTCGGTCCTAGATGGAAAATAGAATGTCATTCTTTAATAATATTAATAAAAAAATAATATGAGATGTCCTAGATCTCGACCTCTAGCCCCACCCTGGGCATGGAACCTAGAGTGTAATGTCATTAGGAACAGGCAAACCTTATAGAGTACCTATGGTGCAAGTATGAATGATTTCTAATCATGGTGGTTAAAAAAAGTACAGAAAATACAATTTTTAAAGACGTTCTAGATTTTGACCTCTAGCCCCACCCCCCGCACATGGACCCTTCAGTCTGAACCTTACACTGTACCTATGGTCTAAGTATGAATGCTTTCTTACAAGACTTATTTGATGTCAAGAAAATAGACTTCCAGAAAATTTATCATGGCCTCTATCATATTATAAATGTGTCCTAGATTTTGACCTTTAGCCCCACCCCTGGGGATGGTACCACTGATTATGAAAGGAAACCCTATAGGGCATCTATGAACTAAATAAGAATACATTCCTATGATTGTTTGTTAAGATATGGACTTATAGAAGAAACAGTAACATTGTAAACAGCACATTTTAAAGGTGACCTAGATTTTGACCTCCAGCCCCACCCCCCGTGCATGGACCCTGGGGTCCGACCTCATAGAAACAAAGCAAACCCTATAGGGTACCTATGGTCCAAATATGAATAGTTTCTGACCATTGGTTCATGAGATATACACCTTTAGAGAAACTTTAACCAAAACTTTGACATAAATTCTACGAACGTTCCGGAATTACGAACGAAGAAACGAACTAACGAACGAACATACGAACGGACGAACAGACGAACGGAAAAGCGAAAACTATATACCCGTCGGCATAAATGCCGGGGGTATAATAAGGGTGTAATTGTATATCATGGACATGTTTTCCTGCTGAGAGTCCGCAGATAACCTGGCTAATCTGAAACTTTGGAAGTTGTAAGCCTATTTTATTGTATATATATACATGTATTATCCTAGAACTAAGGAAGCCATATCATTTTGGTTCAAATCTTGAAAATAAAAATTGTACATAACCCTTATTGAACACGCTAACACGCTAAAATATGAAAAACAAGAAAATATCCAGCAATGTTTTAACACTTCTTTTGGATGGAAAAACGCTCCACAAGACCGCGGATGGATAACCTTCGTGGACTAGATTGATAAACAGGTGAGCTAACACTACATGTATTCATTTGATAATAAAAAGCAAGAATTTATCAGTGATTTATTTACAATTTTGAGACTATGGGTCCTTGGGACTCACTAGATTCAGTACCAATGGGTCCAGCTACCACTTTATGAGTCCAACACACTATTTTTCATTGCAAACCTGCTAAAATCATTGCATCCTGGGACCCACCAGAATGAAAGCTTTGCATCCCAGAGACAAAATTATGAGTAAAAGATGCAGGATGCGCATGTAAAAAAATCACTGATTTATGAAGGCAAATAATATATTGTACAATATTAAAGCAGAATACTGAAAGAAAAGGGATAGATGCAACATACAGCGATAATATAGACACTACGTATACAACAAATGAGCAGCGCCATGAGAAAACCAGATTTTTGCTTATGCGAAAACAAAGGCGCAGATCAGCTTCGCAGTTACTTGCGAAGCTGGTCAGCGCCTTTGTTTTCGCTACCCGGATAGTACAATTCCTCTACTTTCTAAATCCAAAATTTCTAGTCTCTAGCCATCTTCTGTGCTTGTACAGCTGGGTTTGTGTCGGACATGGTCGGAAACCCTGAAGACCTGTTTTCTGGCGTCATGGCTCAAATGATTTAAGGCGACGGCAACATAAGTATAGTATGATTGTTTTTAACAGCTTAACATACAAAAAGATTAAAAAAGAGGCTGAGCAAAATTCAATTTTATATGATTCTGAAAAGCGAATTTTGCTCGACTAAGCTGTTTGAAAGCAATTCTAAAGAACTCGTCAGTTTATAACATACAAATACTTTAGATAACAGACTACTGCTAAACAAGGCTTTATAAAGACTGGCAACAACCGTTACAATAATACAGGAAAATATACGAGCCGCGTCATGAGAAACCAGCAATGTGGTTTCCAAACAGCTCTGACACAAACCGTGCTGTACAAGCACAGAAGATGGCTAGAGGCTGGAAATTTTGGATTTAGAATGTAGAGGAATACGGTAATTTCCGTGTTGCGAAAACAAAGGCGCTGATCAGCTTCGCAGTTACTGCAAAGCTGATCTGAGCCTTTGTTTTCGCATATGCAAAATGTTGGTTTTCTCATGACACAGCTCATATTTTCTGTAAAATTAAACATCTACAATCAAACATATCAAAACAGCCATCTTTCTTTAAAAAGCTTTGTTTGATAGGCCAGGGTGTTTTCTAAGTTATTATTGGCGTTTAAAATATCCTTTTCTTTTTTTTTCTTAAACATCATAGATTGTGGGTACTTGTTAGAACCGCCTTGGCAAGGCAGTTCTAACGTACCCACAATCAATGTTTACAGCAAAATTATTAAAAATATCAAATTTTTTCCGTTTTTACAGCTGAAAAAATTATCTGTTTATTGCATGGGCGAGTTCTTGTTATGTGAAAGGAATTATATATAGTGTAACAAAACACTTATGTATAGTGAAGGACAAGAAAGATGAAGACGTTTTTGTCTTTTACATTACGAAAACTTGCCCATGCAATATACAGAGGTTTTTTAAGCTATAAAAATAGAAAATTTCGTTGGAAAAAGTTTGATATTTTTCTTATTTTTGCTCAAAAACATAGATTGTGGGTACACGTTAGAACCGCCTCACCGTTACATACCCCAGTTTTACTATATAAAAGTGGGGTATAAGGGCGTATACATTTTACAGATATGTTTTCCTGATGCTTCTCTATGTTTTCCTGATGCTTCTCTCACCTACCAATAAATAAAAGAAAATATTCTGGCCACTAAAAGGTGAAAAAGATACAGCAGAGTGGTGGTATAATTCTACAGAGAGAATTTTGTTTAAAGCTTTACATAACTTTTAATTAAACGCTCCATTAATTTGGTTTAACTTGCATATCTTAAGATAATCTATAAATTTTATAAATAATATTTTAAAAATTGTGTTGTATCAGTCTTTTTTAAAGTCTTTTGTTTCATTCAACATCAGATAAAGGCAATAACATTCTGTTTAGTTATGTTTTTATACCAAGTGTATATTGAAACAACACCAGCTACTGTACTAATGGGGGAACCATAGTCATTTTTCTGGTTTGCAGATAATGGCTGAGTTCCTGTGGGGCTATATCCGCAGCTATGTAGCAGTTCCATTATTTGGTATTCTCCTTTGATAAAATCAACCAATCAGCAAGGTTGTATCAAAACTAGTTGCGGAAATCCGAGGGAGCCTTCTCCCCATTTGATTGGTCAATATTCTTCATCCGGGCATTTCCCGGCTATAGCCACGGAAGTGCTTCTTAGTATGGTCGCGGCTATAGCATCTATAGCTCGAGTCGTAACAGCCGTTTGGATGAGGCTATATAGCCAGGGCTATATCCACAAGCAAACTCCGCCAATGATATAATGGACAAATGTGACTGGTAACGTGTTTCTATTGTGTGACAGTGAGGCAATGATAGCAAAGATTGTTCTGCGTGATAGTATGTTTCTTAAAACAAATGTCCACATGGTGTATATAAGTTTACATTGTACATGTATGTACATAAGAAAAGTACACAGAAGGAAACAAAGTGACAAACTGTATACATGTACAGATTTTACTTGTGTGATAATACATGTAATATGTACATACATGTACAGGTTTTACTTGTGTGATAATACATGTAATTTGTACATACATGTACAGGTTTTACTTGTGTGATAATACATGTAATTTGTTCATACATGTACAGGTTTTACTTGTGTGATAATACATGTAATTTGTACATACATGTTCAGGTTTTACTTGTGTGATAATACATGTAATTTGTACATACATGTACAGGTTTTACTGGTGTGATAATACATGTAATTTGTACAAGAGTAAGGTATATGTACCTAGCAAAATAGACCAAAAGGATAGTCAAAGTGTAATAATTTATTGCACATGTAGGGCAATCCCCAATGGGACTGATGACAACAATTTACTCCAGTCAAAGATAAACATACCGGTACGGTACTCCAAACAGGGGCATACAAAATATTCTATAATGTGAGGGTGAAATAAATGATCATACATTGGGATAGAGGGAATATTCCAAATATCCTACTATAAATGCATGGGGTATGGGTTTGCTGTACATGTACTACTGGTGATCTATAATACTGAACATGTGACTACAATATTCCAAGGAAGAAATGATAGGAGGAATCTTTGGTATGATACACACTTACTAAGTACAATTTTTACAACAAAATAATGTGAGACCATATACAGAATTATTTGCCAAAATATGTAAACAGTCTTGAATACATTTTGATAAATGGGAATATTAAGAACAAACACTGAATGGACAGCCATCCACAGAAGAGTCATCTATGATATATTGTTGACGTCAACCAATAAATATCTAGGACTAAGAAGTTGGGGGTGGATGGTGGGGGGGAACTGATGGAAAAGGTAATATAAACTGACTTCAAAAATCTTGGATACAAGGTTCTAATCATATTCTACAGGGAAATTACAGAACCTTTTGTGTATAACAGTGAGTCTGAAATAAATAAAATATTCTTCAGAATAATAGAAGCTCCAAGTTCTAGATCTGCAAATAGCATTGGTAAGAGCTTACTAAAAGGCATAGAGTTTCCACAGTTTGATTTTGATTGCACCACTTCCTAATCATTGCTTCACACTTTACTTAGAAAATAGTAGACAGATAATTTTTGTTCAAAAAAACTTATCTAAATCAATGATACATGTATGCTATACACTGTAAAAGGCTATGACTGGGGTATGACAGGTCACTTAAAATTTTACAAATTGGAAAAGACCATAACTAGAAAAAAGAATGTAAGATATAGGTGACTTTTCTTCAGTGAGGGACATTTTTGGTCTGTACCCTTACAAACATGTATAATTGTGTGATCAATATTTAAGTGACGAGATAATTTGTGAGTGGTGAGGTACTTTTGGTGTGTAGTATAAATGTACAGGTATAAAATCATGGGAGAAAAGAAAAACACAATTGCCTATGTCATAGCACTGTGAAAGTAGAACATTGGAAATTCTGAATTAAAAAAAAAAAATTAATAATTTAAGCCGCGTCATGAGAAAACCGGATTTTTGCCCATGTGAAAACAAAGGTGCAGATCAGCTGTGCAGTAACTGCACAGCTGATCAGCACCCTTGTTTTCGCTATACGAATAGTACAATTCCTCTTCTTCTTAAATCTGAAATTTCAGGCTTCTAGCCATCTTATGTGACTGTACGGTCCTGTTTGTGTCGGACCTGGTCAGATATCCTGAAGAACGGTTTTCTCACGTTGTAGCTCATTTCAAACTATGCAACCAGTCAGACTGATACATACAGAAAATATAGAATCTGTTCTAGTTGAAAATCCAGTCACAACATGTAATAGTATTGAAATGCTTGCCACAGTGCAATACCATTCATACACAGAGACAGAATTTTCTACTGAACAAAACAACCAACGAACCCTATTCTTTCTTGCATACCAAACTTTCTCTGACTTCAGTATCCAGGTACAGATGCTTGTGCATAATGCACCAGTCATTTGTAACCAATGCCCTCCACCACCAACGAGGAAGGGTGGGGGATTATCAGCCAGGCTAAAGTGTGGGCAATTACTTAAATTGACAGGGGAAATGACAGGGTTTTGACGTAAGGATCCTTACCCCTGGGAGATTTTCTATTGCTAAGGGGCGGGGCAAAGAGCAAAGTTTTGACCTCCAGTTTGCCCCCTGGAGGTGGGGCTTATAGCAGGGCACTGAAAACTGAAAGTCATAATCCCCAACCTTCCCCGTAGGTGGGGAGCAGCGGTTACAAATGAGCCGCCTCATGTGAAAACCAACAATTTGCATAGGCAAAAACAAAGACGCAGATCAGCTTCGCGGTAACCGCGAAGCTGATCAGCGCCTTTGTTTTCGCTACTCGGATAGTACAATTCCTCTTCTACTTAAATCCGAAATTTCAAGCTTCTAGCCTGCTTCTGTGACTACACAGCTTGATTTGTGCCAGACCTGTTCGGAAACTACATTGTTGGTTTTCCCACGAGGCGGCTCAAATGTCTGGTGCATAAATCTGGCATCCATGATATGACCCGCAACGCATGAAAACCAGTCTTTTGGGATTTCCACCAGCTCTGACACAAACCAGCCTGTGCAGCCACACGAGAAGGATAGAAGATTGAAATTTTGGATTTAAATAGAGGAAGGATTGTACTATCGAAATGAAGGAGCTGATCAGCTGTGCAGTCACTGCACAGCTGATCTGCGCCTTTTTCGCATAGGCAAAAATCTGGTTTTCTTATGAAGCAACTCATAATGATGAAGATGTTTGAGATTATCGGAAAATGTTCTTTCAAAAATGGCATAAGTGCTGTGCAATCGCCTCTACTTGGGTCCATAGTGTCAAAAAGCACGAGAAATTTTGATATGCAAGAATATCAATTACTTCGCAAATTATCAAAAATTTAAATTCATGAAAATATATTATCTTCTATATTGCTCGTTTTTGATAAGGCCAAAAATAAAATTACTTTTGTTTCCCCTTTCCCGACCGACCGTGAAAAAAAGCCCCGACCGAAAAAATTTTATTTCAATTTTCAATTTAGAATTTTTTTTTTTTTCTTTTTTGCCCGAAATCGAAAACACTAGATCCGCCAAAAAGTACCGGGTTTTAGTAGATTTTCTAGCCCGTAAACAAAGTAGCTAGATCCGCGATGTCGTATTTTTTCGATCTCGTTTTTTCCGACGCTTGGAAACCTATTAAGCTGATTTCGCATTGAAGTCAAGCGTCTGCTAATAGATGGTTCTCGGACGCAAGATTTTTTTGCCGTGATACACCAAAAAATCAGTTTGAAAATACCTTTACTTTGTTGTTTATTAGTCCCATGAATCAATTATCTCTAATCAAGAAATGGATTACTCAAATTAAGATGTTGTCCCAATGACATGCCATAAATTTCCACACCTTCCGGCAATGTGTTTTCACAATGGTCAGCTTGTGTAAACAATTTAAGTTACCGCTTGATTGGTCAACTACAATGAAACAATTTACCTCTTGATCAGTCATAAAATCTTTTGAAAACCTAGCGATTTTCATTAAAAAATCAATTGAATTACCTAATCAATTGAAAGAAGCAAATATTTTACTCTTCTGGAGCGATTTTTGAAATGTCATTAGTTTTCGTGACTTGAAAAAAAATCGTGGTTTCTGCCTCTAAATCATAAATGGTTGGTAAAACTTTATTGAAAGTGTTCAAAAAAGGTTTACTATCAATGTTCTACTGGTAGTAATTAAGACTGCAAGTCAATCCAATGACTTGCCAAATAGAAAAAAAAATTTCCTCCTTTGAAGGGGTCACCCCTTATTGACCCCAAACTAAAAAGAGCCCAAAACCCTGTTTTCAAATAGAGTAACAAATTTATGATTTTTCAGTTGAAAAAATTGGGCTTGTTACTAATGTAATAGAGTTTCTATAGTGGGACTCCTACTAAATATTTTGTCTATGACTCTTTTCTAGGAGTCCTGGACTCCTGTTTTCAAAATCCTAGTGAGATCCCTGGTAAAGATGCTTCTATCTATCTTCATATACTGAGTCAATCAATTTCTGATCATCATCTCAGGTGTTGGGTGGGTGCTTCATCCCACAAAACCCTTGTGGTTCAGTGAAAAATTAACACCTGAAGATATTTGTAATGAGGTGATCGGTGATGACATCGAACTGCAATCCTCAGCCAGCGGTTCAAATTCGTCCTGCCTGTCCGTCTGGAATGTGTCACAAAGAAGAAAGAAATCCCGCACAGGAATCCCATTTCTTAACAACGATGTATTCAACTTACATCTACATGCTTTGATCTGCTTTGCATTCATGCAATTTTGATTTTGCAAGATGGTAGAATGTGTTATTGTCATAGCTGTAATGAAAGAAAACCAGTCTTTCGAGTTTCTGACCAGGTATCATGACACAGCTACCATAGAAGATGACTAGAGGCTTGAAATTTTAGATAAATGAAGTAGAAGGATTGCACTATCTATGTAGCACAAACAAAGGCACTGATCAGCTGTGCAGTTACTGTGCAGCTGATCTGCAACTTTGTTTTTGCATGTATGCAAATGCTGGTTTTCTCAGGATGATATTGCATCAAATTATGCTGGACTTTCAGTTTAAAATTTAAAAAGCATGTTTAAGTGCTTGGATTATTCAAAGCAAGTGTACTGTCTATTCAGACACTGTTCAAGTACTTGTAAATGTGTTATTGTCACAGTTTTAATCATTATGGACACAGTTATTTGCAGAGTTTAAAGTTGGACAGAATTTAAACGAAACGGGAACATCCCATTTTTAAACTGTTTAATAGTTTTGATTTGTTTGTTTAATTTTTATGATGTCTTTGGTCAATTAATTCTTCTATATATTTAATGCCATTTTGCTTTTATATTTGGAAATTAGAAATTAATTGATATTTAATATAACTGCAAAATTTCATTATTTAGTAGAATTAATTGGCCAATGTTATCAGTGTTACCTTGAATAAATTACTATAAATTATAAGTTCAGAATAGTGTGTGGCTCATTTTTATCGCCTTACACCAGGTTTATTTACTAGAATCACTCGATGGTATGAAATTTGAAAAATCACAAAAAAAAAAATAATTTTCCGACCGACCGACCCTTACCTGAAAAATAGGGTCGGGAAAGGGGAAACATGAATATTTTTAAGGTTGGCCTAAATTATTTTATACTTGGGTTTTTGATTAGCTATTTTATACCTGAAACTTTATTTTTTATCTTTTATCTTTTATCTATTATTTTTAAAGCAATTAATCAAGCATTTTGCTTCATCTTAGCCTTAGAAAAGACAGAGCAAGACACCCTTACCATTTCTAATGGGTAGGATTGAAAAAAAATAAAGAAAATTGTAAAAAAAATATAAATTTGGTTGCCGTGGATACATACTTCTTACCTCCCGAGCGGGAGTGGAGCCGCCCACCACGCTTCCGTAACTTCCTGAGGAATGCTACGTGTGTTCTATAACAACTGTTAAATAGGAGGTGAAAATTAAAATTAGCAGGGAGGTATGCAAACGAAAAAAATGCACACATTTAATACAAAAACACAGTAAAAAAGTAGCCTTGTAAACCTAACATAGACATTTATTGTCAAGTTGAATTTTCTAATAGTGAGAAATCAAGGGCAGACAAATACTGTAAATGTTTGTCACGACAGGACTCGAGGATTGGCAAAATGAGAAACCAGAGGACCAATGGTCCTGTAAACGCTCACCTGAAACCCGAGATATATATCAATAAACTAGCTTGACTAGAATGGTAATATCCATGTACATAACCCCAGGGCTTGGTCAGAGCAACCCCTGGAGTCAATTTCTTTTTGAAAACATAAACTGCAGTCCATTTGCCAATTTACTGCAAGTTTTGCCCTTCAAATGACATTTTAACAATTTTCCCCATTCAAATGCATGGGCGACCTAAGTTGACCTTGCCGTAAAATAGGTCAAGGTCATCAAAGGGTCATGATTTATATAAAATTTTTAGAGCTCCATTGCCTGATGCTTCATGCCAAGTTTCAAAATCATAGGCCTTCTGGTTCTGGAGGAAAAGATTTTTAAAGGTTTTGCTATTTATAGCCATGGCAGCCATCTTGGTCATGTGACCATGACCATTTATATATACTTTCAATCCCACTTCCTAACAATGCTCCTCATAAAGTTTGGCTATGATTGGCCAAGCAGTTTCAGAGAAGAAGATCTTTGAATATCACTGTAATATACATGTATATTGCCCCGGGGTGGGAGCTGACATACCCCTGGGGTCCAAATTTTTTCAGAATCATCAATCTTAAGTCCATTTGCCCAGTTCCTGCAAGTTTTTCCCTACAAATGACATTTTAACACTTTTCCCCATTCAAATGCATGAGCGACCTATGTTGACCTTGCCTTAAAATAGGTCAAGGTCATCCCAGGGTCATGATTTATATAAACTTTGTAGAGCTCCAGTTACTGATGCTTCACACCAAGTTTCAAAATCATTGGCCTTCTGGTTCTGGAGAAGATTTTTTAAGGTTTTTTCTATTCATAGCCATGGCAGCCATCTTGGTCATGTGACCTTCACCATTTATATAAACTTTCTTTCCCCCCTTCCCAAGGATGCTCCATATGAAGTTTGGCTTTGATTTGCCATGCGGTTTCAGGGGAGAAGATGTTTCATTATTATGGAAATATACATGTATACAGCCCCGGGGCAGGGGCAGACAATCCCCCAGGGGCTAAAATTTTCCATTAACATTAATCCAGGCTGTCAACCAAGTCTTGTAAAAAATATAGGAGTTTATATAGGAAATTTTTCAAGGAAATATAGGAGGTTTTAGCTCATTTTAAGAGAAAAATATAGGAGTTTTATCATGAAAATCGCTTCATTCTATGCTCTTATACTAACAATCCTTACCTCCACACTCACTTTTTCTACATTAATTAATGTCTAAAATGTCTAGATAAAGTAACCATTCAGTTCCAAAGCATCACAATCCAGACAGGTGACCATTCATGTGATGATGTGTGATGAAGCTTTATGCAGGATGGTGATACTACACAGGCCCATTAGCTGACTCTCACAGAATTAAAGTTTTCTTTTGTATATAAAGGCAGGTCAATTTTTTCTCTACATCTTAGACCTACTTTTATTTTTCACACTGATCATTTATAATAGTAAAAAATATAAAAAATTCATAGTGAAAGAGTTATCATATTCATTCTCAAAGGTAAAATAAATCTCAGCTGAAATTCCAACGTCCATAATGTAGAAACAGAATGTTATTAATATATGTACTGTATGTAATTAGGCGGGGGTCTGGGGGCCTCCTAGGCCCCCAGAAGCTCTAGAGTACATACCTTTGTCTTCTGTGATCTCAGCCTTTCCTGGGATCAATTGTGCACTGTACAGTTGCATCAATTTACCACAAAATTAAGGCAAAGGAAGAAAGAAAATAGATGAAAAAAAAAGACACAATATAAAAACATGACAACTTCCAAGGAAACTAGGATATATAATTTATTAATTGTTATGAAAATGGGACATGCTTTGGACTTAAAAGTTACCCTGACTAAGGAGTGACCTAATGACCATTAAATTTTATGCACTACATAATAAACAGTATGAATATGATTTTATTTTAAAAAATAAAGAATGAACAAGCAAATTCAGAGAATTTATGTCCCCCGCCTTGATTGTTTAGTTACACAAATATAATCTGAGAAGCCACATGAACTTTCTAAGTGTAAATGCCCAAAAACGACTAAGTTCAAATTGCTAATAAGAGCTGTCGCAGGACAGCGTGCTCGACTGCTTCTGACCTTTGTCAAACATAAGGCCAAACCCGACCTGTAACCCAAAGCATTATGCTCATACATCTTTTTGCCTTGATGCAATAAGGCAAAATCACTGAATCATGAAAGTTAACTATAACTACCTAAGATTAAAGGTCTCACTCTTATTGTGAAAGAAGTGTGTTCATATACCAACCGAGTGCCAAGACACAAGGCAAAATCACTGAACCATGAAATAAGGTCACACTGACCTATAAGTATTTCAGGGTCAAAGGTCTAGTGATACTTACTCATAATGTGAAAGAAATATGATCATATACCCATTCAGTGTTGAGATATAAAGCAAAATCACTGAACCATGAAAGTGGGTCATAGTGACCTATAAGTATGTTTGGGTTAAAGGTCTGGTCATACTCATTCATAATCAGAAAGAAGTATGAAAAAATACCAACTGAGTGTCGAGATATAAGGCAAAAAATCACTGAACCATGAAATTAGGTCACAGTGACCCAGGAATACTTTACGGTCAAAGGTCTTGTCATACTCATACATATCGTGAAAGAAGTATGTTCATATACCAATTGAGTGCCGAGATATAAAGGAAAATCACTGAACCGTGAAATTAGGTCATATTGACGTAGGACTACTTTAGGGTCAAAGGTCTTGTCATACGCAAACATAGTGTGAAAGAAGTTTGTTCATAAACCACTTGAGTGCCGAGATATTAGGCAAAGTCACTGAACCGTGAAATTAGGTCACAGTGACCTATAAGTATATTTGGGTCAAAGGTCTGGTCATACTCACTCATAATCTGAAAAAAGTATGAAAATATACTAATTGAGTGTCAAGATATAAGGCAAAATCACTGAACCGTGAAATTGGGTCACAGTGACCTAGGACTACTTCAGGGTCAAAGGTCTTGTCAAACGCAAACATACTTTGAAAGAAGTTTGTTCATAAACCATTTGAGTACGGAGATATAAAGCAAAATCACTGAACCGTGAAATTAGGTCACAGTGACCTATAAGTATATTGGGGTCAAAGGTCTGGTCATACTCACTCATAATCTGAAAAAAGTATGAAAATATACTAATTGAGTGTCAAGATATAAGGCAAAATCACTGAACCGTGAAATTGGGTCACAGTGACCTATAAGTATATTGGGGTCAAAGGCCTGGTCGTACTCACTCATAATCTGAAAGAAGTAAGAAAATATACTAGTTGAGTGTCAAGATATAAGGCAAAATCACTGAACCATGGAAAGTAGGTCAACCGACCCTTACCGTCATGACACACAAGTCAGTGTCACAAAGTCAAAAGATGAATGACCAACCATCTTCCTAAGTTGTTTCTATTAAGAAATAAAAAGAAAAAAAATTCGGGGAGTTCTAGATTTTGACCTCTAGCCCCGCCCCCCTGACTCCGACCCAGAGGTCCGATGTCATGGAACCTAAAGTGTATAAAGTATGAATGCTTTATGATAAGTTGTTGTCAAGATATGGACTCCTTGTAAAAGTTACACAGCAGTACATCTATTTTTTACAGTGTTCTAGTTTTTAACCTCCAGCCCCACCCCACAGGCATGGACCCAGAGATTCGATGCCATGAAATGAAACTCAACCCTACAGGGTACCTATAGTCCGAGTATGAAAGCCCTCTGATAAAAAGTTTTCAAGATATAGACTTCTAGAATACTATATCACAGAAAAGCCATTATTATTAATGGTGTTCTAGATTCTAACCTCTAGCCCCACCCCCTGGCATGGACCCAGGCATCTGATGCCATGGAATGAAAGCCGACCCTACAGGGTGTCAATGGCCCAAGTATCAATGCTTTCTGATGAGTGGTTGTCAAGATATGGACTTCTAGAAAACTTTAACACAAGAATTGCCATTTTTGAAGGTGTTCTAGATTTTAACCTCCAGCCCCACCCCCTGGCCTGGACCCAGGGGCCCGATGCCATGGAATGAAAGCTAACCCTACAGGGTATCTATGGTCCAAGTATGAATGCTTTCTGATGAGTGGTTGTCAAGATATAGATTTCTAGAAAACTTTAACGCAAGTGTGACGCGCACGCGCACACGCACGCGCACACGCACGGGAAAGCGCACGGGAACGGGAACGGGAACGTGGATGACAGAAAAGCCATTATTATTAATGGTGTTCTAGATTCTAACCTCTAGCCCCACCCCCTGGCATGGACCCAGGCATCTGATGCCATGGAATGAAAGCCGACCCTACAGGGTGTCAATGGCCCAAGTATCAATGCTTTCTGATGAGTGGTTGTCAAGATATGGACTTCTAGAAAACTTTAACACAAGAATTGCCATTTTTGAAGGTGTTCTAGATTTTAACCTCCAACCCCACCCCCTGGCCTGGACCCAGGGGCCCGATGCCATGGAATGAAAGCTAACCCTACAGGGTATCTATGGTCCAAGTATGAATGCTTTCTGATGAGTGGTTGTCAAGATATAGACTTCTAGAAAACTTTAACGCAAGTGTGACGCGCACGCGCACACGCACGGGAACGCGCACGGGAAAGCGCACGGGAACGGGAACGTGGATGACCGGGGTGACTGCAATAGCTCTATGCACTTCGTGCAGTCGAGCTAAAAAGAGATACAAATTAAACTGAGGATTATATGCAAACCATATGCATATCTTCAAAGCATTATAAAGACATCTGTAAAGTTTCAAAAGAATCAGAATAAAATTGTAGGAGGAGTTGCGCACACACCCCTGTCCATTCACTTTCATTGACAAAATGACTGAAAAATGACTAAGTTCAAATTGCGAACAAAAGTAATAAAAATTAATCTGACATGCATATCTTCAAAGCCTGGTTAAGACATCTGTAAAGTTTCAAAACAATCGGAATAAAACTTTAGGAGGAGTTGCGCACACAAGGTACCCACTGTCCATTCACTTTTATTGTCAAAATGCTCAAAAAATGACTAAGTTCAAATTGCGAAAAAAGTGTGAAAAATTAATCTGAGGATTATATCCAAACCACATGCATATCTTCAAAGGATGGTACAAACATCTGTAAAATTTCAAAAGAATCGGAGTAAAACTGTAGGAGGAGTTGCGCACACAAGGTATATACTCTATAGGGGGACGGAAAGACGGAAGGACGGACGGACAGACGGACGGACAGACGGACGGACGGAATGACGGAAAGCCAAAAACTATGTCCCTTGTCCCTCCCCTTTTCTTCGAAAAGGCGGGGGACAAAAATAAAGAGGCAAAAGGCAGTATCAGAGCACTACTATTTACTATATATTCATCGGCAACAAATTTTCCTAAAAATATAGGAAATATTTTCAAAATATAGGAGAACTTATAGGAATATAGGAGGTGCTTAAAAATATAGGATTTGGACCCAAAATATAGAAGTTTAATAGGAATATAGGAATCAGTTGACAGCCTGTTAATCTTCTGTCCATTTGCCTATTCCCAGTAAATTTTACCCATTAAATAGCAATTTAACATTTTTTCCCATTCAAATGCATTGGCGACCTAAGTTGACCTTGCCGTAAAATAGGTCAAGGTCATCCCAAGGTCATGATTTATATAAACTATGATGGGCCCACGTCCCCGATGCTACATACCAAGTTTCGTGGAAATCTGCCCACTGGTTCTGGAGAAGAAGATTTTTAAAGGCTTTTGCTATTTATAGCCATGGTGGCCATCTTGGTCATGTGACCTGGACCATTTATATAAACTTTCGTTCCCCCTTCCTAAGGATGCTCCACATGAAGTTTGGCTTTGATTGGCCAAGCTGTTTCAGAGGAGAAGATCTTTGAAATTGTGGATGGACGACGGACAGACGGACGGACTACGGAGCATGGCCATCCTATAAGCTCACCTTGTGAGCCTTCGGCTCAGGTGAGCTAAAAACATAATATGAGCCGCCTCATGGGAAAACCAACAATCTGCATAGGCGAAAACAAAGACGCAGATCAGCTTCGCGGTAACCGCGAAGCTGATCAGCGTCTTTGTTTTCGCTACTCGGATAGTACAATTCCTCTTCTACTTAAATCCGAAATTTTAAGCTTCTAGCCATATGCAGCTAAACCTTGATACCGTAAATTTGAGCTGTGGCACGAGAAAACCAGTCTTCCAGACTTCCGACCAAGTCTTACACAAATGGGCCTGTGCAGCTATAGAATACGGCTAGAAGCTTGAAATTTCGGAATTAGAAAGAAGACGAATTGTACTATCCGTGTAGCGAAAACAAAGGCGCTGATCAGCTTCGCAGTTACTGCGAAGCTGATCTGTGCCTTTGCTTTCGCAGAGGCATAAATTCGGTTTTCTCATGACGCGGCTCAATTGTAATATGGCCAAACTTTGATACTACAGTCACAAACTGGCAATTTTAACTATTCTCTAACAGTAATCTTATCAGAACTTTACGAACATGCATACATAACTATTGAATGTTTTTATTAAATGACACGAAATCTCAGCTCAGCTTTGAGGGTGCCTGTCATAAAAATAACTTTTGGACCTAATGCAAAATTTGAACAATAATTCTACTAGTTAGCAATCTTTTTTTTTTTTTTTTTTTCCCTAAAATCATATCCTTTACCAATTTTTAGCCATAATTTTACTGATTATTAATTTCAAGATTGACAGAGTCGAACCCGATCTTCAGGAGCATTGAAATTCCTGATCTAAGAAGAAGAGGAATTGTACTATCCGTGTAGCAAATGCACCTAAACCTCTTTATAACATGGTTTGTTACAACATGACTTTGGATATAATACGCACACTTACTGCTGGACCCCAAATGGCCATTTTAAACATATTTTGCTATATAGCTACACATTTTACTGTCGTAATAAATCTCCCTACAATTCATGGACATGTTTTTGCAATGAAACATTCTGTCAGTGCATAAATACCATTCTGCTGATTTTATTGTTTCCTTGGCTACAGCTTACCTAGTTTTTTTTCTTTCTTTTATTTATGAGGGTTTAAAGAAAGTGCACTTCTAGCGAAACTAGCACAGAAAAAGTAATTTCAAAAGTGCAGTTTTCAGCAGTAGATTCATCCATGATCAGACTTACAACATGGCGGGTAGCCATAACACAACCAGGACCTCAGGTTATTATACTTTTTTTACGCTCAGCTCAGCTCAGCTAAGACTAAAATTTATCCTGCTCGTAAATGTTAAAATGCCAACATTTGTTGGCATTTTAGCATTTATGAGCAGGATAAATTACAGGCTTTGGATCGAGTTCTAAATCTTCAATTTAAATATCTCTGGGCCACTTTGGTACACATGAGCAATTTGAATTTTATGCTCAGCTGAGTTGAGCATGAAAAAGTTTTATAATCTTGGGACCTGAGTGATCAATGTAGTGGCTAAACCCCAAGCTTCAAACAGATTCTCATGCGAAGGCGCATATTTAAATAAAGGTGGGCCCAGGAACGGAATCAAACAAAAAACGGAATCAAACAAAACAAAAAACAAAGGCAACCTCCTAATACTGTTTTTCTTTAACTAGGAGGGGTTAGAGAAAACGAACCTCAGTTGAGCCTTCAGTTGCTCCCGAGACAACAACACCCCCCCCCCCAACAAAAAAGCTTGGTTAGTATATAGGTGGATGGGTGGGGTGACAAAATTAAGATTGAAGCAATGGTAACAAATAGAATGGGGCTCAGCCTCCTCGTGACTGACAAATTTATAATGCCATATTGGTGATTTTTGATCACTATCAATTCAGTTATGGCTTCCCTCCATGTATTAAAGTACTTAAGCTGCACTTGAAAGCATGATTTTGTGTCACTGTGCCACAATCACATAGGTGATCTACGTGATTGTCATACGATAAATTTTTCAAGTCTACATATTAAATGATCAAAAACTATAATATGAGCTGCCGCATGAGAAAACCAACAACATGCATAGGCAGTAACTGCACAGCTGATCAGCGCCTTTGTTTCTGCTCCGTAGATAGTATAGTGTCTCTTCTTACTTAATCCCAAATTTCAAGCTTCTAGCCTCCTTCTGTGATTGTACAGGCTGGTTTGTGTCAGACCTTGTCGAAAAACAAAATTGTCGCTTTTCTCATGCGAAGGCTCATATTTAAAGAAAGATGCTGTGTCTACAACATGTCCTTTTAATTAAGATTTTCATTTATTGCAAATAACAGAAACAAAATAAGACATTTTATGTCACCCTGACTTTAAATGAGCCATGACGCAAGAACCCCCGGCCTTCAACTATGTCTGATACAAACCTGCATGTACATGCACAGAAGATGGTAACAGGCTGGAAATTTTGGAATTAGAAAATAGAGGAATTGTGCTATCCGTGTAGCGAAAACAAAGGCGCGCTTTTGTTTTTGCATAGGCAAATTTCAAGTTTTCTCATGAGGCAGCTCAAATGTTAATATGGCGCAATCATATTTTGGCATTTAAGATGTTACTGGGTAAAAGACAAGCGAGCCGCATCGTGAGAAAACGGGATTATTGCCTATGCGAAAACAAAGGCGCAGATCAGCTTCGCGGTAACCGCGAAGCTGATCAGCGCCTTTGTTTTCGCTACTCGGATAGTACAATTCCTCTTCTACTTAAATCCGAAATTTCAAGCTTCTAGCTCTTTTCTGAGCTGGTACAGGTCGGTTTGTGTCGGACCTGGTCGGAAACCCCGAAGACCGGTTTTCTCGCGTCGCGGCTCAAGCTGTAACACAGGAAAACCTGATCTTCTTTTTTACATAAGAATGCAAAAGCTCAGATTAGCTACCCATGCAGGTCCAGAGGTTATAAAACTCAGCTGAGCATAAAATTTAAACTCATAAATACCCAAATAGCCCAAATATATTGAAATTGAAGGTTTTGAAATCCAAAGCCTGTAGTTTATCCAGTTAATAAATGTTAAAATGCCAACAATTGGCATTTTAACATTTGAGCAGGACAAATTTTAGTCTCAGCTAAGCTGAGCATGAAAAAAGTTTATAACCTCAGGGCTTGATCTGTGCCTTATTTCATCATATGAGCCACATCGTGAGAAAACCGGATTTTTGCCTATGCGAACACAAAGGCGCAGATCAGCTTCGCAGTAACAGCAAAGCTGATCAGCGCCTTTGTTTTCGCTAACACGGATAGTTCAATTTATCTTCTTCTTAAATCCAAAATTTCAAGCCAGCTTCTGTGACTGTACAGGTCGGGTTGTGTCGGACCTGGTCAGAAACCCCGAAGACCGGTTTTCTCGCGACTCGGCTCATATATATACTCTGTACAAACTCTACATTCATCTTCACTTGTTACAGGCCAGTTTTGTGTCAAAAACGATTATCAAGACATAATTTTCTTGTGAAACAGCTTGTATATGGTACAATATAGTACTGGAGGAACATTATTTTGTATAAAGCTTAGTTTAAACTCAAAATCATTTTATATCAGTACAGGGTGATCCAAAATATCTGACCATTTTAACCTTTAGCATGCTGTAGGCGACTGCGGTCGACCGTGGAATACCTATCTGTGTCAACTAGAGGCGACTGCAGTCGACAAGAAAAACCGCTTTCAAATTTCCCGCACTTTTCGCCCACTGCCTACTTATGAATATTAATGAGCGATGCCCTGACAGTTGCGCATGAAAACAACATGGCGGCTTGTGGTTTTGGGACCGATTTGTCGGCCGATTTTGATCGGATTTTCATTATTTTTGCATTAGAAATGCATTTTCAGCGCTTTTTTCACTGGTAAATGGAAAATTGGGTGCATTTACACCCGAAATATGACATCGTAACGGTACGTATGATGAATTTTTACGCTAGAAATCGGCGTAACAAAGACTATCAAAACAGAAAGTAGATTTGTTTACTGCGTTTGTTGAATTTATTCAGCTGTTTTTATGGCTCAAAAATTAAGAAAACACGGAAAAATTGGAAAAAAACGTCAGTGGGCTGCGATATTGATTTCACTATATTGCTCAGCATGCTAAAGGTTAAGCTTACATAATTTTGTTTCACATACACATACCATCAGAGAACTTAAATCACAATGCTCTGTGATAACCCGTGGGAAAACTAACAATGTGGTTTCCGAACAGGTCCAACACAAACCAACCTGTGCAAGCACAGAAAAGAGCTAGAAGCTTGAAATTTGGGATTTAAGTAGGAGAGGAATTGTACTATCCGAGTAGCTAAAACAAAGGCGCTGATCAGCTTCGCGGTTACCGCGAAGCTGATCTGCGCCTTTGTTTTCGCATATGCAAATTGTTGGTTTTCCAATGAGGCGGCTCATATAATGGTAAGTGTACTTTAAATAGAAATATTCTGAATAATAGAGGACCAACATTTTGACATTTTTTGCAAGATGCCCCATTTCACAGCAATACTTTATTATTATGATGTCTCGTTTAATCCTCGAACGAATGTTTGGTATGACTGGGGTACAATTTTGTGGCATTAATTTTCAAACCCCTCGATAAATAGAGTGTTTCAGTTTTCAACATGTATTTGGTTTAGGTATTTATGTATTTTCATTCAAGTGTCCTCACAAGAAAACACAAACTATCAAAACAAGCTTGACACTGTTATAATCTAATATGTACATCATAAAATGTTGTGAAATTGTTTGACCAGTCCTGTTAGCGATTTATACATATACCAAACAAAACTTAAGTCCAATTCGCATGCGCAAAAAATACACGCGGTTAAATATACTCCGGTGTGTATTTATACTCCGGTGTGCAAATCAACCTGAGAGTAAATTTAAATTGCGTTCGCATGGGTTTTATCGCCAGGAGTATTTTTGTAGGTAAATTTATCATTTCTGGATTAAAACCTGTTCATTTAAGTTTTCTGTATTTGCAAATCAAGAAGAGGCTGCTTCAAGGTGTTCATGTAGACTTTGGCAGCAGAGGGGAATCATGTAATGGTCTGGCATAACCTTAGCAGTTATACAGTTCCCTTTTTCATCCTTTCACAAGGATAAAATGTTACTGTTAAAATGCCCCAAGAATCCTAACCAAGAATGATGAAGAAATAGTGTGGCTGTTTGCAGTATGATCTAAAATGTTATGAATGGCAATAAACTCTTATTTAGCGACAATGTCCACAGTTTCAGCAACTGTCATGTAATCAGTTAGGAACAAAAAATGTGAAAATTCGTTATCTAAAAGCAGAATATTGACTTGAAATAAAAATACTCATGGGTAAATTTTACTTTGCGTTCGCATGGGACATAATAGTAAATTTACACGTGTGTATTTGTAAAAATAAAATTTGCATCTGGTCAGACCCAGGAGTAAATTTACCCATATGTAAATATACTCCGGTGTGTATTTGCGTTCGCATGCGTCATTTACTTACCCCGAGTAAAATTTGCACACCGGAGTATATTTACACGTGTGTATTTTTGGCGCATGCGAATTGGACTTTAGTCATTGTAGATTAATTTGATATAGATATTAACAATGTGTGTGCTGCCGAAACAAAATTATTAAACACTGAAATGGTGTCAGATATTTTGGATCACCCTGTATATGTGGCTTAATACATGCATTCCATTAACCAAAGGAATCTACTATACTTTCCCCCAAGTTTTTGGACAGATAGGCAGCAGCAGTGTAAACCAAGATCAGATAGCTTCTACTGATGAAGCCTGATATAAGTTTAGTTGGTTATAAAAAGATTTGTCCAACTTATATGGTTATTTTCTGTAAAATGGAAACAAGATGTAAAGTATACCTCACCTGTCTATGAGAGCATTGATATCCCGTTGTTCATCATAATCATCTGTATCGTCATCGTCGTCATCATCCCCTTCCGTGCTCCCCAGGGCCCCATCTGACGAGTATGCCAATCTGTCCTCAGCCCCACCATTCACTGCAGCTAGGGAACTATTTCCTTGCAGACTACTTTTCACTGCAGCTAGAGAACTATTTTCTTGCGGACTACTTTTCACAGTGGAAGCTTCTACGGGCAAAACAGTCTTAGCATCAATAACAGCTTCAATACTTGGCACACGTGCAACATCACACTCAGTGTCTGGCTTGGCAATTTCACTCGGACTCACCTTGTCACCCGACTTAGGGGCGGCGGGGCCAAAGCTCCGCCCCTTGGTTACCAACCCCATCTTGCTGCCAGGTGACAAAGATAATGGTTTGATTTTGCGCTCTGGCATCTGGCTTCCAGCTTCACTGTAGCTGCGGTATTTAGAAATTAGGCTCTGTAGCCGGTCCCCTCCTTTCTCGCTGTGACTCCTTTGGATTTGCTCTGAAAAAGGTGAGCAAATATTCATCACGCGCCCATGCAATATACAGCAATTTTTAATGCTGTAAAGAATTGAAAATTTTCAGATGAAAAATTTTGAAATTTGTTTCAATATTTATGCAAAACAGATTGTGGGTACATGTTAGAACCGCCTCAATGAGGCGGTTCTAACATGTACCCACAATCTATATTTGGAATAAAAATGAAGAAAAATAACTTATCCCTGTATACCCCTGTATACTCCAGTTTTACGATACAAAAGTGGGGCTTATAAGAGGATTCTCTGAGTACATGGTAATATATGCATGACAGGATAAAATATCCCTCAGCCTGTAAAGTATACCCCTTATATCCCACTTTTGTTCATGTAGGAAAACCTTGGGGTAAAGGGGTTCACTATTTTTTCTAGTTTTTCTTTCAAAACATAGATTGTTAGTACTTGTTTAAAACTTCCTTTGACGAAGTGGTTCAAAATTTTACCCATAATCTATGTTTCAGGAAAAATTTAAAAAGAAAAAAACACACTTTTACTGAAAATTTTCAATTTTTTAATTGATGGAAGACAAAATTTCTGTATAGTATACTGTATGAGCATGTTTTTGTAAAGTGCTGTAAACACTCTAACTTTCAAACAGCAGGTTTAAAAATAAACTGTGGTCAATGTTCCCAAACGTATCATAACTAAATTGTAAATAAACAATTATTTAAGCACATTTTTGACTGAGGACATTTTACCACAGGTTAATATGTACAGCTTATATATTGCACAAAACATATCATACCATCATTTTGTAAAATCTGGCACATCATTTGCACAAAATTACAATTACCATTCATTCAAATGAATCAAAAGTAATATAAATTAAAAAAAAAAAAAAAAAAAACGAACACAAAAAACTTAGTTAAATGTACATGTAATATACAAATAAAAGATAACATAAAAAAAATAATAAAAAATTCAAAAAGAGATCATAATACAATAGTTAGGCAAAAATTGTACCAAGTGTGAAATCTATACTTCTAAAAATATAAAAAAATACAAAATACTTTAATTAATATCTATACATGAAAACATCTGAGCCGCGCCATGAGAAAACTGGATGTATGCTTATGCGAAAATAAAGGCACGGATCAGCTTCGCGGTAACCAGGAAGCTGATCAGCGCCGTTGTTTTCACTACTCGGATAGTACAGTCCCTAAAGATTCTAGCACTTTTCTGTGGCTGCAGCAGACCCATTTGTGTCGAACCTGGTCGGAAACCCTGAAGACCTGTTTTCTCACGTCGCGGCTCATATCAAAACCTATCAAATCATATGACAGTGTCTTGCAATTACATGTGTATAGTCATGTATTTTCTTTGTTTGAGTGGATGCTTTATGTTCACTGTCAACAGCTAAGCTCATGTCGAGACTGTCAGTTATCCTCGTCACATTTTTGGCCTAGGCAAGCCTCCCAGAGGGAGGTTACCACTAGTTAATGCACATTTATTTCACCTTTAACAGACAAAATTATGCTTTCCTCGAATTACCGGAAAAGGAAAAATTGCAGTAGCATCACAAAAACATGTCTGTGTAATGTATACCCCCTTGAACCCCACTTTTATATAGCAAAACTGGGGTATGCAGGGTTTACCTATTTTTCTTATTTTTGCTCCAAAACATAGATTGTGGGTACTTGTTAGAACCACCTCCGCGAGGCTGTTCTAACATGTATCAACAATCTAATGTTTTGAGCAAAAATAAGAAAAATATTAAAAATTTTCAATTTTTAAAGCTAAAAATAATCTCTGTTTATTGCATAGTCAAGTTTTCGTAATGGAATTTCTTGCACACCAGACAGAAATTGCCACACTTTTTGCCTGGGTGATAAAATTGCATCTCACCCAGGTATCTCACCCAGGCTAAAAAAATACACAAAACCTTGAAATAAACCAGATTTTGGGGGTTGTTGTGCAAGAAAAAGAATCTAATATGGTGTTCTGTTCTAGATGGAAGTTTCCAACCCTCGGGATGACCGTGCTGAGCGGAACCTCGGCAGAGCCTCGGTTCCGCTCAGCACGGTCATCCCTTGGGTTGGAAACTTCCATCTAGAACAGAACCCCATATTAGATTCTTATAATGTCAATGGCCAAATCTTCATGACATTAATGTGCCAGATGTGAGGAACAATCACGTCAGCTTTACTATGAATCTGATATGCATTTGTATTGATCATACTATTGCACCCAGCTTATAATGTGTACAAATAAATATAAAAAACTAAACAACTTTGATCAAACTATTGCACCCAGCTTATAATGTGTACAAATAAATATAAAAAACTAAACAACTTTGATCAAACTATTGCACCCAGCTTATAATGTGTACAAATAAATATAAACCAGAGGACCAATGGTCCTGTAAACGCTCACCTGAGATCAGCTGCATATACCAATAAACATGTTTGAATATTATGGTATTTAACTCCAGTGCAGGGGCAGATAAGCCCTTGGGCCATTTTCTTTTTTCAGAATCTTCAATATTCTGTCCATTTGCCAATTTCCTGTTGGCTTTTTCCTTCAAATGACATTTTAACAGTTTTCCCAATTCAGATGCACAGGCAACCCATGTTGACCTTGCCACAAACTTGGTCAAGGTCATCACAGGGTCATGATTTATATATACATTGGAGTACTTTAGCCATCGATGCCTCACGCCAAGTTTCCTTGAAATCAGTCTATTGGTTTCAGAGAAGATGATTTTTGATGGGTTTTTACCATATATGGGCATGGCGGCCATCTTGGTCATGTGACCTAGATTATTTATATACACATTGATTCCCCCATTCTATAGATGCTTCACTTAAAATTTGGCTTTGTTTGGCCAAGCGGTTTCAGAGGAGAAGACGTTTGAATATTATGGAAATATACATGTATATTGCCCCGGGGTGGGGGCACATGAGCCCCTGGGGTCCAATTTTTTTCAGAATCATTAATATCCAGTCCTACTGCCCATTTCCTGCAAGACTTTCACTTTAAATGACATTTTAAAAGTTTTCCCCATTCAAATGCATTGGTGACCTATGTTGACCTTCCCGTAAAATAGGTCAAGGTCATCACAGAGTCATGATTTATATACACATTGTAGTGCTTGAGCCATCGATGCTTCGTGCCAAGTTTCGTTGAAATCGGTCAACCGGTTCTGGAGAAGAAGATTTTTGAACGGTTTTTACCATATATGGGCATGGCGGCCATCTTGGTCATGTGACCTGGATTTTTATATACATATTTGTTACCCCTTCCTATTGATGCTTCACATAAAATTTCGCTTTGATTGGCCAAGCGGTTTCAGAGGAGAAGATGTTTGAATATTATGGAGATATACATGTATATTGCCCCGGGGTGGGGGCGGATGAGCCCCTGGTGCCCAATTTTTTTCAGAATCATTAATATTCAGTCCTACTGCTCATTTTCTGCAAGATTTTTCCTTTAAATGACAATTTAACAATTTTTCCTATTCAAATGCATTCGCGACCTATGTTGACCTTGCCGTAAAATAGGTCAAGGTCATCATAGGGTCATGATTTATATACACATTGTAGTGCTTGGGCCATTAATGCTTCATGCCAAGTTTGGTTGAAATCGGTCCAGTGGTTCCGGAGAAGAAGATTTTTGAAGGGTTTTTACCATATATGGGCATGGCGGCCATCTTGGTCATGTGACCTGGATTATTTATATACACATTGGTTCCCCCTTCCCATAGATGCTTCATGTAAAATTTGGCTTTGATTGGCCAAGCGGTTTCAGAGGAGAAGATCTTTGAAAATGGTGGACGACGGACGACGGACAGACGACGGAGCATGGGTATACTATAAGCTCACCTTGTGAGCCTGACGGCTCAGGTGAGCTAAAAACTAAACAACTTTGTATGGTATACATACTAAAATGTTATTAAATACTAAGATGCAAGTATTATAAACTATACCAGTAAGCCATAATAAAGCAAAAAAAAAAATATCCTGTAAGATGTAAAAAAAAAAAAAAAAAAAAAAAAAAAAAAAAAGATGACTCATCATAAATATAGGTAAAATACTTTGACCATGCTGCTTAACCTCTGACATAGATATGCATTTGTTGTTCAGACTGCTTGAATAACTATGTTCTCAATAATGCGACTCTATAATGGTAAAAAATATATGACCATGTGCTGCACATGGCACTGGCGAAATGTGTAAAACAAATAGGTGCCCCTTTTATTGCGTTTACAAAACTTCATTACATGAGTTCAAGCGGCATGGTCAAAGTACTTTACCTATATCAGCATGATTGCCTTTGTTTGCACTATACAGATAGTACAATCCCTCTTCTTCTTGAAGCCGAAATGTAGACACCCATATGTGTCAAACCTGGACAGAAACCCTGAAGACATATGTTTCCTTGCGATGACACTAATGATAATTATAACATCAAAATTATGTCTACACATGGTTGTAGAATGTCTATTCCCAAAATGTCTACTCCCATGTCTACTGTACTAAAATGTCTACTGTACCAAAACGTCCACTGAGCCAAAATGTCTACTGTATCAATTACGGCTTGTATCATGATACATTGATTGGATAGCTTACAGGAAGTAAATGGCTTAAACCCCAAAATAGTGTTATAAAAAGAGGTTGTAGTTAAAAATCTTAAAATAACATATAAAAACGATAAAATACTTAAAAATGATTTTAAAGCATGAATTGTTAGTGATTGAAACAGCCTACATACTGCAGATCCTAGTAGAATCAGCCATGAATGGGATGCTAAAATCAACCAAATTGTGATGAAACCAGCTTGAGCAAACTGTGCTTTTGTTAAAATGCGATGATCACGATTATCTCCACTTATGCACCAGTCATTTGTAACCCAGCTCCCCCACCTACGGGGAAGGACGGGGATTATGACTTTTCAGCTTTCAGTGCCCTGCTATGAGCCCCACCTGGCGGTCAAAACTTTGCAGTTTGCCCCACCCTTCACAATAGAAAATCTCCCTGGGGTAAAGATCTGAAGATCCTTATGTCTAAACCCGGTCATTTCCCCTGCACTGAGAGGACACTCCAAAAGTTATTGCCCTGCACTTTAGCCCGGCTATCCCCCACCCTTCCCCCTAAGTGGCAGGGGTGGGGTGGGGTGGGGTGGGGGGGGGTGGGGGGCAGTGGTTACAAATGACCGGTGCATTATCAGACATTTACAATTGTAGTCTCTGGTCAGAATGTGCTCGGGGCGATTTTGCACAGAAAGGATTATTTGTGGCATGAAGTGAGGCAAAAGTTAGGTTGCTTTCATTAAAACCAGGTCCAAGATTGCAATGGCAAAGATGAAATGATTGGATTAGACCAATGAGAACATTCATTATGAAAACTTGCCCACATGTTGCAAAGAGATTTTTTCACCAAATTTCCATCGAAATTGTTTGATATTTTAAATATTTTGGCTCAAAAAATTGACTGTGGGTACACGTTAGAACCTCGTCGGTGAAGCGGTTCTAACGAGTACCCACAATCTGTTTTTGATCAAATGATTATAAGAAAAAAATGTATACCCCTGTAAAACCCCAGTTTTACTATATAAAATTGGGGTTCAAGGGGGTATACTTTTCATGGACATGTTTTCCTGATGTACAAATTCTAGCACTGCTGCATAATATTATTGTTAGACACAGGAGCGAGCTGTATACCTCTTTCGTTTTGCTCAGCGACCACACGCAGCCACCACAGCAATGATCCATATTAGCATGCAGGCAAGGGGGACAACTCCATAGCAGGGGAGGGAACAACCAGCACACCGAGGGGAGACTGGGGATTTAAACTATTTCCGAAACTTACTAGAAATAAATTGTGATCCATATTCACCCGGAATAGTTTCTGTTTTACCTTCCGATCTGTCCAGACTCCCGGACTGACGTTGTTTATATTTCATATAAGATTCGGCGGGTTTTAATCGCTTAATAATGTCAGTTCCTCTGTCCTGTAAACAGTCAGCTAAATATTTGAGATTGTTCGATTTTGCATTGTGTAAAACATGTTCAATTCAATCTTTTTTTTACATAACTGATATGTCTATGGATAATCAAAGAATAATGCATGTCTGAGAAATTAAGATCAGTAACGTGTGCACATAGTAAAAAAAAAACAACAAAGAAAAAAAACATTGAAATCTTATAATCTTTTGTCAAGCATGATTCTTTTCTTTATATCTTTGCCAAATGAAAGTATCATAAAGACTGGAAAAAGAACTGTGTCATTAAACATCAATTTTATTCTGAGAGTGCATAATGTTTACAATCTTTATATGTTCTTGGTAATATCAAGCTATCATGGATAGAAAATTTAGTGCATTTAGGTATGTCATCCTATGCACGATCTTGATGTACTATGCCTATACTATATATATAATTGATCCCAACTATAATGCCCCCAACTGTATTCTTGCCCCTAACCTGGCACAGTTTGCATGATTGATTTATTTCATTAATTGTTTTTAGAATATCATGTAAGCAGAGTAGCCCCATACACAAATACTGGAACTTCTGTCAATGCAAGGACAAACAGTTAAAGATGCACACCTAATACTGAATGCAGTGAAATTTCATTCGCTGGTGTATGAAGGCTTTTTTTTTGCAGACAAGTTAAAAATGGAGTAAGAATTTCAAAATTCTGTAATTTTGTAAACCTCAAAAGTTAAAAAAAAAAGAAAGAAAAATATATGAGTCAACAATTTTTTCATTAGGAATCTGTACATGAAATCTCAAAACCCTAGTATTCACCATTTCATAAGTTTCACCGAAAAGTGGAAAAATCCCTGAAAATTTCAAAATTCCATGATTTTGTCAAAATTTGAGGTTAAGTTCTCAAAATTTAATCAACCAGTATACCAAATATGAAGGCTCTAGCTCAAATACATTTTGAGATATCTTGCACACAAGATTTTCAAATTTTGTTTTCAAAAGGACATAACTCAGAAAAGGGGCATAACTCAGACATGTAAAAAAATTCGGTCAACTATTTTTTCACGAGGAATCTGTATATAAAATTTCAAAACTCTAGTATTCATCGGTCAAAAGTTTCAAATTTCATAGAATTTCAAAATAAAAGCGCTGCAGGCATGCATGATACCCCGCCACGCAAATTTAATTTAGGACAAATGCATGGCATTAATCTACAATACCAAACCACATCTTCCAGATATGAACTCCTTAACAAAGTTTGAAGCAAATTGGTCTACAGATGCTCAAGATAGCGCCAAAAACAATATTGTAACATAAATCAAGGGCCATTACTCTGTATTTATTTGACGAAAATTACCAATCTTCAATCCCAAACCACTCCTTCCTGATATAAACTCCTATACAAAATTTGAAGAAAATTGGTCGATAAATGCTCCAGATAGAGCCCGAAAATGAAATTTTAACGTAAATCAAGGGCCATAACTCTGTACTTATTTGACGAAATTTTCCCATCTTCAATCCCAAACCACTCCTTCCTAATATGAACTCCTATCAAAGTTTGAAGAAAATTTCTCTATAAATGCCCAAGATATAGGCCGGAAACGAAATTTCAATATAAGTCAAGGGCCATAACTCTGTACTTATTCAACAAAATTTACCCATCTTCAATCCCAAACCACTCCTTCCTAATATTAGCTCCTATACAAAGTTTGAAGAAAATTGGTCAATAAATGCTGAAGATAGAGCCCGGAAACAAAATTTTAACGTAAATCAAGGGCCATAACTCTGTACTTATTTGACGAAATTTACCCATCTACAACCCCAACCCACTCCTTCTTAACATGAACTCCTATACAAAGTTTGAAGAAAATTGGTCAATAAATGCTCAAGATAGAGCACGGAAACGAAATTTTAAAGTAAATCAAGGGCCATAACTCTGTACTTATTTGACGAAATTTGCCCATCTTCAATCCCAAACCACTCCTTCCTGATATAAACTCCTATACAAAGTTTGAAAAAAATTGGTCAATAAATGCTCAAGTTAGAGCATGGAAACGAAGCGCTGACGGACGGTCGGACAGACGGACGGACAGACACTTGAACGCAAATTTTTTGCGGAGGGTATAACATAATACCCCGCACTTTTTGAAGTGGCGGGGTATAAAAAGTGGAAAAATCCCTAAAAATTTCAAAATTCCGTAATTTTGTCAAAATTTGTGGTAAAGTTCTGAAAAGTTAATCAGTTTATCTACTCCTCAGCCCAAACCAGTATACCAAATATAAAGGCTCTATCTCAAATATATTTTGAGATATCTTGCACACAAGATTTTCAAATTTTGTTTTCAAAGGGACATAGCTCCAATAAGGAAGATAACTCTGGCATGGAAAAAATAAGAGTCAACTATATTTTCATGAGGAATCTGTGTGTGAAATTTCAAATTCCTAGCATGCACCATTCAGAAGTTACAAAAAAAAAGTGTAACATACGTACATACACAGACAAGCCAAAAGCAAATTAATATGCCCTTCCAAAAAAAGTTGGGGTATAATGATGAAGCTTCCGAGTTCGTACCTGGGTTCTTGAGATCCTGGGTGTGGATTGCTCTGAACCTTGGGTAGCAATAAATAATAAAGAATATAAAATATTAGGAACAATGGCCACAAAATACATGTAGATAACACTAAATATTCAAGGCTAATACTACAGGTCACTACTGAGAATCACATGGTATTGTATACATACAAACCGATCAATGATCGTGTGATGCACCATGCAATTCTGCCCGAAGTTGAAACAAGAAATTCGAGTTTTCTCCTATAACATTTACTCTTCTGACTGATAAATAGGTGCAGTCACTGCAGAATTTGCGAGAACGAAATAACCGGGATTTCTTATGTTACTTTCTTTCAATAAATGTTCAATTTCTGCATTGACTGCACCTATTTAGTCAGTACAGTAAGCAATATTGAAAATATCATTTTTTTTCCAATAAAATTCTCAATTTTTAAAGGTGAAAAAATTTCTTTGTATATTACATGGGCAAGTTTTCGTAATGAGCTGAAACCGTTATTCGGCCAATCGCCTTTCCCATGAAAATTTCTCTACAAGGAACTCAGTTTTTGTTTAAAATTTCGGATTATAGAAGAGATGTTCTATCTGAGAAGCAACTTTTAAGTTGACCCATAAATAGGTGTGATGTTACTGTACATCTGGGGTTAGTAACTCGAAGGCATCGTAAGTTCCCCTACTTACGACATACTTAAGATGGTCTTAAGATGACCACCTTAAAACTTATGCCCTTGCTATTCCAGTTACTCTAAGCTATCATAACTTTTGGAATGAAAGGTTCAACTTCCTTAGATACGACAACGCTAAGGTGGGCTTGAGTTGAATGTAAAATTACGATGTTGTTAAGTTGCCACCGTAACTTAAGGTCCTTTTCAGTTATTCACCATAATCCCTAAGAGATACTTAAGTTGGTCGTAAGTTGATCTTAAGCTTAAGATGGCTTTGAGTTACCAACCCCTGATCTGTTTCTTTCCTATGAATATACAAATGGTAATTTTACTTGTCACATGGCTCAAACAGCATTTCAGGTGTCACCAGTTCAATTGTCATGCCGATGCACGGAATGTTATGACAGAAATGTTGTCACGCCTACCAAGAATGCTCAATGAATGCACCACAGCAGGTAAGCACCTCGTAACCTCATCTGAGCCGTGACAAAAAAACAACAACGGTCTTCGGGATTTCCTACCAAGTCTCACACAAACCGGCATGTAATGTCACAGATGAAAGCTAGAGGCTTGAAATTTCGGATTTAAGAAGAAGAGGGATTGTACTATCCGTGTTGCGAAAACAAAAGCACTGATCAGCTGGTCTGCGGCTTTGTTTTTGCAGAGGCAAAAATCCGTATTTTTCATTACACGGCTCATTTCATTTCATGCTTTTTGTGTGTGACCTTAACCACAAAGATATCTCATAACTGGCCTCATTTTGTTTTTGTGCCAAGCACATGGTGCCACTCTCCTTGAAATAGCACATAAGATCAGTATTCAAAATGTGTCGTGTCACTGCTTAAGAAAACAAACCAGAGGACCAATGGTCCTATAAACGCTCACCTGAGATCTGGGATATGTGACTTAAGTTGACCTTGCCATAAAATGGATCAAGGTCATCCCAGGGTCATGATTTATATAAACTTTATAAAGCTCTATTGCCTGATGCTTCATGCCAAGTTTCAAAATCATAGGCCTTCTGGTTCTGGAGAAAAAGATTTTTAAAGGTTTTTGATATTTATAGCCATGGCAGCCATCTTGGTCATGTGACCATGACCTTTTATATAAATTTTCATTCCCTCTTCC
Source organism: Rugalucina vietnamica (assembly GCA_964017185.1). NCBI lineage: Eukaryota > Metazoa > Mollusca > Bivalvia > Lucinida > Lucinidae > Rugalucina > Rugalucina vietnamica. Next base: position 36,775,938 of record OZ024876.1, read on the forward strand.
TAACAATACTCCACTTAAAGTTTGGCTTTTATTGGTATAACGGTTTCAGAGAAGTAGATGTTTGAATATTATGGTCATAAAGCCCCAGGGCAGGGGCAGACAACCTCCTGGGGTAAAATTTTTTCCATAAACATAAATTTTCTGTCCATTTGCATACTCACAGCAAGTTTCCTCCATTTAATTCCATTTTACTATTTTTTCCCATTTGAATGCATTAGTGAACCAAGTTGACCTTGCCGTAAAATAGGTCAAGGTCATCCCAGGGTCATGATTTATACAAACTTTGTAGAGCTCCATTGCCTGCTGCTTCATGCCAAGTTTCAAAATCATAGGCCTTCTGGTTCTGGAGAAGAAGATTTTCAAAGGTATTTGCTATTTATAGCCATGGCGACCATCTTGGTCATGTGACCTTGACCATTTATATATACTTTCATTCCCTCTTTCTAAGGCTGCTCCACATAAAGTTTAGCTTTGATTGGCCAAGCGGTTTCAGAGAAGAAGATGTTTGAATATTATGGTCATATACATGTATATAGCCCCGGGGCAGGGGCAGACAACCCCCTGGGCCCAAAATATTTTCATAAACATAAATTTTCTGTCCATTTGCTCATTCCTAGCAAGTTTTTTTGCCATTAAATGAAATTTTCCTATTTTTCCCATTCAAATGCATGGGTGACCCAAGTTGACCTTGCCGTAAAAAAGGTCAAGGTCATCCCATGGTCATGATTTATATAAACTTTGTAGAGCTCCATTGCCTGATGCTTCACACCAAGTTTCAAAATCATTGGCCTTCTGGTTCTGGAGAAGAAGATTTTTAAAGGTTTTTTCTATTTATAGCCATGGCGGCCATCTTGGTCATGTGACCTTGACCATTTATATAAACTTTCTTTCCCCCTTCCCAAGGTTGCTCCATATGAAGTTTGGCTTTGATTGGCCAAGCGGTTTCAGGGGAGAAGATGTTTCATTATTATGGAAATATACATGTATATAGCCCCGGAGCAGGGGCAGACAACCCCCCAGGGGCTAAAATTTTCCATTAACATTCATCTTCTGTCCATTTGCCTATTCCCAGTAAGTTTTACCCATTAAATAGCATTTTATCATTTTTCCCATTCATTTGCATTGGCGACCTAAGGTGACCTTGCCGTAAAATAGGTCAAGGTCATCGCAGGGTCATGATTTATATAAACTATGATGGGCACACATCCCTAATGGTACATACCAAGTTTCGTGGGAATCGGCCCACTGGTTCCGGAGAAGAAGATTTTTAAAGGTTTTTGCTATTTATAGCCATGGCGGCCATCTTAGTCATGTGACCTTGACCATTTATATAAACTTTTGTTCCCCCTTCCTAAGGATGCTCCATATGAAGTTTGGCTTTGATTGGCCAAGTGGTTTCAGAGGAGAAGATCTTTGAAAATGGTGGACGACGGACGACGGACGGACGCCGGAGCATGGGTATACTATAAGCTCACCTGTGAGCCCTTCGGCTCAGGTGAGCTAAAAATACATATAGGTGAAAACAAAGATGCAGATCAGCTGTGCAGTGACTGCACAGCTGATCAGCATCTTTGTTTTCCCTACACTGACAGTACAATCACTCTTCTTTCATAATTAATCCAAACTAGCCTGCTTCTGTGACTGTGTACATAGACAATCTGTGTTGGACCTGTTTGGAAATCCAGATTTTTGGCCTTCTCATGAGAAGTTTCAAATAAATATTCCTTAGAAATAAAAGTGTTACAAAAAATTCAGGGATCAACAGGTCTGAAACAAGATTTCAATATCAGAAACTCTAAAACACAAGAAGATGGTTTCCAAGAAGTACAGGCCACCTTCGCTATCTCGAAATCAAGGGGAATGTGCAAATTGAGAACAGCCAAGGTTCTTAGAAATGTCAAGTCTTTCACATTCGCAGACTGAGTGGTCTCTTTTTGTTTTCCACCATATTTACCCAATCGATAGTGATTTCAAACGTATATCTCTCAACCTGACACATGTCAAAACGTTCTTTAACAATTCCAGTGATGAAAAGTTGTGTGTAGATATCAAATCGGCAAAGACCAATTCTTGACTTAAAAGTTCGACACAGGAAGGGTGAAACTAATGTTCTTTTTTCCTGTGGGGAGAAAATTATTACTTCGACACAGCCGAGTTTTCGTCATAACCAAGTTCAACACAAGCAAGGTTGAAATACAATAACATAGGGAGAGATGCTCGGGAGTGAGAGATCAATTCGACATAAGTGGGGTTTTTGAGACAACTGAGTTTGAGATAGCGCAGGTGGCCTGTACTTCTAATTACATAAAATCACTGAGGCAGTTCTAATTAGTACTAACAAACTGTGTTTTGAGCAAAACTATAAAAAAAAAAAAATAAAAAAAAAATCATATGAAAGTCTTCAATTTTCACATTTGTAAAACGATCTCTGTATATTTCATAGACATGGCAGTCTGTAAGTGATCTGCACTTGACATTAGAGCTGCGACATGAGAAAACCGGTCTTCGGGATTTTCGACCGACCATGTCCTACACAGACCACCCTGTGCACCTACAGAAGATGTTTAGAAGCTGTAAATTTCAGATTTTGGTAGACAAAGAATTGTACTATCCATGTAGAAAAAACAAAGGCACTGAGCAGCTGTGCAGTTACTGCACTGCAGATCTGCGCCTTTGTTTTCGCATAGGCAAAAATCTGGTTTTCTCTTGATGCGGCTCATAATTCCCTCTACATTTCTTAATGTGATCTCCATCAGGAAAGCATGTCCGTGTAATGTATATCCCCTTGTACCCCACTTTTATACGCAAGGGTATACCTATTTTTCTTATTTTTGCTCTAAAACATAGATTGTGGGTACTCATTAGAACAAGGTGGTTGACAAGGCGGTTCTAACGTGTACCCACAATCTATGTTTTGAGGAAAAATAAGAAAAATATCAAAAGATTTCTACTGAAAATTTTCCATTATTACAACTTAGGAAAATTCAGTAGATAACATGGGCATGTTTTCGTAATACTCGTACGATGAACTGCTGTAACAAAAATATTGAAATCATACCTGTACAGTTCCCATTATATTATATGGTTAAATTGCACTGATATTAGTAAATATTCAATTATATTGCATTATTGCACTGATATCAGTGAATATACAATTATATTGCATTATTGCACTGATATCAGTGAATATTCAATTATATTGCATTATTGCACTGATATCAGTGAATATTAATAATAATAATAATAATAATAGACTTTATTTCATGAGGGTAACACAATTAGTACAAAACTAATCTCCCTTGCGGCCCTCAATTATTTACAAATATTAACAGTTGTACAGATACATAAAAAATTGAAATTCTCACACATAAATTGAAACTCTCACACATCTCTACCAACAAACAAAATTACACAAAATTGGTCAAACAACGTCGTGACTTATTCTTCAGCAATAAACAAAAGTCACCTACGTGTTTGACCAATAGTGAAAATGATAAAATACAATGTGAAAAAAGAAGTAAATGTACAAATATTACACATGCATTCAAACAAACATGAGGAGCACAAATGAATGACAAAAACTAAAAACAAGTGAAATGTATGAATAAAAGGCAAAAAGAATGATAAACAAATTATAAACACAAACATAATATGAATGGACCAATATACATTAATTAACCATCATCCATTTAATACATCTAGAATGGAAAGATTCGACAGAAGGAGCATTTTTTACACTGGTTTGGAGACAACTCCAAATAACTGGGCCTGAAAAAGCTAAACTGCCTTTGTATAATTCAGTATTTGGTTTTGGTAGCAAGAAGTTGTTTGCAGTCATAGATCTTAATACATGTGAATCATTGACATTAACATTAGCTTGTCGTTTGGTAAACATTTCACTGATATATTCAGGGGTTAAATTGTTGGAAACTTTATACATAAATTTTGCTTTTCTGAAAAATACTCTTTCTGTCACAGTCATAATTTTTATTTCATTCATAGACTGATGAATATTTTCTACATTATTGTCCAAAATTACTCTACAAGCTCTCCTTTGAAGTCTTTCAATTTGCATTAAATTGTTTTTACATGTACTTCCCCAAACAATATTTGCATAGTCAAGATGAGGTTGAATATAACTTTTGTAATACATCAGTCTATGTTCTTTAGATAAATAACGCTTTATTTTAGAAAGCAGCCAAATGTTTGTTGACATTTTCCTTGTAACTTTTCTAACATGTTCCCCCCATAATAGATTATTATCAATTTCTACTCCTAATACTTTTTCTTTCTGTACATTTGATAATTTAATATCATTAAGTAATATTTGAATATTGTCATCAATATTCCTTCTTCTTTGCCTTGTAGTAATCAACATTGCTTTTGTCTTGTCAATATTAATTACCATTCCATTTTTCCTACACCATGAGGCTATTTCTAAAACAGCTTTCTGCAATTTTCTTTCTATCTCTTCCTTTGACCTACTAATTTCATAAACAGTCGCGTCATCAGCATAAAGATCAATCAATGCATTAGTGTGTAAAGGAAGATCGTTAATAAAAAGCAGAAACAAAAGTGGCCCTAAAATAGATCCTTGGGGCACCCCATGTATAACAGACTTTTTGGCTGACATCATGTTCTTGAAAGATACCTTTTGTGTTCTATCTGATAAATAGGACCTAAACCAATTCAGACAAGTGTGATTTAATTTGTATAATTCTAGTTTCTTAAGCAAAATCTCATGATCTACTAAGTCAAAAGCTTTACGAAAATCTACCAATACTACTCCCACTAATTCACCCCTGTCCAGTGCCTTGAGCCATTTATCAACCATATAGAGTAAAGCTGTCTCACAAGAATGTTTTGGTCTGAAACCTGACTGTGTACTATACAGTAATTTGTACTGCTCAAGAAAGGCTAACAAAGACTCATGTACATGTTTTTCAAACAGCTTGGAGAGAACAGGAAGTATGGAAATTGGTCTAAAATTGTTAAGGTCATTGGTAGGCCCTCCTTTATGCAAGGGTTTGACCTTAGCCTCTTTCCATTTGTCAGGAAAGGACCCTCTTCTTATGCTCAGGTTACATATAAATGCCAAACTTTCAGCAATGAAAGGTGATGCCAATTTCAAAAGTCTTGGACCTATTTCATCAGTCCCTGTAGACTTCTTTACATCTAAATCCTTTAGGTATTTTAGAACTTTATCCGTGGTTATGAAAGGTATGTCAAAGGAAACATCTTCAGGAATCCTTTCATTGCAATAATCCCTAAGTTTATCATGATTAGATTCTTCAATGGGTTCCTTTATATTTTCAGCCACATTTACAAAAAAATTATTAAATGCATTTGCCATGTCTTCTGGCTCATCAATTTCTTGTTCGCCAATTTTTACTGAGTTTGTGCAGTTTGATGAGTCAGACTTTTGCTTGCCTGCACCAAGCTCACTAAAAATTTTCCAAATTGTAGTGGGTTGATTTTTTCCCTCTTCTATCAATTTTTCATAATTGTTCTTTTTAGCTTTCTTGATGAGATTAACTACATTATTTCTCCACACTCTGTATTGGGTCATGTCTCCTATTGCTTTGTAATGATCTCTTGTTTTTATGCTGTCAATAATTTCAGGTGTTAGCCAATCTGGCTGTTTGACATTCTTAACTCTGTGTTGCTTTAACGGCACATGCTTATCAATAATGTCAGAAAATAAAGAATACCAGGTATCAAGAGCATCATCAACAGTATCGAATACCTTAATAACATCCCAAGGAACAGAATTTAAATCTTCATTAAATTTCAAAACATCAAAATTTTTAAATGATCTATACCTAATTGTGTTATGACATGATTTAGGAGCATGGCTATTTACTTTCCTCGTTAAGAAAATAGGATAATGGTCACTTAACCCTATTTTAGGGACATCTAGAAACTGTATATTTTCTGAAAAATTTGAGTAAACATGATCTAACAGAGTTGCACTGGCATTTGGAACGACACGGGTGGGCTCATTTACATGTTGGGTTAATCCAAGTGAAATAATATAGTCAAGCCATTGATTCTTAATTTGGGGATTTAACAAATCTCTATTAAAATCGCCTAGCAAGAAAATTTCTTTATCTTCAGCAATTGCTGTTTCAATCTGCTCATCAAATGTATCATTCCAAGATATATTTGAAACAGGGTTCCTGTAAAAATGCCCAACTAGAAAAGACTTACTACTTTTGGGATAAATTTCAATCCAAATACTTTCAAAAAGCTCGTTTTCCAAGTCCTTTCTACGAGAAAAGGAAACATCACTTCTAACATACACAATAAGTCCTCCAGATCCTTGCTTTTTGTCTTTTCGTACACACTGAAAGTTTTGAATGTTTATAAAAGAATCTGGTATGTCATCGCCAAGCTTACTCTCACTCACACCTAAAACACTAATGTTATTTTCTTTGGAATGCAACATAATTTTAATTTGATCTATTTTCTGTCCTGCACGAATACCTCTTATATTAAGATGACCTATACGCATTCCTTTACCTCTTAATCTTAAATTCATTATATTGCTACGGGCCGGCAAGGGAGGCACATTATCATCATGCACAGAATCACATATGGTTGAAACATTATATAGACTGTCAGAACATGAGTCACTTTCAACTAAAGTATTTTTTTCATATGTATTATTCTTACAGTTTGTTGAATTAGTACTTGTAGTATTGTTCTTTTCTGATTTGTTCAAAGTCTGTATGCTGCTATTCAAGGAACTGACTACATCTTCAGCCTGTTCAAAGACACACTCACAGGAGTATTTATTACAGTCACTGCAAATAGATTGAAGTAGTGAATAAGCATTTAAGGATTCAAACTCAGAGGCGTCATTGCCTAGTCCCTATGTGCTTGGACATTTTGACTGTTTATGTCCTAATAGTCCACACAAATGACACTTTATCTGTGTTTTGTGCTTGCATTCAAATGTTGCGTGGTTGGTTTCTCCACATTTGGCACAGCTACGGTTGGTAGATCTTCTTCCCCCTGTTGACTGTTGTGTCTGTACTTGTGATCTTTGTGCTCTTAGCCCTCTATTCCGTTGATCATGATTACGCTGTCCTCTTTGGGTACCCAGTGGTCTTCCATACACACATTTTTGGAAATCATGCACCAAGCTAATAGTGTCAGATGACTTTTCAATGCTGTCTAGTAGCCGGCGTATCCCTGCCGGTGACAAGTGAATTCTGTCCTTGCCATAGTATCTGTAGACAGGATTTCCATCAGTGTCACAAAAATATTGTTCCATGTCTACAATACTGGTCTTATGCTCCACGCTAAGTGTCTTGATTATGTCGTTGAAGTCTGTGACATCACAGTCTTGACGGGGACACGCTGTACACAGCACAATCAAGCAATCAGGATTAGCATTCTTGATGAGCTGGATCAGTTGGTCATATTTGTCCTCTGCCCATTCAATGTCAGAGCCATTGGACACATCATTTCCTCCTACTGATATGATGACAGTATCAAAGTTCTTTAAGTTGTACACAGATAACTGATCAGTGACAGTTTCAACGGTACCACCCGAAATCCCATTACAATGCACATATGTCTTAAGTCCTTTAGGATTGATTCCCTTTATTATGGAGTCACCAATAATAAGAGTTTTAGCTTTGGTTTGCTTCTTGCTCTTTTCTTTTGAGTTAGTTTGTTGATTTTTTCCACTGAGTCTTTTTGGTTGTGGTGTGGACTTGGGCAATGATGGAGTTTGGGCATTGTTTTGATTTTGTCTTCTATTTTGGTTTACACTATGTCTGCCTGCTGAACCACTTTCCATGGAAGATACTGATATTGTCCTTGCCCTTACAGGAGATGGAGGTGGTGGAGCTTTGTTTTCTCCAGTACTGGCCTTCTTCCCATGTGGTCTCTCCTGTAGCTTTACTACCTCTTCAGTCAAGCTTGTCAGCTGTTCTTGCAGGGTGGTAATCATCTTGGAATGATATGCTAACAATTCCAAGATTACAGCAATCTGGCCCTCCATGGGGGTTCCTTGATGTTTGGATGTCTCTGTTGGTGGTACTGCTGGTCCAGAAGTTGTGCTTGGCCTGGTAACCATGGGGGTGCTAGTCATCTGTGGGTTGGAACTGGTGTTGATTATACTGTTCTGTAAGTCAACACTGAAGTTCTGCAGGAATCTTCCAAACAATGTAGCAGAAATTCTCTTAAAAGTTATGTCCTTCCAGAGTTTGTGTCCAGGGCCCGAAATTTCTATTGCCTTTTCTGCCTCAATCACTTTAATTGACACTTTCCTGCCTTGAATGTGAGATGTCACTGTGAACGTGTTTTCAATCTTCCATGATGAACAGTCAAATTCATTCTCTAGCATACCCATAAAGTCCTTGAATAAGACAGGAATGCTGAATTTGATGACAACTTTCTGTTGAGAAAGTGAAACATGGTATAAATGGCCTTCAACTCTGTCAACAATAGAATTGTCCACTTCAAATGATGAAATTCCTGTAGATGGATCAGATGAAGAATTTCCATTCATGGCATGTGATTCTTCCATTGAGCTGAATACACTATCACTGATTGATTCTGATCCCATTTTGAAGGTTTAAATTTCAAACACAGACTGAGAAATTTTCTAACACTTAATTACTGGTAATCACAGAGATTTATCACTTTCTTATATTCCACATTCAGAATAAAAGAATCACACTAATTTTTCAATATTCAATTATGCTGAATATTGCACTGATATCAGTGAATATTCAATTATATTGTGTTATTGCACTGATATCAGTGAATATTCAATAATATTGTGTTATTGCACTGATATCGGTGAATATTCAATTATATTGAGTTATTGTACTGATATCAGTGAACATTTAATCAAAGAATCTGAATTTGTGAGCCTATGTAGATATCACATTAAGTGACATTATATTCACTGATTTCAGTAAAAAAAACAACCCAAAAACAACCTTTTATCATCAATCTAATTTTTTAAAGCAATTTCTTGTAGTATAACATTAAAAGTAATTTTCAAATTTTTGCACTTTGAACTGGTACATTTTCCCGCAACATTATGTAGCTGCAATATACAAGGCAATCCGAGCAAGTGTATATGGAGTGAAATCTGCACAATAAGGCTTGTTACTCATTTTTAATCATTTATCATTTTTAGCTATAATGATGATAATAATAAATATGATTTTGTTAAGAGTGAAGCATTTTTATAACAATTGACTCCTCCGCCAGCAAGGTATAGCCACGCCCACCCCTATTTCCTTAGACAAACATTGTGTTTTTGCACCTACATTTACCTGTAAAAAGCACGTGTTGGTTTGTTTTTCTAATCCACGTGTTGTCTAATCGTCATTGACCGTTAGCTAATGTGCTGATTTGAATGGTCAATATAAAATAAATATTAATGATGGGTGGTTTGACAGAGGACTCAATTACTTTCACAGTTGTCCAATTTATTTCCCCATCAGGATAACATGATTGTGAAATTAAAACTCCCTTCAAACCCACTTTTAAATCGGGTGTACAAGGGTACACAATTTTTCTTATTTCTGATCCAAAACGTTTCTCATTAGAACTGCTTCACTGAGGTGGATCCTATTTGTCTCTACTATCAATGTTTTGAACACAAAATACTTGTAAGTAAATGAGCCTCCAACAATTTGGATTTCCGACCAGGTCCAACACAAATCAGGCTGTACGGTCACAGCATTAAGCTAGAAGCTTGAAACTTTGGATATATGTAGTAGAGGAATAGTACTATCCGTGTGGCCAAAACAAAGATGCTGATCAGCTGTGCAGTTACTGCACAGCTGATCTGCGTCTTTTTTTTTTCGCATATGCAAATTGTTGGTTTTCTCATGTGAAGGCTCATATATTAAAATATCAAATATTTTTCAATGGAAAATTATCATTTTTTAAGGATGAAAAAGGTCCTGTGTATTAAATAGGCATGTTTTCGTAATGTACAGGAATATAACAATACGAAAACAAACCCATGTAATATACAGATTTTTCTTAAGTTGTAAAACTTGAAAAATTTTGTAGAAAACTTTTGTTATTTTTCTTACTTTTGTTCAAAACATAGATTGTGGGTACATGTTAGAACCAACAAAGTGGTTCTAACGAGTACCATAATCTATGTTTTGGAGCAAAAATAAGAAACAAAGGTTTGCCCCTGCATACCCCAGTTTTACTATATAAAAGTGGGGTATAAGGGAGTATACATAGCACGGACATCTTATCGTGATGGATACATACCCGATGATCCTTTACCCCCATCGTCCAGCTTCCTGCAAAATAAAGTTGAAACATTTGAGCCATGAGAAAAACTGTCTTTGGGGTTGCCAACCAGGTCCGACACAATCGGCCTGTACAGTCATAGAAGAAGGCTTGAAATTTTGGATTTATGTAGAAGAATTAAGAATTGTATTAACTGTCTAGCAAAATCAAAGGCGCTGATCAGCTTGCAGTTTCTGCAAAGCTGATCTGCGTCATTGTTTTTTTGCATATGCAAAAATCTGATTTTTCATGACACAACTCATTTGTAGTAGAGTATTTACAGTCGCTTTTTATTTTTTTTTATTTTTAAAATAAAATTTATTTTTTGTTGCTTTACAGGTTATTGCACTCATATCGAGACTAGCCAACTCAGACGGTGGAGTGTAATCCGACCGGGGAGCATGGTGGCCTTTAGCCTTTAGTGTGCCAGATCATGATTGAGAGGTCTAAGGTTCAATTTCCACTCATGTTTGGTTGTGGCCTTTTCGAATGAGCCCTGCCATGAGAAAACCGGATTTTTGCCTTTGCAAAAACAAAGGCGCAAATCAGCTAGCTGTGCAGTAACTGCACAGATGATCAGCCTCTTTGTTTTCGCTACACCAATAGTACATTTCCTCCTCTACTTATAACCAAAATTTCAAGAATCTATCTTTCTTCTGTGCGTGTATAGGCCAGTTTTTGTTTGACCTGGTCAGAAATCCCAAAGAACGGTTTTCTCACGTCGTTGCTCAAATGTTCACTGATGATGATGCTAATCGTTTGATGTAACATGTAAAATTTAAGCAAATATCCAAAGAAATTAAGGCTAAAGTTCACTGGGATAGATCATAGGTGCAACAAGTCTAAACCACCAGTGAATATCTACACCATCACTTTTTTTTGCACTTATGAGGCCAATTTGCCCAGAAATTTTACGGCCTCGTCACACATAAGCAAAAATCCCTCGACGTAGACTTGTGTAGACTAATTTGGGTTTTATTTCAAAAAGGGGTTCGTGTTTGTTTGATATATTGCTTTACATCCCTTTCAAGCTCTAACGTTCCCACATGACCATAGCTGTTGACTGGAACGTAAAGCATTAAATCAATCAAACAAAAACTATTTTTCGCAATAAAACGCAAGTCTGTGTCCGTCAAGCGATTTTCGCTTAGGTGTGACGACTCCTTAAGGTATTGAGTACTGACAAAAATATTTGAGCCGCGCCATGAGAAAACTGGACTTTTGCCTATGCGAACACAAAGGCGCAGATCAGCTGTGCAGTAACTGCACAGCTGATCAGCGTCTTTGTTTTCGCTACTTGGATAAAACAATCCCTCTTCTTCTTGAATCCGAAATTTCAAGCTTCTAGCCATCCTCTTGGCTGCACGGACCGGTTTGTGTCGGACCTGGTCGGAAACCCCGAAGACAGGTTTTCTTGCGTCACGGCTCATTTGAATCTGCATATAAAGGTCTACCATGGCATGTTAAAGTGAAACAAAACCACATATCACTCTCGTGATTCAAAACAAAACATGCAATCATGCAAGGTGATTTTATGCCTATAATATGGGGGAAAATGATTTTTTTTTATACAAATGAAACACTAAAACTGATAATATGAGCCGTATCATGGGAAAACCAACATTTTGCATATGCAAAAACATAGGCGCAGTTCAGCTGACTGAGCAGTAACTGCACAGCTGATCAATGCCTTTGTTTTCGCTACACAGACTAGTAAAATCTCTCTTCTTTTTAAATCCGAAATTTCAAGCTTCTAATCATCTTCTGTGGCTGCACCAACCAGTTTGTGTCTGACCTGTTCGGAAACCACAATGTTGGTTTGCTCATGAGGGGGCTCATATGTTGTGTAAAAAAGAAACACAAAGGCAAAATTTCCCATAACCATTGGAAGTTAGAAAGTGGAATTTCTTTCCTTATTTTTTAATTTATTTTTTTTTCATTTGCATTAAAATTTTACTCCAATTTTTCAGAATTATAGTTTTAAAGACAACCCGCTGTGACAAAAAACTGCCTGTCTAAAATCTAGAAGCTTCATCTAAACTTATTCTAGAAGCTCAATTTATAGCATCTTTAAAAGCTTAGTCTCCTCATTTCTTCTAGCAGAGCTTATTCTGGTATGAGCCATCGCTCCAAAAAACCCAACAATTTGGGTTTCCGACTAGGTCAGACACAAACCAGCCTGTACAGTCATAGAAGCAGGCTAGAAGCTTGAGATTTTGGATTAAAGAAGAAGGGAAATTGTACTATCGGTGTAGCGAAAACAAAGGCACTGATCAGCTTTGCAGTTACTGCGAAGCTGGTCTGCACCTTCGTTTTTGCATATGCAGATTGTTGGTTTTCTGATGCAGCCGCTCAATTATTAAAGGCTAAGTCTAAGCTATAATATAAGAAGTTTTAATATTCGGAGCCTTTTTATGTGCCAACCATTTTGTAACCACACCCTTCCCTGCACAGATGGCCTGCTACCCCACATCAGGGCACATCCTATTTATTATTATATTATATTTATATTAAGTTATTGTCATTGAAAGGTTTTCACATGATGAGGCTCAATAAAAGAAGACAAAAAGGCACCGTGTTTCCAGCACCACCAGTGCAGACTGAGAACAGTTTGAAAGAAATCTCCACTTGCTAAAGGCAGACAACTCTAGATGACAAAACATTTAACCTTGGAATGCGAGACGCTCGTGTATTTGGTGACCGAGATTTCCTACAAAAGCCTTCACTAGATTAGTTTCCTCCTACATTTAGCCCATATTTGACGAATGGATTTTCCCATCATTATCATTTGGGCGAGTCCACTTCAATTCTTAGGGGCATCAGGTGTAATTTTTACATTTTATTCAATTTTTCGATAAAAATTGTATTAGCAAACAGAATAGCCCCAGATGGGACGCCGCGTTCTGCGGCGTCACATCTGGGGCTATTCTGTTTGCCTATGTCCCATAAATGAATTAACATACAGATCAATGCCATCTTTCAGGTAGATAGGTAAAACCATGTTATTTAAGAAATGAATTTCATTTTTCTGGTGTTCATGGAGCTATGAACCGCAGTGGGTCGCGTGCAAAGTGAATGAACCCCGAAGGGGTTCATGTAAGCTTTGCTAGCGACCTACTGCGGTTCATAGCTCCATGAACAACAGAAAAATGAATTTCATTGCTTATATTTACATTCATTTCTCTCTATCGCTTGTTGAAAAATCACCAAGGCGGTCACATTCACCAGCAAACAGAGAATCTACACACAGTGTGTGTTCAAACAGCGGAACGGCGTCGACGTTTACAACGTCCAATCAGATTGGCGAGATTCATGTTTTTTGACGTCAAGTTTGGATTACGTCACGTCGCGTGACACAATGTTGTTCATGGAAGTATGAACACAGATGAACATCTAATGGTTCATCTAAGGAGGTTTTAGAAGAATGTAAATATAATGAGGTAACAACTCATCGGGAAAACATGTTCATGCAATGAATACCCCCTTACACCCCACTTTTATATAGCAAAACTGGATATACAGGGGTATATTTTTGCTCCAAAACATAGATTGTGGGTACTCGTTAGAACCGCCTCGGCGAGGCGGTTTTAACGTGTACCCACAGTCTATGTTTTGGCAAAAGTAATAAAAATATCAAAACTTAAGAAAAATCTGTTTATTACATGACTGTTTTCATAATGTGATTTTTATAGCAAATTTATGATTTTGAGACCTAAGTCATGGCATTTTTGTATTGAAACTTGCATAGTTAGGTGCTTTATAATGAGGTTGAACTGAACTTAATACATTTATCATCCCATGAAAAGTGGAATGGCCCAGTCTTATCAATGGGATATAAGTCTATTTGAGTCGCAATGTGAGAAAACCAAGAATGTGGTTTTCGAACAAGTCCGACACCAACCATGCAGCGAAAAGAAAGGTGCTGATGAGCCATGCAGTTACTGCATGGCCGATCTGCATCTTTGTTTTCACCACCTATGCATGATGTTGGTTTCTCATCTGGCGGCTCATTTCATGTTCTAGGGCTGGCAGGAGCACATTTGAGCCGTATCGTGAGAAAACCGGAACTGCGAAGCTGATAAGCGCCTTTGTTTTCGCTACTCCGATAGTACAGTTCTTCTTTTACTTAAATCTGAAATTTCAAGCTTCTAGCTCTTTTCTGTGACTGTACAGGTCGGTTTGTGTAGGACCTGGTCGGAAACCACATTGTTGGTTTTCCCACGAGGCGGCTCAATTTTTATGATCAGACCAATTCACTCCACACAAAATGGATTAACCCATATTTGACAAATGGATTTTCCCATCATTATCAATTGGGTGAGTCCACTTTCATTTTTAGGGTTGTTAGGAGTGATTTTATTTTTTATTTGATTTTTCGATGCAAACAGAATAGCCCCAGATGGGACGCCGCGTTCTGCGGTGTCACATCTGGGGCTATGCTGTTTGCCTATGTCCTACAAAAGGGACGCCAGGCTTAAATGGATTAATGTGTACATGAATGTCACAAATTGTTAGTTTTAAGGGCAACAAAGCAATCTACTATTTCTGTAATTAGTATATACTATATTCATAAAGTTAATTTTCAACCCAAACCTTCTAAAAGCTTCCAAATATGCATGTTTAACTATGTGATGTGTCAAGCATACAAAATATAAGAATTTTAACATAAATCTATTGTGGAAATGCAAAACACGGAAATGCAAAATACAGCAAAACAATATTCTGTAAGTTTGGAAATGTTTGCCAGAACTTACGTTTCGTGAGAACTTGGCTTTGGCTAATATTACTTATTTCTTATTTCATCTATTTATGGCCTTGTCAATTTAAAGTTTGATCTATAATTTTTTAATAGAATGAATGTATCAGCATGTTTTGTTTGTTTGTTTGTTTGAATTGATGCTTTATGTCCCAGTCAACAGCAATGGTCATGTTGGGACGTTGCCTCCATTTTATGGGACTTTTACCCAGCATTAGGATGTCATGACACTCAAAATGTGCTTCATAAATATAACCACCCAACTAAGCCAATAAGGCTTATATGCACGGATGGTTTGACTAAACCACTTTTCCTGGGCAGACTCAGACATGAGCGGTTAACCAGTAATCAGATGGTCGGTCAGTAGATTAGAAGCTTTGACTGGAGGCACAAGCAGCTCATCTATTTCTCCAAGGCCTCAATGGACGGGGACCCATATTCCCACCAGACCACAGCAAGAATACAAGTGCGCAAATTCAAGGATATGTAAATAATTTTGATACAAAAAATGTGAATAAAAGTTCTTAAAGCTTGCATGATTTTTTATTTTTTTTATTTTTATTTTTTTTTTTTTGATCCAGTATAACAACCCTTTCAAGATTATATCAGCTCATATGAGATGGGCCAATCAGTACGTGGGGCAAAAACAGAGAACCCCAAGACACCCACAAGCAGAACATGGCTTGTCTCACATGTGCCCTATGTGAGGCTAGCACCCACACCTGACACAGTGGTGAGATGATCGAATGGTTAAGCGCGGTACTCTTAACCACTCGGCCATGAGAGCCCGTCTTATGAAAATTTAAGAACTTACAATATTGAAATATTGTTGTGCTTATGACAGCCATAGAATGGATACAATCATATATACATGAGCCGCGTCATGAGAAAACCAACAAAGTGGTTTTCAAACAGGAAATCGAGCTGTACAAGTAAAGAAGATGGCCAGAGGCTGGAAATTTTCGATTTAGAAAGTAGAGGAATTGTACTATCCATGCAGCGAAAACAAAGGCACTGATCAGCTTCACAGTACTGCGAAGCTGATCTGCGCCTTAAAATGTTTTCACATAGGCAAAAAGTTGCTTTTCTCATGACGAGGCTCAATTATACTAGAAAAAGGATAATTGATGATAATTAAGGGATAATTTTGCTCATTTCTTCATAAAACCTGATGTGAGTACTCAAAAGAAACACCTCGGTCAAAGAGATCACAATGAGCACCCATAACATAGATTTTTATGAAAAAGTGGGCAAAAGATAACCAATCATCATCAAATGCACACTTCATCTGGTTTCATCAAGTCCGTAAAATGTATACCCATTACACCATACTTTCATATTAGTAAAACTGTATGGGTGTACATGGGGTACATGAACTTTTCTATGACATCTATGACCTACTTTTGCTTCAAAACATAGACTGTGGGTACTTGTTAGAACCGCCTCAGTGAGGCAGTTGTAACATGTACCAACAATCTATATTTTGAGCAAAAATATAAGACTTCCAATTTTTACAGTGCAAGAAAAATAAACATATTGCATGTTGTGTTTTCTTAATGTACCTGGGTGGACTGGGGCTTGCCGGCCTGGCTGTTGGGGACAATAGTTTATCCTCTACGCTGTGTTTCACCCCCTCCACGCTCAGTTGCAGTTCCTCGTTCTTACTCTCCAGCTCCGATACAACTTTCTGCAGGTCTGACATAGCCTCGTTTCTGGGGGAAAAATGATTCAGCTTTACATCCCTTTCGGGGTGATTTCATTGAAAGAATCATACAATAAATTTTGATTGAATACTGTGCAATACACTTCAATTTATCCCTTGCACTTCAATGTAACAAGAACTCCGCGGAGGTCGATATCGCACCTGCATCGGGCAAAATAACTAAAACATGAAACATAGGTCAAGGGCACCAGGTCAAGGTGTGTTCTGAAAGGGTATGTCAAGGACAATTACTATGCTAGGTTTCAAACTTGCAGCTATCACAGGTGCAGAGAAAACCAAACTTTGACGTAAAGATTAACAAAGTCAATGGACCATGAAATATAGGTCAAGGGCACTGGGTCAACGTGCATGCTTGAAGGGCATGTCAAGGACAATTACTATGCTTGGTTTCACACTCGCAGCTATGACAGATGCAGAAAAAAAACAAACTTTGACATGAAAATTAAGAAAGTCGACAGACCATGAAATATAGGTTAAGGTCAGTGGGTCAAGGTGTTTGCTTGAAGGGTATGTCAAGGACAATAACAATGCAAGGTTTGAGACTCGCAGCTATCACTGATGTCGAGAAAACTAAACTTCGACGTAAAATTTGCAAAAGTCAATGGACCATGAAATATAGGTCAAGGTCATTGGGTCAAGGTGTGTGCTTGAAGGGTATGTCAAGGACAATAACTATGTAAGGTTTGAGACTGGCAGCTATCACTGATGTCGAGAAAACTAAACTTCGACGTAAAATTTGCCAAAGTCAGTAGACCATGAAATATAGGTCAAGGTCAGCGGGTCAAGGTGCGTGCTTGAAGGGTATGTCAAGGACAATTACTATGCAAGGTTTGAGACTCGCAGCTATCACTGATGTTGAGAAAACTAAACTTCGACGTAAAATTTGCCAAAGTCAGTGGACCATGAAATACAGGTCAAGGTCAGCGGGTCAAGGTGCCTGCTTGAAGTGTACCTCAAGGACAATTACTATGCAAGGTTTGAGACTCGCAGCTATCATTGATGCTAAGAAAACTAAACTTCGACGTAAAATTTGCCAAAGTCAGTGGACCGTGAAATATAGGTCAAGGTCAGCAGGTAAAGGTGCGTGCTTGAAGGGCATGTCAAGGACAATTACTATGCAAGGTTTGAGACTCGCAGCTATCACTGATGTTGATATAACTAAACTTCGACGTAAAATCTGTCAAAGTCAGTGGACCGTGAAATATAGGTCAAGGTCAGCGGGTCAAGGTGCGTGCTTGAAGGGTACGTCAAGGACAATAACTATGCAAGGTTTGAGACTCACAGCTATCATTGATGTCGAGAAAACTTAACTTCGACGTAAATGTTGACAGACGGACGGACGAACGAACGAACGAACGGACGGACGGACGGACGGACAGAAATTTGGACTCCTATATCGCACCCTGCTATAAGCAGGTGCGATAAAAATACATGCAGTTATACCAATCTGATAAATGGTTAGAGCGCCCGCTTCGGGAGCGGGAGGTCGTGGGTTCGAACCAAGGCCAGGTCATACCAAAGACTTTAAAAATGGTACCAGTGGCTACCTTGCACCAGTATAAGGCTAGCATTGGGAAATGCCTGTCATGTTGGTGACTAATGTTCACCCTGACTTGATAAAGGCAAACCGCCCATCAGGGGTGAGCACATTTTTTAGATAAACTTAAAATATAGCCACCCAAGCTTTGATTTGTCTAACATTTATAAAACCTAGCTAAAGTTGAGTAGTTAAATTTCTACACATACTTGTATTTGATCTGATCTTTGGAAGTTCTGAGCTGGTTCTCGAGTGTCTCTATGGCGTGATCTTTACTCTCTATGACGCCCATCAGCTTGTGGAGCTCCTCTCTCATCTGGTGTAGCTCCGTACCAACGTCGTCAAGAGATTCCTGAATTTGAGATTACGAAAACTTGCCCATGCAATAAACAGAGATTTTTTAGCTTTAAAAATTGAAAATTTTCAGCTGAAAAATTTTGATATTTTTGCTCAAAACATAGATTGTGGGTACACGTTAGAACCGCCTCGGTGAGGCGGTTCTAACGAGTACCCACAATCTATGTTTTGAAGCCAAAATAAGAAAAATAGGTATACACTTGCATACCCCAGTTTTACTGCATAAAAGTGGGGTTTAAGGGGGTATTGATTGCATGGACATGTTTTCCTGATGGAATAGAACAGTAAACTAGATACTTTTTGATGAATTCTCCATAAAATCCTAACACAACATAGTGTTCTTATAAAGAAATATGCAAAATAATCACTAAATATGAACCCATATAATGATGAGTCCACACTAATTTTAGGGGCATCAGGAGTGATTCTGAATTCTTATTTCGTTTTTTTTCGATGAAATTCCTCCAAGTAAACGGCTGGGGCAAAAAGGTGATTAGCACATTTTTCACCAGTTACATAAATATCACCATATACATGTACTTCCTTTATCTATCTAACCCTCAGATATTTGCCACCACATTCGAGAATCTTTAATCAGTACAACACAAACTGGGCTGTACAGCCACAGAAGATGGCTAGAGGCTTGAAATTTTTGAACAGGGATTGCAAGATCCATGGAACTTAACAATGGAACTGGTCGTAATATATTGGAAAAAAGCAGAAAATCCACTGATTAGCCTGTAAAAATAAAGGTAAATATCAACTCAACACCAAAGGACTGTCCTTTCATAAATTTTCAAATTGCTACAAATTTCAGTACACAATATTTCAATATACATGTACATGTATAATTGTTTAGTATTGCAACTGGTGCAGGCTTGAAGGAAATGTTATAAAAACAAACAAAACACACACACAAACTGAGTTTAAAAGACGATCTCAGACCATAGTCTAGTCCCAGAAGGTGTTATATTGTGCATGCTTCAGCTAGTTTTTGAAGCTGATCGAAAGGTGTTTGGTAGATGTCTAGTGTTCTAGTAAATATCACGGCGTCCATAGGCAGACGTCTTCTATTTTTTAATCTCAAGACAAAAAAGAAAAATTATTTCAATAGTTGAATGGCATGGGAAAATATATTCAAGCATCAAAGAAACAAGAAAAGTACCAAATAAAAAAAACTGATGCTATGTTGATTGATTTAGTGTACCTTCAACACTGGCAGCCATATTTGTTCTGGCGAAAGCACAAGCAGACCATAGTCATATAGTTTCAGATTGAAGTCGCTCTTTATAAATTTTCACAGCATTTTAAGAACATTGTCTTAAATCATTAAACTAAGTGTTAGTAAAACTCAATAGTGCATATACCCTGTACATGTATATAGGTCAAAAAATAAGAGCAATGCTAAGAAAAGTGGTCAGACTTGTTTGTTTGGGTTAAGGCTCAGTATGTGTCCCTGTTGAGATGGTGGACGGGTAGTTGTGTCCTGCTTTAGGACAAAACCTGGTCCCAAGGTTATAAAAACCTTTTAATGCTCAGCTCAGCTGAGACAAAAATTTATCTTGCTAATAAATGTTAATTGTTGGCATTTTAACATTTATTAGCAGGATAAATCACAAGCTTTTGTGATCTAAACACAAAATTTCCAATGATTTTCACTACTAAGTTCAATATTTATGAGGAAATGAAATTTCATGCTCAGCTGAGTATGGGCATGAAAAAAGTTTTATTACCTCGAGGCCTGGTGCCAATTGGCTTCAAACTTTGGGGATCTCTCAATTCAGAGTACTAAACTTTACCGATAGCGAAAAGTAGCCTCAAGTGTTAATATTTTTTTCACAAATTGAAATTGTTAGAATAAAAGAAGGCGACCCCATCACCGTTTTATACATACTAGATCAAGATGCTGGAAGGCACAAACAAACATAAACCGTTACACATGATCACTAATGTAAGCTGAAAATTATTTTGTTTTTTGTCTGATTGAATGGTTGCTATATGCAGTCAACACATAGCTAAAAATGTCATTTCAGTAAGTGGTGAAAGAAACATGCATTAAGTACGCCTCTGTTAGGCTTGACCAGGGAAATTGGGGCTAGGATTTATTGACCACCCCAATATGAATTGGACATACTATCGATTGAGCTATTGAGCCCAATATTTTTTCATCTGCTACTCTAGCCAAACTGCATAACAGCTAGCAGTATGTGAGTTTGGAATAATTGCCATTAGAGCCGCCTCATGGGAAAACCAACAATCTGCATATGCGAAACCAAAGGCGCAGATCAGCTTCGCGGTAACCACGAAGCTGATCAGCGCCTTTGTTTTCGCTACTCAGATAGTACAATTCCTCCTCTACTTAACTCCAAAATTTCAAGCTTCTAGCCTGCTTCTGTAGCTGTACAGGTCGGTTTATGTCGGACCTGTTCGGAAACCACATTGTTGGTTTTCCCACGAGGCGGCTCATTATAATACTCTATACTCCCTTATTCCCCAGTTTTAGTTCAATGTACAAGGGTCATCCAATAAGTTCTGACAATGGCCTCATAAAACAAATCTATTACCCTAAGGTTTGATTCAGTTACGTTTCTATGTACCTGCATATGTATGGACCGACAACGCCTGGAAAAATATTAATCAGGCTGAGACTACAGCGGTTGCTAGGCAACTACAGCGGTTGCTAGGCAACTAAAGACCAGGAGTAAAAGGCCATGGCTACGACATTATAAGCCATTTTCATGGCCAAATTTCGCGGACATAGAAATTGTTACAATATTGAATCAGATTGTGATAGAGACTTCATAGTGGTACACACACCAGTAGGCAACATCCACGGTCACATTTGATTAACAAAATAATTTTGATTTTATACACAGTTTAGGAGATATGAGACCATTGTCAGAACCTATTGGATGACCCTTGTACATGTATTTTGTTGACTTCACCAAAATTTCTTTCGCGGCTATTCAATTTCAAGATTTTGTTGCCAAGTTGATTTTCACTGTTTTTCATGGTGAATAATAAAGTTTGTAAAACAAATTTATACTTCTGTTGAAAATAATTAATTCATGAAAATAAATCAGTTTACAGTATATTTTTACCAAATTTTTGGTGTTCGTTTTTCTGTGTACCCATAATCTATAGTTTGAGCAAAGACATTACATCTGTATTATAAAAAAAAATGTCTTTTTAATAACCGAAAAAAAAAAAAAAAAAAAAAAAAAACACCTTGTTAATCATTTTGGCATTCTTTTAATTTTGGCATCCTATTAATCATTTGAGCTGCGTCATGAGAAAAACAGTCTTCAGGGTTTTCGACCAGATCTGACACAAACTGTCAGAATAAGGCTAGAAACTTGAAATTTTGGATTTAAGAAGAAGAGAAATTATACTATTCAGCTTCGAAGTAACTGCGAAGCTGATCTGCGCCTTTGTTTTCGTATAGGTGAAAATCTCGTTTTCTCATGACAAGGCTCATTCACTTTTATCAATTCTCCATAAAAGCTTGGAAATACTCATCAGAAACTAATTGAGCCGCGTCACAAGAAAACCGGATTTTTGCCTATGCGAAAACAAAGGCGCAGATCAGCTTCGCAGTAACTGCGAAGCTGATCAGCGCCTTTGTTTTCGCTACACGGATAGTACACTTTCTCTTCTTATTAAATCCGAAATTTCAAGCTTCTATGCTGCTTCTGGGACTGTACATGTCGGTTTGTGTCAGACCTGGTCCGAAACCCCGAAGACCGGTTTTCTCGCGTCGCGGCTCAATTTGTGGCATTCTACTTCTCTATCCTGTTGCATTTGAGCCTGTGCATGAGAAAACCAACAATTTGGGGTTCCGACCAGGTCTGACACAAACCGGGCTGTACAACCACAGAAGATGGCTAGAGGCTTGAAATTTTGTATTTAAGTAGAAGAGGGATTGTACTATCCGTGTAGCGAAAACAAAGGCGCTGATCAGCTTCGCGGTTACCGCGAAGCTGATCTGAGGCTTTGTTTTCGCCTAGGCAAATTGTTGTTTTTCTCATGCACAGGCTCATTCCAAAATGGTTCGGTACCAATCTTCTATGGGGCCCTCTGCTTTTTCACAAATTGTGGCTGTATGGAGCCTGTTTTACCGTAAAAATTCTATAAAACGCCCATATTCTAATAAGCGCCCATCCCCCTATTTGGATGCCCCAAATGGTCATTTTATCTGCGAGTTTTGGAATTCTAGGAACCTCTAATTAATGTCCACTTTGAAAATGTTGGGAAAAATCCTATATTTTTAAGCAATAAGTTTCAAACTTTGCTCTTAAACCATATAACACACAAGTCAATTTTCTCTCTTGTAGTCCAAATAAATGGCAATTATAAACAAAAGTCCTGTCTGGGGTAGATCGAGGATTACCAATAATTTTAAATCCTATATATACCTATAGGACTTACGGCTTATCAGTTACTAGCATCTAGTAAAAATACATGAAGAATAGGGAAAATCCCGCCCACTTTTTCGTGGCGTGAGTCTCTATGGTATATATGAATGCTAGAGCGTTGCCGAACAGGGTAGCCTCCAATAAACACCCATACCCTTTTATAGAAAATGCATTGTTTATGATAAACGCCGGGGCGTCTGATAGTATTTTTACGCAGGCTGTCAACCAAGTCTTCTAAAAAATATAGGAGTTTATATAGGAAATTTTTCTGAGAAATATAGGAGGTTTTAGCTTATTTTGAGGACAAAAATAGGAGTTTTCTCTTGAAAATTGCTTCATTCTATGCTCCTATACTAACAATACTTACCTCCAAACTCACTTTTTCCACATTAAATAATGTCTAAAATATCTAGATAAAGTAACCATTCAGTTCCACAGCATCACAATCAAGACAGCTGAAGCATTATGCAGGATGGTGATACTACACAGGCCCATTAGCTAACTCTCACAGAATTAAAGGTTTTTATATGTAAAGGCATTCTTTTGGCAAACGAAAGTCTTTTTCATTGTAAAAAAATATACACAGAGAATAGAGAAAATCAAGGTCAACTTTTTCTCTACTTCCAAACTTAGACCTACTTTTATTTTTCACTGATCATTTATAAAAAGTAGAAAATAGAAAAAAATAATTCTGAAAGAGTGAGTTATCATATTCTTTCTCAAAGGTAAAATAAATGTATGTAACTCCGAATCTTAGCTGAAATTCCAAGGACGGTCCATAATATAGAACAGAATGTAATGTATTTAATAATCTCGTGAAAAAAGGCGGGGTGTGGGGGCCGCCTAGGCCCCCAGAAGCTCTAGTGTACATACCTTTGTCTCCTGTGATCTCAGCTTTTCATGGGATCAATTGTACACTGTACAGTTCCATCAATTTACAACAAAATTAAGGAAGAAAATAGATTTAAAAAAAAGACGCAATATAAAAACATGGCAACTTTGATGGAAACTAGGATATATAATTTATTAATTATTATGAAAATGGGACATGCTTTGGACTTAAAAGTAGCCCTGACTAAGGAGAAGACCATTTATGCACTATATAATATACAGTATGAATATGATTTTATTTGAAAAATAAAGAATGAAGAATAAAAAGGCAGTTTCAGAGCACTACTATTTGCTATATTATATGATCATTCATCGGCAACAAATTTTCCTAAAAATATAGGAAATATTTTACAAACATAGGAGATATTATAGGAATATAGGAGGTGCTTAAAAATATAGGATTTGGACCCAAAATATAGGAGTTTAATAGGAATATAGGAATTGGTTGACAGCCTGTTTTACGGTATATTAGACCTTTTTGCATGATATAACTCAAAATACATAACTTCTCTTTAACTTCCCTTAGGATATCAAAATCAAATGAGCCGCAATGTGAGAAAACATGATTTTCGCATATGGGAAAACAAAGATGCAGATCAGTGCCTTTGTTATTGCTACATGGATAGTACAATCCATCTTCTTGCTATAACTAAAATTTCAAGCTTCTATCCTTCTTTTGTGACTGTACTGGCTGGTTAGTGTCACCCTGAAGACCAATTTTCTAGCACCACAGCTTAAATGAGCCTGTGCGTGAGAAAACCAACAATTTGGGTTCTGACCAGGTCTGACACAAACCAGGCTGTACAGTCGCAGAAGGTGGTTAGAGGCTGGAAATTTTGGATTTAGAAAGTAGAGGAATTGTACTATCCGTATAGCGAAAACAAAGGCGCTGATCAGCTTCGCGGTTTAACCGCGAAGCTGATCTGCGCCTTTGTTTTCGCATATGCAGATTGTTCGTTTTCCCATAAGGCGGCTCATTTTCTAGCAAATCTGTTTTATTCTTACCTTCACTGTGTTTGGCTATGACAAAATTTTGAGACAGAACTACAGACACATATACGTGTATCTTACTATGCTTTTTTGCATGCAACTCTAGATTTTCATAAAGGCATGCTCCGCATGTAAGTTTTATATACCAAATTCTTGAAACAAAGAGACACGTGGACAAAACCAAACGCATGGCAAACGCTTAGTGAGCTTCATATCAGCTTCCTTAAGCCTTCGCGTGAAAAAAAAAAAAAAAAAAAAAAAAATTGGATTTCCGACCAGGTCAGACACAAACCTACCAGTACAGTCACAGAAGCAGGCTAGAAGCCTGGAATTTTTGGATTTAAAAAGAATGTCCGTGTAGCGAAAAGAAAGGTGCTGATCAGCTGGGCCTTTGTTTTCACTATCCGGATAGTAGAATCCCTCTTTTTCTTAAATTCGAAATCTCAATCTTCTAGCCCTTTTCTGTGGCATCACAGACCCATTTGTGTCGCACCTGGTCAGAAACTCTGAGGACCAGTTTTCTTGCGTCGTGACTCATTTGTTGGTTATCATTTGAGCCAGTGAGAGGTTTCTGACCAGGTCTGATACAAACTGGACTGAACAATCACAGAAGGCTAGAGGCTTGAAATTTTGAATTAATTTTATGTATGTACTATCTTAGAGAGAAAACAAAGGCGCTGATCAGCTGAACAGTTTTTGCACAGCTGCTCTGCGCCTTTGTTTTCACTTATGCAAAATTTGTTTTTCTAATGACATGAGTCATTTATGTCTTCATGTAACTCAACTTCTGTTTAAATAAACCAGAAGAAAACCATAACCCTCTCTGAAATTCTCTGTTTAAA
This sequence comes from Rugalucina vietnamica, assembly GCA_964017185.1. NCBI lineage: Eukaryota > Metazoa > Mollusca > Bivalvia > Lucinida > Lucinidae > Rugalucina > Rugalucina vietnamica. The sequence goes on from OZ024876.1 coordinate 36,801,733, forward strand.
TAAGCCTTAAAATCCAGCATAACCCAGCAACATAGAAAAAGTTTCCTACAACCAAAGCTCAGTAATTAGCATATGCAAATGAGATGCAAATGAGTTGTTGACAGTTAAAACTTGTTACCATGGTTATGGGAAGGTAGCGTACAAACCAAGCCAGCGTGTACTTACTCGTAAAGTATTAGGTTTTTTGTTTCGTTCCTCATCTAGATCCTAGCAACCAAAATATTGATTTAACTTTTAGTTTATAAATAATGATGATAAGATGATGCATTTTTTTTGATGTTGATGATCATGAGCAATATGATATTGCAAAGAACAAAATATGTACATGTACATAGTTTCATTTTAAAACTAGAGGACCAACGGACATGTAAACGTTTACCTGAGATGTGGGATATAATTATACCAATAAACTTGTTTGACTATTATGGTCATGGGCAACCTATATTGACCTGTTGTTAAATAGGTCAAGGTCATCAAAGGGTCATAATTTATGTATACATTGTAGTACTCTAGTCCACAATGCTACATGCCAAGTTTTGTTGAAAATGGTCCACCAGTTCCGAAGATGATTTTTGAAGGGTTTTTGCCATATATGGTTATGGCAGCCATTATGGTCATGTGACCTGGATTATTTATGTACACATTGGTTCCCCCTTCCTACAGATGCTTCATATCAAATTTGGCATTGATTGGCCAAGCGGTTTCAAAGAAGAAAATCTTTCAATATTATAATGATATACATGTACATTGCCCAAGGGTGGGGGCAGACCAGTCCTTGGGGTTCAATTTTTTTCAGAATAATATGTCTTCAGTCCATTTACCCAACTCCTTTAAGTTTTTCTCTCCAAATGACATTTTGACAATTTTCCCCATTCAAATGCATGGGCCACCTATGATCCCTAATGCTTCATGCCAAGTTTCAAAATCATAGGCTTTCTAGTTCTGGAGACGAAGATTTTTAAAAGGTTTTTGCTATTATAGCCTTGGGGGCCATCTTGGTCATGTGACCTGGACCATCTATATACACTTTCGTTCCTCCTTCCTAAGGATTATCCATATGAAGTTTGGCTTTGAATTGCCAAGCGGTTTCAGAGAAGAAGATCTTTGAAATTGTGGGCGACGATCAACGATGATGGACGACAGACGGCAATGGAGGGACGCCAGATCATGGCCATCCTATAAGCTCACCTTGTGAGCCTTTGGCTCAGGTGAGATTAAAAGCTAAAAGTAAATTAACTGGTTTCAAATGAAATTTTACAAAACTTTTGCAAAAATGCACTTGAAACTTTGAAGTCAATAAAGCTAGATATATTGCTTGGTTATATATCTACACTCCCGGTAAAAAAATAACAACATATTCCGCGTTTCTCCGCAATCATGGCAAACGCGAAATTTTTATTTCTCGGAGAAACACCGCGAAATAAGCCAGGTAGACGAAATCGTCTGAGCGAAATTTCGCGGTGTTTCTCGGTGAAATTTCTCGGTGTTTCTCCGAGAAAGGTAATTACCTGGATTTATCGATAAAACTCTTTTTCTCGGAGTTTCTCGGAGGAATTTAAAAGACAAATGCATGTTTATAATTTTTGAATAAATATAAAACAATAAATTAAAAGAAATATATATTTTAAGTATTTGCAAGTATGAAACTTGCAGATGTTACGTATTTGTTTAGATGGCTTATAATCCACATAAATATATTCTTGATTACATTAAAATTTATGATGACCTTTGTCACTTGTGTTGCTTTTCACATCATCCATGATTATTCGATCTTTGAACAGAAGAATGGAAGCGAAAAAAATCATTTAAAAATCAAGGGCGTCATTAGAAATTCGCACCTTGAGCATTGTCCTTTCCAACAAAGAATAAAATTACCACACTTCTAGTGACTATGTGGATAATCAGAATCATTTTCATTGAATGAATAAATAAGTTTAATGACATTTGATCAAAGGTATTTAATTATGTACAATAGCAATGATTTAACAGGCGGTTTACTTTAATTATGTCAGGATAAACACAAGTCAAATAACATGAATATACCGGCTGGAGATCGAAATCGCAACTTTTTTTTTCGAAGCGAACGCACTATCTATACATGTAAAACCATCGCGGCCTGTCTTATTAAATGTTTGGACCTTACTTGTCCGCCAGCATTTCTTGGTAAGCTGTTAACGTAACCGTTATCAAATATTCAGATTATGGTTCCATATAAATCGCAAATAATTTGAGCATTCGTACATGTACATGTACATGTATATATACTTGTATGTTTTAGATCGAGACTACATGTAGTAGGAAAGAATTTGCATCAAAAGTTATTCTCCATGAACAACCACAAAGCCGTTTAAATCATGAACTTATGGGATCGCCTAAATTGATGCCCTTTCACCCGTAATATTGAATGGTATTAACATACATAAATGGTCAACAAAATTTACAGAAATCACTGTTGACTGATTTGGCCAAGTGGGAGAATTTGCAGCATTACCAGGAAGTGTGTTTCGGCTTACACAGTCATGTTCTTGTGTCACATTCTCTAATGAACACGAAGCTGACACTGCTCCTTCACATGATAAGGTGAAATAAAAAGTCAAGCAGATAAAAATGCCGACCATGCAGCCAACACTGACATATGACTTACTCCCAATTGACGGCTAAATACATCACGTAGATATGAATAGACATGTCCATACATTGCTATTCACGCACATGCATTTGCATCATTAAAATCATTCTTGTTCAAACATTTTACATCAGGAAAACATTTCATGGAAAATGTGAATCCCATCAAAAGCAAAACTTGGGTATGCAGGGGTATATCTATTTTTTTATCTTTTGCTCCAAAACATAAGATTGTGGGTACTAGTTTGAACCGCCTCGGTGAGGCGGTTATAACGTGTACCCACAATCTATGTTTTGAGCATGAATAAGAAAAAGCAAACATTTTCTACTGACAATTTTCATTTTTTTTTCATCTTTAAACATCTCTGTATATTGCATTGGCATGTTTTCGTAATTTTAAAGTTACGGTATATGTAATTATTTCTTTAAAACATCATCGACACAAAAGGCAGCAACGCTTTCGGAAGGAGAGATCGGAAAACCTCATAAATACATTTACATGTTTGTTATACCTTGTGCAGAATTGCGGTTTGTATGGAACATTGTAAATGTACAGATACAGTCGAGAAATTTTAATGGTCTTAAATTTTTATTTCGCTCCCTCTTTAAATCTGATTGATATTATTAGATGAAAAATGCATTATGTGCAACAAATACTTTTGTATAGGATATGTCACACAGTGCATCAAAGTAAGTGGCTGAAATATACAAACTTTTCTTTACATGTACATGAATTTGGGACAATGTCGGTTATGATAGTATTTTTCTTTTATTTTTCTTTTACGTATGCACCATTATTTTGTCGTCATGTACATTACCATAAAGCGACGAAAACGTACCGACATAACCGTGGCTGAGGACAAGGACGTTAGTAACAGCAATATTGCGCAGTGATTTTTCTATTCATGCACATGCATATTAAAGTTTGCATACTTAGACGGTCCCGGTAATTTTTAAAACTGACACCAAAATATAAGGTCATGTATTTGTTTTCGTGTAAAATGAGTGTATCCGTTCCTGCCTTCTACGAAAACATTAATAAAGGTTAAGTTTTAATGCGATTTAACGTGTAAATCCATACGCCAGTTGAGCTGTGTGCTAGTCGAGCTGCACATGTTTTTCGGAAACGATCAGGATGTGCGATTTTTGGAACAAGTGCACTTATTAGATCGAATACGGTGAAAAATTCATATCTATACATCTTGATCATGTAACGGGATAGCTTTCCTTGGAAATATGCAAATTTCAAACTCGAGACTTTGTGAATCGAGTAAGTGTCAGGTATATAGCGCAGTAAACCACCCTTGGTGGATGAGCATGCTTTTCCATCGACGGGGTTTGCTGTGGCTCGGCTCGGCCGCTCGTTACATTTGGTGGCAGCGGTGGGATGATGACAACCGCCAGACCGGGGTTGCCTTACCCATGTAGTCCCCAGGCCAAGACTCGGGGCGAGTCTTCTCGGAGGGGGAAGTAATGTAACGGGATAGCTTCCCTTGGAAATATGCAAATTTCAAACTTGAGACTTTGTGAATCGAGTAAGTGTTAGGTATATAGCGCAGTAAACCACACTTGGTGGATGAGCATGCTTTTTCATCGACGGGGTTTGCTGTGGCTTGGCTCGGCTGTACGTTACATGTAACGTACAGCCACGTTACATGTAACGTACAGCCGAGCCAAGCCACAGCGTACAGAAATATCAGATTAAAGAAGTAGGGGGATTGTACTAGCCGAGTAGTGAAAACAAAGGCGCTGATCAGCTGTGCAGATACTGCACAGTTGATCTGCGCCTTTATTATCGCATGAGTATAAGTCCAGCGTTCTCATGACGCGGCTCATAAAAGTGGGGTATACATTACATGGACATGTTATCATGATGTGTGTAAATATGTTGAGGAATACCTCGTACAATGTATATGGGTTTAAAGCACATGAACATGTAAATGTGTTTGTTAATTTACTCGATTAATTATCAATTAATTTATCAATTATCAGTAATTGATAAATTGTCTTTACTTGTCATTTTTCACCATGTATCATGCACTTTCCTATGCACTTGACATTTCGGACCGCACCTTGTAAAAACAACATGCCGCCAACACAAAATGTTCATGGCGGAGTTGTCGTTATGCATGGCAATAGGTTTGCGTTTATGCATTTAGCAAGAAAAACAGATGCTTATGAATTGTTTTCTCGTTATCCGCCTTATTTTTATGTGAAGATTTGGTCATAAATTTGGTATGAAAAAAGTGTTTATGCGAACAGTGTCCCTGATAAACGAGTGATTTAGAGGTATTGACAAAACTTTGTGCTTGTTAAATACTGTGTATCCTTATCATCGAGAATGTTGTAATGCATATTCCTATAGGAGTTAGAAGATCGCTGCAGGGTAATCGGGTCAATAAAATTTTACAAAAATAGCTTGCTCAATAAGCTGACAATGTGATGAAATTATGCCATTTCATTCTACATGCACGTTTCCATAGCTTGACATACAATCAGAATCATTACAATATGAATTCAAGAATGCGCAAAATGGTTACCTATTATACTCGTACATGTTTATGGCATATTGTTGTTATGTTTCCTAGCTCAACAAATGAAAGTACTTGGATAAAGACATAATTGAGATGAAACAAAGTACTTCTTAATTTGAATGTCAAATGCGAGTCGAGTCATGCCTGACCAACCGTAACGGAAACCAGTGAAGAAGATTGTGGAATGTTTGCTCAGTAATTAATGTGCCTTATTAAAACGTGTCAAACTGTTAGAGGTGCCATATACAAAAACATTTATAAATACTGATCAGTTAAAGGTCTAAAACTTCTTTAATTATTAAAAATATGGTAAAATCGATTTTCACAATCGTACACAATATTTCTCCGAGAAACACCGCGAACAAGTAAATCTGGACTTACCTGTTTTCACCGGTTAATACCTGAGGTCGCGGTGAAATTTCTCGGTGTTTCTCCGAGAAATCGAACTGAACGAAACGCGAAATATCTTAATGAAAAGAGAAATTTAGCGTTCTTTCTCCGAGAAAAATAGCTTAGGGTCCTCCGAGAAAAGAGGAATATGTTGTTGATTTTTTACCGGTGGGGACTGTACATGAAACCAAAATGTAGATCATGTTATTCTGCAATGTTAATAAAGCACCCAGGGTGTAAGTAGTCTAAACAAATTCATAAGTGTATAGTGTGATTGCTTTAAACATGCCGCTTAACCTTTAACATATAGTGCATTTGCTATAGGAAGGTCAGAGGTCAACCGACACTGTCAAATTAATCACACTTTACCATTAGGAAAACTTGCCCAATAAACAAGAGATTTTTTGAGCTTTAAAAATTGAAAATTTTCAGCGAAAAATTTTGATATTTTTCTTATTTTTGTTCAAAACATAGGCTGTGGGTACACAGTCGGTTCTAACGAGTACCCACAATCTATGTTTTGGAGCAAAAATAAGAAAAATAGGTATACCCCTGCAAACCCCAGTTTTTCTATATGAAAGCAGGGTTCAAGGGGGTATACTTCTCATGGACAAGTCTTCCTGATGCTATAAACTTGTAAATTTGTATAAACATTTAACTACAGCTACTCAAATACATGAGATGGTGAGATGCGTAATGAGAAAAACCAGATTTTTGCTATGCAAAAAAAAAAAGTTGCAGATCAGCTGTGCAGTTACTGCACAGCTGATCTGCATCTTTATTTTGGCATATGCAGATTGTTGGTTTTCTCGTGTGGCTGCTTAAATATAGAATAAAAGAATGAATAATGCTCAGAACTAAATTAGCATGCAAACTGATATTTGACTGTGCTCAGTTGAGCCGATCATAGAAAAAATACTTAAGAATAAATGAGCCGCGACGCGAGAAAACCGGTCTTCGGGGTTTCCGACCAGGTCCGACACAAACCGGCCTGTACAAGCTCAGAAAAGAGCTAGAAGCTTGAAATTTCGGATTTAAGTAGAAGAGGAATTACACTATCCGAGTAGCGAAAACAAAGGCGCTGATCAGCTTCGCGGTTACCGCGAAGCTGATCTGCGACTTTGTTTTCGCCTAGGCAAAAATCCCGTTTTCTCACGATGCGGCTCAAATGTCTTTCTTCATCTATAGGTGCATATTATTTAACTCATTTCCTGTGAACATAGAACATATATTAATATGCAAAAGATATTTTCAATTTCTTCTACATCTTTATTTTCCCTCACATTAAACCAGAGGACCAATGGTCCTGTAAACGCTCACCTGAGTCTACTGCATATACCAATAAACATGTTTGAATATTATGGTATTTAACCCCAGTGCAGGGGCAGATGAAGTCCTTGGGCCGTTTTCTTTTTTCAGACTATTCAATATTCTGTCCATGGATGCTTCACGCCAAGTTTCATTAAAATCAATCTATTGGTTTCAGAGAAGAAGATATTTGAAGGGTTTTTACCATATATGGGCATGGTGGCCATCTTGGTCATGTGACTTAGATTATTAATATATACATTGGTTCCCCCATCCTATAGATGCTTCACATAAAATTTGGCTTCAATTGGCCAAGTGGTTTTAGAGAAGATGTTTGAATATTATGGTAATATACATGTATATTGCCCCGGGGTGTGGACATATGAGCCCTTAGGTCCATTTTTTTTTTCAGAATCATTAATATTTAGTCCTACTACCCATTTCCTGCAAGATTTTCACCTCAAATGACTTTTTAAAAGTTTTCCCCATTCCAATGCATTGGCGACCTATGTTGACCTTGTCGTAAAATAGGTCAAGGTCACCACAGGGTCATGATTTATATATACATTGTAGTACTTCAGCCATTGGTGCTTCATACCAAGTTTCTTTGAAATCGGTCCTCAAAATTCGGAGAAGAAGATTTTTGAAGGGTTTTTACCATATATGGGCATGGCAGCCATCTTGGTTATGTGAACTAGATAATTTATATATACATTAATTCCCCCATTCCATAGATGCTTCACATACAATTTAGCTTTGATTCGCCAAGCGGTTTCAGAGAAGCAGATGTTTGAATATTATGGTAATATACATGTATATTGCCCCGGGGTGGGGGCAGATGAGCCCCTGGGGTCCATTTTTTTTCAGAATCATTAATATTCAGTCCTACTGCCCATTTCCTGCAAGACTTTCACTTTAAATGACATTTTAAAAGTTTTCCCTATTCAAATGCACTGGCGACCTATGTTGACCTTGCCGTAAAAAAAGGTCAAGGTCATCACAGGGTCATGATTTATATGCACATTGTAGTACTGTAACTTCAGCCATCGATGCTTCATGCCAAGTTTCTTTGAAATCGATCCACCTGTTCTGGAGAAGAAGATTTTTGAAGGGTTTTTACCATATATGTGCATCGCAGCCATCTTGGTCATGTGACCTGGATTATTTATATATACATTGATTACCCCTTCCTATTGATGCTTCACATAAAATTTGGCTTTGATTGGCCCCTGGGGTCCAATTTTTTTCAGAATCATCAATATTCAGTCCTACTGCCCATTTCCTGCAAGACTCACTTTATATGACTTCAAATGACATTTTAAAAGTTTTCCCCATTCAAATGCATTGGCGACCTATGTTGACCTTGCCGTAAAATAAGTCAAGGTCATCACAGGGTCATGATTTATATATACATTGTAGTGCTTGAGCCATCGATGCTTCATGCCAAGTTTCTTTGAAATCGATCCACCTGTTCTGGAGAAGAAGATTTTTGAAGGGTTTTTACCATATATGGGCATGGCGGCCATCTTGGTCATGTGACCTGGATTTCTTATATACACATTGGTTCCCCCTTCCTATAGATGCTTCACATAAAATTTGGCTTTGATTGGCCAAGCAGTTTCAGAGGAGATGATGTTTGAATATTATTGTAATATACATGTATATTGCTCCGGGGTTGGGGCATATGAGCCCCTGCGGTCCAATTTTTTTCAGAATCATTAATATTCAGTCCTATTGCCCATTTCCTGCAAGACTTTCACTTTAAATGACATTTTAAAAGTTTTCCCCATTCAAATGCATTGGCGACCTATCTTTACATTGCCGTAAAATAAGTCAAGGTCATCACAGGGTCATGATTTGAGCCATCAATGCTTCATGCCAAGTTTCGTTGAAATCAGTCCACCGGTTCTGGAGAAGAAGATTTTTGAAGGGTTTTTACCATATATGGGCATGGTCATGTGACCTGGATTTCTTATATACACATTGGTTCCCCCTTCCTATAGATGCTTCATATAAAATTTGGCTTTGGTTGGCCAAGCGGTTTCAGAGAAGAAGATCTTTGAAATTGTGGACGGACGGACGACAGACGGACGGACGGACGACGGACGGACGCCGGATCATGGCCATCCTATAAGCTCACCTTGTGAGCCTAACGGCTCAGGTGAGCTAAAAAATTGAATGTATGTTTGAACCGCGACGTAAGAAAACCGGTCTTCTGATCTGATCTGATAAAAACTGGACTGTGTAGCTACTGAAGACGGCTAGAAGCTTGAAATTTCGAATTTACAAAGAAGAGAAATTGTACTTTCCTTGTAAGGAAAACAAAAGCGCTTATCAGCTCTACAGTTACTGCACAGCCGATCTGTGCCTTTGTTTTCACATAGGCAGAAATCCGGTTTGCTTAAGACGCGGCTCATTTATTATCTTACATCTTTGAGCTGTTGTATAACCCTCCTCTGTTTATCTTGTTCGTATTTTGATTCATCCAGCTGCTCTGTGAGGGCATCTATCTGTTCCTGCATCACCTCGTATTCTGGTCCCGACAGTGTCTGATGCCTGAAAATACCCGATTCCATTATAAAAACACCAAATTCCATTATGAAAATACCCAATTCCATTATGAAAATACCCGATTCCATTATGAACAAATACCCGATTCCATTATGAAAATACCCGATTCCATTATGAAAATACCCGATTCCATTATGAAAATACCCAATTCCATTATGAAAATACCCAATTCCATTATGAAAACTCCCCATTCCATTATGAAAACTCCCCATTCCATTATGAAAACATATGCAATAAAGAGGGATTTTTGTTTTTGGCTGAAGCAAAAAATGTCCATCAGATTTGACGAACTGATGAAATCTACTATAAGGGAGATAACCAAAACAGACAGAAATATTAAACACACAGGAATCGAGTTCCTGTGTGATACTAAATAAAGATGAAAAACTTCTTCCACCTGGGCTCATACAAATGAGCCATTGCATGAGACAACAAACAATCTGCATATATGCGAAAACAAAGGCACAGATCAGCTGTGCAGTAACTGCACAGCTGATCAGCGCCTTTGTTTTCGCTACAGAAATACATGTAGTATAAACCCTCTTCTTCTTTAATCCAAAATTTCAAGCTTCTAGCCTTCTTCTGTAACTTCTCCGGTTTGTGTCGGACCTGGTCAGTATCCCAAATTGTTGGTTTTGTCATGCAGCGGCTCAATCGACAAACAGGAAAAGTCCACTCAGACATAATCAGCCTTTTAATGGAAAAAAGAAGAAAACAATAAAACACAGCAAAAAGCCCTAATCTGTAGCCTGGGATGGAAAACCTAAACAATTTCAGTGTAACTTTCAACAAAAAGGTGAAAAAAGCTATTTTGGCAAACGAGAGTGGGATACCTTCATGTTTTTTAAGACAGCCTATGCATTTGCTATACTTTGAAAATATCTAATCAGCGCACAGGACATTTGTCCCAACTCCTGATAAAATTTGTGACTGCTTACGCCCAAATAAGTGCACAAACAAGTTTTGTTACACTGAGTCGTATTGCTAATCACCTATGCACATTGTTGCCTTTTTTCTCATTTCTGCTCTTGATCATACAACCGCGCAAATAGCAGCTTAGCAATTCACAAGTTTCAGACGTCTCAAAATCTGTTGTCAAAGACAATAAATTGACAGTCCACAACAGTCATCCAGGTGCAATTTAAATATAGAATAAGTTGTTCATTTCTTTAATTTAACCAAAAGCTGATAAAACTCACCTTGGTCTGCTTCATTATTTTCAAACAACCAATGAATTTTGTGAAAAGAGAAATAAACATCTGTCAATTTCATCTTACTGTGACCAATCAGAGGTGTATGAGGTGATGATGTACATTTCAAGGCTGATACAAATATTGGACAGGAAATGTCAATTTCATCTTTTTGACAACTAGTTAAAAGATGCTTGAAACACCTTGATTGCTAAGCTGCTATTTGCGAGGTTGTAATGATGTGAAATGAGCCGTGACATGAGAAACTCAATCTTCAATGTTTCCGACCAGGTCTGACACAAACCTGCCTGCACAATCACAGATGCAGACTAGAGGCTTGAAATTTCAGAATTACAAAGTAGAGGAATTGTACTTTCGGTGTGGCGAAAACAAAGGCAATGATCAGCTTCGCAGTTACTGCAAAGCTGAGCGGCGCCTTTGTTTTCGCATAGGCAAAATGTTGGTTTTCTCATGACGCAGCTCAAATGGAATCGATTACCAGAATGCAACAAAAATATCTCTTGAAGCAAATAAACTGACGTACACACCACACCGAACATTTCATCACACGCAAGTGAAATTGTTTCTTACCCAGGGCTAATTTGAAGTCAAACAAATGCCAATACATAAATAGTAGTTTGTTATTAAGCCATACATGTATACATATGAAAAATGACAAAAGCAAATATATTGTACACCACAAAAAAAGAAATATGAGCAAAATTTTACACTACAATTTTACCATAACAAAAATATATCAATATGTAAAGCTGCTGAAAAATGATGAATATGAAGCTTCATATAAAGCAAATAATTATGTGCATACATGAGTATATTATTATGGAAAAGGAACTTTTCATGTTAAATTTCAATATAGCCTGGGATCAAACATGATTTTCCATTCATTAACATTCGCTAGGTCCCGGGAGAGTGTTGAAAACCGAGGGCGTAGCCCAAGGTTTTCAACACTCCCCAGAGACCTAGCGAATGTTAATGAATGACAAAATCATTTTTGATCGCTATTATTGCATAAATACTGCAGAAACGAAAGAAATAAGGTGCAGAAACGAAAGAAATATGGTGCACTATATTTTACAGCCTCATCACATTTTCATACGCGTAAAAGCTTCCGTTTTTATGCTCGTTCCTGGTCTCATTACTAGCACGTGCTTTGCGTGGCGCCCAGCAACAAGCATAAGTAAAAGCCATGTATTAACAGCAAGTGTGCTTGTGAATTACAATATTAATGCATGGCTTTCTCTTCATTAATAAATGGCTGTTAATATCATGTGACACGGGTATTTATGCAATAATAGAACTTTCATCAGCAAATATCCATTTATCACCATCACCTGAATTCAGTGTAAGAACCTATAATACCCATTAGCGACAAATGAATTTTCCCACCATAATCATTTGGGTGAGTCCACTTCAAGTTTAAGGGGAAGCAGGTTTTTTTTTTCAAATTTTCATTTCATTTTTCATGAAATTCAAACACACAGAATAGCCCCAGACGGGAAGCCTCATTCTGCAATGTCACATCTGGGGCTATACTGTTTGCCTATGAGCCATAAAAATGATGTCAAGCTTCTTTCAGTTCATGTAATTAAACATGATTATGAACCCTTCCTTGTTTAAAGCCACCAAAAATGTCAAATGAAACAAAAAATTTAAAATAAAACTTATCTTGATATTTTATTTTCATGTATCATATGTACATATGATAAAGGTGCTATATAAATATGGTATAACAATAATAATAATAATAATATTAACTGAGCTAAGATTTTGTTGAGTAGTATAATATCTGCATGACAACCCTCATTAACACAGTTTCTTGTTTGTTTGTTTGTATTTAGGTTTTAACGTCCCAGTCAACAATTTTTCAGTCATGTCCAGATGTAGCCACCTTTTCTTGGGCATTTACCAGTACTCTGGGTATTAATGTGTGCTCAAGGACAAAACACTATGCCCAGAGTCATCAGGAAAACATGTCCATGAAAAGTATACCCCCTTGAACCCCACTTTTATATAGAAAAACTGGGGTTTTTAAGGGTATACCTATATTTCTTATTTTTGATCCAAAACATAGATTGTGGGTACTCATTAGAATGGCGGCCTCAGCGAGGCCGTTCTAATGTGTACCCACAATCTACGTTTAGAGCAAAAACATTAAGAATATCATTTTTTTTTTCTGGTGAAATTTTCAATGTTTACAGCCGACAAAAATCTCTGTATATTGCACGGGCAAGTTTTCATACTGGTTGAGATCAAACCCAGAGCCCCAGGGTTCTAGGTCTGATCCTCTACCACCAGGCAACCACACTCCCTCAATTAACACTCTTTCTCAATGTTTAAATCACTGAAAGACAAATTTTCCTTTACTTGACCTGAAACTGATGCGGCGGCTGATGTATCTATAATCATTATGCACCAGTCATTTGTAACCACTGCTCCCCCACCTACCGGGATAGGCCGGGATTATGACTTTTCAGCTTCAGTGCCCTGCTATGAGCCCCACCCCCAGGGGGTAAACTGGAGATCAAAACTTTGCCCCACTGTTCGCAATAGAAAATCTCCCTGGGGAAAGGATCCTAATGTCAAAACCCTGCCATTTCCCCTGCACTGAGAGGAGTAAAAGTAATTGCCCTGCACTTTAGCCCAGCTACCCTCCACGCTTCCCCGTAGTGGGAGAGGCAGTGGTTACAAAAGACTAGTGCATTATGACAAACAACAATTTAGACTCGACCATTGAAGCATATGAAGTATTGGACTGCAGACAATGCAGCTTGCAGACAACACAGAGTAATGGTGACAAATAGCATGTTCAACTTAAACAATGATCAGCAAATCATAAAAATAGTGACAAGGAGCAATGACCAGCGTAGACAATGCTCAGCGAGCTCACCCGATCCTCATCTTGGGAAACACTGGTAAATCTGGTTTATGCCAGGGCCATACCGGCCTGCGAGGAAAAGTTGAGGCAAAATTAATAAATGTGTCTTTGCATGAGAAACAATTTGGGTTTTGAACCCAGGATCTCTTGATTCGGAGTCTGACGCTCTACCAGTACGCCACCACGCTCCCTGTAAGATGATCTATCAACGTTCTGGCAGACTGAAATTGTCTATAGAAGGGCACAAACCTATACCGTTACATGAAATTAATTTTGTGGAATCGCTGTAGGACCATGACTGTATCATTCATGCAAAAACTAATAATGCAACATTCATGCCGCTGTTATTACACGATGCAAACTAACATTGTCAATAATATAACATGCATTGCCATGCTGTTCGAGGCATATACAATATGAGCCAAGTCATGAGAAAGCAACATTTTCGCATATGCGAAAACAAAAGCGCAGATCAGCTGTGCAGTAACTGCACAGCTGATCAGCATCTTTGTTTTCGCTACACAGATAGTAATCATTTCAAGCTTTTAACCTGCTTCAGTGACTCTTGAGGCCGGTTTGTGTAGGACCAGATCCGAACCCCTCGAAGACCAGGCCCCGACGTTATAAAACTTTTTTCATGCGCAACTCAGCCGAGACTAAAATTTATCCTGCTCATAAAAATTTTAAAATGCCAACATTTTAACATTTATAAGCAGGATGAATTACTAAATTTTGAGTTTTGAACCTGAATTTCTACAATTTTTGACTATTTCAGCATTTATCAGCAGTTGAAATTTCATGCTCAACTGAGCTGAGCTTGAACCTCAGGGCCAGGTTTCCTCATATTTTGGCTCATGTGAGAGGTGTCAGCATAAGCATCACAAAGTGATCTGACACTGACACATAAAGTGCTAAATTACACATTATATTCATGCAAAATATACTATTAAATATCAATGGGTTTCACTTCATTTTTTGACTGATTTTCTTTTTAATATCATGGTAACCTCAGAACAAACCTGGTCAAAGGTTCACCATATTATAGCCATTAAATGAATTTTACTTATCTTTACAAAAACTTCACATGTCAAGTTATAAAGCTGTTATACCAAAACCATGTAAGCATTAGAAATTACTATACATTGATTCAAAACAGAAATCTGATCGTGATTAGTATTTATGGTGGATTTGTGTAGACCGCCAAAACATCAAAAAAGGCTCTCTTTTTATCCATTGCAAGGTTTATGATGTAATTTTACATTTAATTTCAAATGTATGGTCATATAATACATGTAAACATGTAATGACCAGAAAACAGCGCAAACAGAGTCAAATTCATGAGCCAAGCACCAAGAAGGGAATTTTAACAACCCATATTCGAAGATTTTTCCCCCTTTTGTCACTCAGGGGTCAGTTGTTCAAAATCATTGATGTTGTTAGTTCACGATTTGTTAAAGTTTCATATTAAAAAACACTGTTATTTTTTGTTGAAAAAATGTGAGAAGCCTTTGCGATTCTCACATTTTTTCAACAAATAATTACAGTGTAATTGCAAAGGATTCTCATATTTTTTCAACAAAAAATAACAGTGTATTTGCTTTTGATGTGGATATATAGTTAACAAACTGAGGGCTTAACGACAGCGTTTAGCTAACAAAGTTTTGAACAACTGGGCCCAGGTTGTCAATTGAGAGATGATCAAAATTTTTAACAGTTTTCGGTTGATTGCACAGACCATCACATCAGATTTCTAGTTTCTGTTTTGATGACATTCATTTAGTTGCTGGTTACATTTCTTTCGGGTTTAGGGATTTAATCTACAGATTGTATTATGCAAAGTCTCTTGAATTAAAACGAAAGAATGAAGAAGAAAGCTTTGATGACAGATGTATGATTAGTTAATGGTTGCTTAAGACTGAGACAGATGGACAAATACTGAATATGGAATGATAACAACTGAAGGAAAATGGTTGAGTATGTTAAATATGAAGTGAAACTAATAAGTTAGAAAATCTGACAAATAAATTATGACTGGAACAGCATGATTTATAGCCTAAGTTTTTCAAGAGACCTTGCATTTCTTTCTGGGTTAAGTATACAGAATAATACTAATTAGAGAAGCTTATCACCATGGCAATGACCTACCTGTCACTCTCTTCCTTTCCCTTATTTTGCAAATCCTGAAGTCTTTACAGAAATTTAAACATCAAAATACTTACAAAGATACATAGGATCAAAAACAAAGAGTCAGAGTAGGTATAAATAAATAGTCAGAGTAGATAATTTGTTATGTATAAAAATTATGCCATCACAGAATATCTGGATATCCTGGTCACGGCACCAAGTAAACAGAGATGT
This sequence comes from Rugalucina vietnamica, assembly GCA_964017185.1. Taxonomy (NCBI): domain Eukaryota; kingdom Metazoa; phylum Mollusca; class Bivalvia; order Lucinida; family Lucinidae; genus Rugalucina; species Rugalucina vietnamica. The sequence goes on from OZ024876.1 coordinate 36,817,605, forward strand.
GACACAAAGAAACAGCATCAGACCAGCAAACCCACAGACTCACATAAGCCAGCTTTGCATCTAGGTGTGCCTGGTCAAATTACATGTATTTGAAAATCACTAAGTAAGAAGGAAAGTAAAAGGGAAATTTCCAAATTTGCAAAATCTCAGAGAAAAAAAAAATCTCCCAAATATTTATCTTACTAGCCATCTAGCTGCAACTGTAAACAAAGCATGTTGTGCAAACTTCTAAGACAAAGAAGTGCCGCTAAATCAAAATATTCACACATTTTACTAGCACAAAGATCTTAGCGGAGAAAAGTGCAAATTTTATGAATCATATTCTTTATGTTGTGGGGAAATGCTTTACTAAATATTTACCACTTGTAAGTGTCCAATGTCTACAGCAGTGTAATGTTTCACCTACTTTGTGGCAAAGTGCTTAAACACACTGTATATCCAGAGACAACCAACTCCAATCAGAAAAACCAACACAGACAAAATCAATATAAAAATAATTGTTAGATCCTTTGGAAGCAGTAAACATTCAAAGCTAGAAGATGGGCCATATTGTACAATTTCGGGTAATGAACCTTCATCAGTGACCCTTTACAAAACTGGCAGAGAAAGCCAGACATTTTTGCTGCAATTTCAAGAATTTACATCAGTATAGTCTAAATCAAAGACTCATATTCCCAAAGGGGCCAAATAATCAAAATACTGTTAAGAAGATGATTCTTAACGTAAAATATATTTGAAATACTCCAAATATATTCACTGATCCCAAAGGATCAAAAGAAAAATATAATGCTGAATCTGGGAATAACTTGCCAAAGATCAGGATGATCCATCATCAGGAAAACATGTCCGTGCAATTAAATCCCCTTAAACCCCACTTTTATACAGTAAAACTGGGGTATGCAGGGGTACACCTATTTTTCTTATTTTTGGTCTAAAACATATATTGTGGATACACATTAGAACCATCTCAGTGGTTCTAACGTGTACCCACAATCAATGTTTTGAACAAAAAATATCAATTTTTGTTCAAACAAAATTTTCAAAATTTTTAGCTGAAAAAAAATCTCTACACAAAAATATGTATATTGCTTGGACATGTTTTCGTAATGACATACTGTTCCATAACAGGTATTTACTGTTTATTCTGGCTTATTAATTTCATCCAAGTTGATTGTTCTCGAGTTGTGTTGGTTGTTTCTGGATACACAGTGTGTTAGACCTATTCTAAAGTTGACATGTACTGTGCAATCATAATCCAAATTGGCAATGCCTGCATGAATGATAAAAAAAAGTGAAATGTGTAAAATAAAAAGAGGCTCATGTGAAAACTGTAATATTTTTTTTCTGTGACAAGAACAGAATGGAATTTAGAGGGAAAGTTTTAATTGTTCATGAACTTATATAACCATTTTCATCACTCTATGAATAAGAGCATTCTCATAGACACCTACTTTTTCTCTGCTTCCTCCAGTTGTTGTCTAAGGGAGACAATCTCTGACTGTAGGTCATCCACGACGTCATCCAGTCGCTTTTTACCTCCCTCTACCAGTAACATCTGGCCATTGATCAGGGCAACAGTTTTCTCAAGGGCTTCCTTCTCGCGCGTCAGTTGCTCAATTTCATTTTTATCTGGAATAATGCATTTTGAATACATGACTATGCAGTAACATCACATTTTTTTTTCTAAAGAAAAACCTTTGATCATCAGGAAAACATGTCCATGAAATGTGTAACCCCTTTAACCCCACTTGTATAGCAAAACCAGGGTATGCAGGGGTATACCTAGGCGAGGCGGTTCTAGCGTGTCCCAAAATCTATGTTTTGAGCAAAAAAAAAACAACAGAGGACCAATGGTCCTGCAAACGCTCACCTGAGTCTGCTGCATATACCAATAAACATGTTTGATATTATGGTATTTAACCCCAGTGCAGGGGCAGATGAAGCCCTTGGGCCATTTTCTTTTTTCAGAATAATCAATATTCTGTCCATTTGCCAATTTCTTGCTGGCTTTTCCCTTCAAATGACATTTTAACAGTTTTCCCAATTCAAATGCATGGGCAACCCATGTTGACCTTGCCATAAACTTGGTCAAGGTCATCACAGGGTCATGATTTATATATACATTGTAGTACTATAGCCATGGATGCTTCACGCCAAGTTTCATTGAAGTCAATCTTTTGGTTTCAGAGAAGAAGATATTTGAAGGGTTTTTACCATATATGGGCATGGCGGCCATCTTGGTCATGTGACCTAGATTATTAATATATACATTGGTTCCCCCATCCTATAGATGCTTCACATAAAATTTGGCTTCAATTGGCCAAGTGGTTTTAGAGGAGAAGATGTTTGAATATTATGGTAATATACATGTATATTGCCCCGGGGTGTGGGCATACGAGCCCTTAGGTCCATTTTTTTTCAGAATCATTAATATTTAGTCCTACTACCCATTTCCTGCAAGATTTTCACCTCAAATGACTTTTTAAAAGTTTTCCCCATTCCAATGCATTGGCGACCTATGTTGACCTTGCTGTAAAAAAGGTCAGGGTCATCACAGGGTCATGATTTATATATACATTGTAGTACTTGAGCCATCAATGCTTCGTGCCAAGTTTCTTTGAAATCGATCCACCGGTTCTGGAGAAGAAGACTTTTGAAGGGTTTTTACCATATATGGGCATTGCGGCCATCTTGGTCATGTGACCTGGATTTCTTATATACACATTGGTTCCCCCTTCCTATAGATGCTTCATATAAAATTTGGCTTTGGTTGGCCAAGCGGTTTCAGAGAAGAAGATCTTTGAAATTGTGGACGGACGGACGACGGACGGACGGACGGACGGACGGACGGACGGACGCCGGATCATGGCCATCCTATAAGCTCACCTTGTGAGCCTAACGGCTCAGGTGAGCTAAAAAGAGAAAAATATCAATATAAATTTTACTGAAAATTTTCTATTTTTACAACTTAAGAAAAATCTGTATATTACATGATTGTGTTTTCGTACTGTTTTGCATAAATTCAATGACAAATCCTCATTGTCAAGTGCAATTTGATGACATACATGTACCAGGAAATATTGTAGATTTTCGAAATTGCAGGTTTTCCAGGTCAAAGGTCAAATTAAATTACAAACTTTTCCTGGTCTGTGTGAACACTGGTAAACCAACAACTTCATGGATCTTTATTTATTTTTTTTTTTTTAATTCAGTTTTACCTCCCTTTCAAGATTATTTCAGCTCATATGAGACGGGCCAATCAGTAAGTGGGCGAAAACGGGAGAACCCTGAGAAAAAACACCTGGCACACCCGCAAGCAGAACTTGGCTTGTCTCACATGTGCCCAGTGCGGGGCTCGCACCCGCACCAGACACTCATGGATCTTTATGTATTTATTCTTTTTTATGGTAGCCTCTTCACATAAGAGCCGCTGCATCAGAAAATCAACAAACAGCATATGCAAAATCAAAGGCACAGATCAGCTGTGCAGTAACTGCACAGCTGATCAGCAACTCTGCTTTCGCTCCTCGGATAGAACGATTCATCTTCTACTTAAATCCAAAATTCCAAGTCCCTAGCCTGCTTCAGTGACTGTACAGGTTAGTTTGTGTCAGACCTGGTCAGAAACCCAGGCTTTTGGTTTTCTCACACAAAGGCTCATAAATGAAAATTAAAACTGAGATATCTGTTTAGAGCAATGAACATATTTTGAGAAAGGGTGTGGGCCATACTGCGGTTTGGGCTACGTAAGCCATAGAGAATTACTGTACAATCTGTCTTGTGATATTAGGTGGTCATCAGGTAAACATGTCCATGAAAAGCATATCCCCCTTAAACCCCACTTTTATATAGTAAAACTGGGGTATTCAGGGGTACATCTATTTTTCTTATTTTTGATTCAAAACATAGATTGTGGGTACTTGAGGCGGTTCTCACGTGTACCCACAATCTATGTTTTAAGCGAAAACAAGAAAAATATCAAAACATTTCTACTGAAAATTTTCATTTTTTACAACAGTAACTGCAAAGCTGATCTGCGCCTTTGTTTTTGCATATGCAGAATGTTAGTTGTCTCCTGACGAGGCTCATATATGAGCAAATGTGCAGAGCATCTGTACAACAACTGGAGCCTTTGTTTTTACTACTCAGAAAGTATTACTTCTCTTCATTCTCAACCCATTTAATATAAGACGAGAATAGACTTGCCCATCATTATCATTTGAGTGAGTCCACTTTCATTTTATATTAGGGAATCAGTAGTGGTTTTAAATTTTATTCATTTTTTCGATGAATTTTCTCTGTGCATACAGAATAACCCCATATGGAATGTCGCATTCTTCAGCCTCACATCTGAGGGTATACTGTTTGCCAATGTCCCATAAAACGGACGCCAGGCTAATATGAGTTAAATTAAATCCGAAATTCTATGCCTCTAGTCATCTTCTGTTGCTGAACAGGCTTGTCTGTGCAGGAGCCTGGTCCCGGGTTATAAAACTTTTTTCATGCTCAGCTCAGCTGAGACTAAAATTTATCCTGCTCATAAATGTTAAAATGCCAAAAATTGTTGGCATTTTAACATTTATGAGCAGGATAAATTACAGGATTTGATGATCTAAACCTGAAATTTCAATTTGTTTTGGCTATTTTTGCATTTATGAGAAGTTCAAATTTTATGCTCAGCCGAGTTGAGCATGAAAAAAAGTTTTATAACCTCAGGACCTGGTCCTTAATTCCAATTGTCTTGTGTCATATATCTGTTACCTTTTTGCGCCTCTGAACCATCATGACCGTACTGTATGATAAACCTCTGGTGTCGCTCCTCGAGGTTCTCATGCTCTTCCTTAAGGTGGTCAAAATCGCTCTGGAGGCGTTCTTTCTCCCGTGACAGCCTGTCAAAAATGAGCCGCATCGTGAGAAAACCGGATTTTAGCCCATGCGAAAACAAAGGCGCAGATCAGCTTCGCAGTAACTGCGAAGCTGATCAGCGCCTTTGTTTTCGCTACAAGGATAGTGCAATTTCTCTTCTTCGTAAATCCTAAATTTCAAGCTTCGAGCCTGCTTCTGTGACTGTACAGGTCGGTTTGTGTCAGACCTGGTGGGAAATCCCGAAGACGGGTTTTTCCCGCATTGTGGCTCAAATATTGTTAAAAAAAATATTTTTTCCTAAGAAAAATACTGCTGTTTACAGTCTAACATTAAGAAATGTGCTGAAAAACATTGCAGACAAAATGACCCTGGTGTAATTCTATTTTGCAGTACAGTTATGGCTGAATGGCTCTGTCAACAATTTTTCAGTCATGTGGGGACAAAGCCATGGCCTTCTGGCTAAAGGCCCTATCACACATTAGCGAAAATCTGTCGACGTAGACTTGCGTTTACTTGCAAAAAAAAGTTTTTGTTTGTTAGATTTATTGCTCTACGTCCCAGTCACCACCTATGGTGGTAATCATGTTGGGACATTAGCTGTTGAAAGGGACATAAAGCAATAAATTAAACAATTAAGAATTCCTTTTTTAAATAAAACTCAAGTCTACATCGGTGGATTTTTGCTTAATTGTGACGAGTCCTTAAGAACTTACCAATACTATGGAGAAGGAGGGGGGGTGGTAAATATGTCTTGCTCAAGTACAAAAGGTGGCAAATGTTCGTAATGCAATACAATTCATTCATAATTATGTACCTCTCTAGCTCAACCCTGGGTACCACAGAACCATCTCCGCCAATGGCGTCTTTCAAGGTCGTATTCTCCTGCAAGACACAAATGAGTAGCGTCATGAGAAAATCAACAATTTGGTTTCCGAACAGGTCCGACATAAACCGAGCTGTACAAGCAAAGAAGATAGACAGAGGCTGGAAATTCTGGATTGAGAAAGTAGATGAATTGTACTATCTGTGTAGCGAAAACAAAGACGCTGATCAGCTTCGCAGTTACTGCCAAGCTGATCTCGCATATGCGACACAAATTGAAAACTGAAAGCAATAGTAACAAGAGAAACCCTGATAAATCCTGCATTAATCCATAAAATCACAGGGTGCTTAGTTGGTCCCGATATAAAATGGATTTGTTTCGTTTTTAATAAAGGTCCTGATAAGTTAAGTTTTGTTTCTCGGTTTTTTTTGGTTTCTCAGGTTTTTTTTCGTAATGTTACCGAGTAATCTTTATACAGGCAATTTCCAGTATAGGTACTTACCAGTTATATACATTCTTAAATGACATCTCTGTACACACCCTGTATACCGTTGATGCAACCAACTTTGTTAGGGCACAGATTGATGCAACATTTCACAAAGGTAGGGGGAAATGGAGAACGGTAAGTTGACGATTATTTCAATTTTACAGGCATTAATGCGAAGATGGCTGGGTCATGACTTTGTGGGAAAACAAAGTAAGGATGCCTTTAGTTTTTGCCATAGTTTGTTAAAAAAACCTTACCTTGTGACAGAAATTATAAATTTTGTTGAAGAAATACGCCACCAGAAACACAAATAATCGTCAACTTATCGATCTCAATTTCCCCCTACCTTTGCGAAATGTTGCATCAATCAGTGCCGTAACAAATTCAGTTGCATCAAGGGTATACAGGGTGGTACAGTTAACTACTATAGATTTACTAATAAATCATATTTAACAGAATTTTCTAGGCTATTGACATATTCAAGAAAACTATGAAACTGACAATTGGCACGGCTAACAAACCTTTAAATGCGTAACCGTCGGTTAAGAAAGAAAATCCGATTCACGCCCTTCCGGTTCCGCATATGAAGACCAAGAAAAGGTAAACAAAACATACACTACTAGGATCGATTGATGATTACATTTTAGTACAGAAATATATCGATTATCTATGAATGCTATTTTGTCACTTATTTACTATTGTAACTCAGCACCAAAGTAGCTCGCAAAATAATTTGATGGCCTTTGAGTTATTTATTCCCTTCTTCGAACCTGGTGTTCCAACAACGCCAAAGTCGGCGAAATACAACTAAAAATTGGACAATTTGCTGGTAAATATCAAATTTTAGTGATTGTTCCACCGCAAATTTACACATATGTATTAATTAAATTGCATCTGATGTCTGTGCCAGTATTTCGTTGTGTTAGTGCCCGTCATTATCGAGTTGAAGGGAAGGAAAAGATGGGTACGCATTTAATCATTAAAATATGAAGGATATATTTCAAGATACGTTTGAAAACCTCAACCTGTTCAAGTTATGGTATTTATTTCCCTGTAAAGCGTTTTGAAAGACATAAAACCAAGAAAAAATAAATTAAAGCATACAGAATGCTGTAAAATCGTCTTCATGAACAGGAATATCATGCATGTGAACTATTGTATTACATGTATTGCATAGACAGTTTGTATTATTTTATATCAAACATTTTCACTGCAAATATCACAAACACACCAAATTTGAGTAAGCAACTATTTAGAAAGGACAAGAGAATGTGATAATAATCTTCAGCGTAAAACAATTAACAAAAACAAAAACTTTAATACATGTGTTCTATAATGACTATATTGCTATCATTCTAATGATTAAATTCGTAACCGAAATGTTGACACAGCTTTTAACCACATATGCATAGAATGCATTGGCCAGAGGCAACGAAACTGTCACCAGACCTCAAACAATGTTAAAATCATCTGCGCACTGTATTTCTTTCCGTTTATATGGACGTAATGAGCGGAAATCTAAAAATATCCCTGCGACTGACCCAAATTTTCGTCGTGTACAATGCAATCCCAACATGTGTTTTGGGGTAGGGAATAAAAATCATGATTATAAAGAAACATTTCTGAAAATCCTTTGGGGTCCAAATATAGCAATGACTAACTAATAAAATAGCATTGAGAGAATTATAATATTTGTCTTCGAATCCAAATATTTTACTCGGAAACACGAGCTGCAAAAGTCTGTTTACCTTTTGTTGGTCATCTGATGCGAAACCGGAAGGACATGAATCGGATTTCTTTTCTTAACCATGGTTACGCATTTAAAGGTTTGTTAGCCGTGAATTGGTGTTACCCAGAAATATTATTCATAGCTCTTGACAGACATTGATAAGCCTGCACCATATTAGAAACTAAAGCATGTTACATACAAAAATGAACAATTCAAAGGTATTAGAAACAGTACTGGCCCCGAGATTACAAAACTTTTTTCATGCTCAACTCAGCTGAGCATTAAATTTAAACTGCTCATAAATACCAAAATAGCCCAAGTATACTGAAATTGAAGGTTTAAAATGCCAAATCCTATGATTTATCCTGCACATAAATGTTAAAATGCCAACAACTGTTGGCATTTTAACATTTATGAGCAGGATAAATTATAAAAATATTAGTCTCAGCTGAGCTGAGTATGAAAAAAGTTTAATAACCTTTGGACCAGGTCAAAGGATTTCTAGTGGAACAAAACAATAAATGAGCCGCCTCGTGGGAAAACCAACAATGTGGTTTCCGAACAGGTCCAACACAAACCGAGCTGTAGAAGCACAGAAAATAGCTAGAAGCTTGAAATTTCGGATTTAAGTAGAAGAGGAATTGTACTATCCGAGTAGCGAAAACAAAGGCGCTGATCAGCTTCGCGGTTACCGCGAAGCTGATCTGCGTCTTTGTTTTCGCCTATGCAGATTGTTGGTTTTCCCATGAGGCGGCTCAAATGTTTATTTACATTTTTACCAATCTCCGTTCAAGATATACTGCGGGGACAGGTAAAACTGTAAATAAACAGACAAACGTTTGCGACAGAATATCGCGGCTCACCTGTAGACTGTTAGGATTTCAAACAGAACAGAGTTAATCAGTTACAGCAACGAGCTTTACATACAGGAAAGCTAATGTTATAAATGTTAGACCTACTACTAGGGCTTGGTGTCCTATCTTGGTCTTGTGACATAAATAGTTGAAACATTCATTTTATATGGGTATGCAACAAGTACAATTACATCATGAAATGGCCATTTTAGTCATGCATTCATTCAGTGTCAAGCACATACCATACAGAAGGATATAATCATGCAATTTATTGTAATAGCCATGATTCAGTTTTTTTTTTTTTTTTTACACAAACATATACCATAAAAATTCTATTAAACACCCAGGCATTTATTATAAACAATGCATTTTCTGTAGAAGGGGATGGGCATTTATTGGAGGCTACACTGTTTGGCAACGTACAAGCATTCATATAAAGGAGTTGAAATTATTGGTGGTCCTCGATCTACCCCAGACAGGACTTTTGTTTATAATTGCCATTTATTTGGACTACAAGAGAGAAAATCGACTTGTGTTATATGGTTTCAGAGCAAAGTTAGAAATTTACTGCTTAAAAATATAGGATTATCAAATTGGGCGTTAATTAGAGGTTCCTGGAATTCCAAAACGCACAGATAAAATGGCCATTTTTGGCATCCAAATAGGTGTATGGGTGTTTATTAGAGTATGGGCGTTTAATAGAATTTTCACTGTACATGAACCACATTAACCATACATACATATACATATGAGCCGCCTCATGGGAAAACCAACAATCTGCATAGGCGAAAACAAAAACGCAGATCAGCTTCGCGGTAACCGCGAAGCTGATCAGCGCCTTTGTTTTCGCTACTCGGATAGTACAATTCATCTTCTACTTAAATCCGAAATTTCAAGCTTCTAGCTCTTTTCTGTAACTGTACAGGTCGGTTTATGTCGGACCTGTTCGGAAACCACATTGTTGGTTTTCCCATGAGGCGGCTCATAATTTTTACTAATTCTAGGATTAATCTTTATCTATGGTAGACATTCAATACCACATGATGGCAGCCATGTCATATAAAAATCTTTGCAAAACCAAAATTTGCTGGTTTGATATGGTCCTTAAGATCCCTTATTTTTACAGCATCAGGATGACATCTCTGTGTAATATATACCCTATTATACCCCACTTTTTTAAAGGAAACCTGGGGTATGCATAGGTATATTTTTCTTATTTTTGCTCCAAAACATAGATTGTGGGTACTTGTTACAACCGCCTCAGCGAGGCGGTTCTAACGTACCCACAATCTATGTTTTGAGCAAAAACAAGAGAAATATCTATTTTTTCTATTAAAAATTTTCAATTTTTCAACTTAGGAAAAATCTGTATATAACATGGGCATGTTTCTGTAATGGTATCTTGCAACATGGTTCATACAGTACCCTGTTACCCCTGCATGGACACACCCATCACTTTATCACCCTGGTTATCCATGATGCAACAAAATTTCTTACAGCCCAGATTGATGCAACATTACATGATGAGAAAATGGAGAACAGTGATTGGAAGCCTGATTCACTCATTTAAGCCTGGCGACCTTTTTATGTGACACAGGCAAACAGCATAGCCCCAGATGTGACGCCGCAGAACGCGGCGTTCCATTTGAGGCTATTCTGTTTGCTTAGAGACATTTCATCGAAAAATGAGATAAAAAATTAAAAATCTCTCCTAACACCCTTAAAAATGAAAGTGGACTCACCCAACTGATACTGATGGGAGAATTAATCCATTCATCAAATATGGGTTATTTGCCCAACAACCTACAGCAAACCATTATCAATGACATAAACCTACAGCAAGGCATTGAACTCTTCGCTGTAGGTTTGTTGCCTAATCTATCCAATCATAATATTCCATTTTATCATGTGTCATGTGATGTCGCATTAATCAGCCCTGTAAAGAATTTGTTGTATCACAGGTGTACAGGGTGTACACAAATTCACATGAAACTCACAAACTCTTCCGCTAAGTTCCGTGGAGGTAAACTTTCAAAAACATCTTGCAACAGTTTCAGTCCAAGAGGGTCTCCATCCTTTATAATGGATTTGTGTGAATTCAGAAGTTATAAAAAGTTCTTTTTCACAAAATTATAATATATATGTAGAATTTATCTATTTTTAATGCAAGCATTGAAGAGGTACACAAGCTGGGTCAACAGAAAATTGAGCCGCGTCGATGCGATAAAACCAACAATGTGGTTTCCGAACAGGTTTGACACAAACCAGCCTGTACAGTCACAGAGGAAGGCTAGAAACTTGAGATTTTGGTTTAAGAAGAAGAGGAATAGTACTATCTGAGTAGCGAAAACAAAGGCGCTGATCAGCTTCGAATCTGGTCGAAAACCCGGGAGACAGGTTTTCTCGCATCGTGGCTCATATCTCAATCAAAGCATCATGCGCAAGAAAAAAAAAAACAAAACAAAAAAAAAAAAAACAATGAAAACAACAATCTTAGGACGAAACAACAACTCACTGATAGCATCATGCTCAATATCAAACACATTCCCTGAGCCGTGTCATGAGAAAACCTGATGTTTGCCTATGCGAAAACAAAGGCGCAGATCAGCTGTGCAGTATCTGCACAGCTGATCAGCGCCTTTGTTTTCGCTACATGGATAGTACAGTTCCTCCACTACTTGTATACGAAATTTCAAGCATCAAGTCTTATTCTGAGACTACAGTCCGGTTTGTGTCGGGCCTGGTCGGAAACCCCGGAAAACGGTTTTCTCGCGAAACGGCTCCCCTCATACTCACTACACGTGATAAGTACACATGAGGCACAAGAGTGAAAGAATCTAGGGAGGAAATTTCATCCCATTCTTGCTGTCGGGAGAATAAAAGCATGACCTAATTTTTTATTTCAGCCTTCGCATCAGAAAACCAACAATTTGGGTTTTAGACCAGGTTAGACACAAACCAGGCTGTACACCGACAGAATAATGTTAGAAGCTTGAAATTTTGGAATAAAGTAGAAGCGGACTTTACTCTTCGAATAGCAAAAACAAAGGCGCTCATCAGCTGTGCAGTTACTGCACAGCTGATCTACGCCTTGGGTTTGTATATAGGCAGATTGTTGGTTTTCTGATACAGCCGCTCAATTTTGTAAGATAGAGGACCTGTCCTGATATATATGCCCAGTAATAGAATTAAATGTTACTGTATCCACCCTTAATTATCTTCCAGTTCCTTTTGTGACTCTCAACTTAGATATTTATTATTATTATTTTTTTTAATTCACTTTCCAGATTATTTCAGCACACATGAGACCGGCCAATCAGTAGATGGAGCGAAAATGGGAGAACCCCGAGAAAAACCGCCTGGCACACCCGCAAGCAGAACTTGGCTTGTCTTCCATGTGCTTAGTGCAGGGCACGAATACGCAGCAGACAAGGCGGTGATTAAACGTAGATGGTTCAACTTCAAACTACTACATAACAGGATTTAATCAAATGGGTTAGAATATACCGAATATCCAGGGTGGACAGAAAAGTCATAGGAAAAAAAAAAGTCACAGGAAAAAAGTCAAAGGAAATAAAGTCACAGGAAAAAAAGTATCAAAAAAATAAAATTACAGAAAATACATCTGTACATAAATGAAGTAGGACATCATTTTCATGTTAACATTTGAGCCGCCTCATGAGAAAACCAACAATTTGCATATGCGAAAACAAATCGCCGATCAGCTTCACGGTTACCGCAAAGCTGATCAGTGCCTTTGTTTTCGCTACATGGATAGTACACTTCCTCTTCTTCTTAAATCCGAAATTACAAGCTTCTAGCCTGCTTCTGTGACTGCTTCTAGCTCAAATACTTCTTGAGATATCTTGCACACAAGATTTTCAAGATTTTTTTCAAAGGGAGATAATTCAGAAAGGGGGCATAACTCAGAAAAGAAAAAAAAATACGGGTCATCTTTTTTTTCATGAGGAATCCATATATGAAATTTCAAGACACTAGCATCCACTGTTTAAAAGTTTCAAATTTCATCCGAAAGTGGTAAAATTGATAAATTTTCAAAATTCCGTAATTTTGTCAAAATTTGACAAAAAGTTCTCAAAAGTTAATCAGGTGATTTACTCCTTGGCCCCAATCAGCATACCAAATATGAAAGCACTAGCTCAAATACTTCTTGAGATATCTTGCACACAAGATTTTCAAGATTTTTTTTCAAAGGGAGATAATTCAGAAAGGGGGCATAACTGAGAAAAGAAAAAAAATACGGGTCATCTTTTTTTTCATGAGGAATCCATATATGAAATTTCAAGACACTAGCGTCCACTGTTTAAAAGTTTCAAATTTCATCCGAAAGTGGTAAAATTGATAAATTTTCAAAATTCCGTAATTTTGTCAAAATTTGACAAAAAGTTCTCAAAAGTTAATCAGGTGATCTACTCTTTGGCCCCAATCAGCATACTAAATATGAAAGCACTAGCTCAAATACTTTTTGAGATATCTTGCACACAAGATTTTCAAGATTTTTTTTCAAAGGGAGATAATTCAGAAAGGGGGCATAACTTAGAAAAGAAAAAAAATACGGGTCATCTTTTTTTTCATGAGGAATCCATATATGAAATTTCAAGACACTAGCATCCACCGTTTAAAAGTTAAGAAAAAGTGGTACGGACACACGGACACACGGACAAGCCCAAAGCAATATGCCCTACCAACTTTTTCAAAGTTGGGGGCATAATAACTGAAACATAGAATGGATGAGAATCCATGCAATATGACGAACATGGTGGTAGAGTTTCTGGCCATGGTGCCAGGGAACTGGGTTTGAAACAAACAGTTGCCATATTGTGTCCTTCGAGCAAGCCTGTTTTAAGCTACGAAAGAACTGGTTAATTAAGTACCAAGGAAACATCAGGTCAGTCCCCGCATGCATGACTTCATGGCGTTTTTTCCTGTGACTTTTTTTCCTACATTCATATCCAGTTAGTATGTGAGCCATGTCATGAGGAAATCTGCTCTTCTAATTACAAAAGAAAAAGTGGTCAGCATCTTTTCTTTTGCTACAAGGGCCAAACCCTTTTCTCTGTAAACCTAAACCTAAAGCCTCTAGTGGTCCAGCCATCTTCTTGGTTTGTATCACTTGTGACAAGTGACGAAGAAGGATTTTCTCATGTAATGTCTCTTATAGAGGTAAAAAATAATGAGCCATATAATGAGAAAAACAACATTTTGCATATGTGAAAACTCGGGTGCATATCAGCTTTGCAGTTACTGCGAAGCTGATCAGCACCTTTGTTTTTGCTCTAGGGATAGTCTTCTGTGTTTGTACAGCTTGGTTTGTGTCAGACCCTGTCGGAAACCACATTGTTTGTTTTCTCATGACATGGCTCATATCTTTGAAAATATTTGATAGGATAGAATTTTTTTTTACAATCAGAATATAGTTCAACCTCATTATAACGCCCCTCATTATAGTGCAGTTTTCATTATAACACAACCATGCCATGACTCTCAAAATGATTAATTTGCTATATGTCTATTGTTAATAACCTCCTTATAACACTGTTCACTTATAACACGGTGGATCCCAAACATAGCGTTATAATGAGGTTGGCCTGTATTAAAGATGAAATTTTTCATAGTTTAAGCTACTCTATCACCATAGGACCCCAGCAATATTCAGGGGCCAGTTTTTCAAAATTAACGACATCGTTAGTTAACGATTCATTAAAGTTTCAAACATGAATATTACAAATACACTGTCATTTTTTGTTGATAATATGTGGGAATCCATTGCAATGCAAAGGATTCTCACATTTTATCAACAAAAAAATAACAGTGTATTTGCTTATGTAGTCAGCTAAAACTTAATAAGTTGATATTTTAACAATGACGTTAAACTAGCGAAGTTTTGAACAACTGGCCCCAGAAGATCAGATATAGGGGACTATTTGAGAAGATCCTAGTAAAATTACTTTATCTTTCTGGTAAACACTCTTTGACGGCAAACTTTCACTAGTGAATGCCAGTGAAGGAATCACTGCTTCGATGGCCTGCATCCTGAGAAGCGTTGCTTTTTCCTGTCATAGTTCGCAGAAATAACTTTAACCGTCACATGGTTTTCTGACCAGGTCTGACACAAACAGGTCTGCGCAGTCACAGAAGCAGGCTAGACGCTTGACATTTCAGATTTAAGAAAAAGAAGGACTGTTCTAGCTGTGTAGCCAAAACAAAGTTGCTGATCAGCTGTGCAGTTACTGCACAGCTGATCTGCGCCTTTGTTTTCACCTATGCATGTTGCTGGTTTTCTTATGCGGCGGCTCCATTAATAAGGCAGTGCTAGAGATATTAACTAATTTTGTGGTTAACCGTCCTGGTCAATAATTTTTCAGTTGTGTCAGAACAGAGCCAAAGCTAGCTGGATGTCAACCGGTGTAATGGGAGTAAACCGGTGTAATGGGAAGTTAATCATAATGAGTCTTGCTCAAGGACATAAACCCCCGTCAGTAGGGATCCAGCCAAGATCTCTCTATCTAGAGTCTGATATGTTAACCATTAGGCCATATGAACTGCTTGGTATTAGATATACTTAGTATGGAGATGATTTTTTTGTTAAAGTTAGGTTTACAGTTGGGGCAAATCCACCACCCCTTATTCAGCATGAACCAGTATTATTGCATAAATATCCATGTCACATGATATTAACAGCCTTTATTAATGAAGAGAAAGCCATGCATTAATAGTGCAATTTACGCGTGCACATGCTGTTAAAACATAGCTTGTACTTTGTGCCACGCAAAGCACACGCTAATAATGAGAAACTGAAGTCCGCCAGGAACGAGTATAAAAAAGAAAGCTTTTATACATAATGAAAATGTGATGAGGCTGTAAAATATAGTGCACCATTATTTCTTTCGTTTGTGCAGAATTCATGCAATAATAGCTATCAAAAATGATTTTGTCATTCATTAACATGCGTTAGGTCCCTTGGGGAGTGTTTAAAACCTCGGGCTACCCACTGGGTTTTCAACACTCCCCTCTGGACCTATCGAATGTTAATGAATGGAAAATCATGTTTGATCCCTATAGTATAGGGTAGTAATAAGAGGATAAAACATTCTTTTCCGTGCATTAACGTTTGCCAAGCCCAAGGGCAATAATGTGTTGCAGCCCGAACCGCGTAGTGGTGAGGGCTGCAACACATTATTGCCCGAGGGCTTGGCAAACGTTAATGCACTTGGAAAAGAATGTTATATCGTCATTGTTATATACCTTTCCTCCAATACATGTACATTTTATTTATTTATTTATTCATTCATTTATTTATTGTGAATGCTATGTCTTGAAATCGCGCATGATGACAAGCACACAGCCGTTGATTGGTAAGTGATTAGACGCAAAATGACACTTTAAATTAAGATGAAATATACGTCTGAAATGTACACTCACCTGCCATGTTAAATTTAGATGAAATGAACACCTGCCAGTGTCCATAACATGTAAACAGGTGTATGACATAGTCTCAGGGCAATAACACAGGGCAATAACACCATTATTGCCCTGCTATGACGTCATCTCAGGGCATTAACACCATTATTGCCCTGCTACGGTGTCATCTCAGGGCATTAACACCATTATTGCCCTGATATGACGTCATCTTAGGGCATTAATGGTATTAATGCCCTACGATGCCTAAAACAGCAGAAAGTGCTGTCCGTTACAACACGACAAGTTTCTATTGTAGAGATACATTAGGTATATAACAATGTATCTTAATCAAGCACATAACCTGTCATAACTGTGACTCCCTCACAATCAAATACATGAACCTGTATGCGTCTCACCTGGACCCGAGGTTATAAAACTTTTTTCGTGCTCAACGTAGACGAAACTTAAATTTATCTTGCTCATAAATGTTAAAATGCCAACATTTGTTGGCATTTTAACATTCATAAGCAGGATAAGTTGGCATTTGAACATTCATAAGCAGGATAAATTACTGGCTTTAGTAATTGAGACGTGAATTTTCAAATGATTTTGGCGATTTCAGAATTTAGAAGAATTTAAAATTCCATGTTGAGCTGAGATGACCGTGAAAAAAGTTTTGGAACCTCAGGGCCTGGTTGGAAAACCCTAACAATAAGACTCTGATGTATTCAAGTATACTTAAACCACATAAATTTACTACATGATAATAGCAATATCTATACTTTAGGAGGAAGATTTATTCAGCATAAATGCCAATCTTCCACACAGTCCTCTAGGGAATACAGAAAACAATTATTACAATCTAACCTGTCCAAGTATTCAATAACTTGTTCAATGATTCTCAGTTGTCTTTTGGCGTCTCGCAGTTCCTCTATCTTAGATTATGTTATAATGAATCCTGTTATAAAGAGGTGTACACAAAGTGTATCAATCTACTCTATAACTCACCTGCCCTAATATCTCAGCTCTCTCGTTAACCTGTTCATTGATTTCTCTGAGTTGTCTGTTGGCGTCACGTAGTTCCTCGATCTTAGACTCCAGCTCCTCAAGCTGGGGTTTCTTGTAGATCAACTCGCTGTTTGCCTGAAAAATAGAAATGAGCATCACCATGAGAAAACACCCCCAAGTAATAAAACAGATTTTTCCTAAGTTTTAAAATTGAAAATTTTTAGTGGAAAATTCTTAATATTTTTCTTATTTTTGCTCAAAACATAGATTGTGGGTACACGTTAGAACCGCCTCGGCGAGGCGGTTCTAACGAGTACCCACAATCTATGTTTTGGAGCAAAAATAAGAAAAATAGGTATACCCCTGCATACCCCAGTTTTGCTATATAAAAGTGGGGTTTAAGGGGGTATCAGTTCCACCGACATGTTTTCCTGATGCCATGAGAAAACCAACAAAGTGGTTTCCAAACAGGTTCGACACAAACCAGCCTATACAGTCACAGAAGCAGGCTAGAGGTTGGAAATTTTGGATTTAAAAAGTAGAGGAATTGTACTATCCGAGTAGCGAAAACAAAGGCGCTGATCAGCTTCCAAGTTACTGCCAAGCTGATCTACGCCTTTCTTTTCGCATAGGCAAAAATCCAGTTTTCTCACGATGCGGCTCAACATAGTAAATTACATATACAGAGGATCTTACACAAGTGGTCATTTCATATGAAATTTGTTAAACAAGACTTTGAAGAGTTTAATAGATTTCACATGAAATGACCTATCATATGACAGTATCATATGACCTCTAAAATACAATTTTATCGCCTTCAAAGTGGACAAATTTTTAATGAAACATTACATCGTTGTTACTGACATCGTCAATGACATTACATATTCCTGCAAAAGTGTTTATACACGTGTGGTCATAACACTTTTTATCAGATGCCATTATCTACTGCAAAAACAGCAAAGTCATATGATATATTGATTTCTTAGTCTTGCACATCTCATCAGAATAATACCGTATTCATTCTAATTAGTGCACAGTGTGCTTAACTTTTCAAAATAAATAAAAGTTAAGGTAACAACACATCGTTCTAATTAGCGCACACTAGGAACGAAAACAACACAACAAAAAGCTGAAATAACCATGTAATATGCATCAATGTTGATGTCATTTAAGCGCTTAAATTGTTGCAGGTAGCTTTTGATCCTTTACGTTTCCATTTTGATGTATCTAATGCGGTATTAATGTGTAGAATTTGTGTAAAATACCAATATACTATTCCAACAGTGTGCGCTTATGCGCATGTTTTTCTGAAACAACTGGGGTGTGCGCTAATTGGAGCATGTGCGCTAATTAGAACGAATACCGTATCTGTAAATCCAAGGTTTTGGACTGACTCAGAAATACTGGGCTAACCCTGGCCGCAAGGATATAAAACCTTTTTCATGCTCAGCTCAGCTGAGCATGAAATTTCAACTACTCATAAATGTTGAAATTAATTGAAAACTAGAATTTGTTTTCTATGTGAAAACTGATGTCTCCCCCCTTTCTACGTGCATGTCCAAAATATGCAAGCAAGAGTTATAATTCTTGTGCATCACATATCCTGTCATTCTGTTTTATAAGTGTACCAAGTTTCATTGAAATATCTCTTAAGGTTTTCAAGTTATAGAGGGGGCACGAAAGTGTTTGGAAAATAATCAAAGGGAAATAACTCCAAAGATATGAAAGCAAGAGTAATGATTCTTGTGCATCATGCTTTATAAGTGTACCATGTTTCATTGAAAAATCTCTAATAGTTTTTGAGTTATAGAGCAGACACGAAATTGAATGAAAAATAATCAAAGGGAAATAACTCCAAAGATATGCAAGCAAGAGTTATGGTTCTTTAGCATGACACATCATCTCATCGTGCTTTATAAGTGTACCAAGTTTCATTTAAATATCTCTTATGGTTTTCAAGTTATAGAGTGGACATGAAATTGTATGGAAAAATAATCAAAGGGAAATAACTCTAAAGATATGAAAGGTAGAGTTATAATTCTTGTGCATGACACATTGTCTCATCATGCTTTATAAGTGTACCAAGTTTCACTGAAATTTCTCTTACAGTTTTCAAGTTATAGGGTGGACACGAAATTATATGGAAAATAATCAAAGGGAAATTACTCCAAAGATATGCAAGCAAGAGTTATGGTTCTTTAGCACGACACATAATCTCATCGTGCTTTATAAGTGTACCAAGTTTCATTGAAATAACTCTTACGATTTTCGAGTTATAAAGCGGACAAGAAATTGTATGGAAAATAATCAAAGGGAAATAACTCATAAAATACTCAAGCCAGAGTTATGATTCTTGTGCATGACACATTGTCTGATCATGCACAATAAGTGTACCAAGTTTTATTGAAAAATCTTAAAGGGTTTTCAAGTTATACAGCGGACATGAAATGGTATCGAAAACAATCAAAGGGAAATAACTCCAAAAATACTCAAGCCAGAGTTATGGTTCTTGTGCATGACACATCGTCTCGTCGTGGTCTACAAGTGTACCAAGTTTCATTGAAAAATCTTTAACGGTTTTCAAGTTATACAGCGGACACGAAATTGTATCGAAAATAATCAAAGGGAAATAACTCCAAAAATACTCAAGCCAGAGTTATGGTTCTTGTGCATGACACATCATCTCGTCGTGGTCTACAAGTGTACCAAGTTTCATTGAAAAATCTTTAACGGTTTTCAAGTTATACAGCGGACACGAAATTGTATCGAAAATAATCAAAGGGAAATAACTCCAAAAATACTCAAGCTAGAGTTATGGTTCTTGTGCATGACACATCGTCTTGTCGTGGTTTACAAGTGTACCAAGTTTCATTGAAAAATCTTTAACGGTTTTCAAGTTATTGAGCGGACACGATTTGTGACGGACAGACAGACAGACGGACGGACGGACGGACGGACGGACGGACGGACGCACGGGGAAAAACAATATGTCTCCCGACCCTGTCGGGGGGAGACATAATTCAGGTTCAGTACTCAACTACTAATTTATCCTACTCATAAATGTTAAAATGCCAACAATTGTTGGTATTTTAACATTTATGAGCAGGATAAATTTTAGTCTCAGCTGAGCTGAGCATGAAAAAAGTTTTATAACCTCGGGCCAAGGTTATCTGACACTGTGGGAGTGTGTTTCTGTTTAACATTGGTTGTGACTGTACAGGCCGGTTTGTGTCCGACCTGGTTGGAAACCCCCAAGACCAGTTCCCGCAGTGTCGCAGCTCCTTTTTCCCATCTTACCAGCAGTTCTTCTTTCTGTTTGATCAAATTGTCCCTGACTTTCTCTAACTCTCCTATTCTACCCCTGAAAACAGAAATGAGCCATGTCATGAGAAAACCAACAATGTGGGTTCCGACACAAACCAAGCTATAGTACAAGCACTGAAGATGGCTAGAGGCTGGAAGTTTAGATTTAGAACTAGAAAAAGTGCCCTGAGAGGCACGTATACCCCCGGCTGGTAGCTACCCACCCCCACCCCCACCGCCCCCAACATGCTTACTGACACTGACACATTGAACCTCAATTCCTGAATTAAAGAGAGCACCCTCAACAAGTGCATCTTAAAATTTGTATTTGAAAAAAAGCACTAAAACCATTGTGAGGGGGGTGTAGTAGAATGACAGACCAATTAAAGAGCAGTATACAGAGCTGACTTGTATACTCAATCTAGGACTTGATCGCGGACATTGAGGGTCAGGTCCTCGGTCCTAGATGGAAAATAGAATGTCATTCTTATAATATTAAAAAAAAAAAAAAAAAAAAATTAAGATGTCCTTGATTTTGACCTCTAGCCCCACCCCAGCATGTACCCTAGAGTCTAATGTCATTAGAAACAAGGCAAACCTTATCGAGTACCTATGGGGCAAGTATAAACGATTTCTTAACATGATAGTAAAATAAGTACAGAAAATACAATTATTAAAGAAGTTCTAGATTTTGACCTCTAGCCCCACCCCCCGCACATAGACCCTAGAGTCTGAACCTTACATGGTGCCTACGGTCTAAGTATGAATGCTTTCTGGCAAGTCTTAGTAGATTTCAAGAAAACAGACTTACAGAAAGTTTATCATGGTATATATCATATTATAAATGTGTCCTAGATTTTGACCTCTAGCCCCACCCCTGGGGACAGTAACCAGGTTTGGTGACATTGAATATGAAAGCAAACCCTAAAGGGTATCTATGAACTATAAGAATACATTCCTATGATTGTTTGTTAAGATATGAACTTAAGAGAAGAAACATTAAAATTGTAAACAGCACATTTTAAAGGTGACCTAGATTTTGACCTCCAGCCCTACCCCCGGGCATGGACCCTGGGGTCCGAACTCATGGAAACAAAGCAAACCCTATAGGGTACCTATGGTCCAAATATGAATAGTTTCTGACCATTGGTTCATGAGATATACACCTCTAGAGAAACTTTAACCAAAACTTTGACATAAATTCTACGAACGTTCCGGAATTACGAACGAAGAAACGAACTAACGAACGAACATACAAACGGACAAACGGTAAAGCGAAAACTATATACCCGTCGGCATAAATGCCGGGGGTATAAAGAAGGGGAAATGTACTATCTGTGTAGCAAAAACAAAGGTGCTGATCAGCTTCGCGGTTACCCGCGAAGCTGATCTGCGTCTTTGTTTTTGCATATGCATCGTTGGTTTTCTCCTGATGCGGCTTAAAAATCAGTGTATTCTGTCCAGACCTAGAATAAGAGCTGTCGCAGGACAGCGTGCTCGACTGCTTCTGACCTTTGTCAAACATAAAGCCAAACCAGACCAGTAACCCAAAGCATTATGCTCATACATCTTATAAGGCAAAATCACTGAACCATGAAAGTTAACTATAACTACCTAAGATTTAAAGGTCTCACTCATATTGTGAAAGAAGTGTGTTCATATACTAACTCACTTTTACTGAGTGCCAAGACACAAGGCAAAATCACTGAACCGTGAAAAAAGGTCACACTGACCTATAAGTATTGCAGGGTCAAAGGTCTAGTGATACTTACTCATAATGTGAAAGAAAAATGATCATATACCCATTCAGTGTTGAGATATAAAGCAAAATCTCTGAACCATGAAATTAGGTCATAGTGACCTATAAGTATGTTTGGGTTAAAGGTGTGGTCATACTCATTCATAATCAGAAAGAAGTATGAAAAAATACTAACTGAGTGTCGAGATATAAGGCAAAATCACTGAACCATGAAATTAGGTCACAGTGACCCAGGAATACTTTACGGTCAAAGGTCTTGTCATACTCATACATATCATGAAAGAAGTATGTTCATATACCAATTGTGTGCCGAGATATAAAGAAAAATCACTGAACCGTGAAATTAGGTCATATTGACCTAGGACTACTTTAGGGTCAAAGGTCTTGTCATATGCAAACATAGTGTGAAAGAAGTTTGTTCATAAACCACTTGAGTGCCGAGATATAAGGTAAAGTCACTGAACCGTGAAATTAGGTCACAGTGACCTATAAGTATATTGGGGTCAAAGGTCTGGTCATACTCACTCATAAACTGAAAAAAGTATGAAAATATACTAATTGAGTGTCAAGATATAAGGCAAAATCACTGAACCGTGAAATTAGGTCACAGTGACCTAGGACTACTTCAGGGTCAAAGGTCTTGTCATACGCAAACATACTTTGAAAGAAGTTTGTTCATAAACCATTTGAGTACCAAGATATAAGGCAAAATCACTGAACCGTGAAATTAGGTCACAGTGACCTATAAGTATATTGGGGTCAAAGGGCTGGTCATACTCACTCATAATCTGAAAAAAGTATGAAAATATACTAATCGAGTGTCAAGATATAAAGCAAAATCACTGAACCGTGAAATTAGGTCACAGTGACCTAGGACTACTTCAGGGTCAAAGGTCTTGTCATACGCAAACATACTTTGAAAGAAGTTTGTTCATAAACCATTTGAGTACCGAGATATAAGGCAAAATCACTGAACCGTGAAAAAAGGTCACACTGACCTATAAGTATATTGCGGTCAAAGTTCTGGTCATACTCACTCATAATCTGAAAAAAGTATGAAAATATACTAATTGAGTGTCAAGATATAAGGCAAAATCACTGAACCGTGAAATTAGGTCACAGTGACCTATAAGTATATTGGGGTCAAAGGCCTGGTCGTACTAACTCATAATCTGAAAGAAGTAAGAAAATATACTAATTGAGTGTCAAGATATAAGGCAAAATCACTCAACCATGGAAAGTAGGTCAACCGACCCTTACCGTCATGACACACAAGTCAGTGTCACAAAGTCAAAAGATGAATGACCAACCATCCTCCTAAGTTGTTTCTATTAAGAAATAAAAAGAAAAAAAAATTCGGGCAGTTCTAGATTTTGACCTCAAGCCCCGCCCCCCTGACTCCGACCCAGAGGTCCGATGTCATGGAACCTAAAGTGTATGAAGTATGAATGCTTTATGATAAGTTGTTGTCAAGATATGCCTCCTTGTAAAAGTTACACAGCAGTACATCTATTTTTTAGTGTTCTAGTTTTTAACCTCCAGCCCCACCCCCCAGGCATGGACCCAGGGGCCCGATGCCATGGAATGAAACTCAACCCTACAGGGTACCTATGGTCCGAGTATGAAAGCCCTCTGATAAAAAGTTTTCAAGATATAGACTTCTAGAATACTATATCACAGAAAAGCCATTATTATTAATGGTGTTCTAGATTTTAACCTCTAGCCCCACCCCCTGGCATGGACCCAGGGATCTGATGCCATGGAATGAAAGCCGACCCTACAGGGTGTCAATGGCCCAAGTATCAATGCTTTCTGATGAATGGTTGTCAAGATATGGACTTCTAGAAAACTTTAACACAAGAATAGCCATTTTTGAAGGTGTTCTAGATTTTAACCTCCAGCCCCACCCCCTGGCCTGGACCCAGGGGCCCGATGCCATGGAATGAAAGCTAACCCTACAGGGTATCTATGGTCCAAGTATGAATGCTTTCTGATGAGTGGTTGTCAAGATATGGACTTCTACAAAACTTTAACGCAAGTGTGACGCGCACGCGCACGCGCACACGCACGCGCACGGGAACGGGAACGGGAACGTGGACGACCGAGGTGACTGCAATAGCTCTATGCACTTCGTGCAGTCGAGCTAAAAATGTCCTTAAGGTGGAACCATGGATTAAGTCCGTTGGCCCAGGATGACGTTAAAAGCGTGCACTTTACTACTACTACTACAGACCTAGAGAACTCTTTTAAGATTACAACTTTGAAACATGGTTAATTATCTCCCTTCAGCTTTATTTTGAATTCTATCAGATATATTTTTTTATTTTGTATACACAATTTTTCAGTCATGTCTGTATTGAGTTATCGTGTTCATGACATCATTAGAACTGCTTCCCTGAGTCTATTCTAATGAGCTACAGAGAGGATATAATCCCTCTACTTTTAAATCCAAAATTTCAAGCTTCTAGTCGTTTTCTGAGACTGTAAAGGCCGGTTTGTGTCGGACCTGGTCAGACCGGTTTTCTAGTGAAGTGGCTCATCTGCTCTTGTGTGCAGGTACATATGCTCCCAAAACGATAATGGGTTCCAACTTCCAATCCCTCTAAATTGAGCCGCGTCATAAGAAAATGAATTTTTGCCTATGCGAAAGCAAAGGTGCAGATCAGCTTCGCAGTAGCTGCGGAGCTGGTCAGAGCCTTTGTTTTTGCTGCTCGGATAGTTCAATTCATCTTCTACTTATCACCAAAATTACAAGCCTCTGGCCTGCTCCTGTGACATGTACAGGCCTATTTGTGTCGCACCTGGTCGGAAACCCTGAAGACCTTTTTTTGCATCGTGACTCAGTTGGTCCTGTCAAACATTCATTTTCAAGTTGTTGCTTTTTCATGAACATCCCAGCTTTCAGTCTTAAGAGGTTTACTGACCTGAGTTGTTCATTTTCACTCCTATACTGGCCTATCTTCTCGGACAGTTTGTCCACATCTTGTAGTTTACCCATATTGGCCTCAGCCTGTAACAGACATAGAATCATGTAAATATCTCTACCAGAACCCAAATGTGATGCATCATGATGAGAAAAACCGGCTTTTTGCATATGTGAAAACAATGATGCAGAACAACTTCCACTTTTTATCAGAATCTCTTTTTAAGCTACACAGATAGAACAATCACTCTTCTTCTTAAATCCAAAACTTTAAGCTTCTAGCTTTCTTCAGTGACTGCACAGGCCTGTTTGTGTCAGACCTGGTCAGAAACCCAGAAGACGGGATTTCTAAAGAAACTGTTCAAATTAGGGTCATAGATACCTGATAAATGCTCAACAAATTCAGGCAGACTTTGTTGTTGTTTTTTTTGTTTTAATGTCCCAGTCAACAATTTTTGAATAGTGTAAGGACGGAGCAAATAAGGGGAGTTAATGGGTCAAGCTCAACAGCAAAAACTGGTGCATTTCCATCACTACCACTAGGCCATCATGCACCACAAAAGTGAAGACTGACGAGATATGAAATAAATAAGCACCACAAAAGTGAAGACTGACAAAATATGAAATAAATAATAATAATAATAATAAAAAAAAAAAAAAAAGCTTAAACTGCTAGATTTCTTAGACAGTTTTTGAGATGCACAAATGCATGTATTATAAAATTTATTCATTTATCATTTACTTTTCAAACTTATTATTCATTAAAGATCCTATCAACTTGAAAAAATTAATACAGTTAATTTTGTCTACATTACTTTGGTGAATTTTAAACTCTATAGATAATAGCATACAAAGTTGAATGCCAATTTTAAAACGAAATTTGATTAGCCATGTCCCAAGAAAACCTGGTTCTGGGCTTTACAATTGGGTTTGAGAATTGATTCAATGGTGCACTAGAGAAATGAGCCACCACATAAGAAAACAAACCATCTGCAAAAACAAAGCCGCAGATCAGCTGTGCAGTAACTGCACAGCTGATCAGCACATTTTGTTTTCGCTCCACAGACAGTAAAATTCCTCCTCTACTTAAATCCAAAATTTCAAGCTTCCAGTCTGCTTCTGTGACTATACAGGCCGGTTTGTGTCAGACCTAGTCAGAAACCACATTTTTGGTTTTCTCATGACGCAGCTCATATAGCTAGGTATGACCAAGGTCAAGCTAATCCCAAAACTGGTAGGATTCTGATTCCTGTTTGCAGTTTTCTGAATCTACCTGTCTAAAACTTTCAGAAAATATTTCACTATTAAAAATGTTCTCTGAAAAAAAGATAATCATATTTTAACAGAATATAACTGGTAGTACACATTAACAAACGGATGTCTTGTAAGCAAGAAAAATGACAAAGCATCCCAAGGTTTCAATTTATGTACATCTTATAGAGGAGTATAAACATTTTCTGGAACAAAATGTGAGGGGTGTTGGGGGAGGGGGAATTAAAAGTTAGTTTATAATAGTGTGTGCATGCATTTGCTTTTGCAACATTCATTAACATTGAGCTCTAAGTCATATCAGTATTTGTCGCCTCCATTATTTTTTATTTAAAAAAGATAATGGATTTTTTTTTCTTTTTTTTTTTTTGTTATAGATTTTTTCCATTTCATTCTTTCAGAAACAAATTATTTTCTCCAATATTAAATAGATGAACCTACATACTTTTTATGCTTTTCAAATTTGGGGCTATAAATATTATTAAACAATTAATGAATGTTGCAATTATATATCTTGCTAAAATTTGCAAGATTTTCTCATTTTCTAAATAAATAGTATTATTTTTATTTTTTCCCCTTTGCTACAAGCCAATAAACCATTAAAATTGGTGTAAAGGAAGATAACCGCTTTACAAAATCCTTCTCTGTAAGTTAATGGTGCGGTGTATTTTTACGTTTTAGGAACGAGTAATTTATTGGTCAGATTTTTAGAACATTCACCGTTATAAGATACAATTAATGTCATCTGCTATGTGCAGACTACCTTTCTACAATGTACTTCTAACATTTACGAAGACATCCATTACGAAAACTTGCCCATACAATATACAGAGATTTTTTTTTCCAAAAGCAAAAACTGAAAATTTCATTGGGGAAAATTTGACTTTTTTTAATACTTTCACTCAAATCATACATTGTGGGTACATGTTAGAACCGCCTCGGTGAGG
The DNA here is from genome assembly GCA_964017185.1 of Rugalucina vietnamica. Taxonomy (NCBI): domain Eukaryota; kingdom Metazoa; phylum Mollusca; class Bivalvia; order Lucinida; family Lucinidae; genus Rugalucina; species Rugalucina vietnamica. The sequence continues at coordinate 36,844,995 of OZ024876.1, forward strand.
CGGTTCTAACAAGTACCCACAATGTATGTTTTGGATAAAAAATAACAAAATTAGATATACCCCTGCAAACCCCAGTTTTTCTATATAAAGTGTGGCATAAGGGGGTATACATTACATGGACATGTTTTCCTGATGAACTATGTGCAGAATATCTTTCTACATGTACTTCTAATAGTTACAAAGACATCTACGAAAATATCTAACTTTTAAGCGAGGAAAGCGACGAAAAAGCAATCAAAAACCTCTATAAGTTTCAATATCAACATTATTAAACTTTTCGCAATTACTATCAAAAATTTCACAATCAATTAGATCAATGAAGTACCACTGAAGGATATTGTCAACAAAATTAGCAATTCTTCATAAATCTACCAATGAACTGCGACAAAAGAAAACCAGTCTTCCGGGTTTCCAACAAGGTCTGACATAAACCAGTCTGTTGAGTCACAGCAGAGAACTAGCTTGAAAATTCTGATTTATGAAGGGTAGGAATTATATTATCCGTGTAGCGAAAACAAAGGTGCTGATCAGCTGTGCAGTTACTGTACAGCTGATCTGTGCCTATGTTTTCGCAAAGGCAAAAATCCATTTTTCTCATGACATGGCTCAATTTATTATGACTAGAAAAGACATTTCAGGGTTGCAAAAGAAACAAATTGACACATTATTCCTGCCTAACAGTTTGATCAGGCGGAGCAACTCTTTCCTAGTCTAGTTGAGTCCAAGTTGCAAGTTAACACAATATGAAGAATTTCCATGCCTGCGATAAACAACACAAAATTTTGTGAAATCAAGAGATTAGCGGGGATCTGCATCAATTCTGCACAATGTGATTCTCACTGCCTGCTATTACAAATTTTCTCAACACCCCTCGCCCTCCTCCCAAACCCCAGACAGGGAGAAAAAGGTCGGTAATTTTTAAGCTTTTTTTTTTCTTTGATCTCTAAAAAAAGGATAAAATGCTAAGGAATATTATTTGAGCCGCCTCATGGAAAAACCAACAATCTGCTTATGCGAAAACAAAGACGCAGATCAGCTTCGCGGTAACCGCGAAGCTGATCAGCGCCTTTGTTTTCGCTACTCGGAAAGTACAATTCCTCCTCTACCTAACTCAAATTTCAAGCTTTTAGCTCTTTTCTGTGCTTGTACAGGTCGGTTTGTGTTGGACCTGCTCGAAAACCACATTGTTGGTTTTCCCACGAGGTGGCTCATTTGCCGAAGAGATCTTAATACACACAAATCCACAAAATAACCAAACAAATTACAAATCATAACATTACAAAGATTTTGTTCAATCAAGGTTACGAAGTGTATAATTTTGGGTTTATGAAGTTTTGATAGTACGAGGGTGGTTCAGAAAGTTCTGTCATAGGTGTTATAACTTTGTTAATATACATGATAGGTTGCTGTATTATATCTTGATTGAAAGGGTTACATTTCTCCTTTATAATGATGCCAAAACAATGCACGAACGAAATAAATACTTCGAAATACATGCCTTGAAAGACACCTGGGGTAAAACCACTGGCACGTTTTCTTGAATTTGTGAATATTATTGTGTGCGTTTCATGCGTTATATCTTTATAACTTCCGATCAAATTTTCTCCAACTTTACAGTTATAAGTAATAATATATTTAGAAAAGCAATGTGACAAAAATTGCCGTTATCGATGCTATGCTGACTTTATAATAAAGCGATCTATATGACGTCATTAAAATACGTACCCCTATAGCGTTTCTGGCACCGCTGCACCATTATATGTGTTTGCTTTTTTATAAGTTTACTATAGAGCCCATTAGGATGAAAATAAAATGGTTAAATGCATTTTAAGCTCCCTGGACTATGTGTAGATGTCAATAAATGTCATTTGAATTTAAACTGTATTTTTAATGTATGTACAACAAGCCAATTTCAATATTTCATTTTACTATAACTCAATTAAATTCAGCTGAATGATTTTGATTTTTGCAGGATATATTCATCTATGTTTCAAAAATATATTACATGGATTATATTTTTTCGAAGTCGATTTTCTTTAAATAATATTCACAAATTTAAGAAAACGTGCCAGTGGTTTACCCCTGGTGTCTTTCAAGGCGTCTATTTCGAAGTATTTATTTCTTTTCGTGCATTGTTTTGGTATCATTATAAAGAAGAAATGTTGCCCTTTTAATCAAGGTATAATACAGCAACCTATTATGTCTATTAACAAAGTTATAACACATATGACAGAACTTTCTGAACCCCCCTCGTAATTAAAATCAATAATCAATAAAAAGACCTTTTTGAACCTATTCAACTTTACCCATTATCAAAAAAAATCTTTTTATCTTTCAGTTGAAAGTTTTACATCAGGATAACATTTCGGTATAATGTATATCCCCTTATACCCCACTTTCATATAGCAAAACTGGGGTATGTTGGGGTATACCTATTTTTCTTATCTTTGCTCAAAAACATAGACTGTGGGTATTTGTTAGGACCGCGGCGAGGCAGTTCTAACATGTACCCACAAACAAAGTTTTGAGCAAAAGTATTAAAAATATCAAAATTTTTCAATTTTAACAGTTGAAAAAAAATTGTATTTTGCATAGGCAAGTTTTTGTAATGGCTCTAATGTGCATACTAAGTCATTTGAGCCACATCTTTTACCTAAGACACAGATCAGCTGTGCAGTAACTGCACATCTGAACAGCACCTTTGTTTGCACTTACTGGATAATATTTATCACTCTTCTACTTCCCAGAGTAAATACAAAATTTAATCAGTCTAGTCTTTTTCTGAGACTGTAAAGGCTAGTTTATGTCAGACCTGGTCAGAAACCTAAAAGACTGGTTTCCTCATGTCGCTGCTCCTTTATAACCATCACAGCCTCGGGGAAGGGCTTTTGGACAGTCTCAAAGAAATGCTGGGGGAGGGGGAGGAGGTTAATTTGCAAAAGGGTAAATGACTGGAACAATAGTAGTCATGGGAAAACAAACAACATGGTTTTCGAACAGGTCCGACACAACCGAGCTGTACAAGCACAGATGGCTAGAGGCTGGTTGGTTTTTCTCATGGCATGGCTCAAAGCCAAAGCAAACTGCAGGGACCAAAATGCTGCCTAAGCAGAACATGTACAGTCAACGCTTTGGCTATTCTTTAAGTTTTTTAACTGCAAAAGAACCAAGACAGGTACATAGTGAGCCTCGACGCGAGAAAACCGGTCTTCGGGGTTTCCGACCAAGTCCGACACAAACCGGCCTGTACAAGCTCAGAAAAGAGCTAGAAGCTTGAAATTTCGGATTTAAGTAGAAGAGGAATTGTACTATCCAAGTAGCGAAAACAAAGGCGCTGATCAGCTTCGCGGTTACCGCGAAGCTGATCTGCGCCTTTGTTTTCGCCTAGGCAAAAATCCGGTTTTCTCACGATGCGGCTCATAGTGAGGTGTGCCGGGGCAAACACGTTTTCTTACTTTTGATCCAAAACATAGACTGTCACTGTGGGTACTTGTTAGAACCGCACTCACGAGCTAAAGCTACTACCTACTACCCTACTACTACCAACATGTGCCAACTTGTTCCAACATGTGCCAACTTGTTCCAACATGTGCCAACATGTGCCAACTTGTTCCAACATGTGCCAACTTGTTCCAACATGTGCCAACTTGTTCCAACATGTGCCAACTTGTTCCAACATGTGCCAACTTGTTCCAACATGTTCCAACTTGTTCCAACATGTGCCAACTTGTTCCAACATGTGCCAACTTGTCATAAAGACTTTCTAATATCTTATCTCTTAAACATTCGTCTAACTTTAAATTAAAACATAAAATTACATTTTCATTTAATTTTATTCAATAGTACTATTTATATTAGTATAACATCAAATGTTAGCAATTTAAGCTTCATTTATTCAAGGAAATGGACAGATATCTTCAGAAAGCCTAATTAATCTGTTTATAAAATAAAGTAATATTTTAGGCATACTCCCAGAACATTCGACACACAGTCTGATCAGTTTGATTTGTGGTTTAACGTCTCAGTCAACAATTTTTTTCCGTCATGTTGGGACAGAGACACTGCTTTCTTGTTGTAAGCAGTACTATAGGGAATAAATGTGTCTTGCTACAGGACACAAACCAGTATCATTAGGGTTTGAACCCAGAATTGAACCCAGAATCTCTCTCAGGGAGCGTGGTGGTGAAGTGGTAGAACATCGGACTCTGAATCGAGAGGTCCTGGGTTTGATCCCCACAAACGGCACCGTGTTGTGTCCTTGAGCAAGACACATTAACTCCCTACAGTACTGGTTAAATCCAGAAGTGATAGCTCCATCCCGACATGACTGAAAAATTGTTGACTGGAACGTTAAGCCTCAATACACACAAACCAGGATCTCTCAACTGTAACCTCATCATAGACCAAAACTGAAAACTAGGCCATGTCTCGGGAAAACATGTCTTTGGGGTTTCTGACCAGGCTCAGAATATGATAATAACTGTTGAACATTAGACATAAACAGATATTATGTGGGGTACAAGATTCTATCAACGAACCTGGTTTTTAATAAATCTGCTCATTTAATAGAATGAAAATCCACTCTTTTGATGTGTCAAAAAAGCCTGTGCTTTTCACTACAAACTGCCCCCACTTTCGTAAAATAATTCTCCACACTTTTCATATGCTCATCTGTATGGCAAGCCAAGTGCACATTAATTCTTCAAACCTAAGTTTGAACTTCAAACCCGGGTTTGAAAATTTCAAACCCGGGTTTGAAAACTTTAAACCCTTGTTTAAACTCAAACGCACATTAATTCTTCAAACCCGGGTTTCAACTTTCAAATGGGGGTCTCAACTGGCCAAGTGCACATTAATTCTTTAAACCTAGATTTGAACTTCAAACCCGGGTTGGAAATTTCAAGTGCACATTAATTCTTCAAACCAGGGTTTCAGCTTTCAAACCAGGGTTTCAACTAGACAACTGCTATTTTATTCTTTAAACCTAGGTTTGAACTTCAAACCTGGTTTTGGAAATTTCAAACCCAGGTTTGAAAAATTTAAACCTTGGTTTAAAACTCAAAGTGCACATTTATTTTTCAAAAGTTGAAACACTAGTTTTAAGAATAAATGTGCACTTTGAGTTTTAAACCTGGGTTTAAACTTTTAAAATCCGTGTTTCAACCGTTTGAAATTTTCAAACCCGGGTTTGAAGTTCAAACCTAGGTTTAAAGAATAAATGTGCACTTGGTTAGTTGAAACCCGTTTGAAATTTAAAACCCCGGTTTGAAGAATAAATGTGCACTTAAGAGTTTTAAACCCAGGCTTAAACTTTTCAAACCCCGGTTTGAAGTTCAAACATAGGTTTAATGAATTAATGTGCACTTGGCTAGTTAAAACACCGGTTTGAAAGCTGAAACCCCGGTTTGAAGAATAAATGTGCACTTTGAGTTTTAAACCCGGGTTTAAACTTTTCAAACCTGGGTTTGAAGTACAAACCTAGGTTTAAAGAATTAATGTGCACTTGGCTTGCCATACATCTGCGCTTTTGTAACCCGCCCATAGCTGCATGAACTAGACAAAGGGACATACCTTTAAGTCATGTTGCTAATTCTTTCATTATACTGAACTTTTCTATTTTAAACAGTATGTTATTGATAGTAATGTGTGTTACAAAGGGGGGTGGGTAGGTTATAGTGCATACTCACTGAGATGGAGGGCTGTGAAAAATTACAAATGACATATACATTTCTGTACACACTTTGGTGTATGACAAGTTCCAAGTTCATAATGCCTTTCTTTAGTGTTTTGCAACCTGGTAAAATAAATGCTAAAATCCAACAAAATATCTCAGTGTCACTGACTTCAAAAATCACTGGACCCCAGGCAAGCCCTGAGGTTATAAAACGTTTTTCATGCTCAGCTCAGCTCAGCTGAGACATAAATTTATCCTGCTCATAAATGTTAAAATGCCAACTATTGTTGGCATTTTAACATTTATTAGCAGGATAAATTACAGATTTGGTGATCTATACCTGAAATGTCAATTTATTTGGGCTATATCAGTATTTGAGGAAATGATTTTTTTTCTTTTTTTCTTATATTTTTTCTTTCTTTCCTTTTTTTTTTTTTATTTTTTTTATTTTTTGTGCAAATCTTGCTACAAGTGTATTTACTTGGCTTGTATCTATATGATTCCAAACAAATCAAGTATGGAAAATTCACAAAATTTACTTGACAAAAACCATTGTCACATTATTGTTGGCTTTTTTAACAGGTCTGTATGAAATGTTTTTTTTTTTTTTTTTTTTTTTTTTTTTTTTTTTTTTTTTTTTTCAGAGAAACTAATTTTCACATACAATCAAATGGCATCATGGACAGGCATTTATATTTATTTCCAATTGATTTGACCCATGGACGAAAAACAAAACACTGTTTATAACAAAACACAAGATACTGAAGAAGATATGCTAAATTGCTTAATTTTAAAATTAAAATTTTGGTTATTTTATGGCACATACATAAGAGCTAAAAAAAAAAAAATAAATATTATTTCTCTAAAAGGGTACAAATTTAGGTAAATATCTGAATTTCTTTTTAAGTACATTTCACATGAGAAAAACATCAACATCTTACTGTCATAGTATAAGGCTATTATAGTAAAATAACAAAAAAAAAAAGACAAATATGATTAAAACCAAATTTAACTAAAATCTTAACTATAACATCCAATCCCATAACACATGAGCTACCAGCAGACTTAAGCAAAAATGTATGTGTTGTGTTTGTGCATGCTTAAAAATGTCTATGTAAAACCTATGTGAAGCTGTAAGATAATAGCAGCACAGCACGCTATACACACTATGAATTAAAGCATCAAAATCACACAACTACGTTGTATATAAGCCATCTTTAAAAATAATGAGTTGCTACAGCAAATCTTATGCTAACGTCAATTGAACAATTTCTATATTCTCTTTTTCTGATCACTTGAAGCTATTATATTTTTTTGCAAATGAAACACGACAGATGGTGTCCTTTAAGAAATTGTTTATTTCTAATATGGACTTTTTTATTTGCACTACAACAAACCATCCAGAAAAAAATGCTACTTGCTAAATGAAACTTTTTCACCCTTCTTTTAACTCGTATAAGCCTGGTATCCTTTTTACAGGACATGGGCAAACAGTATAGCCCCAGATGTGATGCCTCAAAACATGGCGTCCCATCTGGGGTAATTCTGTTTGGATTGAGAAATTTCATCGAAAAATGAGATAAAAATCACTCCTAACACCCCTGAAAATGAAAGTGAGGTCAACCAAATGATAATGATGGGAGAATCCATTCATCAAAATGGGTTAAAATATCTAATGTACAGAGGGGGGAATAGTAATTTAGCAAACATAATCAGATGGCTTATATATCCAACTCCCTTGGTGCCCTTTCCAGCAGTTCTAAATATAGATTGTCCCTTACACTCTTAGCAAGGACCTCTTTCTGAGTTTCTAGTAGTTTGATGACTTGTTCATTCTCTGCCTTCTCTTGCAGTAGTCGGCGATTCTCTTCTTTGACTCTGGAATAAAATGATTATTCATTACAATAAGAGCTGTCGCAGGACAGCGTAGCTCGCCTGGCTTTTGCTTTGCCACTTAATCTATTAAAATCTACGACCCATGACATTGACCTCAAGATCAGGTGGGTAATGATGGTACAGCATAAAACTTCAGACTAATATCTACAAACACACAAAGTATCAACTTGATCCATATAGACTTAAAACATAAAATTTCTAAGTCTGTGACCTTGACCTCAGGTGAGTCAAGAATAATATCTGACAGCAAAGTGTCAACTAGATCCAGCCATCTGTTCCAGCAATATACAGTTCAAAACACTTTAAGCAAAAGCTTTAACATAAAATTTCAAAGTCTTTGATCTTGAACTCAAGGTCACTCAGGTGGGTCATGATTGTACAGCATAAAACTTCAGAAAAATATCTGCCAACATTCAAAGTATCAACTTGATCCATCTATATATTCAAGAGATACAGACATATAAAAAATTAACCAAAAAGTTAAGCACAAAATTTCTAAGTCCGTGACCTTGACCTCAGTGTCAGCCAGGTGGGTTGTGATGATACAGCATAAAACTTCAGACCAATATCTACCAACATGCAAAGTATCAACTTGATCCATCAACACGTTCAAAAGATATAGACTTATAAAAACTTTAACCAAAAACTTTATTACAAAATTTCTAATTCCGTGACCTTGACCTCAAGGTCACCCAGATATATCATGATGGTACAGCATAAAACTTCAGACCAATATCTACCAACATGCAAAGTATCAACTTGATCCATCTACAACTTTAAGAGATATAGACTCATAAAAACTTTAACAAAAAACTTGGTATGTCAAGGACAGTTAGGCCAGTTTTTTTTAATAAGTTGGTTTTCAGGAATTTTTTCAAAAATTTGGGGTAGGACGAGGTAAAAAAAAAAAAAAAAAAAAGTCAGCATTCCAGTTTAACATCTTCTGAAATTTAGCGTTTACTAACTCTTGGCTAAGTACTGTGTGTTTAAAATATTCAGTCTTTCATGGTTTATACTGCATTTAGTTTTACCCGGAATAAACCTTTTAACCTAAAATAATTGTTTTCGTTTTTGTGTCATACCTGATTGGAAATCTTAAATAGTACAGGGCAGTCTCGCTATAAAGCACATTGAATTAATGCGGTGTTGGATATAATGCGAGGGTGCCTTGGATCCCAAATTTTCGCCCACCCACTTATATATATATAAAAAATAAAATAAAAAAAAAAGATCTCGGAAAAAAAATTGTGGCGATGCCAAAGCGCCGTTTTACCCTTATATCCTATATTGTGTTACAGTTTATAAGTGTTTATTTGCAGGTGAATTCGCTGATAAAAAGATCGTTTGCAGGGCATTCGCCAAGGTTGAGTTTTCTTTCAGTTTCCCTTTATCATATAAAAAAAAGAAAGAAAGAAAGAAAGAAAAACAAGATCGATCATCAGGCATTCGCCAAGGTGCAATTTTCTTAAAGTTTCTCTTTATGGTATTATGAGAACAATTAATGTTAATTATCTTTTGTGCATTCAAAACTGAAAGATCACGTTTCTAATAGAAAGCATAGTGTGTGTACGAACCGTGCCGGCTGGGAATCTCTCAAGAAAAGGAGTATGGATAATCGACACATTGCTTTACAAAGGTCTGAAGGGTAAAGCCAGAACACATACAGATGACCTTATCCCCAAGACTAGGCTTTGTACAAATAATCACTCCATGGCATTTCAGCTACCATAGAGGCCTATAATGTAGGTTCTTACCCCAGACTATTAGGGACTGGAATGACCTCACTGACTCTATGTTTTCCACTGCTGAAATGTCAGATGATTATGTGTGTCCAAGTTCACTTCCCTCGTGCATTCTATGAATTAATTTCTCCCCCATCCGAACCCCCTGGTGAAATAATGTCATTTGACGTGTCACCAGTCAACTATTCAGATAAATAGGCATGCTTAATTTTTTTCAGGTAGGGCCATAATTTTGGTCTATGCCTTAAAAATGTGGCCATGGATAAAACCATGATCCAAACTGCGAAGATTAAACAACTCACCATGGTTAATCTGACAAGGCATATTGTTTGACTATGACGAGCAATGATCAGTTGAGGGTTCACTGAGTGATCATATTTAGAAGCCACAGTAGCTTGTCATTCTGGGGCTCTGCGGTATTCTCGATGTGGGCATTGCATGTATTTATTGCGGAAATTAGCCTGGCCATTGTCATTCAAGCCGATCTTTGGCATCTTAGTGCGATGAACAGCTATCCTTGTGGTTTCCTACTTTCGTTTCGGAAGCGTGTAAGATGTAACGGAAAAATTGATTGGTCAAAAGCCAGAAGTAAAATTGCAGTCTACCAATGAAAACCGAGAAAAGAAATCGATCGATTTTACATTTCTTTGCGCATGTCTAATGGCACATTTGTTTAATAAGGACGGCGTAAGCATCTGTGCGGCGTACAATGATAAAAGCAGGTACCGCCGGCCGGAATGTCGGAACGTCACCGAAAAATAAAAATTAAAAAATTCAATTTTATTTTTTTTCCATTTTGCGTGAAATTACGGTCGGCGGAACGGAAAACCGATAAATTAAAAAATACTGGCCTTACTAGTCTATGCAAGGTTTCACACTCGCAGCTATCACTGATGCAGAGAAAACCCAACTTTGACGTAAAAATTAACAAAGTTAATGGACTGTGAAATATAGGTCAAGGTCAGCGGGTCAAGGTGCGTGCTTGAAGGGTATGTCAAGGACAATTACTATGCAAGGTTTCACGCTCGCAGCTATTACTGATGCAGAGGAAACCAAACTTCGACATAAAAATTAACAAAGTCAGTGGACCGTGAAATATAGGTCAAGGGTACTGGGTCAAGGTGCGCACTTGAAGGTTATGTCAAGGACAATTACTATGGAAGGTTTCGGACACGCAGCTATCACTGATGTCGAGAAAACTAAACTTCGACGTAAATGTTGACGGACGGACGGACGAACTAACAGACGGACGGAAATTTGAACTCCTATATCGCACCCTGCTATAAGCAGGTGCGATAAATATCACATTTTTTCTCATGAAATTTTTAAGTTTTACAGCTGAAAAAAATCTCTGTATGTTGCATGGCAATTTTTTGTAATGATAACTTTGATAGGCTAAGACAAGTGCCAACTCCATTACGGATGGAATTTAATATAAAGTTCTTTGAAAACTTTGAATGAAAAAAAAAAAAAAATAGCCTCCTACTTTTTGTTGTCCTCCTGTTGATCAACCAGCTGATCACATTCTTCCCGATAATGTTTGACCTCGTCCTTCAGTCTCTCATTCTGCAACAACAAAATTGAGCTGCCTCATGGGAAAACCAACGTGGTTTCCAAACAGATCTGACACAAACCAGCTTGTACAGTCACAAAAGCAGGCTATAGGCTTGAAATTTCGGATTTAGGAAGAAGAGGAAGTGTACTATCCGTGTAGCGAAAACAAAGGCGCTGATCAGCTTCGCGGTAACCGCGCAGCTGATCTGCGTCTTCGTTTTCGCTTATGCAGATTGTTGGTTTTCTCATGAGGAGGCTCAAATTAATTAAGCTGAACATTTCTGCATATGCGAAAACAAAGGCACAGATCAGCTTTGCAGTAACTGCGAAGTTGATCAGCACCTTTGTTTACGCTACACTGATAGTACAATTACTCTACTTACTAAATCCAAAATTTACAGCCTCTAGCCATCTTCTGCGCTTGTGTCGCACCTTTTCGGAAACCACATTGTTATTTTTCTCATGACGTGGCTTTATGTAACAAGAAATAATGAGCCGCTACACGAGAAAATGGTCTCCGGGGTTACAGACCAGCTCGAACACAAACCGGTAATAACAGAAGAAGGCTGGAAGCTTACACTCATTTGACTCTTGCTCTTTCTTCAAGGTACTGGCCAACAAATTTGTATCATAACAGACACACTACCAATTGAGCTATTGCGCCCAGTCAGATGGTTGACCATATCTGCATTTCAAGCTGTTGTATCTTATCTGTACACTCTTGTAACTCTTGCTCTGTCTTCAAGGTCCTGGCCAACAAACTTGTATCATAACAGACACACTACCAACTGAGCTATCTCGCCTGGTCAGACAACAGTTGTAAATACCTGATGCCCTATCAGACGGTTGACCATACTGGAATTTCAAGCTGTTGTATCTTATCTGTGCACTCCTGTAACTCTTGCTCTGTCTTCAAGGTCCTGGCCAACAAACTTGTATCATAACAGACACACTACCAACTGAGCTATCTCGCCTGGTCAGACAACAGTTGTAAATACCTGATGCCCTATCAGACGGTTGACCATACTGGAATTTCAAGCTGTTGTATCTTATCTGTGCACTCCTGTAACTCTTGCTCTGTCTTCAAGGTCCTGGCCAACAAACTTGTATCATAACAGACACACTACCAACTGAGCTATCTCGCCTGGTCAGACAACAGTTGTAAATACCTGATGCCCTATCAGACGGTTGACCATACTGGAATTTCAAGCTGTTGTATCTTATCTGTGCACTCCTGTAACTCTTGCTCTTTCTTTAAGGTCCTGGCCAACAAACTTGTATCAAAACAAACACACTACCAATTGAGCTATTGCGCCCAGTCAGACGGTTGACCATACCTGCATTTCAAGCTGTTGTATCTGTCTTGCTCTTTCTTCAAGGTCCTGGCCAACAAATTTGTATCATAACAGACACACTACCAATTGAGCTATTGCGCCCAGTCAGACAACAGTTGTACATACCATGCCTGATCAGACAGTTGTACATACCTGCATTTCAAGCTGTCGTATTTTATCTGTACACTCCTGTGTCTCTTGCTCTTTCTTCAAGGTCCTGGCCAACAAATTGTATCATAACAGACACACTACCAATTGAGCTATCGCGCCCAGTCAGACGGTTGTACATACCTGCATTTCAAGCTGTTGTATCTTATCTTTACACTCCTGCAACTCTTGCTCTTTCTTCAAGGTGCCGGCCAACAAACTTGTATCATAAAAGACACACTACCAATTGAGCTATTGCGCCCAGTCAGACGGTTGTACATACCTGCATTTCAAGCTGTTGTATCTGTCTTGCTCTTTCTTCAAGGTCCTGGCCAACAAACTTGTATCATAAAAGACACACTACCAATTGAGCTATTGCACCCAGTCAGACGGTTGTACATACCTGCATTTCAAGCTGTTGTACACTCCTGCAACTCTTGCTCTTTCTTCAAGGTCCCGGCCAACAAATTTGTATCAAAACAAACACACTACCAATTGAGCTATTGCGCCCAGTAAGACGGTTGACCATACCTGCATTTCAAGCTGTTGTATTTTATCTGTACACTCTTGTAACTCTTGCTCTTTCTTCAAGGTGCCGGCCAACAAACTTGTATCAAAACAGACACACTACCAATTGAGCTATTGCGCCCAGTCAGACGGTTGACCATACCAGCATTTCAAGCTGTTGTATCTGTCTTGCTCTTTCTTCAAGGTCCTGGCCAACAAATTTGTATCATAACAGACACACTACCAATTGAGCTATTGCGCCCAGTCAGACAACAGTTGTACATACCATCATCAGTGTTAGAAATAAGTAATTGCCCACTTGCCCCCCACGGGTTGAAATTGCTGAGGGCAAGTTGATTGACTTGTAAGGTTGCCCCCTGGACAACCTAAAATTCCAGAAAAATAATTTTGTTCAAGTAGTTTCACTTATTAAAACATTTTTTTATCTCTTGATAGCAGTGTAATAATGTTGAAACAGCTATTTAACTTATACAAAACTAAAAACCAAAATATAGCTTTGTTCATGAAAATAAGTGTTTTAGTATGGGCAAGTTCGAATCCCATGGGGCAAGTTCAAAACGCGCTCAGGTTGCCCCTCGGACAAGTAACTGTATCGGTCTTATTTCTAACACTACCATGCCTGATCAGACGGTTGTTCATACCTGCATTTCAAGCTGCTGTATTTTATCTGTACACTCCTGTGTCTCTTGCTCTTTCTTCAAGGTCCTGGCCAACAAATTGTATCATAACAGACACACTACCAATTGAGCTATCACGCCTGGTCAGATAACAGTTGTACATACCATGCCTGATCAGACAGTTGATCATATCTGCATTTCAAGCTGTTGTATCTTATCTTTACACTCCTGTAACTCTTGCTCTTTCTTCAAGGTCCTGGCCAACAAATTGTATCATAACAGACACACTACCAATTGAGCTATTGCGCCCAGTCAGACGGTTGACCATACCTGTATTTCAAGCTGCCGTATTTTATCTGTACACTCCTGTAACTCTTGCTCTTTCTTCAAGGTCCTGGCCAACAAATTTGTATCATAACAGACACACTACCAATTGAGCTATCGCGCCCGATCAGACGGTTGTTCATACCTGCATTTCAAGCTGTTGTATTTTATCTGTGCACTCCTGTAACTCTTGCTCTTTCTTCAAGGTGCCTGCCGACAATCGATCACAGGTACTCTTCAATGTGTCAATCTCCCCTTGCCTCAGTGTTGTTGTCTCCCTTAGGTCCTCATTAGCCTTTTGTAATTTCTGAGAAAATATTTTAAAACATTGAAATCACAATTTTTTAAACTGCTTCTAAGTGATGAAAAAAATAGCGGAGAACAATTATTATCCTGAAGCCAGAAGGAAATGTTTACATCACGATAATCGTTATAGGCTGCAGTCGCCAGCTAAGTTACCTTTTTTCATTTATTACATTTTTTTTTTCATTTTATTACATTCAGTTGTTTACATTTCAATTTACATTTTTACATGGCACCCAAAATTGAAGGAGATATTTTGCTACCTAAACCTTCAGATATTTTGAAAATACACTTGGTATTTTACTTGACCTCGTCAAACCTGTTTTTCTGGTTATCAAGTGACCAGTTGCACATGAGATGGTCAAGAGCCTTAACATTTTGCCTAAGACCGACCCTCTTTCAAAGAAATATTTCATTGATTTTCTTCCTTTTCAATACTACTGTAAATTCGGAAATTTTTGCCTGACTTTTATTTCGCGAATTTTCTATTTGCGAATTATTAGCGAGCTCTTGAATTCGCAAGTGAGTGCCCATGTATTCTATAAAGTTTATAGTGACTCTTTATTGGCGAGAACATTGAATTCGTGAGGCAACCAATTTGCAAATATTAGAGAAATTTAAGTTCTTGCGAATATTTCCGGATCTACAGTATTCTGAAAACTCAACTTACGATTTCCAGTTCTTGTACTTTATCATCAGACTTGGACTTGTCCTGTCGTAACTGTCTTACCTCACCCTGGAACAACATTAGGTGAGGAGTAACATCAGAATAACATGTCTGTGAATTTATTCCCGCCCCACTACACCCCACTTTTTATATGAGCCTGTGCATGAGACAACCAACAAGTTGGGTTCCAACCATCTCCGACACAAACTAGGCTGTACAGTGACAGAAGACTGTTATTATAAGACTGGAAATTTTGGATTTATAAAGTAGAGGAATTGTACTATCCGTGTGGCGAAAACAAAGGCGCTGATCAGCTTCGCAGTTACTGTGAAGCTGATCTGTGCCTTTGTTTTTGCCTATGCACATTGTTGGTTTTCCCATGTGGCGGCTCATATATTAAAACAGGGATGTACAGTGGTATCAATGTTTCTTATCTTTGTGCCAAAACACAGATTGTGGAATCTTATATTAAAGCATGTACTCACAATCAATGTTTTGAGCAAAAATAAGGAAAAAAAAAATATAATAATAACTGATGAAATTTATCATGATTTTCTTACAGCTAAAAATTGCTGCATTTTTGTATGTCAACTTTGACCTGAGATAGATAAAAAGACAATTCAATGCAGTAACAGAAGAACAGTTGGTATGCATCAGGTAAACATGTCCGTGTAATGTATACACTGATTTTCAAAGTTGTAAAAAATGAAAACTGTCAGTAGAAAATTTTTGATAATTTTCTTATTTTTGCTCAAAACATAGCTTGTGCCAATGCGGTTCTAACGGGAGTACCCACAATCTATGTTTTGGAGCAAAAATAAGAAAATTAGGTATACCCCTGCAAACCCCAATATCGCTATGTAAAAGTGGGATATAAGGGGGTATATATTACACATAAATGTTATCCTGATGAACCCACACAGGACTTGGATGTGATAATCCAACGATTAATACATGTACCACGCTGGGTTTGGGGCAGCCTATCACAATTTTACATCTTATCTTAGACAAAATAATGAGCCTTAACTGTTTTCGTCTTAATCATGTTAGTTCTCCAAAAAGTTAAATTTTGAGGTTATCCAAATGAGTATATAAACGGTGAAAAATACTCACTGAAGATGAAATATGCACACGAATTATCAACACATTTCAGACATTTTTAGAGACTATTCTAGCTACCTAAACTCAGTCGGTTAATAATTCTAGCTACCACATGAAAATGTTTCACAACGGCAAAATAAACTAGAATTTGTTTTCTATGTGAAAACTGATGTCTCCCCCCTTTCTATGTGCATGTCCGAAATATGCAAGCAAGAGTTATAGTTCTTGTGCATCACATATCCTGTCATTCTGTTTTATAAGTGTACCAAGTTTCATTGAAATATCTCTTACGGTTTTCAAGTTATAGAGTGGGCACGAAAGTGTTTGGAAAATAATCAAAGGGAAATAACATGAGAATAATTTTATTTACAGTTTATACACAATTTTTGTTTTTCTTTGCTCATGTTCATGTTTTAGATATGGTTTATGGTTTGATATACATGTAATATCTATCAAGGTCTTTAATGCTCAACAGGAATCATGATCAGACTGTTTAACATTGATAATTTCGTGACAACACCTGCATCACACACCTGCATGAAGTTGGATAGCCTCTTAGTGGTGTTATGCAATTCAGATTCTAAATCAAACAGTTTCTGTTATGTAACTATAAATAATTGTCTGGCCAATGCAATGCTGAGTCAACATCAAAGAATTCTCTTATGTCACTATGTATAACTGTCTAGATGGTACTAGGTTACTGATAAGCAGTTCTTGGTTCAGTGTTCAAATTGGATCAGTTCAATGAACATGTCTGTTAAGCTATTATTATTCACATGGAATGTTATTAATTTTGGGATAATAACTTGTTTTCTTCTAATATTAACATTTTCCTAATACTTTCATGGATTGAATTCAAAGTGCAATGGATTAACCCTAGGATAATGACTTATATGTATTAACACATATACATGTTTATTGGATTATAAAGGATTCTTGAGTAACATTTTTCTATCATTTATCACATTATTGTGATATATTCAGTTATGATTATGGATACCATATTATGTTGGAACATTAGAATCTTTCATATAAAACAGTGCAATTTAAATCAACAGAAAGTCAATTCCACCAATCCAGGATTCTTCATTTAGATCACCATGACTAGGCAGAGTTTATACTACATGAATTTCAGATTCTTGTATATGGTTACATGGGAAATTGTGTAACTAATGTTTTTCCTTTTCTGCTTGAATTCATGTAATCTATGGTGCATATGACTTACATTTAGTATAAAAGAAATCCCCATCTTGGACAATTTAGTATAAAAGAAATCCCCTTCTTGGAATGTGTATGGGGCAAAGCATGGTTTTGTGGAGTGCCAAAGCTTAAAAGCCTTCCGGTGTTAGATCAGACTCTTAACTTCTCATGGTTGATTAAGCTGTGTATTGCACGCAGGCACCCAAGTCAACAGCTCGCCTTAAACAGATTCGTTAAATTTCCATGCAGTCTTCAATTCCTTATGGTGGAATCAACAAGTGTCCAGATTAAGTGCCATCATGGGCTTTTCTATGCCATTTTTTGTGTTAAAGTAAAGCAGAGCATTTTGTTTTTAGTTAAGTGTCTAGTCTGTGCCAGTGTTTATGCAATAAGCAAGTCATTCCTATTGTGTCAGCAATTTAAGGCTTTGTGTCTTTCTTTATTAAGGGTTCGGAATTATTCTTTTGGTGGAATTAGTTTATTTTAATTCTATTGGTGGAGTTTAAGGGCAGAAAGTGTTGAGATATAGTGGCATTATGTGTTTTTTTTTGAAGCCATCTTTTGTGTTAAAAAGAAAGCAGAGCATTTTTTTTTTTAAAATTAGTGTCAAATATGTGTCAGTTTATATGGGAAAGGAAGTCATTCCAAGTGTGTCAGTATTTAAATCTGATGTCTTTCGTCCAAGTGTTTTTAATTATTCTTTTGGTGGAATTAGTTTATTGCAATTCTGTTGGTGGAGATAGGAGAGCAAGTGTTAAGCATTAGTGAAAATGCTTGGGTGCTGTGTTTATGCATGAAATATATTATGTATGTATATGTTTCCAGCACCGATCATGCTCCAATGCTATAAACCTCTTATAGTTTGTATTCTAGTTTTATCTAGTTAGGTCTTCAAGCAGCCTTGGTTGCAGTGCTGAGTACTGATCCAAGTCATAAGTTTGTTCAGATTGAAGTTCAAATGCTGGTTAATAAGATTAATATTATGGACAAATACCATAGCTCTTTTCTATTTTAAACTGGCTGAGAGGCATGCTGTGTGTGCAATTTTATTACCATCAGTCCGGCGGCAGAAAGTTTAAGATCGCTGTTTTCTTAATCACTTGATAATCTCACTGCTGTGTCTGGTGTGGGTTCAAGCCCCACACTGGCCACATGTAAGACAAGCCAGTTCTGCTTGCGGGTGTGTTAGGTGTTTTTTCTCGGGGGTTCTCACATTTTTCACCCAGCTACAGATTGGCCCGCCTCTTATGAGCTGAAAGAATCTTGAAGGGACGTAACACCGAATTGGAAAACAAAAATTAAATAGCCTGCTCATGGGCCATCTGATTACTGGTTTTTCTCCTGATCCTGTCCAGGATAAGTGATGGGTCAAACCATCCATGTCACAGATTGAAAGTTTTCATTCTTTTCTGAAATGGAGTAAGACATAGAGGGTTTCATTCAGTCTAAGATGCTTGTTTGTAAAAATCATGTTTTGATTTAGCACAGTAAAGAATGGTTTAAATTTGTCATCAGGTTAATCTTTATTGGGGAATTGTCCATACGACAAGCAGTCAGTACTCTAGCCATATGATAATCTCAAGCTTAATATGGTCATGTCATGCACCTCGTCTCTACTGCTGGATCGCACAGCATCATGCACTAATATATGGTTTGCCCAACCTCTTCTCGACTGTTGGATCGACTAGCAGCCGCACAAGCACTGGATCACCCAGCCTCGTCTCTTACTGCAGGATCACCAAGCATCATGCACTAGCCCTGAATCTACCAGTCTCGTATCCACTGTTGGATCGACTAGCAGCACGCACTAGCGCTGGATCTACCAGCCTCGTCTCCACTGTTGGGTCGACTAGCAGCACGCACTAGCGCTGGATCTACCAGCCTCGTCTCCACTGTTGGATCGACTAGCAGCACGCACTAGCGCTGGATCTACCAGCCTCGTCTCCACTGTTGGATCGACTAGCAGCACGCACTAGCGCTGGATCTACCAGCCTCGTCTCAAACTGCAGGAATGCCCAGCATAATGCACTAGCCGCTGGATCACCCAGCCTCGTCTCCACTGCTAGATCACCAACAGCATGCACTAGCCGCTGGATCACCCAGCCTCGTCTCCACTGCTAGATCACCAACAGCATGCACTAGCCGCTGGATCGCCCAGCCTTGTCTCCACTGCTAGATCACCAACAGCACGCACTAGCCGCTGGATCGCCCAGCCTCGTCTCCACTGCTAGATCAGCCAACAGCACACACTAGCCGCTGAATCACCCAGCCTCGACTCAATCTGCTGGATCACCCAGCATCATGCACAAGCCACTGGATCACCCAGCCTCGTCTCCACTGCTAGATCGGCCAACAGCATGCACTAGCTCTTGACCGCCCAGCCTCTACTCTTTTTCATCTCAATCACTGGATCACTTTGCATCATGCCATTGGATTGCCAGTGTCATACCTGGAGGGAGGATCATGATTCTTTTTAGGAGCACAAACTAAGAGGATCATGGCCTTACTCAGTCTGAAGCCTCATATTTTTGTCATATCGGCTCTGGGAAATCAAATCATTTAAAGTATTGGACAGTTCCTCAGTTAGATTTTCCAAAGCTCAAATATTCAAAGCCAAGACAGAACCAATTTTGAGATGTCGTAATTTAGTGCTTTTAGCAAAGCATTTAGTAATGATTAGTATATGCTGATTACTATGGTTTGTTTATAAGTTAGAATAATTTTAGGTGTTATATACATGAAAATATGCTATGCTATTGTTTAAATATTATACACAATGACAATTAGTGATGGTTTAACAGTATAGTTGCATTGATGCAGAGGTATCTTCTAGGCACCAATTTAAGCTGTGTGGATTGTATTCAGGTATTATCTACTAGGCAGTCACTGACCAGTACAGCATGGTGTGCATATCTATGATATCAACTGAGGAAATCTACGTATGTATTATCTTCTAGGCTGACCATAATCAGCAAGCACAGTCAATTTATAGGTATTATCTTCTTAGCAGAGCAATCTGTTCTATCTGTTTTTTTTTCTCCTAGGCAGATCACAATAATCACAGCAAGTATGTGCCCAAGTGTTCATATGCAATAAAATCTTAAGGTGCAGTCTTAATAGAATTTAATTACACCAAACACCTGTTAGAGTGACCAGCTGCAAGTGACTTCGAGTCTGTTAGGATGCGTAAAATGTTCATTATGGTTTTGTTTAACATAATAATGGATAAATGATCTGCATGGAGACTCCTGCAGATGCAGCTGGGGCCATATGATTGACAATTTGACAGCTTTGGGACTTATGATGAACAGCTATTATGGACACTGCAAAAGTAGCTTAACCAAACAATTTGCAGTTGTGTCACAAGGTGTCCATTCAGAATTTGTAGAGATAGAAGTAAATAGATCTTAGTTGTGATAATGAAATTGTGGCATTTACATGTGTTCCGAACAAGCAATGTTTAGCTCATGCACCTTTGTTTGCCTTCCAACGAGGCAAACTTAGGGCCAGTTTGAGACCGCAGTTAGGCAAAAGAACTTGCACTAGGTTCCATTCAAATAACTACTTCTGTGGTGCAGTGGATAAGTCACTCTCCCTGTAAACCAGGGGTTGCAGTACTGGTCTTACCAGGGAAAGAAAAATACTTAAATTTAATGTCATGATATTTTTGGATGTAGTAAGTAAGTAAGTATTTTGTTTGACCATGACAACCTACTGCTCTACATTATACATAGACGTATAGCTGTACCAGGATTTTCTACTACTGGTGCTGGGTTGTATCCATGAGCAAGATACACCCATGAACAATGGCTCTGTCTTTACATGACTAAATGTTGACATTTTAGACTGGGATAATATTAAGCCCTATCAGGAAGCGTCATAGTGTGCTTATAAGGATGCAAGAACCTGCATTCATATTTCATCTGATCAAACGTAGTTATGTATGAATTTCATACCATTGATTTATATGTTTGTAATGTTTGCATGTTATAGATTGATTGACCTAGTTATTCTATTTCACTGGCATGGATATAAAATTATACGCCGAGGAGTCTACACAAGCATGATCAACAACTTATAATGGGATCGAACAGAGGACCCTATGGTTATGCTTCAGATCATGTCTTTAAACATGCCTTTATTAGATAGCCATCAACCTTACAGTGAGTAAGGACTTGGGATGTGTTTAACAACTTGTTCTCATGTCTCATCTGAATAGCAATTACAGTTGGCTCCATCCTGACAGGACTAAAATAGTTGACTGGGATAAAGTTCAAACAAACAAACAAATGAGCAATTTTTCAGAGCTTCATTGCAAACTTATATTTACAGGGATTTGATTGTCAATGATATCCTTCTTCATTGTGTTGGTAATATCTGTACATGGGAAGAATGATTTGTTTCTCATTACTGGCAGTAAGGCCAAGGTTTCCATGAATTTTTCTCCAAAAAATAAAAGGAGTTTTTTATATATGGTTTTAGCCCAGGTTTTTCTGCCTTATAATGAGTCACAACGGAGACCAAGTTTTGCTTTCATTGATTTCTTTCAATTTTGTACAATTGGTATAAAATTGGAAGGGCATAATGAGTAGCTGGTCTGGAATTTATTAAATTTTGCGTGCTTTATTTACATTAAGTTACTCATCAGTATTGCAATCATGGCTCTAATATTTTGGGGGCCTCACTTGCTACCGCAAATTCGTTTGGCCTTTTTACCCCAAAATATCATGCTTTATCAAGCAAGTATGCAAAAGTCAGGCTAACCTGAGTATGGGATTTACCTACGCAGTAGCAATTTTCAGGTCACATGCAATTCTTTCGGTTCAACAATTCAGTACCATGTCTGATACCGCAATTCGGAGTCGAGCTTATATATAAAAGGCAAGCAAGCATTAACAATCAAAGTCTAGATGACCTATTCACATCTGTTCATACTCAGACAATACCATGACATGCATCGCTATTATGCTTGGAAAGACCACTTTTCATGCACCGTTTCATGCTTGCTACAGCCTAAAAGAGGAATCGATTCACTGATGCTGAACGGCATTCATAGTTTAGTAGTCCGACTGTAGGGTTGATCCCCAGGTTAGCCAAAGCAATTCAAGATAGTAGAAGTGAGCTGCCCCCAAGAAAGAGCCAAAGTTGTTATTTTTATTTTATGTAAATGGTAGAAGTGTGTACATATTGTTTCTTGTGTTAAGTTTTAAGCTTTAGAGATATGATTAGTATTTTGTTTGTGATAATTGAATAAACCATGTCTAAATTTATCAACTTGTTTTTTGTGTATAACTCCAAAGATATGAAAGCAAGAGTAATGATTCTTGTGCATCATGCTTTATAAGTGTACCATGTTTCATTGAAAAATCTCTAATGGTTTTTGAGTTATAGAGCAGACACGAAATTGAATGAAAAATAATCAAAGGGAAATAACTCCAAAGATATGCAAGCAAGAGTTATGGTTCTTTAGCATGACACATCATCTCATCATGCTTTATAAGTGTACCAAGTTTCATTGAAATATTTCTTATGGTTTTCAAGTTATAGAGTGGACATGAAATTGTATGGAAAAATAATCAAAGGGAAATAACTCCAAAGATATGAAAGCAAGAGTTATAAATCTTGTGCATGACACATTGTCTCATCATGCTTTATAAGTGTACCAAGTTTCACTGAAATTCTCTTACGGTTTTCAAGTTATAGGGTGGACACGAAATTGTATGGAAAATAATCAAAGGGAAATTACTCCAAAGATATGCAGGCAAGAGTTATGGTTCTTTAGCACAACACGTAATCTCATCGTGCTTTATAAGTGTACCAAGTTTCATTGAAATAACTCTTATGATTTTCGAGTTATAAAGCGGACACGAAATTGTATGGAAAATAATCAAAGGGAAATAACTCATAAAATACTCAAGCCAGAGTTATGGTTCTTGTGCATGACACATCCTCTGATCATGCTCAATAAGTGTACCAAGTTTTATTGAAAAATCTTAAACGGTTTTCAAGTTATACAGCGGACACGAAATTGTATCGAAAATAATCAAAGGGAAATAACTCCAAAAATACTCAAGCCAGAGTTATGGTTCTTGTGCATGACATATCGTCTCGTCTTGGTCTACAAGTGTACCAAGTTTCATTGAAAAATCTTTAACGGTTTTCAAGTTATAGAGCGGACACGATTTGTGACGGACAGACGGACGGACAGACAGACGCACGGGGAAAAACAATATGTCTCCCGACCCTGTCGGGGGGAGACATAAATATGATACATGTATGAACAACATACTGTACTCTTTCAATGCAAAAAAGGTCTTAACTTTCGCCAAGGATTCAGTCACAGTATTTGCTAAAATCATAAAAAAAAAAAACAAAAAAAAAAACAGGATTCGGAAGATGAAACTGATAGATAGAATAAGAATGATTTGAGCTGCCACATGGGAAAACCAACAATTTGCATATGCGAAAACAAAGACACAGATCAGCTTCACAGTAATTGTGAAGCTGATCAGTACCTTTGTTTTCGCTACATGGATAGAGCAATTCCTCTTTTACTTATATCCAAAATTTCAAGCTTCTAGCCGGCTCCTGTGACTGTACAGGCTGGTTTATATCAGACCTGGTCGCAAACCCAAATTGTTGGTTTTCTCACGCACAGGTTCATTCTGGTTGGTGCTAGCCGGACAGTTACCTAGCTGGGAATAAAAGCTAGTCATTTAAGGTTATAAAACGTTTTTCATGCTAAACTCAGCTGAGACTAAAATTTATCCTGCTCATGAATGTTAAAATAGCAACAAGTGTTGGCAGTTTAACATTTATGAGCAGGATAAATTACAGGCTTTGTTGATCTAAACCTGATGTTTCACTTTATTTGGGCTATTCCAGTATTTATGAGCAGTTTTAATTTTATGCTCAGCAAAGTTAAGAATGAAAATACTTTTATAACCTCGGAGCCCTAGACTTTACACACTGTCTTGCATTGTCCTTTCTTTTTAGCCTGTGTCTGGGTTAGGATTTTTAATCTCAATTCTAGACTGTTTTGATTTTTTTTACTTCACACTGTTTGCTTGAATAAAAATTTATCCATTGAATAAAATCATCAATGCAGTAATAATACTAGCTATTTATGCCTATTTTCTACATGTGCAGTTGTTTACCTCTTTATTCTGTCAAAAAATGACAAAACTCTCACTTAGTATACTATCTTAATACAAAAATTTGGAATAGCTTATTAATTACTCAAATTTCTATAATTTTTCATTTATTTGGCGGCCATCTTGAATGGCGGCCATTTTGAATACTTTTGCCAGCCTAAAATTTTATACACAGACCTGGTCAGTAAGCTACACATATATATATATTTATCTAAAACAAGCATCAAAACTTGGGATCAAGATCATGTAGGGTTAACCAAAAATTCAGTCCTAGGCTCCCGGACTAAATAATACAACCCATATGGTTCCCAATATACGTCTATATCATAGTCTAATCAAACTAGAAATTGGCTGCAAGCAAGGCTTTCAGTATACCCCCCGCAAAATTATTTAAGGCCAATAACTTCCTTTAAGTCAAACATGCAAAACATTTGTCAAAAATATCTTTTCAGCATTATAATCCTTCATGAAAATCCTCCGTATGTCTGACTCATGTCTGTAAGGTATTAAATAATATACTGAAAGCTCAGGGAGTAAAATTATTGTTGATTTCACTGTACACTGTTGATCATTATTTATCATGAGAAATGGTCAAAAATTGGCTATGCTAAAAAAAAAGCTGTAAATTTGTCAAAAATAAATTATTCAGCATAAGAATTATTCATGCACATCTGAAATATATCTGGAACAAGTGTGCAAAGAATTCAAATGAAACTAGAATTGTCAGAGAATCTGACTATAGCCCCGCTTCTCAGCTTTTTTGCAGGGTGAAAAAAACAATGACAGGTAACTATCACAAGCTAGATCTCGTCAATATTGATGCGCATACAAAATTTGGTCTGATTATGTCAATTTGTTCTCAAGATATTGAGCGGAAACGAAATTCTGACCTCAATAAATGGCCATAACTCCGTCAAAATTTTGCAAAAAATGACTGGTAACAATCCCAAGCTAGATCTTGTCAGTGATGATGTGCATACAAAATCTGGTCGGATTCTGTCAATTCATTCTCAATATATTGAGCGGAAACGAAATTCTGAAGTCAATCAAGGGCCGTAACTCCGTCAAAATTTTGCGAAAAAAGACAGGTAATAATCCCAAGCTAGATCTTGTCAACGATGATGTGCATACAAAATTTGGTCGGATTATGTCAATTCGTTCTCAAGATATTGAGCGGAAACGAAATTCTGACGTCAATTAAGGGCCGTAACTCCGTCAAAATTTTGCGAAAAATGACGGGTAACAATCCCAAGCTAGATCTTGTCAATGTTGATGTACACACAAAATTTGGTCGGATTCTGTCGATTTGTTCTCAAGATATTGAGCGGAAACGAAATTCTGACGTCAATCAAGGGCTGTAACTCCGTCAAAATTTTGCGAAAAATGACGGGTAACAATCCCAAGCTAGATCTTGTCAATGATGATGTGCATACAAAATTTGGTCGGATTCTGTCAATTCGTTCTCAAGATATTGAGCGGAAACGAAATTCTGACGTCAATCAAGGGCTGTAACTCCGTCAAAATTTTGCGAAAAATGACGGGTAACAATCCCAAGTTAGATCTTGTCAATGATGAAGTGCATACAAAATTTGGTCGGATTCTGTCAATTTGTTCTCAAGATATTGAGCGGAAACGAAATTCTGACGTCAACTAGAATTGTCAGAGAATCTGACTATAGCCCCGCTTCTCAGCTTTTTTGCAGGGTGAAAAAACAATGACAGGTAACTATCACAAGCTAGATCTCGTCAATATTGATGCGCATACAAAATTTGGTCTGATTATGTCAATTCGTTCTCAAGATATTGAGAGGAAAGAAATTCTGACCTCAATAAATGGCCATAACTCCGTCAAAATTTTGCGAAAAATGACGGGTAACAATCCCAAGCTAGATATTGTCAATGATGATGGTCGGATTCTGTCAATTCATTCTCAAGATATTGAGCGGAAACGAAATTCTGAAGTCAATCAAGGGCCGTAACTCCGTCAAAATTTTGCGAAAAATGACGGGCAACAATCCCAAGCTACATCTTGTTAATGATGACGTGCATACAAAATTTGGTCGGAATCTGTCAATTCGTTCTCAAGATATTGAGCGGAAACGAAATTCTGACGTCAATCAAGGGCCGTAACTCCGTCAAAATTTTGCGAAAAATGACGGGTAACAATCCCAAGCTAGATCTTGTCAATGATGACGTGCATACAAAATTTGGTCGGATTCTGTCAATTCGTTCTCAAGATATTGAGCGGAAATGAAATTCTGACGTCAATCAAGGGCCGTAACTCCGTCAAAATTTTGCGAAAAATGACGGGTAACAATCCCAAGCTAGATCTTGTCAATGTTGATGTGCATACAAAATTTGGTCCGATTCTGTCGATTTGTTCTCAAGATATTGAGTGGAAACAAAATTCTGACGTCAATCAAGGGCTGTAACTCCGTCAAAATTTTGCGAAAAATGACCGGTAACAATCCCAAGCTAGATCTTGTCAATGATGATGTGCATTCAAAATTTGGTCTGATTCTGTCAATTCGTTCTCAAGATATTGAGCGGAAACGAAATTCTGAAGTCAATCAAGGGCCATAACTCTGTCAAAATTTTGCGAAAAATGATGGGTAACAATCCCAAGCTAGATCTAGTCAATGATGACGTGCATACAAAATTTGGTCGGATTCTGTCAATTCGTTCTCAAGATATTGAGCGGAAACAAAATTCTGACGTCAATCAAGGGCCGTAACTCCGTCAAAATTTTGTGAAAAATGACGGGTAACAATCCCAAGCTAGATATTGTCAATGATGACGGGCATACAAAATTTGGTCGGATTCTGTCAATTTGTTCTCGAGATATTGAGCGGAAACGAAATTCTGACATCAATCAAGGGCCGTAACTCCGTCAAAATTTTGCGAAAAATGACGGGTAACAATCCCAAGCTAGATCTTGTCAATGATGACGGGCATACAAAATTTGGTCGGATTCTGTCAATTCGTTCTCAAGATATTGAGCGGAAACGAAATTCTGACGTCAATTAAGGGCCGTAACTCCGTCAAAATTTTGCAAAAAATGACGGGTAACAATCCCAAGCTAGATCTTGTCAATGTTGATGTGCACACAAAATTTGGCCGGATTCTGTCAATTCGTTCTCAAGATATTGAGCGGAAACGAAATTCTGACGTCAATCAAGGGCCGTAACTCCGTCAAAATTTTGCGAAAAATGACGGGTAACAATCCCAAGCTAGATCTTGTCAATGTTGATGTGCACACAAAATTTGGTCGGATTCTGTCAATTCGTTCTCAAGATATTGAGCGGAAACGAAATTCTGACGTCAATCAAGGGCCGTAACTCCGTCAAAATTTTGCGAAAAATGACGGGTAACAATCCCAAGCTAGATCTTGTCAATGTTGATGTGCACACAAAATTTGGCGTGATTCTGTCAATTAGTTCTCAAGATATTGAGCGGAAACGAAATTCTGACGTCAATCAAGGGCCGTAACTCCGTCAAAATTTTGCGAAAAATGACGGGTAACAATCCCAAGCTAGATCTTGTCAATGATGATGTGTACACAAAATTTGGTCGGATTCTGTGAATTCGTTCTCAAGATATTGAGCGGAAACGAAATTCTGACATCAATCAAGGGCCGTAACTCCGTCCAAATTTTGCGAAAAATGACGGGTAACAATCCCAAGCTAGATCTTGTCAATGATGATGTGCATACAAAATTTGGTCAGATTCTGTAAACTGGTTCTCAAGATATTGAGTGGAAATGAAATTTGGACGGAATAACGGAATAACGGAATAACGGAATGACGGAATAACGGAACGACGGAAGGACATGGTGAATCCAGTATAGCCCCACTTTTTCAAAGCGGGGCTATAATTAAGGGCCGTAACTCCGTCAAAATTTTGCGAAAAATGACGGGTAACAATCCCAAGCTAGATCTTGTCAATGTTGATGTGCACACAAAATTTGGTCTGATTCTGTCAATTCATTCTCAAGATATTGAGCGGAAATGAAATTCTGACGTCAATTAAGGGCCGTAACTCCGTCAAAATTTTGCGAAAAATGACGGGTAACAATCCCAAGCTAGATCTTGTCAATGTTGATGTGCACACAAAATTTGGTCGGATTCTGTCAATTCGTTCTCAAGATATTGAGCGGAAACGAAATTCTGACGTCAATCAAGGGCCGTAACTCCGTCAAAATTTTGCGAAAAATGACGGGTAACAATCCCAAGCTAGATCTTGTCAATGTTGATGTGCACACAAAATTTGGTCTGATTCTGTCAATTCGTTCTCAAGATATTGAGCGGAAATGAAATTCTGACGTCAATTAAGGGCCGTAACTCCGTCAAAATTTTGCAAAAAATGACGGGTAACAATCCCAAGCTAGATCTTGTCAATGTTGATGTGCACACAAAATTTGGTCTGATTCTATCAATTCGTTCTCAAGATATTGAGCGGAAATGAAATTCTGACGTCAATTAAGGGCCGTTACTCCGTCAAAATTTTGCGAAAAATGACGGGTAACAATCCCAAGCTAGATCTTGTCAATGTTGATGTGCACACAAAATTTGGTCGGATTCTGTCAATTCGTTCTCAAGATATTGAGCGGAAAGGAAATTCTGACATCAATCAAGGGCCGTAACTCCGTCAAAATTTTGCGAAAAATGACGGGTAATAATCCCAAGCTAGATCTTGTCAATGTTGATGTGCACACAAAATTTGGTCGGATTCTGTCAATTCGTTCTCAAGATATTGAGCGGAAATGAAATTCTGACGTCAATTAAGGGCCGTAACTCCGTCAAAATTTTGCGGAAAATGACGGGTAACAATCCCAAGCTAGATCTTGTCAATGTTGATGTGCACACAAAATTTGGTCTGATTCTGTCAATTCGTTCTCAAGATATTGAGCGGAAATGAAATTCTGACGTCAATTAAGGGCCTAAACTCCGTCAAAATTTTGCGAAAAATGACAGGTAACAATCCCAAGCTAGATCTTGTCAATGTTGATGTGCACACAAAATTTGGTCGGATTCTGTCAATTCGTTCTCAAGATATTGAGCGGAAACGAAATTCTGACGTCAATCAAGGGCCGTAACTCCGTCAAAATTTTGCGAAAAATGACGGGTAACAATCCCAAGCTAGATCTTGTCAATGTTGATGCGCACACAAAATTTGGTCGGATTCTGTCAATTCGTTCTCAAGATATTGAGCGGAAACGAAATTCTGACGTCAATCAAGGGCCGTAACTCCATCAAAATTTTGCGAAAAATGACGGGTAACAATCCCAAGCTAGATCTTGTCAATGATGATGTGCATACAAAATTTGGTCAGATTCTGTCAATTCGTTCTCAAGATATTGAGCGGAAACGAAATTCTGATGTCAATATAAGACCATCCAAGGGCAATAACTCTTATGCAAATTTGGGGAAACTGACATGCATTTATACATAAGTTAATATTGTCAATATTGATGCATATGCCAAATTTGGTTAAAGTCTTACAACTGGTTCTCAAGTTATGAGTGGTAACAGAATTATGGACGGAATAACGGAATAACGGAATAACGGAATGACGGAATAACGGAACGACGGAAGGACAGGGTGAATCCAGTATAGCCCCACTTTTTCAAAGCGGGGCTATAACAATGAAAGCACTAGGAGGACTTGATTTCATAAAGTATGCTCTACCAGTCGTATTGTATATTAGCGATGGTTGAAAAATGTCAAAGTTGAAAAATGCTGTAAATTTGTCAAAAATTATTTTTTCAACAATAAAATTCTTTATGCACATCTTCAATATGTCTGTAACATGTCTGCAAAGTATTGAAAAGAATTACTGAAAGCCCCAGGAGGAGTTGGATTTCACAAAGTATGTACTATCAACCATAATTGAATATAAGCAGAAATGGTCAAAATTGGCTAAGTTTAAAAAGCTGTAAATTTGTCAAAACTAAAATTTTCAGCATAAAAATTCTTCATGCACATCTTCAATATATCTGGAACAAATCTGCAAAGAATTAAAAAGAAACAATGAAAGCCCTAGGAGGAGTTGATTTCACAAACTATGCACTTCCAACCATTATTGTATGTAAGCAATAGTCGAAAAATGGCTAGGTTAAAAATGCTGTAAATTTGTCAAAAACTATTTTTTCAGCATTATAATTCTTCATGCACATCTTCAATATGTCTGTAACATGTCTGCAAAGTACTGAAAAGAAATACTGAAAGCCCTAGGAGGAGTTGATTTCACAAAGTATGTATGTAAGCAATAGTCGAAAAATGGCAAAGTTAAAAAATGCTGTAAATTTGTCAAAAATTATTTTTTCAGCATTATAATTCTTCATGCACATCTTCAATATGTCTGTAACATGTCTGCAAAGTACTGAAAAGAAATACTGAAAGCCCTAGGAGGAGTTGATTTCACAAAGTATGTATGTAAGCAATAGTCGAAAAATGGCAAAGTTAAAAAATGCTGTAAATTTGTCAAAAATTATTTTTTCAGCATTATAATTCTTCATGCACATCTTCAATATGTCTGTAACATGTCTGCAAAGTACTGAAAAGAAACACTGAAAGCCCTAGGAGGAGATGATTTCACAAAGTATGCACTACCAACCATTATTGAATATAAGCAATTATAGAAAATTTGCTAAGTTAAAAATGCTGTAAATTTGTCAAAAATGATTTTTTCAGCATGACAATTATTCATGCACATCTGCAATATATCTGAAACATATCAGCAAAATATTAAAAGGAAACATTGAAAGCTGTAAGAGGAGTTGATTTCACAAAGTATGTACTTTCAGTACTATGGCAAACATGTTATAGGAAGACTTAAAAAGTCCCATAACTCTTGCAATACTAACCCTTTGGCCCCTAAATTCATACCACACATGTATTGTCTGATGGTGCAAGTGTAGTGAAAATTTGAAACAAATCAGGCAAAAGCTACTCAAGTTATTCAGCAAAGATGTCCAAATGTTGACGGAATGACGGAATGACGGAATCACGGAGTCACGGAATCACGGAATCACGGACAGGCTGAAAACAGTATACCCCCCTAAAACTTCGTTTTGCGGGGGGTATAATCAGACTGTGTCCCCACATCCTTTAAACACTGCAAGCTTTTTCTTATTATCCAAATTATGAGTCTCCAGCTATTCTTGTAAACATTATTTGAGCCTTCACATGAGAAAACCAACAATTTGCATATGCGAAAACAAAGACACAGATCAGCTGTGCAGTAACTGCACAGCTGATCAGTGTCTTTGTTTTCACCACACAGATAATACTATACCTCTTCTACTTATATCCAAAGTTTCAAGCTTCTAGCTTTATGCTGTGACTGTACAGCCTGGTTTGTGTAGGACCTGTTCCGAAACCCAAATTGTTGGTTTTCTCACACACAGGCTCAATTATTTGTTTGTTTGTGGTTTAACATCCCCGGGGCCTTTCAACTATTTTTCAGTCATGATGGGAGAGCCATTGCTTCCTTTGTATCAACCAGTACTAGGGTGAGTTAATGTGTCTTGCTCGAGGAAACAACGCGGTACCAGTGGAGATCGAACTCAGGACCGATTGGTAGTCTGATGCTCCACCATTAGGCTACCATGCTCCTAAAAGCTCAAATAATGCTTATATCGATGGCTCAGCGCAAAACTATGCTAACTCCATTTTCAGAAATTTTACAGGAGACAGAAAAAACTTCACAGTTTGTTTAACTTTAGAGACTTCAA
Organism: Rugalucina vietnamica; assembly: GCA_964017185.1. Lineage (NCBI taxonomy): Eukaryota > Metazoa > Mollusca > Bivalvia > Lucinida > Lucinidae > Rugalucina > Rugalucina vietnamica. The sequence continues at coordinate 36,876,970 of OZ024876.1, forward strand.
AATGAATTTTTCAACTGAAGTAGTGAAAAATGATTAAAAACTTTTGAGATAGATAATTTTTGTGTTGATTGTTTATTTAAATGGAAAAATCAATTAATGTGAATTAATCTTACTTAATCATACTTCTGCACTGAAAAAATAGGGAAATGTTAGTGCAAAACTGTCGCTAAGTCAAGTTAGTAATGTTTTCGCACGGATTACATAAAAAAATGTTTGTGCAAAACTGTCATCAAGTCAAGTTAGCTAGAGTTCTGCATCTAAAAGTGAAGAAATAGTGAAGTAAACTTTGTTTCAAATTGAGGTTAAACCTAGCTGGCACCTGGTTACACTTCTTCCTTTCATTCTGGAGGTTCCAGTCTTAATCCTTGGAGTCCGCAAACTTTTGTCAAAATGATTTTTTTAAATATTTCTCCCTACTGCTGATTCAAGAAATCAGGTATGGCAGTTGCAGGTTACTGGCACAAATATGTGCACTTAGGCAGCGTTTCACTAACGGTCGTTAGATCAAAATTATCGTATGATCGATCTTAAGACCGAATATGCGTTTCATTATACTTGATCTTGGCCATGAAATTCTTAAATTCAATCGTATGTCTAGGACAAGCATTAGGCTGTTATAAGTCTGAGAATTTTCGTAAGTGTCATAGCGACTGTTCCGGCATTTCGCCGATGAAATGCCGGTTCTGGCTAGAAATCATTATTTCGCACACATAAGCGGGTTTAAAGAGATTCGAACCGACATTTTTTTCGCCATTTTCTACTGACTGCTGTTTGTTTCAATCAAAATTTCAATGCTTACAATGTAACCTTTCCCGCACAGGTCAAGATTTTATACGAATGGGTGAAAATACTAAAAACATGCATCTGCCAAGTAAATGAATAAGAAATCCATGAGCTACACATCTTTCATTCCACTTTTCACGGTGTCACATTTCATGTGTTTGTTGATATTCTTCATCAAGGCCATTTTGTGTCAACTGCGTTTGCAATCAATGACATCATCATAATTAACGTCATCACACCATGGAACCTTCGACATCCTACAATTAATTGAATGCATCTGACAGAATTGAAACTTAAGTTTAATCATTGATTTAATGTTTCCATCTATTAATCATTAATTTAATGTTTCAGTCTATTATAAAAAAAATGTGAATCAAATCAGGGATGTTCAGAGTCTATTATCAAAAAATATGAATCAAAACAGGGAAGTTCATAGACTGGGGGTGGGGGGGGGGGATAGATAACTCCCATAATGATTAGCCCTAGGGATCATGATAATACCACAATCATTTGTTTTAAACCTCAACCCCCCCCCCCCATACACACACACACACACACACACACACAAACACATGCCAATGGGGAAGTGTGGGGATTAGCCGGGCTAAACTGTGCAACAATTGCAGGGGTAATTACTTTTTGAAATGACGGGGTTTGACATTTGGATCCTTACCCAAGGGAGATTTTTTATTGCAAAGTCTGCTAAGGGTAGGGCAAAGAGCAAAGTTTTGGCCTCCAGTTTGTCCCATGGGGCGGATTATAGCAAGGTACTGAAAGCTGAGTCATAATCCCCCCCCCCCCCTTCCCTGTGGGTCGAGGAGGCAGTCGTTACAAATGACTGGTGCATATCTTAAGGACGTGCCACCCTACTACTGGCCTTTTCTAGTATTTTCAAGCTTATGCAGGGCCCTATTTCTTTCAAGAAAGTACATGCTTTGATAAGATGTTCAGCTACATGGGTTTAACTTAAAAAAAAAAAAGAATGGCATACATAGACCTACTAATGGAGTGGGGGGGGGGCAAGATGTCCATCCCCTCAATGCACTAGTCATTAAGTGGGACCGGGAACAGCACTAGTCATTAAGTGGGACCGGGAACAGCAGGATTTAACCTAGGATGAGACTAGGCAATGCTGGAAATGTACTGTCTGTGTGTGTGTGGGGGGGGGGGGGGGGGGGTAATTTTCCAACAATACACAGGCACAACATTAATTCAAGTGAATTAATATTTGCTGTGTTTCTCATGTTTATTTTTATTGTCCTTATTTAATTTGCAAATGTACATTTACATGCAGAAATTCAAGGCCCTACTTCTTTTTTTACCAAAACAGCTCCCATATTATTGTCAGCCTCCTGGCATGGGTGCTTTTAGCAGGTACTTTACCAAAAATGAAAATATTGACCCCCCACAGTGCAGGGCATTTTTATAGCAGTCCTGTAAAAATTGAAAAATTAAAAGACCTGTTAATCTTAGCCAGCCTTTGTGTGTAGCCCACGGATGTAGATGAAATGCACCAAGGTGACGACTTAAGGACAGCATACGTTACTTTCAATAGTAAAAATAGTCTCGTCCTTGAGGTGGGATCATGGATAAAGTCCGTCCAGCCAGAGAAGACATAAAAAGCCCACCATGTACTACTAGTAAAAATGGTCTTGCAATACGACACTGCATGTGCAGGTACATATACATGTATGTATTAAACCCAGGCACTCCAGCTTGACGTTTCACCATTGGACTGCTGTGTTCCCCACATCAATTTGTTTGGTTATGAAAAGTGAAAATACAGGCCGACTTCGCTATCTCAAACTCGGTTGTCTCGAATACCCCACTTATGTCGAAGTGATCTCCCACTCCCGAGCGTCTCTCCCTATATGTTATTGTATTTCAACCTTGCTTGTGTCGAACTCGGTTATGGCGAAAACCCGGCTGTGTCGAAGTGATAATTCGATCCCCACAGAAAAAAATCTATTAGTTTCACCCTGTCTGTGTCGAACTTTGAAATCGAAAATTATCGGTCCGACTTCATGATCAGCGAAGAAGAAAAAGGAAGATGTAGAAAATCAAAAGACGATGGTCATTTTTGTCAATTTTCAGAACTGCATTTTTCACATTAGCAAATTGATACAAAGTCCGAAAAAATAAAAAAAAAGACAAATTTACCTCTAATGGAGTTTTTAATCCACAGAAATTTGTCATTTAATCCATCAAAATTTTAGTTTCATTTTCACTTTTCCATGCGGTATCCGATAATTACACACAACAATGGGGTTAATTGATTTGGTCAGCCGCTTTGTGTAAACCAATTGACCTTGATTCCTAATACGTCACACTAGCGGCGCGCTTGATTAGACAATAAAGCACTTATCGGCGCCTTTGAAATTTAATTGTTTGAACACTGTTAAGCGGCGGCGTTTGATGTTAGCTATCAGGGGCATTCTTTAACTGTCACAATATCGTCTCAAAATTAGTGTCATAAATGAGTATCTAAGTACAAACTGGACTTACAATTCTCTAGTGCAAAATGGACTTACAAATCGCTAGTGCTAAATGGACTAGGTAACATGCGCTACATGTATAGCGATGAATGCATGTTTGGTTTTACAAATCACGAGTGCTAAATTTTGACTGTGTAACATGTGCTACACGTATAACTACGAATGCATGTTTGTGTTTTGTGCTCTCGTTTGTGCATTTTATTTGTTATTCATGTGTGTTAAATTTTTATGTGACATGTATTGAAAAAATAAAAACAAAGTGTACTGTTTTTGTTGTCTTTATTTCATTACCAATTTAATAGAAACAGCGTTACTACAGTCATGCTCCAAATGTGTTGTTGAAACGTTGATTCTATTTATATAGCGTAGATCGTACGTGACAATTTCATGTCTCGTCACAATTTGTTTATCTCGAACTTCGGAAAACTCGAAGTGAATTCTCAATTCCCCTTGATTTCGAGATAGCGAAGTCGGCCTGTAATCCAATACTTAAAACAACCTTTATCATCCTGAATGTGTAGCAAGTAATTTGTATTTGTAGACTGAACTCAGCAATGACTTTTTTCGAGAGACATGTTTGTCATGATACTAAAGAACCTCTATTGATAAGCCAAGAAAAATCCCTAAATGCCTAGAAGCGAGAAGACGAGTTTTATCACATGTAATTGAAGCAGCAATTTCAAACTGTATTAATGGGTATAACAATGGTTTGGGGGCATGTCCAAATTGATGCCAGTAGGTGGAGTTAACATTTGCTTTTTGAACCTACCCAAAATATTTACAATGCCTTGCCAAGCTAATGTTCATGACACAAAAATATTTTACCACATATTTTTGCTATAAATCGAAGCAAAATCAGAAGTTGTGAACGCTGCCAAATCCTCTCAAATCCTCTTTTTTCATTTTAAAATTTACATGTCATAATGTCATATACGCAATAATACAGTAAATACAATTTTGCTTTAATTACATGTTTTGAAAATTGGCTCCTCCATTTTAGGCTTTTATGAATTTTTCTCGCCTATTGGAGTCCAGAACAGAGCACATGTAAGGCGATGATTTACTCTAACAGCAATGTTGTGGCGGAGGGGCACATTAACACGTGTGGCTTACTGTTGCACATGGTTTTGCGGCTATATAAGCCAATTATAAGGAAAATGTGTTTTTATAATTTAGTAATAAATTAAAAAAATAAATAAAAAAATAAATGAATTGTGTTTCCGTTGTACGAAAATAAAATAAAGATTAAATAGCAACTACATGTACTATCAAGAAAATCTCTGCGATAGAGGGGAGCATGCACATTTCGACCCCATTGCCAACTTCACAATCATAATTTGATGCATTACATTACAAACATGTTGCAAGCCAGAAAACATGCATACATGTAATTGTTCTTTCGTTGCATTCTGATATCTTCCATTGAAGTGTGTGCTTTAATTTGAAGTATGTTACTTGAACTGTAAGAATTTAAATGCAATTTCCGCTCATTAGAACGATTGTGGTATTATAGGCCTTAAAAACACGAGAAATGCGTAAAATATGCTTTAACAAAACATATGCGCAAGTGCAATTTGGCATTAATAGTTCATAAAACAAGAGGACCAAGGGTCCTGTAGCTCACCTGATAGATTTCCTCATTGTAAGCTAAAAAAGTCATTATGCAGTCTATGGTCGAATCTCACTTACCTTCAAACTAACCCGAGACCTTATGGCTGTCCTTGTTACATTAAAAGACTGAAGACGATCCAGTCAAAAATGTCCTTGTTACATGAAAGAATGAAGAAGATTGGATCAAAAATGTAGGCACTAGAGTGTTGACAACACTTAACAGCCATTTTCCAAATACTCAAGGGCAGGTAACTCTGCAGTCCAAGGTCGAATCTCGACAAATTTCGAACTCATCCAAGATCTCATGGCTGTCCTTGTTACATGAAAGAATGGAGAAGATCGGATCAAAAATGTAGGCACTAGAGTGTTGACAACACTTAACAACCATTTTCCAAACGCTCAAGGGCAGGTAACTCCACAGTCCATGGTCGAATCTTGCTGAATTTCGAACTCATCCGAGGTCTTATGGCTGTCCTTGTTACCTGCAAGAATGAAGAAGATCCGATCAGAAATGAAGGCGCTGGAGTGTTGACAACCTCTCTCCCATTGTAAGTCTATGGGGATTTTTTCAAATGCTCAAGGGCAGCTAACTCCACACTCCATGGATGGATCTGGCTGAATTTCGAACTCATCCGAGACTTTATGGTTGTCCTCATTACCTGCAAGAATGAAGAAGTTTCTATCAAAATTGAGGCTGCTAGAGTGTTGACAAACTTTTCCCCATTATAAGCCTATGGGAGCTATCTGTTGCCATGGAAACCAGAGTTCTGATCTTATCTGCTTCAAAACCTAATACAGGCAACCCCCCACCACAATGATGCTTCTGATAAAGTTTGATTGCAATCGGCCTGCTGGTCTTCGAGATATACATATTTGAAAGTGTGGACGGACGGACGCACCCACGGACGGACGCCGGCTCGAGTAGTATACTATAAGCTCACCTAGTGAGCCTTCGGCTCAGGTGAGCTAATAAAGTGGAAAATAAAAAAAATTTGGGGATTGCAATTATTTAGGAAATGGTGCTCTGTAGTTTTAAACTTGCAAAATTGCCGGATAATGCACCGGTCATTTGTATTCACAGCAACTCTGCATGTGGCTGGGGAATAGCAGGGCATTTAACTTTTCAGTTTTAAAAGCTCTGCACTGCAGAATCATTTTCTTTTTTTGCATGTAAATATGCAGGCACATTATTTTGTCAATTAAATAACGACAATAAAAGTAATTAATTTAATGTTAGAATACAACTATTATTTAACTTTGAATAAATGTGATCATGTATTGGCTGGAAATAAGAGAACCAGCACATCCCCGGCATCATGGCACTTCCCTACTGAAAAAGTCATTGAAATTTCAGTGATATTTCACTGAAATTTCAACGAATGTCAATGAAAGCCTTTTTTTCACTGAAATTTCAATAAAATTTCAATGAACCTTAAAGTATCATTGATATATCACTGAAATATCACTGAAATTTCAATGACATTGAAATTTCAATGAAATTACAATGTCACTGAAATTTCAGTGGAATGAAAATATCACTGAAAGTTAAATGAACTAAACCATCAGTGAAATTTCTATGTAATATACCTTACATGCATGTATTTTAAATGTGATTTTCTAAAATCTAAGTTCATGAACAAATTTTATTTCAGTCTTATAAAAAGTCATTTCACCTAACTTAATTAAGAATTAAAAAAAATCAATTAAGACTACAACACCTGCATAAAAGTACATATATGTTTCTATCATCATATCATCATAGGTTAGCTCCTTTTATCCTCAATGAATCCTAATGTGACATACATATAGCTTTTCAACACATTGACAACCATGCATATACATGTACAATGAAAACAATTGAGTCTATAAAGCTCAAACTGGTGTTGACTGTCAAAGCTTTCAATATGGAGCTTATGTTATTTGTAAAAATAGAGTGAGATGACATGAGAAACCCTGTCTTTTGCAAAGGAGCAGATAAAGATGCAGGTCTGCTCAACAATGACATTACTGCATGGACAGTACTCATATTCTACTAATCTGAAATATTAAGTTGCTGACCATTTTTGTGGCTATGCAGGGTTTTTTTCAGACTTGATCTGAACCCCCTGAAGACAGGTTTCTTTATGAAATGGGTTCGTTATCAATGTATTATAAACATTGACAAAATTCTAAGTTGATATTCCAGCTAGATATTGTGAAAGTTTCTTTTCCTGGCTTATCCTAATTTTCAGCCATGTTCTTGTAGGTTTGGTGGACAAGACACATATTTTGCCGAATGAACATCTATATAAACACATTTTTTCCTTAAATCATTTGAGTGAACCAAAATGGTCTGGCCTTCATCCATAATTGTGCTCAATTGAGGACATAGCATTTTTCCTTCATAGTTTTTTAGGATGTCACTTTGCACATTCATAATAAATTCTCTCTTCAAACTAAAGCTAGTTACATCAAAGGGTTTCATCAGTGCATACAGAGTGCATTCTACCTCAACAAAAGATTTGATCAAGCCAAACTTAATCTCGTTATCGTGATAAAATGCGACTGTGTAAGAATTTTTAGTTTTTGTTTCTTGCTGTCTCTTTGAGTGATATACTCCATTTGGTGTCTGTATTCGGGTACACAAATAAGCTTTCTGTTGTTTTTCAGCTGGTATAAACTGCCAAGCATCATCTGTTCGACTCAGAGCCCTTTTCTTCCCTAAAGCCATGACCACTGAATTAGGAGAGGTCTCATCTCTGAAATAAAATATCAAGTTATTATTTTCTTATTTATTTTTTTTTTAAACAATAAATACTGATTTACTTAGAACATAAAACTGCCCATGTCAAACAATCTGGAAATCTAAATAGAACAGTGTAATCTAAGTTTTATCTTGCTATTTCATAATTCATACTCTTAGTTTTGCTATTTTTGATAAAACAGCAATGTCTCCTTTAGGAATCAATTTGAAATAAAACATCTATATGGTATACTTACATCACAAATTTTGAACCCAGGCACAGAGCTGTCTTCTTAATGTTTTCTGTGGATGATTCCTTTGTTAGGTCCTTTACTAGTTTGCCCAATGATTTAGACATTGCTACCGCAAAACTGATCTATTGAAAGTATGAAAACAAACCGTAATCATAATTATTGTTAAAAAATAAAATATGCAATTCTTTCACTTCACACCATTTGTCTGAGGTGGTATCAAACATCCATGATGAATATTGTAAAAAATCACGAAATTACTGGTTTTACTTCTGTAACCTTTGTCAAAGCTTTAATATGTTACAAATACAAGCAACTCATGAAGCTTAAATTACTCCTAAAAAAAGAATCAAACCAATTTTAATAGCAAAATACCTTGTTTGCTTTGAGGCTTAACATCAAAGTCATAAATTTTTTCAGGCATGTTTAATGGAGCCCCAACTTGCTGGGCTTGAACCAGTTCTCTAGCAAGTGAATGTGTCATGCTCAACGACACAACACGGTGACCCAAATGAAAATCGAACACAGGACCTCTTCGGAGTCTGATGCTCTACCACCAGGCCACCACACTCCACAGCAATAAACTGACAAAATATTCTGGTGATACTTTTAAAGTAGATATATCTACTTAATTTGTAAGTGACCAGCCTCTTTGGAAATCTCTTACTGTTCACATGATAATATGTCTTTATTACTAAACTAAAAAAAATCTTAATACATGACAGGGATAAAAAGCAAATATGAATACTCGCCTGGCTATTTACATGACCAGTTCCATGAACCAGATTCTTGATATATGAATTCATGGATTCAAATCCGAAAGCGGAATGGGAAAATAGAGGCCCATATAGGCGAGTGAATTGTGTGACATGCTTTAGCAGATGTACATTCATCGTCTGTTTTCTGACTCCTGAAATAATCGTCAACAATTTCATATTTCAATGCAATGAAAAATACTGAATTTCAAATTGTTTTATTCTTACTTTGTGACAGTTTCTCCTTCGTAGTCTTATGTTTCATGTCAATGACTTCAAAATCTTTTTACTGACCTTGCACTTAAGGATAAAAGACCAGGATACTTTAATACATCTTTTACTTTATACTCTAAAACAACCGAAAAAATTTACAAATTACCATAGACTGAAGGGAACACTCTACAGAAGTCTAGAAGAAGTTGATCCGCATACTCAATATCTTCAGCTCTGATGTTGTCATTTGTCAAGATAGCCATAGATGTCACTAGTAATGTGTAGTGTAGAAATGCAGTTTGATCTAGTTGTCCATACAAAACTGGGATTGAGAAATGGATCAACCACTCTCTGCATTCTGAAGCTGTTAAATAGAAAAGCAGTGTCACAACATCATTCTTGGCAAGTGAAATTTGTCAAATATTTAGGATCTTAAAATTTCCTAAGCTTAATTATAGTGATGTATTCAAAATTAAGGTCAAAGACAGATTAGCTTCACTTTTGTGTCCTTGCTGGTGCAACTTATATTGGGACAGAGAGCTGTTCTAACCACATTTTCTGGATAGGCCTATATAAATTTTACAATATTATGTGAAATTCTTAGTACATACTATTTAAAGTAGGCTAGTACCTTTCCAATGGGAATAATCTGACAAGCTTCTCTGTCTTCGGGAGATGAAATCCGGAATCTTGATATTCAGCAGCCTTTTATTCAACAAACTTATCTGCAATTTATGTTAACATGATTAAAGAGAAAGCAAACCACTTTCTGTGTAAAAGTAAAATAAGTAAAAACATAACAGATTTAGAACAGTTTTAATAATATAATGTAGAATGTGTATATTTGAAAAAAAAACAACACATCTACTCTATGTTTGGTTAAGTATCTCCTTTCTTCTGTTTTTGCCTTTTTAAACAATGTAATGATCTAAGCATGTTTGTCAGATTCCTATAACAGCTAATTTATAGAAAATACAGTTGCAATAAACAAATTCATTCTGAAAGATTAAAGTACACCAATCATGACTCAAAGTTACCTTGTGACCAATGAAGAACCTTTCGTTTCTGTGTTTGGAATCAAACCAAAATGACAGCAAACTCTTTACAACGCCCAGCAGCACACAGTGCATCCAGTCGATGGCGAAAAACAGAGGGAGATCTATGTACTTTAATACAATAAGTGGGGAGGCACCCTTAACACCATTGACCTGATAAAAAGAAGATAGAATATTATATTTTTAGTACATCACAAGTGTACAATGTCTTGATTCTGGATATTTACATAAATAACCATTGCTTATAATAGCAACTGACCAGTGTTACATATTTCTTCTAGCCATGATTCATAAAGAAAGAAGATAAATTGTGATTTTATGCTTCAAACTTCTATTGTATGTTTAAGATGTTAAATGAAGTCATGAAGACTGGCATTATTAACTAGCCTAGACCTTGGATTTGCCTACACTATTGTTGGGGTCCGTGTTAGCTATCCAATCAGTGTTATAAAAAAAAGTAACATGAATAGACATATAGCATAAATAGTCCAATTGGGGTCCAACAGTGATAAGTGTTATATCCAAACCTGTGTTATAATATATATATATATATCTTACACGAGTGGTCATTTCATATGAAATTTATTAAACGAGACTTCGGCTCGTTTAATAAATTTCAATTGAAATGAAAATGAGTGTAAGATTCGTTTTATCATATGTCTTTTAAAATAGGATTTTATCGCCTTCGAAGTGGACATATTTTCAATGAAAATTTACATTGTTGTTACGGACGTCGTCAATGACGTTACGTATTCCCGCAAAAGTGTTAATACACGTGTGGTCATATGATTTTTATGACATGACGTTATCCATTGGAAAACAGCGACGTCATATGATAAATAAATATACGCAATTTAAGTAATATCACTTACAGCTTCTGTTCCCCTGGTAGCTTCCCTAGCATCATGCAAGACTGAGTTGTGGCTTCTGAGAACACTGTTCTCTCGAAAAGGGTAGTACCTTGCCAAGCTTTGGCCGGGAGGACATTCACCTTCATCTAGGCAAGTTATACATGCTGATTTGCCATTGAACTGTTTCATATTTGCTACTAATGCTCTTGCTGGCAAATCAACAGATGCTGTAAGCAACTGTCCTGTTACCTTGAGCACTCTTCCACTAGAGGTCACAACTTCAATACCTGGAATAGTATGCAATTTAATTGCTACTTGGGTGCCTATTGTTGATAATATACAATTGTTGCCCTTGAATGAGGGTGACATGACAATATGTTCACCCGGGGCAGGTAATATTGCCCAAGGGCGAAGCCTGACTCAATGGGCAACAATTGTTTTATCAAACCGAAACACTATTGAAATAAATGACAAACCCATGTGACTACAAGTGCAACTGTACTTTTAGGCGGATATGACGTCACAGTGTAATATGATCAAGTGACATGATAAAATAACACCCTCCAAGTGCACTGTAAAACAAACGCATGTGACTGTAAGTGCAGCTGCACTTTTTTACAGATATGAGGTCAGAGGGTAATACGGCATGACAGAAAAGCACCCTCCGTGTGACATGCTCTGGACCAATAGCTAATGAATATTAATGAGGTATAATAACCTTTGTTGTTGTTGATGCTAAATTGTATTTTGTGACCAACAAGAAAAGGATTTGGTAGTCTTAGTCCTGTCTCACCATATACATGTAGTACGTCAGTTTAAGTATACAAATATTGTGAGTAATATATGCAAGTAATGGATATAATGAAAAACATACAAAAAGTGCAGAAAAACCATGGAATTCCGTACATAAGATATGAAAATGTGGCACTAACATTGTTGCTTTTTTTTTTTTTTTTTTTTTTTTTTTCAAAATGTTACCTTTTGAATACAACTCTTTGAGGGTTTCAATCAGTGGCATTAAATATGTCATCATATTTGGCTTTTCCACTTCACAATGAAGATAGCAAGGAATAATGTATTTCCTGGAGAATCTGCAATGAAATATATACGAGCCATGTCAAGAGGAAACCAACATTTCGCATATACAAAAAACAAAGGTGCAGATCTGCGAAGCTGATCAGTGCCTTTATTTTAGCTATGGTGCATGAATAGTACAATCAGTCTTCTTTCAAAATCCATAATTTGCAGCCTCTAGCCATCTTCTTTGCTTGTACAGCATAATGCAGCTCAGATGTATATTGCAAACTACCATAATAAATAAGACAAATGAAAAACAGGTCCTCATAAAAACAAAATCATTGAAGTACATGTACTTGTATTTCTCTAGATAGACAGTGTGATTATCTAGCAACTAAAGTACTAACAATTTAGTATACAAGTTAAACTTCAGCTTATTTAATTTTAAGGTTTGCATTTATTTAAAATAATTGATTTTAATTAGAGGTCAAGAATGTGCATACCTGATTTTCGTTGGAAGTTCATTGATTGCTAAATAAACTGGCCATAAATTTCCTTTTTTTGAAGACGAAAACACTGACACCCCATCTGAAAAAAAAGGAAATTTTTGCATAATCATATGTTAAATAATGGATTTGATTGTCACGCTCATTTGATTGTTTAATGTACCCAATAAACTTAACTTCACGCTATAATTTCAAAACTAGATTTTTTAAATTCAGCTTGACGCCCCTTTCAGGATTATTTTAGCTCATATGAGACAGGTCAATTAGTAGGTTGGGAGAAAATGGGTGAGGCTGAGAAAAAAAAAAACACACGCAAACAGAACTTGGCTCGTCTCTCATGCACCCAGTATGGGGCTTGAACGAACACCAGACACAGCGGTGATATGATCGAGTGTTTTATACCGGTAGGATACAGCGTTCTTAACTGCTCAGCCATCGGACCAAAAAACTTCATCCTCCTGGTCAGTGGTGGTTACAAAAAAAATATTTACAGTAGTAGATCTTAAGTTTAATTTAACTGCAAAGCAACTTTAATAAGAAAGCACAATATTTGTGAAACATGTTTTTAAAAAATGCATACTATTGCATAGATCTGGTAAAAGGTCACAACATATATTACAATAATCGCAGAGCTTTCTATCTTAAATTGACCAGGAGGCTTCTACTTCTTACATTTATATTTCATACCTGTATTCATGGTAAACGTCAAATGTACATCTGCCTTTTCTAGCCTCTGTGCATATTCTCTTTGAATGTCTATGTACTTCGACCCATCAGTTACATCTTTCATCACTGCGCTGCCTACTGATAACTCATGTCTGTTAACTGTCCTGTAGAACCAGTCATCTAAAAGCAATCATGCCATAATTAAATAAGGTTCTCATACATGATAGAACTTGATATAGATTTAATATATTGACATGTTTTCCCTTGTTTGGGTTTTCTCTGGCAAACAACAGATGTTTTATACTATTATGTTCTCTTAAATTTATGACTGTTGCTATTTTGTTGTGTCTACCAGTGCAGCAGGGACCCATGACCTATGTCTCTTGATTTGAAATAGTGTGAACGTGTTAAATGCATTATTTGCTTCTTACAAACTGATCTAAGTTACATGTATGTTACTGGTAGACTATTTCTGTGATGACAGATGAGGGTATCTAGTATAAAGTAGGGTTGCCGCATATTATGAATTTTGTACCTATAGGGTAAAATCATGTTAAATACCTTGGAAGAAGTCTGACTGACAAATCCAGGAACTTCACTGTCTTTGATTTGTTTCTTCTACATGCAACTTTTTGACACAAGTGCTCCTGTTTTAAAGCACTCTGGCAGTGGTCACAATAATAACATGGACTTGGTTCTTTAAAAGACATCGCTTTTTTCAAAACTTCTTTTATCTTGTACACTGAAGTTGTAAAATTACTGTTTGGTAGCAGACACTGGATAAGGAGAAGTAAATCCGAGAAAGCTTGACGAGACAAGGAATGTTTCATCACATACAGCATAACCAGTGAATATGCTGTAAATAAATTGTGTACAGATCCTTCAAACAGAGGTTTTCTGGTATCTTCTTCATCAACACGGTCATCAGCTTCTTGTGTGTCGTCCATTTCTGATTGAGAATCTGAGAGAGATGTTGAATCAGATAAACTAGGAGACGAATCACTTAAAACTGGCGATGATTCACTGTGAATTTGCTGAACTTGTGGGCCTTCTAGACTTCCAGAGAGGAAACTGGCACTGTCCCTGTAATAGCGGGCCTGTCTCTTAGTTAAACCATGATGAATAGATCGTCTATACCGTTTCCGTTTGTTTTCAATGGATTCATTATCGTCATCAGAACTAATTTCCAAACTGCTGCTGCTGATATTCACAGATTCGTCTGAATCAGACATGGCAGCGAGTCTGTTCATTTTCCTTACTGTAAAGGATTAAACCGCTGGTAGTGACTCTTGTACCAGTGTAACAAGTTTTCATTAATGTCTATGACATTATAACAGTGATGTGTGTTTGTTATTTCAAAAGTTAACTATCTAGATTCTAGTTCCATCATAGTCTGGTTGTTGAAACAAAATTACTACAATGTCAAATTCAATGGGAACGAGACCTACATTAATTCATCATCTTCAGTAATTGCCTCCCTCAGTACTTGAGTATTCTCGCAATTAATTCTGTCCAAGAAATACAAGTAGAGTCTACTGTTTTCGGAATACACAACAGAGAAGGGGGTTGCATTAATAAGTTGCGTAACCAAACAAAAGTAAAGTAAACGGCAGAAAATAAACTGTAACGGTTGTTGTTGTTGTTTTTTTAATCGCTGCTTGCACGTGTTGACTTGTTTTGATTTTCTTTACTGAATTAATTTCCCAAAATTTGATGTTTGAAAACAGAAAAGTCTTCTTTATAAACACTAAACAACACAAAATTGATCATAAAAATATCACATAATCGAAAAAAGCAAATTATCGGCGATGTAAGCCCGTTTATATTTACTTTTTATTTGTTTCGTTCCGTTGAAAAAAAATGCCGAGCTTTTTTTTTATCAAATTGATTAGCCTCCCTTTGAAAATTTGTATTCTCCCTTGCAGTTCGAATTTTCGTATTTTTTAATGGTTCTTCTTTTTCGCATATAAATAAAAATTATTCATGTAAGAAACAAAATAAACTTTAACACGAATTATCTTTGATATTTAGAGTGGAGTATTTGTGTTAACATTTCTTTAGCGACGCAATTTAGAAATACGAAGTCGCTTTTTGTTTTGCTTTACTAGCTCCATTTTCCAATTTAAAGCGCGCGCATCCTCGTTTCTTTGTCTGAAAGCCGCTACAAATCTTCAAAATGTGTGACGAGAAAAAGCCTATCTTTTGCATCATTGATTGGACCGATGGATATTGGAACGACATACCGATGACCTGCATAAAGGAACCTCGAAAGAGCCTCGAAGATTATTCTGTAGGCGAGCCGGTAATAGCACTTCTGCCTTCCAGTGGGAAGCACTCTGGTGTGATTGCCGCTATAGATGGTAGGTTCCCACGTTTTTCTGTCTAATACTAGTTCTGTTACTTTTCCATTAGCTTGTAATGCACCAGTCATTTATAACCATGGCCCCCACCCCCTGGGGAGGGCAGTGGATAGCCTTACTAATGAATTAGGGTCAACTCGGCCTCTGGATGAGTTGGCCAGGGTCAATTTGTTCTTATATAAAAGTATGTATTGATACGATCGGCGTGACGTCAAAGGTCATTCGTACGAGATGAATTCCTCGATGTTTATCGCTGTAACCTTACTGAATTAAAATAAAAAAATATGAAAACAAAATAAAGATATTTATAAAAGGTTTGCATGTCTTTTTAGATCTTCATTATTTATTCAACTCAATGTATGAACCCCGTTATTATTCTGACAAATTCTGATTTTATAAGCATCTAAATATGATTAAACCACAGCGATATTGACCGAGTTATACCCTCGACCGAATGTGCTCTTAAGATAGTGGCAATAAAAGCCCTACAGAGCTTATGTTAGTTGTTGAAATAAGAAGCAATTTTAAATAGAGATTATTAAGGCTATCCCCCCTCCAAGAGTATAGGGGGGGCTGTGGTTACAAATGACTAGTACATTATGCATATCATTTTTTTCTTGAAAGATACCCATTTAGCATAGTTCTAATCAATATTGGCTCTACCATCACCAAGCTACTGTCATGTGCTGGCCATTTCCTCATCGTGTTTTTAAGGCAATCTTGGTAGCAGTGAAATTGGGGGAAAAGCACTACCGTACTTCATGGCGTATTATGCGCACTCGTGCATAACACACACATTTTTGGGGGTCAAATCTGGTGAAAAAAGTATTGTTCCTATGCATAACACGCGGCAGATTTTGACCACAAATTGTGGCAGTATTAAACTGAGCATTTTCAGTGCAGATTGCCAATTTTCTCAGATTTGAAACACCCATCATATTATACGTTACTGGCATCTTATCACTGATGAGAAAGAGTTACAGCCCTGCCGTGTGCTCGCCAGGCAAAATAAAAAAAAATGCAGATCCTTTGCAAGGCATTCGCCAAGGTGCAATTTTCTAACAGTTTCTCTTTATGGTACTATGAGAAAAGAAAAAAAAGAGAGAGATCGTTTACCGCTGAGGCATTCGCCAAGGTTCAGTTTTCTTACAGTATCTCTTTAGGGTATTATGAGAAAAGAAGAAGAAAAAAAAAAGAAATTGCTTGCAACTGAGGCAGAATGCTTAGACATGCAATCTTTGGTTTGTGTCACCGTCGAATATGAGCAACATTGCGTAACTGGTATCATCAATAGCCTACAGCAACCTGTGTTTACCGTCTTATTACAGTCTATCGATAATCCCCTAGGGCATTTGGCTTATTTTCACAACTTTTATGGCTAATCTTAAGAAAGCAATGGTCATTCACGCTTCGCGAGCGAAGGATTGTGTCACTAGTCTAAAAATTACTGAAATGGCAATTATAGCTTGTGAATATACACGCAGCCGACACGGTTCGTAAACACATTTTGCTTTCTATTAGAAGACCTGATCGTTCAGTTTTTTTTTTTTTGTTTTTTTTTTGTTTTTTTTTTTTTAATTCAGTTTTACGTCCCTTTCAAGATTATTTCAGCTCATATAAGACGGGCCAATCAGTAGGTTGGCGAAAACGGGAGAACCCCCGAGAAAAACCACCTGACACACCCGCAAGCAGAACTTGGCTTGTCTCACATGTGGCCAGAGCGGGGCTCGAACCCACACCAGACACAGCGGTGAATTGATCGAGTGATTAAGAAACAGCGCTCTTAACCGCTCGGCCACGGGAGCCGCTTCAGTTTTTAATATTCATAAGATTACTAATATGTAATTGTTCTCAATATACAATAAACATAAACTGTAAGAAAATCACACCTTGGCAAACGCCTGACAACGCTTTGTTTTTTCGTTTCTCTCTCAGTACCATAAAGAGAAACGTAAGAAAACTGAACCTTGGCGAATTCCCTGCAAATGATCTTCTTTTTAACAGTGAATTCATCAGCACATAAACGCCTTTAACTGTAATACAATAAAGGAAAATATAAGGGTAAAACAGCGCCTTTGCGTCTCCACGATTTTTTTTTCTTCTCTTTATAAGTGGATAGGCAAAAATTTTGGGGTCCAAGGTGCCCTCAAGTTATATCCAACACCGCCTTATTTCAAGGCGCAGTATAGCGGGTCTGCCCTGTGTATATTTTTCCGACCTACTGACCCTATGCAAATTTTTCCGACCTACCGACCCTATGAAAAATGAAATTTTTTTCCGACCTACCTACCCTATGAAAATTATCGAGGAAATCAGAATCACAACATTATAATTTATTTAGGCCCATAAATATGCCCATTGTGATTAAATGAATCTGTACCAATTTTGTAGGAGATCGTGATTGGTTGAAAAAAGTTGCTTCTGGACCTCGCCCTATACCAGCTAGACATGCAGGTGTTAATCATGTAGATGAGAAAAAAAGAGAAGCTGTTGAAACCAAAAGGTGAAAAAAAGACATTCTAAAAGAAATGAATATTCAGAAATGCTTAATATTTTCAACAATTCATATTATCACAACTGCTTATAAATAGCAGGGTGCGATATAGGAGTCCAAATTTCCGTCTGTTTGTTCGTCCGTCCATCAACACATTTACGTCGCCGTTTGGTTTTCTCTACATAAGTGAGAGCTAGGAGTGTGAAACCTTGCATAGCAATTGTCCTTGACATATATACCCTTCAAGCACGCACCTAGACCCAGTGCGGTGTGCCCTAGACCTATATTTCACGGTCCATTGACTTTGTTAATTTTTTTGTCAAAATTTTGTTTTCTCTGCATCAGTCATAGTAATTGTCCTTGACATACCATTCAAGCACGCACCTTTACCCATGCAGTGCCCTTGACCTATTTCATGGTCCATTGACTTTGTTCATTTTTACGTCAAAGTTTTGTTTTCTCTGCATCAGTGATAGCTGCTAGTGTGAAACCTTGCATAGTAATTGTCCTTGAAAAAGCCTTAAAACACGCACCTTTACCCAGTGCCCTTGACCTATATTTCACGGTCCATTGACTTTGTTCATTTTTACGTCGAAGTTTTGTTTTATTTTTACGTCAAGTTTTGTTTTCTCTGCATCAGTGATAGCTGCTAGTGTGAAACCTTGCATAGTAATTGTCCTTGACATACCCTTCATACATGTACCTTGACCCGGTGCCCTTGACCTATATCTCATGGTCCATTGACTGTTATTTTTTTAGTTGAAGTTAAAATTTAGTTTTCTCTGCACCTGTTAAACCTTGCATAGTAGTTGTCCTTGACTAACCCTTTCAGAACACACCTTGGCCTGGTGCTCTCGACCTATATTTCATGTTGTTAATTATTTTGCCCGATGCAGGTGTGATTTAGACCTCCGCGGCATTCTTATTTTAGAAATTTATACAGATATTGATTTAATTGTCTGGGCTTATTCTACTGGCGCTTATAGATGTAGGTTGGCGCAGTGGTACCTCCATTTATGGACTGTGCATTTAAGTTTGAAAAACTATAACCTGTTTTTTATGCATGATTTTAGTGATCTTGAAATGTGCATAGTCGAATGGTTCTACTCATCTGAGACATGTATCAATAGCTCTAGTCAAGATACTGTGAAGGGAGAGCTATTTGATTATTTATTTGGATCAAATAATCAAATTTGTGTCTTCTTACATGCTTAATCATCGCCTTGCTGGCTTTTTATTTCTGAATAGGAAATCCAAAGACTCTGTAGTGTCACAAGACAATGTCACAGATGACTCTGATTCAGATAGTGTTGAAATGGAGAAGGTATTCATCTTTATAAATTTCATACCAAACAAAATGCCTCAATAACAAATGAATGGATAAAGTCTCTTTTATATATATATATATATATATATATATATATATATATATATATATATATATATATATATATATATATGAGTATGATAATTGCTTTGGTGTAGAATTGGCTTTTAGAGCTAGAGCTACAGATCAGCAGGCTAAATAATATGATATAGTAATTTAGTCGTTGGTGGAGATAGAAATTTTTTCACTCGATAACTCCTATCACATGTCACCTTAGGGCAAAAAAATGTGTGTTTACGGTAGGCTGACTGACCCAATTTTTTCCAGCGACCCTACAATTTTTATCATGTTTACAGAAATAAATCTCACACTCTAGTTTGGTACCAGTCCGTCCCAGGTTTTAGTCCAAAATTGAGCGAAACAAACCAGCTATGTTATATAGGGGTGACATATATTCAGTACAGTTTTTGCAAGCGTCTTCTGACAATGCGCACCAACAGCCAATCAAATATTGTCTGTAAATTTCTGATAGATTCCTGTCTCTTTGAAAATGTTATAAAAATGTTTGCAATAATTTCACTTGTTGGAGCAAATAAAATGTGACTTTGAAGGCTATTTTGCAAACAAGTATTAATTTACATCATTCTATAAGCATGAGGTGTCAATACCAACAAGTTTATTTTTGATTTCTATTTTTTTTTTTTTTTTTTTAATCTTTCAGTCCTTAACGGAAAAGATAGAAACCAATAAGAAGGATAATATGCGGTTTCTAGAAGCTTGTGGGCTACTTTCGTTGAAAAAAGCAGCTTCAAAATCTTCAAAGTAAGTTTGGTACACCTTTATTTACAGATACATGGACATTTATAATGTATACTTGAAAACAACTGACAACTTGTACTGTTGCTTGTCCCAACCTTAATTTAAAACAAAATTGGGAATTGACTCCTCCGCCAGCAAGGTATAGCCACGCCCACCCCTATTTCCTTAGACAAACATTGTGTTTTTGCACCTATATTTACCTGTAAAAAGCACATGTTGGTTTGTTTGTCTAACCCACGTGTTGTCTAACCGTCATTGACCGTTAGCTAATGTGCAGATTTGAATGGTCAATATAAAATGAATATTAATGATGGGTGGTTTGACGGAGGGCTCAATTCTAAACAAACTGCTTCATACTGGTTAGCATCCCTTTCCCATATATACCTAGAATATTTTATCAAATTTGAATGTGCCGCGTCATGAGAAAACCAGCAATGTGGTTTAAGAACAGGTCCTGCGAAAACCAAGCTTGACAGCTACAGAAGATAGCTAGAGGCCGGAAATTTTGGATTTAGAAATTAGAGGAATTGTACTATCCGTGTAGAGAAAATAAAGGGGCTGATATTGTGAAGCTGATCTGCGTCTTTTATATTTTCGTAAATGCAAAAGTTTTTGTTTTCTCATGATGCGGCTCATGTGTCATTCACACATTTGGTAAATTTGAAATCTTTTTTTGTAGATCAAGCACCAGTACTGAGAACAAAAAAGGGACAAAAGCCGGATCAAAGAGAAAGCTGTGTGAAGGTATACATTGTAAACTTTAATAAATGTTATTAATAGTTGCTAATTTCCTATGGGAATGTTAGTTTCAAGTAAGGATATTATCAAACACATCAAGAGCGAACTAGTTTCATTTCTGATAGAAATTAATGTTGTGGTTACCCATAATTTCGAAGTAATAATTTTCTTGCCGAGATCTTGTAAAGTTCTATACTTGTAGAGAAGAACTGTATACTATTGGTACATACCAATATTTCAGAAGATCAATCTTCAGCCCAAGCGAAAAAAGATGAAAACAAAAAAAGGAGGGAGCAGAGGGTTGCTCGTGAGGAGACCCTCACAAGAGCAACCAGGGAAATACTCAATATGAGCACCCCTGAGAAAACACCAGCTCAGCCTCCAAAGAGAAAAACTCCCAGGAGATCACCTAGGCTTTCATCTACATCTCAACATGTATCAACACCTCCAAAGAAAACTCCCATGAGATCACCTAGGGTTTCATCTATATGTACACCATCTCAACAAGTATCAACACCTCCAACTCACCCTGTACCAGCATCTGGCAAATCACAGCGGCGTCTGCCTTTTGCTGAGTCGGGTGTAAGTGAGGCATCGTTCGAAAAATTATCAAGAAAGGTATGTTGTAAATTTCTCGAAATTTCAAACCATATAATAATATCACTGAGGAAATAGTTACTGAAAACAAATCATACCCAGAAGTGACTAGCTCTCTTTTATATTAGATCACTGTTACACTTCTGAAATTGTGTACTTGATATGTTGGACACAAGTTTCTGCTATAAAACATTTCTATGTGGTATATTTAATGGTTGTTGAGAGGTCTATTACTATGTTCCTCCTTTGAAGATACCAAGAGCCAAACAATGATGGAACTATGACCAGTAGCTTAATGACACAGGCTTTATTTGATGGTTCTGGGTAGTGCATGATGAGACACATCAGTTTTGGGTTTTTGTTTTTTTGGCTGCTGCTAGTAAAATGTTTCTGCTTGTCAGCTTGAGTTTAAGTAAGTGAGAATACTGTGTGTAATACAATTTCCAGAATCCTGTCACTGTGTACATATATAATAGAAACAATAAGGCTTTTATAATGTACGTCTATTACTGAACTTGCTTCTGTTGGATCATGAAATTGAATAATTTTGTAGGTGGACTTCATTGCCAGTAAGATGGATGACTGCCTCAATGCCATCAACAGCATGCGGTCATGCAGAGCTTGTGCCAAGAAGCTTCTGAAGGTAATATTCAAAATGTTAAGTTAAATACCCAGTGTTAAAGCTGGAACTCTACCACAATGTGCATGTGAAAATGTCCAGAAGACTGGTTAGCTCATGTGCTGATGGGATATGCAGATATCCAGTTTCATCTGTCATTATTGTTTAACGACTTTTCTGAACCTATGAGGCTGATTGTTTTCATATGCATATACAACACCTACAGCCCCTTTCACTCGAGCTTGCCATTTGAGCATTTGCACCGCACAAGAAGTCCATGTGTTACGAAGATCTGAGTTTCTTTTCATGTTGTCCTCAAAGACATCTGGATTGATTGATCTGCTGATTTGAGTGACAGCTTTAAACTAAATGACCTTTAAAAATGATATACATTGTATATGTTGTGCAAAGAATTTTGAAATAAGAATGTGCTATAACCAAGCAATTACAATGTTTTTATCAGAAGAGGTGACATCATTACCTAAAGATAAATGAGCCGCCTCGTGGGAAAACCAACAATTTGCATGTGCAAAAACAAAGGCGCAGATCAACTTCGCGGTAACCGCAAAGCTGATCAGCGCCATTGTTTTCGCTACACGGATAGTACAATCCCTCTACTTCCTAAATAGGAAATTTCATGCTTCTAGCTGTTGTCTGTTACTGTGCAGTCCGGTTTGTGTCGGACCTTGTCGGAAACCACAACGTTGGTTTTCCCACGAGACGGCTCAAATGCTGAAAAGATTTTAAGAACACCTGGCACCTGGGACACTGTTTCAGTTCTAAAATGGAATAAAAAGTTACCTGATTTACAAACAAACGGCAAACTCGAGTGAACAAATTTGATTGACCTAAATGCTTAAACGGCAAACTCCAGTGAAAGGGGCTGTATGTGGTAGTAATGGGATATTGCACTAATATCGGTGAATATTGTCCCGAGTTGGGATATCGAAGGATGCCGTAGATATCCGATCGAGGGACAATATTTAACGATATCAGTGCGACGACACAAGCTTGCGAGCGGCAGTAGATATCAATCGAGGGACAATATTCAACGATATCAGTGCGATAACCCTTTTATATCATATAGCTATCAATATTGACTTCTCATTTTTATGTTGTTTTTTTTTTGTTTTTGACAAATTGTTGATTGTTTTTAATATAAAACATGACTTTCGACTTTAATTATTTCAATCTGCAAGTGACAAACTTCAGTTGACATTTCGTTCTGCTATGACGTCATTTTCTGCATGACATCTGATAAAGATAACGTCATCAGTGTTGAAGTCTTTTACCAATGGCCGTCAAGTAAAACATTTGGTAATGCTTTACAGAAATATTTTTTCAGTTTTAACAATGTGCAATATCATGAAAGTGTGCCGATATTGTCTTATATCTGCGCACTTAATTGTTACTTGGTTTTTATCGCTAGGTTTCATCATTTGATATTTATAGCTATATTATAATACAATTTGTCGACAACAGTCTGTAAGACACTTTTATAATACATACATAGGAGAAACAAAATAGCTTCCTAAAGAAATATTAACTGCATGACATTTACTTTCAGCCGAAAGCAATCACCGAATACCATACAGTTGCATGTTGCATGTTACTCTAAAGAAATTGAAGAGTATTGAAAGGCATGCTTTATTTAGGTGACCAGGTAATTCATAGAATTTATGATGTAGGCAGGTCACAAAGTAGACTCCAAATACTGCATTTGTTCTCTTTAGCAACAGTTTTAAGGGTTGCTAAAATTCCAATCCTAATTACAAGAAAACATAAATTGGAGGAATCTGCTCCAAATATTGAATGGTGATGCATTCGATATGTTCAGACTATAATAATTTATTTTGGCATGCAAATTATTTTGACTAGTAAACCTACTAAGATATTCTAGTGACAAAGCTTACGGCCAGTGTACACTTATACATGTTGCATGGAAAAAGACATCGGTGTGCTAATCACTAAAATGAATACTTTAAGCAGGATAGGAATTGATTCAGACTCTAGCCCACAAAGTAAACTGAATGATGACACAGGCACACCAGACACTGGAAACAGTCAAGCACAAACCGTTTTTGAAGAGCTACAGAATAATACAGCTATTTAAATGTAATAACATTCATTAATAATAACTATTTGCTTAATTAATGGGATGGATAAAAAATCTTAACATTCTTTTATGCAGAAAAATTTGATTCTGAATTATTGCATAAATACCCTTGTCACATGATATAAACAGCCATGTATTAATGAAAAGAAAGCCAAATATTAATATAACAATTCTTGTGCGCAAATGCTGTTAATGCATGTCTTTTATTTATACTCATTACCAGGCACCACACAAAATTATGCGAATAATGAGTAACTGAAGTCCGCCCGGAACAATTAAGTATAAGAAGGAAAACTTTTACGGTATGAAAATGTGATCAGGCTGTAAAATCAAGTGCACCATTATTTCTTTCGTTTGTGCAAAATTTATGCAATAATAGCGATCAAAAATGATTTTGTTATTCATTAGCATTGGCTAGGTCCCGAGAGGAGTGTTGAAAACTGAGGACGCAGCCTGAGGTTTTCAACACTCCCTGAGGGACCTAGCAAATGTTAATAAATAGAAAATCATATTTGATCCCTACATTGATAATTTTAGAGGGCAAATTTCGAGCACTATTATTTACTTGATGAGATCTACATTTACAGTCATTTGATGAAACAAAGACGTCACCATTGGCACTATTCCCAGGACCCAGATTTGATTGTCATTTTAGCCCTCCAACAATTTTCTCCACAAAGTCAGGTACATATATACTTTCACATAATTAAATAAAAGTTATTGCAAATTCAAATTTAAACTATATTATCAGTGAACCTTTAGTGATCATAATGCTTGTAAACTCTGTCAAGTGCTATGCTCAAATTATTGATTTAATTCAAATTTGGTTTCCATATCTGAAAAGTAAATGAGCTACAAATTGAAAAAAAATAGATGTAAAGGAAAAAGTTTTTCCACCTGGTGTCCACCTTTGTGACAATTACAGGTCCATATAATATAGTCTTGTTTATTTCAGATGTTGAACCTATGAGCAGAAGCACCACAGCCACCGCCACCATTATGCCAGAGCCAAAGCAGGAAAAAATGGTTGCAGAGAAAGGTGCAGAGGAAAATAGAGGTGGAGAGGCAGAGAAGGGTGGGGACCAAGGTAGGTTGAGTAAAGAATTTAAAGACATGTTGTTCTTATAGTTAATTTGTCAACATTTGTCTTTCATAAAATTTATGATTTTGAAAATACCTTTGGTTAAGCTTAATTTTTGTAATCTTACAAGGAAAGAATTAGATTGCATTTGTGGAGTATAATGCTATATGTCTGACCCGTTAGGCTTGAAACTTAGTTTTCGAGGTAGTACAACAAGAACTCTCAAGTCACAGTTAGGGGCTTATGCTTAAATTTGGCATTATTTTTAATTTCAGTGCTAAGTTATATTGGTGAGGCGCGCCTTGGAGTACAAATAAAGAAAGAAACTCTAGAGAGGTGCATGTCCACGGCTAAGACTGCCACAAAGCTGGCACTTAACTTAATTGAATTCATCATCCCTGAAGATCTGATGAAGACTGGCGTTTCCGTTTATGGAAACGCCCAGTTTCGACTGAAGAGCATGCCAAGCAACATGGTTGCTGCACTGAAAGGTAAAGTTTGGTTCTATATTTGCATTAAATTTGTGTTTACATTGTATATCATAAGCAATGACCATACTAGTGTAAAAATAAATAATTTTTTACTAAATCCATTTCATTAGATGGGAACTGAATAAATTGCATCAGTGAAAACAGACATGCTGACAGTTTATAATTTGTACTTTTCATTTGAAAACAAAAGGCAGGTCAACATGGTCAATGAGGTGTTTAAAAGACCATGAAAATGTAACTTTAATTATTGGCACATAAAAAAAAAGTAATAAAAATGTCTGTGTAACGTACAACTTGTAGATACATACTTTAATGCACATTAAGTTATTATATATATAAAGGAGTGCGGTGGAGCAGTGGTCAAGCATCAGACTCCGAATCAAGAGGTCCTGGGTTTGACACCCATAGGCCGCACCGTGTTGTGTCCTTGAACAATACATATAAACTCCCTACAGTACTGGTTAAACCCGGGAAGTGTTGGCTCCGTACAGACATGACTGAAAAATTGTTGGATGTTAAGCCTCAATACAAACTCTTGTATACTTGTTTTTGATACAGGTCATGTGTTCAGTAACTTCCCGGAATCAACCAGAGAAGAGGAAGAAAACACATGGAAAGAAATTGTCAAGAAGCTTAACAAAAAAATACAGAATATTAGAAATGGAAAATATCAGAAACAATAGACATTTGCTGGACCTCCATAGAGAAGACCAGAGGACATATTCCTTAGGTTCTCAACCGAACGCTACCAGAGGGACGACCATTTGTATATTATTGAATGACAAAATCAAGTTTGATCCCTATTATTACATAAATGCAGCAAAAACTAAAGATATAATTGTGCGCTAAAAAAGCCTATCTTTTGATTTGAATCCTCACATTTTCATAGACACCATACATGTGCTTTCATAATTGAAAAAATTCAAAAACTCCAGTACTATTGGAAGTAAAGTATCTTGCTAATGGGCAGTGTCACAGCGAATAGGACCAAGGGCCTTTTGCTCAAGAGTCGAGTACTCAATCCATCACATTCTTACATTAAGCTTTGTTAAGATCACTTTGAAATACAAAAATGAAGACTGCATAATGAGTTTATCTCTTATTTTCTCCTGCAAAATTGATTGCTTAAAAGCATGAAGCAGTGTGAAAAATATTTTGATGTTATTTGAACTTGTTTACTGTATCTTAACTTTCATGTCAGATATTTCAGGAAAAATATCCTTGATATTTCAGTACTATTTCATTGAAATGTCAGTGCTATTTCATTGAAATGTCAGTGCTATTTCATTGAAATGTCAGTGCTATTTCATCGAAATGTCAGTGCTATTTCATTGAAATGTCAGTGCTATTTCATCGAAATGTCAGTGCTATTTCGTCGAAATTTCAGTGCTATTTCATCGAAATTTCAGTGCTATTTCACTGAAATTTCAGTGCAAAAATTCCCCCTCATTTCATTGAAATTTCAGTGATATTTCGTTGAAATTTCAGTGCTATTTCACCGAAATTTCAGTGAAATAGCACTGAAATTTCAGTGAAATAGCACTGAAATTTCAGTGAAAAGAGGGGGAATTTTTGCACTGAAATGTCACTGAAATTTCACTGAAATTTCAATGGACATTTTCAGTAGGGTTACGCCCCGCTGTGTCTCCCGTTTTCACGGTCCTAGGGGAGCTGTGGATACAAATGACTGGTACATCAACGATGCTTTGTTGGATTGAATTTGATACTTTATGTAGTTCGTAAAATGATGAGGTAGATATGACTGATAGCCATACAGTTTTAAGCTAGATCATTTTCCTTGGTAAGCCTCCTTGTGAAAATTTTAAAAAAGTAACTGACATATATGCATGTATGTAGGCGGTTTCCGTGGCCAAGTGGTAAGGAGCACTGATATTCTATTACCACGCTTAACGATTCGATTATCTCACTGCTGTGTCTGGTGTGGGTTTGAGCCCATGCGTGGCACATGAGAAACAAGGCAAGTTCTACTTGCGGATGAACCAGGAGGTTTTTCTCGGGGTTCTCCCATTTTTGCCCCACATACTGATTGACCTGTCTCATATGAGCTGAAATAATATTGAAAGTGATTTAAACTGAATAAAAAATTGTAGAGATAAATCACAGTTCTGTTTGCACAGGGACATATTTTGTGCATAATGTGATGTTACCTTGCGACATCCAGTGCTTGCACTAACTTTTTGGGCCAGGAAGTCATGACTTCCACCCTTTAAGATTTGGAAGTCACAGGCCCAAAATCTGGAAGTCATAGATTAGTCGCGGTGCCGCATGTCTAAATTACTCGCGTGCGATGTGTCAAGTGTGCATGCACACATTTAATTATTTTGTAACTACATCCTATATATAGAACACTTCCAAGGTGAAAATTCTGTTATGGTTCTATTTGTCTATGTTTTAGTGTCATTTTTGTACTGTTTGCACCTATAATGCATGTATTTCAAAGTTCATGTAACTTAGTGGCCACCTTTAGGGAAATAGTCTCTCAATTTGCTTGGGGTATGTATTCCTTGTACCAGTTATGACTTTAAATAAATATAATTCATGAATATGTGAAAATTATTATTAATTTACATATTTCATTTTTTATTTTCATTTATTATTATACATTTTAATCCTTATTAGTAGATCTATCTTATCTTATTATTGTTATTATTATTATTAGTGTCTAGTCAAGGTATTGAGTTCCCTAGATAGTTTGCTGAACAAGAAAAAAAATCTTTTAATTTTTTTTTTTTTTTTTTTTTTTTCTACAACTTGCTTATTAAAAAAGTTTTGAAAGAAAAAATCCACCAACAGTTGCCTTTCATATATCCCCATGTGACAATAATAAAGTGGAAAATATCTCAGTTCAAAAAAAAAAAAAAAAAAAATGCAAAGTTGAGACGCTTCAAAAATGTGTATTGATTTCCTTCACAGTATTGATATTCAGCCTAGAGTGGACTATTCCCTATTGCAGTTTTACCCAATATTAATGGATTAGTCCAATATACCTACCTGTCTTAGTGTCTAGCGGTAAACTTTTGATCACACTTGACCTTGATCTGTTTATTGTTTTGACACAAATTTCTCTGCTCAGCAGTTAAAATAAGACACCTTTACACCCTGAAGGCATGGACACGCTGTCACTAATCCCTAATTTAAGAGTTTTAAGATGGATTTCAATACACTGAAATAGGTAAATTTTCATTTCTGACCATACGTCGCGTGCCTTGCTGCAGGACGTAGGAGGATTTTTGTGGAAGTCAGCTGACGTCTGCTGTGTCATTTTTCGACGTACGGGAGTCATTTCAAGACGTGAAAACGCCCAAAACGTCCACTAGTGCAAGCACTGGACATCATTTTCATGAAATGTCACAAATAACGTTAATTTCCCATTCTGACAACACTATCATACCAAAATAAAAGTTTATTAATGTCTATAACACAATTACCTTTTAAAATTTTGGGCTTAACTTTTTGTTTTAAAATAAAGATGCTGTTCTACAAGTTCAAACTTTGTGAGATTCACTTGCGGTTGTCGTTAAGATTCTTACATTAAAGACGAACGTACAGCGCTCTTATGAATGCGTTAGTGAAACATAACTGACGTCACGTTCCTAGTTCCGCGTCGACCTTAATTTTAAGACCAAGATTGTCTTAATCTTACGAAAGTCACAAATTAAGGTGGCGAGTAAACTGGTAAAGCTATGCCTGAAGGTCACAAGTTTTTAAAATAGATTTCATTAATTTCTTTTTCTTTTTTTTTATTTTCCTTTTTATATTTTTTCCATTGTTGGTGATGGAAATTATTTCCTGATGAAAATGAAGATTAAATTGTATTTTTACATCACAAATGAATAAAATATAAAAAAGAGCACATTCCCGTACAAAAAATACTACAATACTACAGCTAAACTATTGCAATACTTCAACAAGATTAAAAAATCAATTTCAATTAATAATTTCAAGTTTTACATTAATTTATTGTTTAAAATACCCCACCCACCTACCCTGGCAAACAAATTTAAAATTTCAGAGTGTTTGGAGATAGGCGCCAATTTTATCAAACAAACTGTTCAGGACTAGTCATCTTTAGTTAAGATTTTGGACACTTTTCTGCCTTGAAATAGCATGCTTCATGTCAGTAATTACAATGTCTTTTTCTATATGCTATGAGGTGTGTTGAAAATTTGAAATAAAATGTCAAGGTCTTTGTGTGAATATCAATATACATATGATCAAATTATTGCAATATTTTTTGAAAAATATTGCAATAATTTTTGAAAAAATATTGCAGTAATTTGAGCACTAATTATGGCCATAATTTTCTACAAAATTTATAGCAAGAATCCTGGCAATATTTCAGCTAGAATTATTGCAATATTTTTGACAAGATTCTTGCTAATTTAAATATTTTACCTAAAATTATAGCTGAAGTATTGTTGTCATTATAGCTTGAAAATGATAATTTCCTGCCAAGAATCTTGTTTTAATTTACAGCTAAAGTATTGCTGAAGTATTGCTGTACATTTTCGTACAGGAAATTGGTTTGTTCTTATTTCTCAGTGCAAAACTATCTCTAAGTCTACATAGTATTAGTTTTGCACTGACAGATTTCAGGAATCCTAGAGGAATCTTAGAGCAAAACTAAGGCCAACTCAACATAAATACAGTTTTGCGATTATTCTTTAACCAGTTTGACTTAGAACATTTTATGAAATAACAAATATCTTTAATAATACTCTGAATATATTTAAATGCCTTTGAGAGATTATGCGGAGAAGAAAATGCCATCATAATTTCTCATAAAAGCATTTTTGGCCAAAAGTGGAGTTAGCATAGTTTTGCGCTGAGCCATCGATATGTTAGGTTTACAATGATATGGATCAAACATGATTTTCAATTCATTAACATTCGCTAGGTCCCTCGGGACCTATCAAATGTTAATGAACGACAAAATCATTTTTGAAAAACGTCACAGGAAAAGAAAGTAAACCAGAGGACCAATGGTCCTGTAAACGCTCACCTGAGACCTGAGATATATACATGTACCAATAAACTTGTTAGACTAGAATGGTACAATGCATGTATATAACCCTAGGGCAGGGTCAGAATAACTCCTGGAGTCAATGTCTTTTTCAAATCACAAAAATTCAGTCCATTTGCCAATTAACTGCAAGTTTTGTCCTTCAAATGACATTTTAACAATTTTCTCCATTCAAATGCATGGGCGATCTAAGTTGACCTTGCAGTGAAATAGTTCAAGGTCATCCCAGTGTAATGATTTACACAAATTTGGTAGACCTCCGTTCCTAAATGCTTCATGCCAAGTTTCAAAATCATAGGCCTTCTGGTTCTGAAGCAGATTTTTAAAAAATTTTGCTATTTATAGCCATGGTGGCCATCTTGGTCATGTGACCTTGACCATTTATATAAACTTTCATTTCCTCTTCCTAAGGATGCTCCACATAAAGTTTGGCTTTGATTGGCTAAGCAGTTTCTGAGAAAAAGCTGTTTAATTATTATGGTCATCTACATGTATATAGCTCCGGGGCAGGGGCAGACAACCCCTGGGCCTAAAATATTTTCATAAGCATAAATCTTCTGTCCATTTGTTCATTCCTAGCAAGTTTTCTACCATTACATGACATTTTCCTATTTTTTCCCATTCAAATGCATGGGCGACCTAAGTTGACCTTGCCATAAAATAGGTCAAGGTCATCCCAGGGTCATGATTTATATAAACTTTGTAGAGCTCCATTATCAGATGCTTCATACCAAGTTTCAAAATCATAGGCCTTCTGGTTCTGAAGAAGAAGATTTTTAAACATTTTTGCTATTTATAGCCATGGCGGCCATCTTGGTCATGTGACGTTGACCATTTATATAAAATTTCATTCCCTCTTCCTAAGGATGCTCCACAAAATGTTTGGCTTTGATTGGCCTAGCGGTTTCAGAGAAGATGTTTGAATATTATGGTCATATACATCTATATAGCCCCGGGGCAGGGGCAGACAACCCCCCAGGGGCTAAAATTTTCCATTAACATTAATCTTCTGTCCATTTGCCTATTCCCAGTAAGTTTTACCCATTAAATAGCATTTTACCATTTTTCCCCATTCAAATGCATTGGAGACCTAAGTTGACCTTGCCGTAAAATAGGTCAAGGTCATCCTAGGGTCATGATTTATATAAACTATGATGGGCCCGCGTCCCCGATGCTACATACCAAGTTTCATGGAAATCGGCCCACTGGTTCTGGAGAAGAAGATTTTTAATGGTTTTTGCTATTTATAGCCATGGCGGCCATCTTTGTCATGTGACCTTGACCATTGATATAAACTTTCGTTCCCCCTTCCTAAGGATGCTCCACATGAAGTTTGGCTTTGATTGGCCAAGCGGTTTCAGAGGAGAAGATCTTTGAAATTGTGAACGACGACGGAAGACGACGACGACGGACGACGGACGCCGGAGCATGGGTATACTATAAGCTCACCTGTGAGCCTTCGGCTCAGGTGAGCTAATGAAAAAGTCACAGAAAAAAAGTCAGAGAAAAAAAAAGGTCTTGTTTCTAATTTCCTGTGACCTTTTTTTCTACCCAAATTTGTGACTTTTTCTGTTACTTTTTTCCTCCATTCATTTCAACAATATTCCATGTACAAACTTTGACAAAAACAATATGAGCCACTGCATCGGGAAACAAACAATCTGCACATGTGAAAACAGAGGCTCAGGCACAGATCAACTGTGCAGTAACAGATCAGCTGTGCAGTAAAACTGATCAGTGTCTTTATTTCTGCTCCACAGATACCATGATGGCTCTAGTTTCAAGCTGCTATTTTCTATGGCTGCACAGCCTGGTTCTGGTAAATGTTGGACCTGGTCCGAAAGCCAGATTGTTGTCTTTTTCATGCGAAGGTTCATACACATTATATATGAGCCTGTGCATGAGAAAACCAACAATTTGGGTTTCCAACCAGGTCCCACACAAACCAGCCTGTATGATCACAGAAGATGGTTAGAAGCTTGAAATTTCGGATTTAAGAAGAAGAAGGATTGTACTATCCGTGCAGCGAAAATAAAGGCGCTGATCAGCTTCGCGGTAACAGCGAAGCTGATCTGCACCTTTGTTTTCGCCCAAGCATTTTGTTGGTTTTCTTATACAGTGGCTCACATATTACATTTAAGTAACTGTCTCGCAAAACATAGCATTTTTCATGACACAGAAGCATTATCTGTCAGCAAAGCACATTAATTAGACATTCAAAATTCAAGGGAGACAATTCGTGCTCACCTGAAGCAAAGCAATGGTTTGGATGACCTAAATTGATGCATAACAATGACATTGTATGAAACGCATTAAGCCTTATCATGCTTAAAAGAAGCCTTATCATGCTTAAAAGAAGCCTTATCATGCTTAAAAGAAGCCTTATCATGCTTAAAAGAAGCCTTATCATGCTTAAAAGAAGCCTTATCATGCTTAAAAGTAGCAATGATGGTGTAGCCTGCATTATGGGAAAACCTGACTTTTGAAGACGCTAATCCGCTGTGTGTGCTAAGCTAAAACGAAGACAAAGATCAGCTGCACAGTTACTGCTATGCTGATAATGTTTTTGTTTTCACTATATAGTGCTACTAAATTCTCAACTTCCTGATACCGAAATTTCATCTATTTGGCTGTACAAACAGATTTGAGCGGTGCATGGGAAAACAAACAATCTGCAAAGGTGAAAACAAAGTTACAGATTAGCTTCGTAGCGCCTTTATTTTCACTACACAAATAGTACAATTCCTCTACTATCTAAATTCAAAAGGGCATGAGGCAAGTCTGGCATCTAGCGGCCTACGAATTTGGAAAAAAATAAAATCCTTTAATAGTAATGTCATTGCTGCCGATTGACGTCATGACGTCAACACTTTCACGCATGGACTTCGAATCGACGTCACGACGTGACGTAACGTCACCAATAGTGACTGAAGACGCCATGATTGCGCGCTTTTGCAAGAAATTCACAGATTTTACGCAAACTTTTCCAAAGTTCATAGTGAGGCCACGCAGGTACCAAAAAGATATTTTGCACAGACATTTATACGAGGGAATTACGCAAAATAGTGAAGTTTCATTCTGGTACCTGCGTGGCCTCACAGTGAAATATCAACTTTTCGCATTTTTTCTGTACAAGAATTCACATGAAAAGTGAGCTGCTTCTCGCCTATACCGCGTTTATTCGTTAAATGCTGAACTGAGATCGAAGGCAAAAATCAACGGAGTATTTGACAATAGACTTTTACCATTCTAAACTTGCGTCTGTAAGAGAAATTTTTGTTAGATTTACATAAATGTGTCATTTTTTGAAGGCCATGTACGCCTACTCTATATAATAATTAGCCTACAGTATGTAACTAGTACTAGTTTATTACATCGTCCCATTGACGAAAGTGGCTCGTCATTGTGCATTGTGTACAAATTATGGCTGGCTTACTTACATGTATTATTTACCGTGTTCATCTATACCTCTTTATTACAAATCTGACTAACTAGTCACTGTTAGCGGACGTAAGTAGGACGGCCTATTTTGAGTGAAAGTGGTGAAATGGTGTTGACATATAATTAACAGGTCACCGCCAAAACAGTGACCCTAAGCACTTTTGCTGCTGTATTTTTTCTTTGTTTCGTAACTTATTAAGTATATAGTGACAAATAAACATTCATTCAGAGGGTAGTGCTGTCTACAAATAACAAGCTGCAATCATTGAAAGTTTGGTTTGATTTTAAATTAGAAAACTATTAGTACACGCAATTTGATTTGAAAAATATTCTGGTAATGAATAGTCAAATTATTTGATGAATGTGAAGTTTATGATCAATTTTAAAACAGCTTCATTTTTAGTTATAGTTGTTTCCCTTGAACAGATTGAGAAAGTGAATGTTTTCACAAAATAGAACCGTTGCTGTGCGATTAGCACGTCGGATCATACATAAAACGACCGCGGTTTTTGCTTCAAACTTTTTTCTGTTATGAATTCTAATGACATGCATTTAAATCACGTTAATTGGTTCGGTAAACACCATGAAAATGTACAGGTTTCCATAGCCGCGCTTGCGCAAGCGTGTATATATACAACCTATGGAAACGGTGTATTAGAAAAACGGTGAATCAACGGGGGTTAATCGGAAAAATGTGAACCATCGGGCGAGGTGTCGGTGACACATCGGGATTTGCACTAGATAAAAGGTATGTTGTTTGTTTACTTCTATTTTGAAGCGAAAGCTAAAAATACTGCAGTAAATAAAAACAAATCGAACACTTGCAGGAGCTGTAAGGGTCTTTGATGCAGCCCCGGAAACCCTAAAATTGTTGAAAATGTATTTTGTTTAATCGCCACAGTGCGCCCCATTTTACTACTCAAACATTTCAGTTGACTTTCGGTTGTATTTTTTGTTTATTTTTTATGCTTACATCGAATTACGAATGTAAACAACCTTAATTCAGATTGGTGAATATAGAAAAGTAAGCTCCTGATTATCAACCTTCAGAAAATTTGTAAAAAAGACTGGGAAAATCGAGATTCAGCCGGGTGATTGATTATTTGGTGAGTCTCCGGGCAAGTTGTGTGTGTCGCCGGGGAGCAACCAAATTTTGATGGAATAAAACTTTATTTTCTTCATTCTAGACAGTACATGATTGTTGTTTTTTAACTTTTAGTTTGAGTGGGATCATATCTATCCCAATTACGGATGCTATAAACACACGTTAATCACCGGCAGTGATGAGAACTCGGACGTTCCTCGTCCGCAGCGTCCGTCATAACGCACTGTTCGCATAAATATAGTTTTTTTTTCGCTGGTTAAATAAAGCTGAAGCAAATGAAAACGTGTAAGAAATAATTGGAAAAGATACTGTCTCCAATTCTTAAATTTCTTCCGTTGCCGATTTGAAGACTGGGAAAATTATAACAGTAAACGCAGGTCCAATCTTTGGAAATAACATGGAACAGTATCTATTGGGATAGCTTCTTTCCTAAAATTATCAGGGCCTGAAATGCCCCCTCTGATGTATACCGCTGAGGTGCCAGATGATTGCTTAACGTTTCTTGTGAGATCTAGGGACAAAGATGTCAGTCACAGCCCCCGCTAGTAGAGCGCGGTAGCTGAAGCGGTAGAGCGTCGGACTGTCACTCTGGAGCGAGAGGTCCTGGGTTCGATCCCCACGAGCGCCGTGTAGGGTTCGAGCCCCGCACGGGTCACATGTGGGACAAGTCAAGTTCTGCTTGCAGGTGTGTCAGGTGCTTTTTCCTGGAGTACTCCTATTTTCGCCCCACCTACTGATTTGTTAATGAGTGAAATAATTGGCTTTTAAGGCACGTAAAACTTAATCAATAATAATAATAATAATAATAATAATAATAACAATATCAATAATAATAACTGATTCTTAAAACATGACATTTCGACAGGTTTACAAGTTTGATTAGCTTTACAATATACCGGGACAATGCATACCTGACGGTATTAATTGATGTTAACTTTAGGTTCGGTCTCCTTTTGTTGCTCAGTTCACACGACTGGACATTTATTTTCTCATGGGAAAAATGAGGATTTTCGACATGACTATCCGAGTAACACAAGTATAAGCGTTTCCAAAACGCTTGCGATCTCTCAGCACTAATTTCACTGTATGACCACGTATAAATTCACGGCGATAACCACAGACCGAAAAGACTCTGACAGCTCGGTTCAACGTGAGCTTTCATACCCTAGCCGGCATGCGCTATTTAGTGTGACCCAATCGAAGCTGCCTTGTCCAATCAAGTACGACCGGAAGTGTGGTCGATTTACAACAAGATTCCAGTCCTGTTCAATTATGTATGCGCTCTCGCCGTGGCGAGATCGCAAAAAGTAACTCGAGTAACAAGGCCAAACAGCACGAGTTACAGTAATGCGCATACGTATCTACGTCATGTGCTTGCGTATAACTGTAACTCTCACTTATGTTACGTCTACACTGGACCACGTTCTCACCACGTCCTTACCACGTTCTAAAAATTCCAGAACGTGGCGAGGACGGGGTCAAAATGAAACAATTTCGGATTTCTAAGTTCCCACTACGTCCTTACTACGTCCCCGCCACGTCCTTATAACGTCCGCACCACGTCCTTACTACGTCCTTCACGTTTCCACTACGTCCTCAATACGCGCTCACCAAGTTCATCCCGTTTCTACTACGTCCTTGCTACGTCCTCACAAAGACCAAGCAGTTCATACCACGCGCGAACTACGTTTCCAGCACGTTCTAACTGTAAATACCGTATTCGTTCTAATTAGCGCACATGCTCCAATAAGCGCACACCCTGGTCGTTT
Organism: Rugalucina vietnamica; assembly: GCA_964017185.1. NCBI lineage: Eukaryota > Metazoa > Mollusca > Bivalvia > Lucinida > Lucinidae > Rugalucina > Rugalucina vietnamica. The sequence continues at coordinate 36,913,896 of OZ024876.1, forward strand.
CTGAAAAACATGCGCATAAGCGCACACTGCTCGACTAGCATATTGGCATTTTATTGACAATTTTACACATTCATACCACATTAAAACTTATCTTCAAAAGATCAAACAATATTTCGCGACGATTGGAACACTTGTATGACATCACCACTGACCATTTAAACAAGGTTATTTCATCAGTCTATAGGTTGTTTACATTCGTAGTGTGCGCTTATTGGAACGATATTTTGTTACCCGAACTTTAAGATATTTTGAAAAGTTAAGCGCACTGTGCGCTAATTAGAACGAATACGGTATATTAATCAGTCGTATATATTATCCTCAACATCGCTAGCAGTCGGTCGTAATGCCCATGCTGAAGCCAACAAGATCTTGTCCTTCTATTTCTCCTTCTGTGAAATAGCACAAGTGCAGCTTGTGCACCAAGTAAGGCATGATGTCATTGAAGGAGAGCAAGTTGCAAGAGTACATCTCTGTTCATGTTTTCGATTTCGATATGATTTAAATAAAAGCGAAAGCAATTGCTTGAGGGTACGGGACAATTGAAACAAAATTAATAAAACATGGAGGACGTAGTTCGAACCTGGTGTGAACGTGATAAGAACCTACTAAGGACGTGTTAGGAACCGCTAGGACGTGATAAGAACGCAGTGCAGTCTTCTAGGACGCGGTAAGGACGTACAAGAAGCGTGGTATGGTCTTGTCGAGAACTTGATGGACGTAGCGAGGACGTAGAGAAGACGTAGTAGAAGCGTAGCGAGGTCTTAATGGTCTGCAACAAATTTGCATCGCGTTTTACACTAGCTAGCGTTTTACACTTGTCGGTCTAGCACTTTAATTTCCCAACAAGAAAGGGTCGAAGATGATGCGGAATATGAAATTACCGGGTCGAAGATGACACGGAATATGAAATTACCTTGATCAAAAATAGCTCTAGAGTGTTTATAATCGGAAATTAATGCAATAAGTTTTGATTGCCCGATGACTCACAAAATTCGCCCCGTTGTCTCACACAACTTGCCCGATGCTTCACATTATGTAAATGCACCTAGCATTAAATCCCTTTGCAATGCTTGGCGAGATTTTATTTTTTGTGGGAATTTTCCAGTATACTATTATTCATTTGCAAATACCAACGTGACCTTCTTGGTCCATTTCTTTTACTAGAAAATCAAACGAAAATGTGTTTTCGTGACCTTGAAAGGCATGCCCTCTACAATGGGGCGCACAATCACGCGTTTCTTGGAATATTTATTTACAAACTGTTTACATAATAAAGAACAATAATGATTTCTACAGCTCCTGCAGCAAACAGAATTTTGACATACAACGTCACCCAGCCATGTCGGAACAAAACAAAAAGAAAATTAAAACTACGTACCGTGTCGCCATTGTAAATCCCGATGTGTCACCGACACCTCGCCCGATGGTTCACATTTTTCCGATTAACCCCCGTGGATTCACCGTTTTTCTAATACACCGTTTCCATAGGTTGATATATATATTGAAGTTCTCTGTCGAGTTAGAGTCACACACGAAAATATTTGTTTGTTTGAATTGATGCTTTAGGCCCTACGTCCAAGTCAACAACAATGATCATATCGGGACGTTGCTTCCATTTTTGAGACTTTTACCCAACATTAGGATGTCATTACCCAACATTAGGATGTCATGACACTCAAAATGTGCTTCAAAATATAATTAACCATCCGGCTTGTATGTTTAGATGGTTTGACTAAACCACTTTTCCTGGGCAGGCTCAGACATGAACGGTTAACCAGTAATCAGATGGTCGTTCAGTAGCTTTTCCTGGAGGTACAAGCGGTCCATCTATTTCTCCTAGGCCAAAATGGGCGGGAGCGGCTCCCGTGGCCGAGCGGTTAAGAACGCTGTTTCGTAATCACTCGATCATCTCACCGCTGTGTCGAGCTCCGTTCTGGCCACATGTGAGATAAGCCAAGTTCTGCTTGCGGGTGTCAGGTGTTTTTTTTTTTTTTTTTTTTTTTTTTTTTCGGGATTCTCCCGTTTTCGCCCCACATACTGATTGGCCCGTCTCATATGAGCTGAAATAATCTTGAAAGGGACGTAAAACTGAATTTAAAAAAAAAGGGGGGGGGGGCATATTCCCATCCGACCACCCTTGCACACGAAAATACAGTTTCTACAACAAATAGTAACGGAAAACTCGCAAACGACCACATACATTTCATCATAAATGAGTCGCCGAACCGTATACACAGGGTAACATTATGCTGTTCACGTTCTGGTATGAAAAGTTTGTCAAAATCATGTCTCGTGCATCACGCAAATAGGTCATGGAAACCTTTAAGAGTACAACTTGAGGTATAACTTCTGTATTCTGGCCAGATTCATTTTGGTATGAAATAGAGATGAAAGTTAGAGATAAAAGTTCACATGATTTTCCATCGCTACCTGTGTGTACGTATAGGCGTAGTTAAAGAACACCCGATGGACCTTTCGACAATTTGTAAGCACGGCCCCGGCCCCGGGAAATAGCCGGGACTTTGACTTTTGGTCCAGCGAATCCCCGCTAAAAGCCCCACCCTGCGGGGAATGCTCGTTGGTAAAACCCCTGCTGTTTCCCGGTAGCCTGCTATCTTTTCATTCACAGCCTTTTTTGCATACATACAGCAAACTCCGGCTATTTTCCCAGCGCTGCCGTGGCGAAACTGTGGTCAAAGCACCGTTCATTTCCACGGCTGTCCCCCGCCCTCCCTTGGGCCTTGAGGGGGGTGGGGGGGTTACAAATGACTAGTGCATTAATGAATGGCAAAGTCATGTTTTGTCGCTTTTTTTTCCTGAGCGAGACCAGTACTATAGGAGGTTGGTTTTGTGGAGAATTGCCTAAACTCTGCATTACATGTTATTTCGTTTAATATATATAAGGACACATATTCATTTATTTAGTGGGTAGTGCAGTCTACATTTAACAAGCTGCAATGATTAGAATTTCAGGTTAAATTAAGATTTGAAAACTATTTTAAATACACGTAATTGAATTTGAAAATTATTTTGGATGTGCATTTCAAAATATGTGATGAGTGTGGCGTTAAGGATCTAGATCTATCAGATAATTTACAGTTGTTTCCCTTGAAAAAATATAACATGAAAACGTCTGACAGAACGACTGCTGTTTTTCCGTTTTGCTGGAAGAAACTGATCTGTATTTTGTACAGCGCTGTGGTTACAAACAACGGGCAACTGTAGGCATACATAATATGAGCCTGTGCGTGAGAAAATCAACAATTTTGGTTTCCGACCAGGTCAGACACAAACGGCGGGCTGTACAGTCACAGAAGTAGGCTAGATAAGTAGAAGAGGAAATGTACTATCCGTGTAGCGAAAACAAAGGCGCTGATTCAGCTTCGCAGCAGTTACTGCGAAGCTGGTCTGTGTCTTTGTTTTCGCATATGCAGATTGTTGGCGGCTCAAATAAAATGTTTGTCAAATTCATGTTTCGTGCGTCACGAAAATTTTAGCTCGTGGAAATTGTGAGGCCGACTACAGGTAACATATATTCTGTCCGGATTCATTATGGTATTCAGGCAGCCATGCAGGCAGAGTTTTATATATTCATAACTGTGCGTGATCGGATCTCAGGATCGGATGGTCCATTTATTCAAGAAGAGAGATCAAAATGTAAAATTCAATAAACGTAAACCACCATCACGGCACGTCAGAAATCAGCTACCTGTATTTTGTACAATTCAATTGAGGTAGCTTCGTAATTTCTTTCATATTCATATATCTTACCGTAGAGCGGCCAACTCACGGCTGTAGTCATGTCGGGACGTTGCCTCCATTTGAGCCGCCCCATGGGAAAACCAACAATCTGCATAGGCAAAAACAAAGGCGCAGATCAGCTTCGCGGTGACCGCGAAGCTGATCAGCGCCTTTGTTTTCGCTCTACGGATAGTACAATCCCTCCTCTACTTAACTACAAAATTTCAAGCTTCTAGCCTGCTTCTGTGCTTGTACGGCCCTGTTTGTATCAAACCTGTTCGGAAACCACATTGTTGGTTTTCCCACGAGGCGGCTCCTTTTATGGGACTTGTACCCCCAAAAATAAGAATGTCATGACATCCAAAAAGTGCTTCCAGAAAGTAACCACCAAACTTAGCCAATAGGGCTTCTATGTCTTGCTATATGCAATAATAACAGTTTCTGATGCAACGGCCCCGGCTCACCAACCGGGTGGTGGAAGTAGATTTTGAACATGATTTTTATTTTTTATGAGAAGGTACAAGTACGCAATGATCAGGAAAAGGCGCAATCAGAAAGAAATTCCAACTCCAAAAACCGAGGTGGGAACAACTAAATTGTCAAGGTAAAAAAACACACCGTAAGCCGAGTGAGCAGCTATTTCCCAGAAGGCGGCCACTCAGTTACTCGAACTTAAATAAAACTATGAAAACGTACATAATGTTCAAACAGCACAAACATTTGACACAAAAACATAAAACAAATAGAACCACAACAGAAGCTGGAGCGATCAGTAATTTAAAATTACTGGGGCTTGGGCTTAGACCGATTTTACAGGACCCAAACCTCGCCCTCAGTTTACAATATATTGTAAGCATGTAGCATTGTGTCGCAACATACACTGTAGCACAATTCATATTTGCACACCACAGTCAGCATTTTTTTTTGTTCTCAATGGCCTTCAACAGTTCGAAAATGGGTCAGCTTATTCGTATTTGACACAGATAGTATATTCGTCTACCCGGGTTTAAAGCTCTCAGTTTCCTTCTGTAGTTTTTTTCAGCTGGATTCGACTGGCTGCTTCAAAACCTTTCCTCATGATGTGGCTCATCTTTCACAATTCTTCTAAACTCTCCTCTTATATTTAAGCTTCACATGGTATTTGGCTGGTTAAGTAGATGTAGATACAAAAAAGTACAAGTAGGCAAAGATCAGGAAAAGGCGCAATCAGAAAAAGATTCCCACTCCAAAAACCGAGGTGGGAAAAAAACTAAATTAACAATCAGGTACTTATACCATGAAAAGATATCGTAAGCCGAATGAGCAGCTATTTTCCCAATCTTTGAACATTATTGCAATATGGCCCGTGGCATAATTCAGTCGCTTTTTACTAAAGCATAGGAAAGCTTATACAATATTCCCGCAATGACACAAAGTGGCGCACAGTGACTTTAAAATCTAGCAAGAAAAACGGCTTTGCATTGCGCAGATATCGCCGTTTCAAGAGTCTATTTTTATACAGAAAAATGGTGTATGCACAACAGGTGTCACAACCTATACTCGACCTACAGACAAACCGTCACTCCGACACGCCGACACATGTATGTCGACACGATGTACAGGTCTGTATGCGAGATCTATATACTGCCAGGGAAAACTGATTAAGTCAGCAATCCAATCCATAGATTAAATTTTAGTTGTTTACTTGGTGTTTTGCATGTCATCGAACATTAGGTAGAAATCCGCTATAAAAGGGAGATCGTGCGTCGCGACATGATCATAGCTGTTGATGGTGACGTGATGCAATAATCAACAAACAAAGCTTTATGCAAAAATTAGTCTGAATCGAAGCGGTATAACTGTTTTCGTGTAACAATTACCGCACGACGCTTTTTACAAAATGACTAAAATCATGTAACAAAATACTTGATTCTGATGCGCATTCTGACCTGCTGACGGAAATTCTGAAGTTCCTAATTGATTACGGTTTGAACTTCAAAAAGAAGATCTATTTAGCATGTAAAAGTTTCTACGAAGGAAAACAGCATGCTAGACGAAATTAAAATAATAACGCGATGCTGTTGATTATGACGACGTCATATTTCACGCGTCACGTCACCGATATGTACATACCCCTCGTATATAGAAATAATGCTGCTGAGAAAGCGAATTGAGGAATTCATTTATTTTTTACGGATTTGTTTTCTTGAAACATTGTAGAAAGCATCTACGAAATCTCGAAGCAACCTAAGGATAGGCCGGAAACGCCAAAAAGCGCACTCCGCCCTTTCTCGCCTCTTAACCATCTTCAGATCTGTAACTGTACAGCCGGGTTTGTATGTGTCTGACCTGGTTGGAACCCAAATTGTTGGTTTTCTCACACACAGGCTCATTTGTTAGTGCTAGTTAGAATTCAAAGCTAGGTTTTCTCATGACATGGTTATTTTCAGGCTGAGCAAAATAATGTCAGCAGAAATTCATGCATATTTTCAGGATGCAGTTTGAGAGCAATACTGTAATGTACCAGTCATTTGTAACACTGGGCAAGGTGGGGAACCTAATGAGGATTTGACTTTTGCAGTCCCCATCAGGCAGAGGAAATGCCCAGGTTTTCGCATCACATAGACAAAGAGGGCAGTGTAATACATAAATCTTATATTAGCAGACTGTAGCAGAAAACAAACTTTTCTCCAATTGACTATTCCTGCAGTGCAGCTATTTTAGCAGGGGTTTGCAAAGTCCCTACTATTCCATGGGGCTGGGAGGTTGTAGTTACAAATGACTAGTGCCTCGGATCCAATAAATGTAAATTTTTTGGGATCCGAGCTAGAGCAAAGTCATAACTTCTCAAGCCATCAAGCCAGAGTCTAATTCTGTCCAATTTTGGGAGGAATAACATCAACAGATTATTTCACAACAGCTTTGAAAAAAAGATAGTAAATTCATTTATAACTTGCTATCACGGCTGGCTGTTAAGATATTGTTTGTATTAGTGTGAGCTTGACTTACTTTATAACCCTAGATAAATAAACTAAAACTTTTAGTTTGTACTCTGATCTGATATTCGGTGAAAACTGAATGGTATGATTTGAGCCGCCTCGTGGGAAAACCAACAATGTGGTTTCCGAACAGGTCTGACACAAACCGACCTGTGCAGTCACAGAAGATGGCTAGAAGCTTGAAATTTCGGATTTAAGTAGAAGAGGAATTGTACTATCCGAGTAGCGAAAACAAAGGCGCTGATCAGCTTCGCGGTTACCGCGAAGCTGATCTGCGTCTTTGTTTTCGCATATGCAGATTGTTGGTTTTCCCATGAGGCGGCTCATTTATGTTGAGAAATTTTTCAGCGAAAAATACTTTGAAAAACACTGCAGACAAATTCGCTTACATCAACCTGACTCAAAGCAGTATTATGCAAGTCATGGCTCCCAAAAATGATTATTTTGCTTTGTGTCTATTGTAAATAGCCTCATTATAACACAGTTTCACTAATAACAGGGTCTGTTTCCATGGACCCCAAAGATAGTGTTAGTAATGAGACCAACCTATATATATGTGAAAACAACTTTGCCAAGTAACTGTTCTGACAGCACTGCCATAAATGCACTCATTTTTACTGCACAGATAACTGCATAGATAATTCAATCGCCCTTCTAATCAATTTCCTTCTTATTCTTAAACATGCCCATGCAATTTACTGCTGTTAAAATTGAAAATTTTCTGATGAAAAATTTTGATATTTCTAAAAATTTTGCTCAAAACATAGATTGTGGCTGTATGTTAGAACTGCCTCACCGAGGCAGTTCAAACGAGAACCCACAGTCTCTGTTTTGGATCAAAAATAAGAAAAATAGGTATACCCCTGTATACCCCCCATTTTACTGTATAATAGTTGGGTATAAGTGGATATACATGACAAGGACATGATTTTCGTTATGTAAACCCAAACATCTAGACCTGACCAGCCATCATTAAGTGACTGGATCAAAACATGTCCTGCAACATGTTCCAATTATCATCACGAAAATATGTCCCTGAAATGTATACTCCCTTAAAACCCCACTTTTATATGGAAAAGCAGGGGTTTGCAGAGGTGTGCCTAATCTTTCTTATGTTTGATCCAAAACATTGTGGGTACTCATTAAAACGGCCTCGCTGAGGCATTCTAATTTGTATCCACAATCTTTGTTTTAAGTGAAAATATTAAAAAACATCTTTTTCTAAGGAAATTTTTTGCAGCCAAAATATCTTTATATATTGTACGGGAATGTTTTCATAATGTATTGCAAACAAGGGTAGAAATTGTCCTATATTCCTGCCAAGAAAATACGCTCATATGCAGATTTTCTACAGAATTTGAGACACCCACCTTGAGATCCAGTACCGCCTCTTCGAGCTGTTCTCGTTCCTGTTTCAGGTCTCGGGTCTTACCATCAGCAACCTGTAAACATAAACAATCAAGTATGATCCGCAAGGCAAGAATAACGGCAAGAATAGCGGTCTCCGAGGTTTCCAACCATGTCTGACACAAAGCGGCCTGTTCAGCCAAAGAAAATTGTTAGAAGCTTGAAATCTGGATTTAGTAAGGAGAGGCATTGAACGAAACAAGGGGCGAAAAAAAGGGTACTTATAATCCCTTTATAAGCTGATGCGGCGGCTCATGGCAGATTATTTGCGTGTTCAATATTTTTTTGGCTCAACGATTTTCCAGTCATGTTTCGATGGGAACCATTGCTTATTGGGTATCAACTCCACTTCAAACGTGACTGAATATAAGCCTGGCCTTCTTTTTATGGGACATAGGCAAACAGAATAGCCCCAGATGGGACGCCGCATAATGCGGTGTCCCATCAGGGGCTATTCTGTTTGCTTAGAGGAATTTGACCGGAAAATGGAATACAAACATTCAATCACCCCTGCTACCCCTTTAAATAAAAGTGGACTCACCCCTGTGATAAAGATGGGCAAGTCCATTCATCAGATATGGGTTAATATTGTCTTGATGAGTTGAGGTGTCTTGTTCAAGTACAATACTCAGCACCATCCCAGTGGGGTTTATGTCAAGTGGAAAAATCAAAATCAAAGCACTACTCACATCTCTAAGTCTGTCCACCTCTGCACGCAGTCTGACCTTTTCCTGCTCCGCGAGGTCGTGTTGTTGTATGGCTAACTGTTTGTTGTTCTCAAGCACACTGATCTGCTCCAGGGAACGCTCGTAGAAAGCTTTCACGTTGGAATGCTCTTTGAAGAGGTCATCATAATTCTAGAATTGGAAAATCTTTTTTTTTTAAATTGTGGTTAATATCACGGTCAACAATTTTTCAGTAACCAAAGTAACTGATTCCTGAGTAATAACCAGGTCCCGAGGTTATAAAACTTGTTTCAAGCTCAGCTCAGCTGAGCATGAAATTTCAACTCCTTATAAATGTTGAAATAGTCAAAAATTGTGGAAAATTCAGGTTCAAAACTCAAAAACTAGTAATTTATCCTGCTAATAAATGTTAAAATGCCAACAATTGTTGGCATTTTAACATTTATGAGCAGGATAAATTTTAGTCTCAGCTGAGTTGAGCATGAAAAAAGTTTTATAACCTCGGGCCCAGGGCTAAGGGTAGTTATGTGCCTTGCTCAAGGAAACAAATCACTGCAAAGTAAGAATATCTAAAATGGACCTCTATAGATAAGACGAGAAAAGTCCCTAAAAGCCTAAAATCTAGGGGTCAGTTTTAAAAACATAATTTATGCAAAATTTTAAGCTGTATTATTGGGTATATATTTAAATTTGGCAGCGGTCTCAAATGCCAACAGGCCGAGATAGGTCTTGGTTTTTGTACCTACCTGAATATTTACAATTGCTTACACTGCTAATGTTTATGGAGCAAAATTTATAGTTTCCTATGTATTTGACTGCAAGTTTTCGTTATAAACTGGAGCAAAATTGGTGCTGTTGTTATAAATCTGTTTTGGTTTTGTTGTTATTGCGCATGTGCATCATTGGAATGTGTGCAAATAATGCACACTTGCAAGAACTTGGCTTATCTCATACGTGCCCTGTGAGCGGCTCTCACACACACCAGACACAGCAGTGACAAGGCAGAATCGGATCAACAACGGTAATAAAATCAGCAACAATAGCCACTCTGCCATGGGAGCTGTCCACTTTATAATTTTCAATGGCCACTTGACTGCCTAATTTACATAAATGAAATTTTACCCTTTTTAGATCATGATAATCTTCTTCTGCCCGACGTCTATCTTCGTCTTTTCGTTTCACACCTTTCTTTAAACGTAGCAATTCTTCTTCCTGTTCTGCTAACTGTTCTTCAATGGCTATCTTTGTCTGGAAGCACCATGAGTGACGCAATGAGAAAACTGTTCTTTACATATGCGAAAACAAGCTGCAGATGAGCTTTGTAGTGATCACACAGCTGATCAGCACCTTTGTTTTTGCTACACTGATGTTTAGGTTTTGTTTAGTTTGCTACTTATTTTATTCAAGTGTACCAGATCTTAAAAACACTGTGCTGTTAATTTGAAATCAGATTCTTGAAATCTAATAATTGCTGATCAAATTATGCCATTGCAATTTACAGAAACTTTTTTTCACCTGTAAAAACTGACAATTTCAGAAGAAAATTTTTGATATTTTTTCCTATTTTTGCTCAAAATATAGATGTAGGTACAGGCCAACCTCATTATAATGATATCTTTGGGGTCCATAGAAACAGACCGTGTTATAAGTGAACCGTGTTATAATGAGGTTACTTTCTATAGACATATATAGTAAAATAATAAATTTGGGAGCCATGGCAAGGCAGTGTTTTATTGAAAACTGCATTATAATGAGGCGCTTTATAATGAGGTTGCAGTGTACACATTACCGTGGCAGTGAAGTTCGACTATATAATGCTGTATCAGGACCAATCATGAATGTCTAATTTTATACAAATTGCGTTCCTGAATGCAAAAAAAGTTTTTAATTTCCAACACATGCTTTTTGGTATTTGAAAAAACTTTTGATGATCAAAATTTTGGCAATCTAAAACCTATTTTTGGCAATCAAGAATTATTTTTGAATTTCACAATTGCAACTTTAACAGTGTGTATGACTATGAAAAAAAAAAAAAAGAATCAAGCACATCAAAGCTTTAACTAACACATGTACTAGCCAAATTTAATGTATCTTGCCACATCTAATAATCAAATCTTAACTAATTGCAACAAATCAATCCAATTAAATGCTACAGATAAAGTCTGATCACAATGTACACTGATCATCATATACACTGATCATCATGTACACTAATCATCATAAACACTGATCATCATATACACTGATCATCATAAACACTGATCATCATGTACACTGATCATCATAAACACTGATCATCATGTACACTAATCATCATATACACTAATCATCATGTACACTAATCATCATATACACTGATCATCATGTACACTAATCATCATAAACACTGATCATCATGTACACTAATCATCATAAACACTGATCATCATATACACTGATCATCATGTACACTAATCATCATAAACACTGATCATCATATACACTGATCATCATATACACTGATCATCATATACACTGATCATCATGTACACTAATCATCATAAACACTGATCATCATATACACTGATCATCATATACACTGATCATCATGTACACTGATCATCATATACACTGATCATCATAAACACTGATCATCATATACACTAATCATCATGTACACTAATCATCATATACACTGATCATCATGTACACTAATCATCATAAACACTGATCATCATATACACTAATCATCATGTACACTAATCATCATATACACTGATCATCATATACACTGATCACCATGTACACTGATCATCATATACACTGATCATCATATACACTGATCATCATATACACTGATCATCATGTACACTAATCATCATAAACACTGATCATCATATACACTGATCATCATGTACACTAATCATTATAAACACTGATCATCATATACACTGATCATCATAAACACTGATCATCATATACACTGATCATCATATACACTGATCATCATGTACACTGATCATCATGTACACTGATCATCATATACACTGATCAGCATATACACTGATCATCATATACACTGATCATCATATACACTGATCATCATATACACTGATCATCATGAACACTGATCATCATATACACTGATCATCATGTACACTAATCATCATAAACACTGATCATCATATACACTGATCATCATATACACTGATCATCATATACACTGATCATCATGTACACTGATCATCATATACACTGATCATCATGTATGATTAAACACTGATCATCATATACACTGATCATCATATACACTGATCATCATATACACTGATCATCATATACACTGTTCATCATATACACTGATCATCATATACACTGATCATCATGTACACTAATCATCATAAACACTGATCATCATATACACTGATCATCATGTACACTGATCATCATGTACACTGATCATCATGTACACTGATCATCATATACACTAATCATCATGTACACTAATCATCATAAACACTGATCATCATATACACTGATCATCATATACACTGATCATTACATTCACTGATCATCATGTGCAATGTTATCATGTTTATTATGTACACTGATCATTATGTACACTGATCATCATGTACAATGTTTATCATGATCAATGAACATCATGTACACTGACCATCATGTACAATGTTTATCATGATCACTGATCATCATGTACAAAGTTCGTCATGAACAAAGTTCATCATGTACACTGATCATCATGATCACTGATAATCATGTACACTGATTGTCATGTACAATGTTTATCATGATCACTGATCATCATGTACAAAGTTCGTCATGTACAAAGTTCATCATGCACACTGATCATCATGTACACTGATCATAATTGACACTGATCATAATTTACACTGATCATCATGTACACTGATAATCATGTACAATGTTTATCATGATCACTGATCATCATGTGCACTGATCGTCATGTACAAAGGTCATCATGTACACTGATGTCATATACACTGATCTTCATGTAAAATGATCATCATGTACACTGATAATCATTTACAATGTTTATCATGATCACTGATTATCATGATCACTGATCATCATGTACACTGATCATCATGTACATAACATCATAGTCTTCTTGTTTCTTACCAGGCCTCCAGGTTATAAAACCTTTTTTCAAGCTCAACTCAGCTGAGAATAATTTTTAAACTGCTTATGAGTACTGTAATAGACCAAATATGTTGAAATTGAAGGTTTAGAATCCTAAAGCCTGTAATTCATCCTGCTAATACATGTTAAAATGCCAACAAATAATTGTTGGCATTTTAACATTTATGAGCAGGATAAATTTTAGTCTCAGCTGAGTTGAGCATGAAAAAAGTTTTATACCTCTGGGCCAGGTTTAAAACCTCTTTTAGGCTCAACTCAGCTGAGACTAAAATTTATCCTTCTCATGAATGTTAAAACAGCCAACAATAGTCACATTTTAACATTTATCTGCACGATGAATTACAGGTTTAGGTGACTCAATGAAAATTAAATTTCAATCAATTTGGGCTTTTCCAGTATTTATGAGCAGGTTAAATATTGTGCTCAGCAGATTTGAGCATGAAAAATGTTTCATACCCTCGGAGCCAGGTGTGCTACAAATCAGTCTCTACAGCTACAGAAGAAGCTAGAGGCTTGAAACTTCAGGGCCCAGTTGTTCAAAGCATCGTTAGCTTAACGATATCGTTAAGACATAAATTTGTTAAGCAAATATCAGCTAAAGTAACAAAGCGCAAAGGATTCTCACATTTTTTCAACAAAAAATAACAGTGTATTTGTAATATTAACGTTTGAAATTTTAACGAAACGTTAACTAACGACATCGTTAGTTTTGAACAACTGGGCCCAGATTTAGAAAGTACTGGTATGGGACTGCAATATCTATGTAGGAAAAAAAAAATAAATAAATAAAGGTGTTGATCTGCTTCCTGGTTTTGGCATTTTCCAAAAAGAAAAAAAAGTATTCTTTTTCAACACTCCAACAGGCCTGTCTGACTTTAAATGCATGGGGTGCCCATCGAACTAAAATTTCAGATGCATAGTCAATTTGCACCTTCTGTATTAGCTCTAAATCAGGAATACCGAGGTATGGAAAAAATTATGTAATCTATTAGCTAATCTAAAGCAATGGAGCCATTTTACCTTTAATTTCTGCAAAGGGAAAAAATAAATTTTGACATGTTATTCTGGCACCAGTATTCATGGCAAAAATTTATAAGTATAACCTTTTTTCCATTCCAAGACATGATATGAGCCGCGACAAGAGAAATCTATTGTGAGTTATTTCAGACATATAATAGTATATTGTTGCTGGTTTTTTTTTTAGGCCTTATTCCTGTAAATCGATCATGTCAGATAAAACACTATTTCCATCAAGGTGCAAAATCGTTAATACTTCATGTAGAAAACAGATTGAAAATGCAATGTAATTCAAAAGATTCTGATAATTATGAATTTTCACTTCGTTTTCGTCTAAAATGTACAATTAAATATTCTGATTTTTATATAGATATATCAATTATCAACAGATAATTACTCACAAGATAACAATACCAAAATTTGCATGATGACCGCAGTAGCACTGGGAGAGTTAATTATTTTATTACCATGTAACTTGCACCATCTGTACCCGAGATACCTTTCATCTCAGGCAGAGTGAAAGGTATCTAGGGGTCCAAAACAATAAGACATGTGTACGCCATGAGCTACATTTTCTCATGAGGATGCTCAATTGTCCAATTACACCCGTCCACATAATTGGGTGATAAATTCAATTTGAGCCACCTCATGAGAAAAACAACAATCTGCATATGCGAAACCAAAGGTGCAGATCAGCTTCACACGAAGCTGATCAGCGCCTTTGTTTTCCCTGCACAGATAGTACAATTCCTCTACTTTCTGAAACCAAAGTTTCAAGCGTCTAGTCATCTTCTATGCTTGTACAGTTCTGTTTGTGCCACATTGTTGGTTTTCTCATGACGTGGCTCATTTTAAGTCATATTGCAAACAGACCTGTGGAGTAGTGGTCACATATGACATTTATCAAGCTCACCCAAATCTTGTTGAATAACTTTTATTTTTACAAAATGGTCGCTTGTGCAAGATCTATTTGAGCCGCCTCATGGGAAAACCAACAATCTGCATAGGTGAAAACAAAGACGCAGATCAGCTTCGAGGTAACCGCGAAGCTGCTTCGCGGTAACCGCGAAGCTGATCAGCACCTTTGTTTTCGCTACTCGGATAGTACAATTCCTCTTCTATTTAAATCCGAAATTTCAAGCTTCTAGCTCTTTTCTGTGCTTGTACAGGCCGGTTTGTGTCGGACCTGGTCCGAAACCACATTGTTGGTTTTCCCACAAGGCGGCTCATTTTATTTGAAACAGACCTGAACCTGAAATGATTGCCACTAGAGGAATTATGTCAAAGATCATTTCAGCCACGTCAAGAAAAAACTGGATTTTAACTGTGCAAAACTAAAGACACAGATCAGCTGTGCAGTAGCTGGACAGCTGATCAGCTCCTTTGTTTTCACTATTAAGACAGC
Organism: Rugalucina vietnamica; assembly: GCA_964017185.1. Lineage (NCBI taxonomy): Eukaryota > Metazoa > Mollusca > Bivalvia > Lucinida > Lucinidae > Rugalucina > Rugalucina vietnamica. The sequence goes on from OZ024876.1 coordinate 36,929,291, forward strand.
ACAATTCCTCTACTTTCTAAATCCAAAATTTCCCGCCTCTATCCATCTGTGCTCGAAAAGCTCGGTTTATGTCGGACCTGTTCGGAAACCACATTGTTGGTTTTCTCATGATGCGGCTCAAACATTTGCGTGATATAACCCACCTTCTCTGTAGCCTCTTTGTCCAACAGCAGTTGCTGTATTTTATTGTTGAACTCCAGTTTCTCCTGGAACAGTCGATCTCGCTCGCTCGTCAAGTTGGCGACCTTGGACCTCGTGTCCCGGATACCGTCCTGATTGTGCTCCAGCTCGCGTGAAATCTTCTGCTTCTCCTGTGAAACAAAGGAAGATTTATATGAGCCTTTGCATGAGAAAACCAACAATGTCGGTTTCAGACCAGGTTGGACACAAACCTGCGTCTTAATGAATAAATTAAAAACAACTGTATCTGATTGGTCAAAAGCGTAAGCCAGTTCAAAACAACAAGGGTCATGACCGTCAAAATTTTCCATGTCCTGGCTGATAAAAATAGCGACCGAAATGCGTGAAAATTTTGCAGATATGTGTTTATTACTTTTATTTGTTTCTCGCTTATTCTGTCACATAACTCTCTATGGATTGCACCAATAGAAAGCCAGAAGATGTGTTGATATCAAAATAGAAGCCATTTTTCGAAGATATTGGGATTTAGTGGAGAAATGTTGATTTGTAAATGACCGATTTTGCATGTAAGTCAGAAGATAAACACCTGTGTTATCGCTAATTAAATGGAGAGAAACTGGTACTTCGACCGATACATAACAAATCACTTTTAGTACTGGTTTTGATAAAGCTTTGTATAATACAACCACCTGGCTGAACATGGGAAAGAACCGAACCGAACCACCATGGGTGTGAATTGTGAATCGAACCGACGGCAGAGAACTCGGTTTTCGATGCACCGCGATGAATCGTTTCACCACTATATATGAGCGCCGTCACGCAGAAAGGGGGCTTAACGTAATTTTTATCGAAATTTGGTTTATCATTGATTCTGAAGCTAGAATTATTACAAAGTCTATTGGTGACTATATTTTTGCTCTGCGACGTTGGGAAAGTAGTTAAAACGTCGATTTTGTTGGGGTACCCACATCTCAATTGTTGCAAATTTACGTTCAGACGTAACGTCGTTATGTTACGTTACGTTTACTCAGTTAGTAGACTAGTATCGAAGTGATTAGACATGAAGGGGTCAAAACACCATGTTTGTCTTTCAAAAATATGTAAGCTCTAAAATTCAAAACTAGAGTGGTAATGAAATTATTTTTCAAAGTGTGGCTTTTCAATAATGTTACTTTGTGGAATTGATTTTCAGCCTCAACTGGCCTTTTAAATTGATTATACTTTAGTTTTGAATTTTATTAGACTTGCCTATTGTTACAGTAATCGCATAAACAATCATATGTTAGGTCGCAACAATACTTTTATTTCGAAGGGAAGTAACAACAATATATTTTGACTATTAAAAGCCGGTACCGACAACATACAAATGTATGAAAACCTCTTGCGTGTCTGTTTTGGCTCTGATTGCACAGCGCAGATATAGTCTGTGTTCACAAAATAGCCTTCACATGTTAAATTGACTGGAGTGCGTGCTGTCTTTCACCGTACCCCTCACCGCAGACAAGATCGCACATGTCGATCTATTGGCCCTCGATCCAGCAGCATGAACTCTCCGAATTTTTTTTTTAAATCAACATTATAAAAATCTTTCTTCTTCCGTTGTTTGTGAAACTTTTGCAAATACAGTCCCAGGCGTAGAGATGAATCGGAACTTGCTTTTCGGAACTTGGGGCTATTTAGAAATCCATTCAAGATACTTGAATTATTATAAATTTTTTAATTGAAATATGCGTCCAATTTATGCAAGGTAATATTGTTGAATAATTGTCTCATTACATGTACTTCAAAGTACTGTAATGTTTTATGCCAATAAAAATATTACAAGTACTAACAACAGGGCGAGCTTTAAATCACTGAGGCAAGCCGGGAGGCAAGCTGTGGAAGACAAGGGTATCACTTCGCATATGTAGCGTTGTCTTATGAGCCAAAACATGCATCACATATAGTATGACCTGGGGTCATCAAATGGAGGTTTAACTTCAGAATTCAGTTTTGAAGCAGCACCATAACATCAGGAAAACATGTCCGTGATATGTATACCCCCTTGAACCCCACTTTCATATAGCAAAACTGGGGTATGCAGTTTTTTTTTATCTTTTATTTATTTTTTTTTTATTTTTATTATTTTTTTTGTTTGTTTGTTTTTGTTTTGTTTTGTTTAGCTTTCTTGTTACTCCCATCAATCAATTTCTGATTATTCTTGGGAGGTGTACATTGTACACTCCGGTGTGTTTGCAGAATGAGCCTACATGCATGAGTAGGGATCTTTAACCTGCACAGGGGACTACTGTCCCTGCACAGGGGGCCTCCAGTTAACGTCCCCGATCCGAAGGACGGCGCACTGTATCATGTCATTCCTGCAAATGACACGAGGGGAAGCGTGTTCGGAACAACAACCTGAATTTTCCTCGCCGCTGGCGGGGATTGAACCCGGGACCTCTAGCACAAGAAGCCAGTGCGCTAACCACTCGGCTACCACGCTTCCGGGATATACCTATTTCTATTATTCTTGCTCCAAAACATAGATTGTGGGTACTCGCCGAGGCGGTTCTAACGTGTACTCTCAATCTATGTTTTGAGCAAAAATAAGAAAAATATCAAAACTTTTAGGAATTTTTTACAACCTAGGAAAATTCGGTATACCACATGGGCGTGTTTTCGTAATGTAATGAATCATCGTTTGGTTTAAACGTATTTATTTCAAATTCATGATACATGCATATATATGAAACATACAATATCAAAAGAATAGGATTTGAACGAAAGCCTGTGGCTTATAAAGTTCATCTCCTAAATCATCGTTTTATTCTTATTTTGACCAGCGGCGTTACATGTATTTTTCACCCGATGACTTTTCTTCAAATGCTATTGATACTGTTTGTGCCATGAAATCGAGTACCGTATTTACCGGTAGTCGAGTCCTCGTCAAAAAGATAGTTGAATTATAAGGCTAATATCGAAGCACTGGACTTTAAGTGACCTACTTGCTGGGGAAAATGTGGAACTATAAACATATGGGGATAATCAAAAACATAATTGACGCAATTATTCAGCTCGTCGAGCCCTGTTTGCCTGATGCTCGCGCCAATGCTGTTGTATGCGGTTTGGATTAATTTGTTGTATAAAAACTTCTCTCGACTGTAATGCACCAGTCATTTGTATCCACGAGGGCCGGGGATAGCGGTGACACGGCGGGGATAAAGTGCTTGTATTTAACCTCTGATTAGTCCCGGCAGTGCCGGGGCTGTATCGGGCGGGGATTTAATTTCCCGCCAATACACGGTCACATTCATTCAAATTTGATATTAATTGTATTTTAACATTTTATTACTTTTGTGGTCATTATTTAATTTGCCAATGTAACTGAACATTTACACGCAGAAACTGAAACCCCTCTATCTTATTTCAGTTTCATTAGAACAACTTCCCGTTGTCGTTCCATATTGTCAGCCTCCGGGGAGCCGGGGCTTTTAGCGGGGATTATACCACAAATCTGTCCTGGCAGTGTCTGGCTTTTAGCTCAGAGGCTTTTAGCAGGGCTTTACAAATTGAAAAGTTAAAAGCCGCACTTTTTCCCCGGCCCTAGGGGTGCCGGGGATACATTTGACTGGTACATAAATGTTTCAATGTGGTCCATATATGTCCGTGTTGCAACAAGTTTACTTATTCGCAAAAAATTCCCTACGATATTTCAAGCATCCGAGGCGACCATACGGACATCGTACGATTCTCGCTCTGATATGGAGATCGTATTCTTAGCAGACTTAAAGTGGAAATCGTAAGAAGCCCGTGCGATATCCGTGAGGAGTCCCAACGATTTTGCATTGAGCCCTGGTGGTCTCTTCGAAGATCTAATGCTTTTTATTGTCCCAACATTATCTGGTGAGCGCACACGATCATCGCAAGGTCTCCGTACCGGCGGCGCCCGTAAGAAGCTACCTACCACGTGTCTACAGGCTACGGCCTTGCGACTTTTAAAAGATTGTAAAAGTGCAGTGGCTATTACTCAATCATAGATGCTATGGAGATCGCATTGAGCCATAAAATCGGGACATCGTAGGGTCACCCTGTGGAGACCGCAGGAAAAAAAAAATATATATATAAAAAACTAGAAAAAGTGCCTTGAGAGGCACGTATACCCCCGGCTGGTGGTCACCAAGTCCTCCTTCTCCCTCCCACAACCACCCAGCACATGTACACCCCTGACATTGAATCACAAATCCCGAACAAATGACAGTACCCTTATCAAATACTTTATAGAAGTGTGCATTCTAAAGCACTTTGACCACAGACATGAGGGAGTGTAGTTTTTAGACTGACATATCTTCTTTAGAGCAGTACACAGAGCTGACTTGTGTACTCCATCTAGGACTTAATCACGGACATTGAGGGTCAGGTCCTCAGTCCTAGATGGAAAATGAAAATAGAATGTCAGTCTAAATTAAAAAAAAAAAAAATAGTAATAATAATGATGTCCTAGATCTTGAACTCAAGCGCTTCTGGTTTCTGATATATAGTTCATGAGATATACACCAATAGAGAAACTTTAACCAAAACTTTGACGCAAATTAAAGGTGACCTAGATTTTGAACTCTAGCCCCACCCCCGGGCATGGACCCTGGGGTCCAAACTCATAGAAACAAAGCCAACCCTATAGGGTACCTATAGTCCAAATATGAATGGTTTCTGATATATAGTTCATGAGATATTCACCAGCAGAGAAACTTTAACCAAAACTTTGACATTTTAACTGAACTAACGAACCAACGAACTAACGAACTAACGAACATACGAACGGACGAACGGAAAAGCGAAAACTATATACCCGTCGGCATAAATGCCGGGGGTATAATTAACATAGTCGAAGCATGTTTCATGCAGGCATGAAAAATAGATACTCATACAGTCAATGGACATAATTTCCATAGTCTTTAATGTATTTTCATGTTTACAAGAAAAATACGCTAATTGTCCTGGTCAGCATGTTTATGCTTTTGGTGTAATTTAAAAGGTAAATGAGTAAAGCAACAAACAAGATGATTTTCTTTTAGTTTCATGCATAGTGTTTAAAACTACAACCCTTAAAAACGATTTTTTTCGGACGTCATCATTGACGTCAATGGTAAAGGAAGTTTAAAATTTCCATAAAATTTGAAAACTGCAATGTTGAAATATCAACAAATAACCTTTATTTATTGCTTTATTGATTTAACTTTCAAATGGCATGAAAATCATGAATTTATGTTGACCAAAAGAGGCAGCGTATATTTTTTCGTGTGCATTGAAGTCTAAGGAGTTTTCCGAAAGCGGCGAATAATTACATTCTTTGACTGTAAGCTTTTTTTCTGAGATGTATACTTCAGTATCACTGTGAAAACCTCGAACGCAACATCGAGACAATAGAATGATAAAATGTAAATAAGTAGTATTTTCCTCGCGGTTGTTCAACACAAACTGATGAATTTTTGACAACGAAACGTTGTGTATTACGGCTCCGTTTCGCAGATGTTGCTTATCTGTAGTCAAGGTAAACAAAAATCTGTATCTTGGCGTATCAGGGCTCGTTGTGGAGGAAATCGCCAACAAACACAAGCGAAATAATCGGTGGGTCACAAGGAAAATAACAGCAATGAAAAAATCAGCAACACACATTTTGTCAATTACGGCACGCAAATTAACGTCAACTTGCGACGTCATTTTCTCGGAACGTCACAAATTACGTTAAGCCCCCTTTCTGCGTGACGGCGCTCATATTAGAACTGAAATGATTGGTGGGTCTTGATCTGACCCAGCCAAGTAGGTGTTTGGATATGTCATGTATTACCATTTACATGGTCAACAAGAGAAAGTATATTTCTGTCTTATGTTATGAAGCAGCAAACTTAGAAATTTACCATTTAAAAATACATGTATAAATTTTCTTCCCAACATTTTTAAACTGGACGTTTATTAGAGGTTCCTGGAATTCCAAAACTCACAGATAAAAAGGTCATTTTTGGCATCTATATAGGGGGATGGGCGTTTATTAGAATGTGGACAAATTCTAAATTCTACCAAGTATCGACCATTTAAACTTTTGAACGAAAAAAAAACAACAAATATACGAAAAAATATGTAATACATGGTAACTTCCAATTTTTATGAGTGCCTAAATGAACATATCAGCATCCTTCTCTACTTTACCTCTGCCAAGTTTTTCCATGAGCTGGCCAATTTTTCATTTTCTTCTTTCATGGTTTCTGTAAGGTTCCGTAACTCTGCCAACTGACTAGTAGCTGCTTGTGACTTCCTTGAAATTGTCTCCCTTTCCTGCAATTGACATTACATTTTATTCAAGTTGAATCCGGTATCATACTTACAGTTTATGTATTTTGTTTACAATTTTTCAGCCATGTTGGGTGTGGGGGCACTGCTTCCTAGATATTTAACAGCCAGGGGCCAGTTGTTCAAAATGAACGATGTCATTAGTTAACGATTCGTTAAAATTTCAAATGGCAAATTACAAATACACTGTTTTTTTTTGTTGTTGAAAAAATGTGAGAATCCTTTGAATTGCAAAGGATTCTCACATGTTGTCAACAAAAAATAACAGTGTATTTGCTTTAATAGTCGATATATAACAAATTTAGGGCTTAACAATGACGTTAAGCTAACAAAGTTTTGAACAACTGGCCCCAGTACTATATATACTGCTCAACTTGAATGCCATAATTTGGGGCCAGTCATGAGGTGCTAAACAACCCATATCTCTTGAAACTGAGATTCAGCATCCTGCATTTAGGAATTCAGTGAAATAAAAAAAAATGTCCATCTTTTAACAACAATATAGCAATTGTAAAACTATGTAGAATCATAAAATGGTTCATTTTTTCTTAAGAAATATTCTAAAGTCAACAACAAGAACTCCGCGGAGGTTGATATCGCACCTGCATCAGGCAAAATAACTAAAAACGTGAAATATAGGTCCAGGGCACCAGGTTAAGGTGTGTTCTGAAAGGGTATGTGAAGGACATTAACTATGCAAGCTTTCACACTCGCAGCTATCACTGATGCAGAAAAAAACAAACTTCGACATAAAAATATAACAAAGTCAATGGACCGTGAAATTTAGGTCAAGGTCAGTAGGTCAAGGTGCATGCTTGAAGGGTATGTCAAGGACAGTTACTATGCAAGGTTTCACACTCGCAGCTATCACTGATGCAGAGAAAACCAAACGTTGACGTAAAAATTTAAAAAAAAGTCAATGGACCGTGGAATATAGGTCAAGGTCAGCGGGTCAAGGTGCGTGCTTGAAGGATATGTCAAGGACAATTACTATGCAAGGTTTCACCCTTGCAGCTATTACTGATGCAGAGAAATTCAAACTTCAACGTAAAAATTAACAAAGTCAATGGACCGTGAAATATAGGTCAAGGTCAGCATGTCAAGGTGTGTGCTTGAAGGGGATGTCAAGGACAATTACTATGCAAGGTTTCAGACTCGCAGCTATCACTGATGTCGAGGAAACCAAACTTCGACGTAAAAATTTTCAAAGTCAGTGGACCGTGAAATATAGGTCAAGGGTACTGGGTCAAGGTGCGTGCTTGAAGGGTATGTCAAGGACAATTACTATGCAAGGTTTCAGACTCGCAGCTATCACTGATGTCGAGAAAACTAAACTTCGACATAAATGTTGACGGATGGACAGACGAACGTACGGATGGAAATTTGAACTCCTATATCGTACCCTGCTATAAGCAGGTGCGATAAAAAGCACCGCAGTTAAATTTGACATGTCATACTGCCAAGACTAACAGCTTAAATTATTTGAGCCGCGTCGTGAGAAAACGGGACTTTGCCTATGTGAAAACAATCAGCTTCGCAGTAATCAGCGCTGTTGTTTTTCGCTACAGGGATAGCACAATTTCTCTTCTTCTTAAATCCAAAATTTCAAGCTTCTAGCCTCCTTCTGTGACTGTACAGGTCGGTTCGTGTCAGACCTGGTCGGAAACCCCGAAGACCTGTTTAATCACGTCGCAGCTCATTTCATGTGAGCCTGTGCATGAGAAAACCAACAATTTGGGTTTCAGACCAGGTCCGACACAAACCAGGCTGTACAGTCACAGAAACAGGCTAGAAGCTTGAAATTTCGGATTTAAGAAGAAGAGAAATTGTACTATCCGTGTAGCGAAAACAAAGGCGCTGATCAGCTTCGCGGTTACCGCGAAGCTGATCTGCGTCTTTGTTTTCGCATATGCAAACTGTTGTTTTTCTCATGCACAGGCTCATGTATTGGTTATATCTTTTGGTAACATTTTAGAAAGCTAAAATTGGAATTAGAGACAATGAGTTGAAAATCATTATCTCCAGTTCATTTTTTAGATTTGAGGCAGTACTCGTTATCTGGAAATCAAAGGGACCGAGCATTTCACTTCGAGTTATCGGTATTATGAAATAACCAATTTGTGACATCATAGCTACCAAAATCGTAAGAAGCTCAGTATTGAACATGTATGAGCGGCTACATGGGAAAACCAACAATCTGTATAGGCGAAAACAAAGACGCAGATCAGCTTCGCGGTAACCGCGAAGCTGATCAGCGTCTTTTGTTTTCGCTACACGGATAATACAATTCCTCTTCTTTTTAAATCCGAAATTTCAAGCTTCTAGCCTGCTTCTGTGACTGTACAGCCCGGCTTGTGTCAGACCTGTTTGAAAACCACATTGTTGGTTTTCCCACGAGGCGGCTCATAATGGCTGTATTATCAGCCATTGTTATATACCTAATGTATCTCTGCAATAGAAACTTGTCGTGTTGTAACGGACAGCACTTTCTGCTGTTTTAGGCGTCGTAGGGCATTAATACCATTAATGCCCTGAGATGACGTCATATCAGGGCAATAATGGTGTTAATGCCCTACCGTAGCAGGGCAATAATGGTGTTAATGCCCTGAGATGACGTCATAGCAGGGCAATAATGGTGTAATTGCCCTAGGTGTTATTGCCCTTAGACTATGACATACACCTGTTTACATGTTATGGACACTGACAGGTGTTCATTTCATCTAAATTTAACATGGCAGGTGAGTGTACATTTCAGACGTATATTTCATCTTAATTTAACGTGTCATTTTGCGTCTAATCACTTACCAATCAACGGCTGTGTGTTTGTCATCATGCGCGATTTCAAGACATAGCATTCACAATAAATAAATAAATAGATAAACAAATAAATAAAATGTACATGTATTGGAGGAAAGGTATATAACAATGACGATATAACATTCTTTTCCAAATGCATTAACGTTTGCCAAGCCCTCGGGCAATAATGTGTTGCAGCCCTCACCGCTACGCGGTTCGGGCTGCAACACATTATTGCCCTTGGGCTTGGCAAACGTTAATGCACGGAAAAGAATGTTTTATCCTCTTATTATTGCATAAATACCCGTGTCACATGATTTAATATGATGATATTAACAGCCATATATTAATGAAAAGAAAGCCACGTATTAATATGGCAATTCTCATGAGCGTGTGAGCATAAGAATGAAAGCTTCTACGCGTGTAATATATGACGAGGCTGTAAAACATAGTGCGCCACTATTTCTTTCATTTGTGAAGAATTTATGCAATAATAGTGATTAAAAGTGATTTTGTCATTCATTAACATTCGCTAGGTCCCTCGGGATTAATTAATGCTATACCACCACAGAGAGCCGCAAACCCGAGGTAAACCGATCTTTGGGGTTTCCAACCAGGTCTCAGACACACAGACATGTAAAGTCACAGAAGCAGGCTAGAAGCTTGAAATTTCGGATATAAGTAGATGAGGCATTGTACTATCCATGTAGCGAAAACAAAGGCAATGATCAGCTTCTCAGTTACTGCGAAGTTGATCTGTGCCTTTGTTTTTGCATAAGTGTAACACAGAGAGGTTAGTCAAGTCTGATCCATATTTAACAGTGAAGATAATAAATAATATGAGCCACGTCATGAAAAAAAACAACATTTTGCATATGCAAAAACAAAGGCACAGATCAGCCCCTTTGTTTTCGCTACATGGATAGTACCATTCCTCTACTTTCTAAATCCAAACTTTCCAGTGTCTAACCATTTCTTGTGCTTGTACAGCTCGGTTTGAGTCAGACCTGGTCGAAAACCCCGAAGACCGGTTTTTCTCAATGAATATAGTGAAATTGTAGTTCTAATTGGCAATGAGATGCAATATTTTGACAGTATGTGTGCTGTATGCACAGGTCATTGACCCTACCTCAATATGGTATACTGACTGCTAAAAATAAGAGCTGTCGCAGGACAGCGTAGCTCGCCTGACTTGTGCTATGCCACTACATCTGTTAAAATCTATGACCCATGACCTTGACCTCAAGGTCACTCAGGTGGGTCATGATGGTACAACATAAAACTTCAGACCAATGCAAAGTATCAACTTGATCAATTTACATGTTCAAGAGATATAGACTTATAAAAACATTAACCAAAACTTAAACACAAAACTTCCAAGTCCGACCTCAAGGTCATCCAGGTGAGTTGTGATGTACAGCATAAAACCTGAGACCAATATCTATCAACCTGCAAGTATCAACTTTATCCATCAACATGGTCAAGAGATTTAGACTTTAACCAAAAAATTTAACAGAAAATTTCTAAGTCTGTGACCTTGACCTCAAGGTCACCCAGGGTAGGTCATGATGGTACTGCATAAAACTTCTGACCAATATCTACCAACATGCAAAGTATCAACTCGATCAATCAACATGGTCAAGAGATATAGACTTACAAAAACTTAAATCAAAAACTTAAACACAAAATTTCTAAGTCTATGACCTTGACCTCAAGGTCACCGAGAGTGGGTCATGATGGTAATGTATAAAACTTCAGACCAATATCTAGCAACATACAAAGTATCAACTCAATCCATCTATATGGTCAAGAGATATACTAGACTTACAAAAACTTTAACCAAAAACTTAAACACAAAATTTCTAAGTCCGTGATCTTGACCTCAATGTCACCCAGGGTGGGTCATGATGGTACTGCGTAAAACTTCAGACCAATATCTAGCAACATGCAAAGTATCAAAACAATCCATCAATATGGTCAAGAGATATTGACTTACAAAAACTTTAACCAAAAACTTAAACACAAAATTTCTAAGTCCGTGACCTTGACCTCAAGGTCATCCAGGGTGGGTCATGATGGTACTGCGTAAAACTTCAGACCAATATCTAGCAACATGCAAAGTATCAAAACAATCCATCGATATGGTCAAGAGATATTGACTTACAAAAACTTTAACCAAAACAAAAACTTAAACACAAAATTTCTAAGTCCCTGACCTTGACCTCAAGGTCACCCAGGGTGGGTCATGATGGTACTGCGTAAAACTTCAGACCAATATCTATCAACATGCAAAGTATTAACTTGATCCATCAACATGGTCAAGAGATATAGACTTCTAAAAAACTTTAACCGAAAGTGTGACGCGGACGTAAACGTAAAGGCGGACGACCGAGGTGACTACAATAGCTCTATGCACTTCGTGCAGGTGAGCTAATAACCCCCATATGCCCCAAATACTCATTCTAGCTGACTTTGTACACTAAATTTCGGCTATTTGGACTGTTTTATGGTTATAGAGCGTCAATGACCTGTGCTGTATGGTTAGTGATCCAAAGGTGTCAAAAAGTTATAATGTTGGCAAAAATCGGACTACAAGGTTTTGATTATTGGTGATCCTATAATTGTACCTTGTTTGTTTGTCTGTCTGTTTGTTTTGTGGCCTAATGTCCCAGTCGACAATTATTTTACAGAAGGCGTTAATAAGAGGAGTTAAATGTGCCTTGCTCAAGGACACAACCCTGCACCAGTCGGGTTTGAACCTAGCACCTCTTGATGCAGAGTCCTATGGTCTACTAACTGGTCACCACCCTCCCCTAACACAGATTTTGTGAAATAAAATCAATGAAATGTGTTGCTAGTCTAACAAGATTTTCATGAGATTGTTGACATGTTAACTACACATTACTGTTACGAGGGTGGGTCAGAAAGTTCTGTCATAGGTGTTAAAACATTGTTAATAGACAAGATAGGTTGTTGTATTATACCTTGATTGAAAGGGCTACATTTCTCCTTTATAATGATGCCAAAATATTGAGTGAAAGAAATAAAAACGTTGACATAGACGCACTGCATAGACGCCTTGAAAGACACCTGGGGTAAAACCAGTGACACGTTTTCTTGAATTTGTGATTATATTGTGTGCCTTTTATGCGTAATATATTTATAACTACCGATAAAATTTTCTCCAACTTTACAGTGATAAATAATAGGATATCTAGAAAAGCATTGTGACAAAAATTTCCGTTATCAATGTTATGCTGACTTTATAATAAAGCGATATATATGGCGTCATTATAATACGTACCCCTAGATAATTCTGCCCCTGCTGAACCATTATATTTGCTTGCTTTTTTATAAGTTTCATATAAAGCAAACAAGGATGAAACAATAAAATGGTTAAATGCATTTTAAGCTCCCTGGTCTATCTGTAGATGTCAATTAATGCCATTTGAATTGCAACTGTAATTTAATGTATGTACAACAAGCCAATTTCAATATTTCATTTTGCAATAACTCATTTAAATTCAGTTGAATGATTTTAATTTTTGCAGGATATATTCATCTTTGTCTGAAAAATATATTGCATGGATTACATGTATATGTTTTCGAAATTGTTTTTCTTTAGATAATATTCACAAATTCAAGAAAACGTGTCATTGGTTTTACCCCAGGTGTCTTTCAAGACGTCCATTTCGAAGTATTTATTTCTTTCATGCATTATTTTGGCTTCATTATGAAGGAGAGATGTAGCCGTTTCTATCAAGGTATAATACAGCAACCTATCATGTCTATAAATAAAGTTATAACACCTATGACAGAACTTTCTGACCCACCCTCGTATATAAGCCACACCATGGGAAAACAAGCTTTTTGCATATGCGAAAACAAAGACTCAGATCAGCTGAGCTGATCTGCGTCTTTGTTTTCGCTTCACAGATAGAACAATGTCTCTTTTTCTAAAATCAATTTCAACCTTCTGGCCTTGGTCTGTGGTTGTAAAGGTCGGTCTGTGTCCGACATGGTCGAAAACCCCGAAGACTGGTTTTCTCATAACATGGCTCATATAGTTTTGTCTGAGAATTACATGGGAGATCAAACAGCCTTACCTGTATTGTGTGTGCATAATTCTGACAAGAATTGTAGCAATTTGAAAAATAAACTGATAAAACAACATCCATCTATTCATAATTATCAACTTCCGATCTGAATTGTTACTACCTAGCAATATTTTTAATTACATGACTTGTACAGTCAAACCTCTATAAAAGCGCCACCTTTGGGAGTGAACTAATCTGGCTGTTATACAGAGGTGGCTGTCTTATCAAGGTTCAGTCAGAGCAGTTGTCATGTAGAAAATATTCTTACTGTCACAAGACCAGAGGACCATTGGTCCTGAGAACGCTCACCTGAATCCTGATCTTGGAGTATTAAGTCATCATGAAATGACCTTGACCTTGAATACTCACACACCTTTATTGACTTCATAAGTTGTCTGCATCTGCAAAGTTTCAGGTCTCAGGCTGCAATAGTTTCCAAACCCAGTGATTTCTGAGAAAACCATAATTTTAATTTTGGTATTTAAATGACCTTGGGTCAAGGTCAAGAAATGACCTTGGCCTTCATTAATTACTTACCTTCATTGACTCCATTAGTTGTCTGCATCTAGCAACTTTCAGGTCTCAGGCTGCAACAGTTTCCAAAATATCCATTGTTTTAGCCTTTTCCCATGTAAAAGCCTATGTTTCCAAAATTGACCTTGCCGTAAAATAGGTCAAGGTCATCCTAGGGTCATCACTTCAACAAACTATGATGGACTGGAGTCCCAAATCGATGCTACATACCAAGTTTCACGTAAATCGGCCAGCCGGTTCTGGAGAAGAAGATTTTTGAGTGGTTTTTACCATAGTAGGGCATGGCGGCCATCTTGGTCATGTGACACAAATTTCTCGATCAAACTTTCGTTCCCCCTATCCATGAACGCTCCACATAAAATTTCAATTTGATTGGTTAAGCAGTTTCAGAGAAGAAGATTTTTGAAAAGTGTGTATGGACGACAGACTGGCCAAGGTCAAGAGATGACCTTGACCTAAATTAATCACATACCTTCATCTACTCCATTAGTTGTTTGAATCTACCACTTTTCAGGTCTCAGGCTGCAACAGTTTTCAAAAAATCCATAGTTTTCACTTTTTCCATGTAAAAGCCTATGTTTCCAAAATTGAAATTGCCGTAAAATAGGTCAAGGTCATCCCAGGGTCATCATTTGATCAAACTATGATGGGCTGGAGTCCCAAATGCTACATACTAAGTTTCATGAAAATCGGCCTGCCGGTTCTGGAGAAGAAGATTTTTGAGTGGTTTTTACCATACATGGGCGTGGCGGCCATCTTGGTCATGTGACCTGGATTTCGCGATCAAACTTTCGTCTCCCCTACCCATGGATGCTCCACATAAAATTTCACTTTGATTGGCCAAGCAGTTTCAGAGTAAAATATCTTTGAAAAGTGTGTATGGACGACAGACAGGCCAAGGTCAAGAGATGACCTTGACCTAAATTAATCACATACCTTCATCTTCTCCATTAGTTGTTTGCATCTACCACTTTTCAGGTCTCAGGCTGCAATTGTTTTCAAAAAATCCATTATTTTCACTTTTTCCCATGTAAAAGCCTATGTTTCCAAAATTGACCTTGCCGTAAAATAGGTCAAGGTCATCCTAGGGTCATCATTTGATCAAACTATGATGGGCTGGAGTCCCAAATGCTACATACCAAGTTTCATGAAAATCGGCCTGCCGGTTCTGGAGAAGAAGATTTTTGAGTGGTTTTTACCATATATGGGCGTGGCGGCCATCTTGGTCATGTGACCTGGATTTAGCAATCAAACTTTCGTCTCCCCTACCCATGGATGCTCCACATAAAATTTCACTTTGATTGGCCAAGCAGTTTCAGAGAAGAAGATCTTTGAAAAGTGTGTATGGACGACAGACTGGCCAAGGTCAAGAGATGACCTTGACCTATATTAATCACATACCTTCATCTACTCCATTAGTTGTTTGCATCTACCACTTTTCAGGCCTCAGGCTGCAATAGTTTTCAAAAAATCCATAGTTTTCACTTTTTCCCATGTAAAAGCCTATGTTTCCAAATTTGACCTTGCCGTAAAATAGGTCAAGGTCATCCAAGGGTCATCATTTTATCAAACTATGATGGGCTGAAGTCCCCGATGCTACATACCAAGTTTCGTGAAAATCGGCCCACCGGTTCTGGAGAAGAAGATTTTTGAAGGGTTTTTACCATATATGGGCGTGGCGGCCATCTTGGTCATGTGACCTGGATTTCACGATCAAACTTGAAATGCCACTACCCAAGGAGGCTCCACATAAAATTTCAACTAGATCGGCCAAGCGGTTTCAGAGAAGAAGATCTTTGAAATTGTGGACGACGACGGACGACGGATGACGGACGGACGCCGGATCATGGCTATCCTATTAGCTCACCTTGTGAGCCTTCGGCTCAGGTGAGCTAAAAAATCCTTTCTAAGGAAGGACTACCTGTATGTGTTTCATAAGTTGACATCATTTCATGCTTCATTACAAAAAAATATATACAAAGCCTCATGGGTATTAACTTAATTGATTTTTTCTGCTAATTAACTGTTTTAAATACAATAATGAATACAAATTGTCCAATTAACAGCTTGTAAATGGGAAATTTGACTTTAGGCAAGTATGATGTGGCTGTCTTATATTAGAGTTATAAGCATTTTGGGATTGATTTTAGTGGCTGCTGGTTGTCTTGTGGAGGTGGCTGTCTTATGCAGAGATAAAATATAGTGAAAATGATTGGGAATGTTTCAGACTGGCTCCCTTATGCAGGTGGAGCTCTTATAAAGGTGGCTGATTCAGCAGGTTCAACTGTAGTTCACATAAGGTGTTGCTGTGCAATAAAGCCTAATCCCAAGGTGTCCTTGTGCTCCTTAGCACCACCTCAGCAAATGAAAAAAGCTGTCTTTAGAAAGTTTGTTTGTTTGCATTGATGCTTAACGTCCCAGTCAACAGCTAAGGTCATGTCGGGCCGTTGCCTCTATTTTATGGGACTTTTACCCAACATGAGGTTGTCATGACATCCAACAAGACAAGTGCTTAAAATATAACCATCCAAGTAAGCCACAAAGGCTTATATGTAAGGACGGTTTGACATGAACCACTTTTTCTGGGCAGGCTCAAACTAGAATGGTTTACCAGTAATCAGATGGTCAGTAAGCAGTGTATAAGCTTTGCCTGGAAGCACAAGCAGCCCTTCTATTATGGGTGGGGGCCCGTCTTTAGAAAGACCATTTATCTCTTTTTAATGCAAAACTATCAATTAATCATTCACTATCTCTAATATACATCAAAACATATCTGTGTAATGTACCCCCTTATACCTCACTTTTATATATATAGCGAAAATGGAGTTTAAGGGGGTCAACTTATTTTTCTTATTTTTGTTCTAAAACAGAGATTGCGAGTACTCCTTAGAACTGGCCTCGATTCTAACATGTACCCACAATCAAAGTTTTGAGCAAAAATAAGAACCAGAGGACCATTGGTCCTGAGAACGCTCACCTGAAGCCTGATCTTGGAGTATTAAGTCATAATGAAATGACCTTGACCTTGAATACTCACACACCTTTATTGACTTCATAAGTTGTCTGCATCTGCAAAGTTTCAGGTCTCAGGCTGCAATAGTTTCCAAACCCAGTGATTTCTGAGAAAACCACAATTTTAATTTTGATATTTAAATGACCTTGGGCCAAGGTCAAGTCATGACCTTGGCCTTCATTAATTACTTACCTTCATTGACTCCATTAGTTGTCTGCATCTAGCAACTGTCAGGTCTCAGGCTGCAACAGCTGTTTTCGCCTTTTCCCATGTGAAAGCCTATGTTTCCAAAATTGACCTTGCCGTAAAATAGGTCAAGGTCATCATAGGGTCATCATTTCACCAAACTATGATGGGCTGGAGTCCCAAATGCTACATACCAAGTTTCATGAAAATTGGCCTGCCGGTTCTGGAGAAGAAGATTTTTGAAAGGTTTTTACCATATATGGGTGGCCATCTTGGTCATGTGACCTGGATTTCGCGATCAAACTTTCGTCTCCCCTACCCATGGATGCTCCACATAAAATTTCACTTTGATTTGCCAAGCAGTTTCAGAGAAGAAGATCTTTGAAAAGTGTGTATGGACAACAGACTGGCCAAGGTCAAGAGATGACCTTGACCTATATTAATCATATACCTTCATCTACTCCATTAGTTGTTTGCATCTACCACTTTTCAGGCCTCAGGCTGCAATAGTTTTTAAAAAATCCATAGTTTTCACTTCTTCCTATGTAAAAGCCTATGTTTCCAAATTTGACCTTGCCGTAAAATAATTCAAGGTCATCCAGGGGTCATCATTTTATCAAACTATGATGGGCTGAGGTCCCCGATGCTACATACAAAGTTTCGTGGAAATCGGCCCACCAGTTCTGGAGAAGAAGATTTTTGAGTAGTTTTAACCATATATGGGCGTGGCGGCCATCTTGGTCATGTGACCTGGATTTCGCGATCAAACTTTCGTCTCCCCTACCCATGGATGCTCCACATAAAATTTCACTTTGATTGGCCGCGCAGTTTCAGAGAAGAAGATCTTTGAAAAGTGTGTATGGACAACAGACTGGCCAAGGTCAAGAGATGACCTTAACCTATATTAATCACATACCTTCATCTACTCCATTAGTTGTTTGCATCTACCACTTTTCAGGCCTCAGGCTGCAACAGTTTTCAAAAAATTCCATAGTTTTCACTTTTTCCTATGTAAAAGCCTATGTTTCCAAATTTGACCTCGCCATAAAATAGGTCAAGGTCATCCAAGGGTCATCATTTTATCAAACTATGATGGGCTGAGGTCGTTGATGCTACATACCAAGTTTCGTGGAAATCGGCCCACCAGTTCTGGAAAAGAAGATTTTTGAGTGGTTTTTACCATACATGGGCGTGGCGGCCATCTTGGTCATGTGACCTGGATTTCGCGACCAAACTTTCGTCTCCCCTACCCATGGATGCTCCACATAAAATTTCACTTTGATTGGCCGCGCAGTTTCAGAGAAGAAGATCTTTGTAAAGTGTGTATGGACAACAGACTGGCCAAGGTCAAGAGATGACCTTGACCTATATTAGTCACATACCTTCATCTACTCCATTAGTTGTTTGCATCTACCACTTTTCAGGCCTCAGGCTGCAATAGTTTTAAAAAAATCCATAGTTTTCACTTTTTCCTATGTAAAAGCCTATGTTTCCAAATTTGACCTTGCCGTAAAATAGGTCAAGGTCATCCAAGGGTCATCATTTTATCAAACTATGATGGGCTGAGGTCCTTGATGCAACATACCAAGTTTCGTGGAAATCGGCCCACGGGTTCTGGAGAAGAAGATTTTTGAGTGGTTTTTACCATATATGGGCGTGGCGGCCATCTTGGTCATGTGACCTGGATTTCGCGATCAAACTTTCGTATCCCCTTCCCATGGATGCTCCACATAAAATTTCACTTTGATTGGCCAAGCAGTTTCAGAGAAGAAGATCTTTGAAAAGTGTGTATGGACGACAGACTGGCCAAGGTCAAGAGATGACCTTGACCTATATTAATCACATACCTTCATCTACTCCATAAGTTGTTTGCATCTACCACTTTTCAGGCCTCAGGCTGCAATAGTTTTCCAAAAATCCATAGTTTTCACTTTTTCCCATGTAAAAGCCTATGTTTCCAAATTTGACCTTGCCGTAAAATAATTCAAGGTCATCCAGGGGTCATCATTTTATCAAACTATGATGGGCTGACATCCCCGATGCTACATACCAAGTTTCGTGGAAATCGGCCCACCGGTTCTGGAGAAGAAGATTTTTGAGTGGTTTTTACCATATATGGGCGTGGCGGCCATCTTGGTCATGTGACCTGGATTTCGCGATCAAACTTGAAATGCCACTACCCAAGGAGGCTCCACATAAAATTTCAACTAGATTGGCCAAGCGGTTTCAGAGAAGAAGATCTTTGAAATTGTGGACGACGACGGACGACGGACGACGGACGGACGCCGGATCATGGCTATCCTATTAGCTCACCTTGTGAGCCTTCGGCTCAGGTGAGCTAAAAATATAAAAATCCTGACAAAGAATTTTTCAATTTTTACAGCTGAAAAAAAAAATCTCCATAATATTACACGACCAGTTTTCATTATGTACACAACAGCATACCAGATTGTTCTTAAATCTCACCTCTCTTAATCTGTCTATTTCATCATGTAGTTTATTGTTTTCCTCTTCGATAGGTCCGAACTTGTTCCGTGCTAGCTCCATAGCTTCTTTGGCAACTAGAATCTCTTGCTTTAGAGTGTCTTTGTCCTACAAGGATGATAAACGTGACTTTCATTAAAAACCAGAGGACCAATGGTCCTGTAAACGCTCACCTGAGATCTGCTGCATATACCAATAAACATGTATGAATATTATGGTATTTAATTCCAGTGCAGGGGCAGATGAAGCCCTTGGGCCATTTTCTTTTTTCTGAATCTTCAATATTCTGTCCTTTGCCAATTTCCTGCTGGCTTTTCCCTTCAAATGACATTTTAACAATTTTCCCAATTCAAATGCATAGGCAACCCATGTTGACCTTGCTATAAACTTGGTCAAGGTCATTACAGGGTCATGATTTATATATACATTAAAGTAATTTAGCCATCGATGCTTCACGCCAAGTTTCCTTGAAATCAGTCTATTGGTTTCAGAGAAGAAGATTTTTGATGGGTTTTTACCATATATGGGCATGGCGGCCATCTTTGTCATGTGACCTAAATTATTTATATACACATTGATCCCCCCATTCTATGAATGCTTCACATAAAATTTGGCTTTGATTGGCCAAGCGGTTTCAGAGGAGAAGATGTTTTAATATTATGGAAATATACATGTATATTGCCGCGGGGTGGGGGCACATGAGCCCCTGGGGTCCAATTTTTTTCAGAATCATTAATATTCAGTCCTACTTCCCATTTCCTGCAAGACTTTCACTTTAAATTACATTTTAAAAGTTTTCCCCATTCAAATGCATTGGTGACCTATGTTGACCTTGCCGTAAAATAGGTCAAGGTCATCACAGGGTGATGATTTATATACACATTGTAGTGCTTGAGCCATCAATGCTTCATGCCAAGTTATGTTGAAATCGGTCCACCGGTTCTGGAGAAGAAGATTTTTGAAGGGTTTTTACAATATATGGGCATGGCGGCCATCTTGGTCATGTGACCTGGATTTTTTATATACATATTTGTTACCCCTTCCTATTGATGCTTCAAATAAAATTTGGCTTTGATTGGCCAAGTGGTTTCAGAGGAGAAGACGTTTGAATATTATGGAGATATACATGTATATTGCCCCGGGGTGGGGGCACATGAGCCCCTGGGGTCCAATTTTTTTCAGAATCATTAATATTCAGTCCTACTGCCCATTTCCTGCAAGACTTTCACTTCAAATGACATTTTAAAAGTTTTCCCCATTCAAATGCATTGGCGACCTATGTTGACCTTGCCGTAAAATAGGTCAAGGTCATCACAGGGTCATGATTTATATATACATTGTAGTGCTTGAGCCATTAATGCTTCATGCCAAGTTTCATTGAAATTGGTCCATCGGTTCTGGAGAAGAAGATTTTTGAAGGGTTTTTACCATATATGGGCATGGCGGCCATCTTAGTCATGTGACCTGGATTTCTTATATACACATTGGTTCCCCCTTCCTATTGATGCTTCATATAAAATTTGGCTTTAATTGGCCAAGCGGTTTCAGAGGAGAAGATCTTTGAAATTGTGGACAGACGGACGGACGACGGACGGACGGACGCCGGATCATGGCCATCCTATAAGCTCACCTTGTGAGCCTAACGGCTCAGGTGAGCTAATAATTGTGCCAATGAACACAAGAAAAACTTTGTTTTTCAATTTTAGACGTTTACCTCTTGCATTCTTTCAAACTTTTTCTGCTCTTATTCCAAAGCTTCTTTGACAGCTAAAGGATTATCATTGGCCTGTAGAAAATTTTAGTTTACTGCCCTTAAACATTTTTTTTTCTAATTCAGTTTTCGTCAATTTTAAGATCATTTAAGCTCATATGAGATGGGCATATCAATAGGTGCGACGAAAATGGGAGAGCCCTGAGAACCAGAGGACCAATGGTCCTGTAAACGCTCACCTGAGATCTGCAGCATATACCAATAAACATGACTGTTTGAATATTATGTTATTAAATCCCAGTGCAGGGGCAGATGAAGCCCTTGGGCCATTTTCTTTTTCAGAATAATCAATATTTTGTCCATTTGCCAATTTCCTGCTGGCTTTTTCCTTCAAATGACATTTTAACAGTTATTCCCATTCAAATGCACTGGCAACCCATGTTGACCTTGCCATAAACTGGGTCAAGGTCATCACAGGGTCATGATTTATATATACATTGTAGTACTTGAGCCATCGATACTTCAAGCCAAGTTTCCTTGAAATCTGTCCACTGGTTCCGGAGAAGAAGATTTTTGAGAGATTTTTACCATATATGGACGTGGCGGCCATCTTGGTCATGTGACCTGGATTATTTATATACACATTGATTACCCCATCCTTTAGATGCTTCACATAAAATTTGGCTTTGATTGGCCAAGTGGTTTCAGAGGAGCACATGTTTGAATATTATGGAGATATACAAGTATATTGCCCCGGGGTGGGGGCATATGAGCCCCTGTGGTCCATTTTTTGTCAGAATCATTAATAGTCAGTCCTTTAGCCCATTTCCTGCAAGACTTTCACTTTAAATGACATTTTAAAAGTTTTCCCCATTCAAATGCATTGGTGACCTATGTTGACCTTGCCATAAAATAGGTCAAGGTCATCACAGGGTCATGATTTATATATACATTGTAGTGCTTTAGCCATCGATGTTTCATGCCAAGTTTCATTGAAATTGGTCCAACGGTTCCAGAGAAAAAGATTTTTGAAGGGTTTTTACCATATTTGGGCATGGCGGCCATCTTGGTCATGTGACCTGGATTATTTATATACACATTGGTTATCCCTTCCTATTGATGCATTACATAAAATTTGGCTTTGATTGGTCAAGTGGTTTCAGAGGAGCAGACGTTTGAATATAGTGAAGATATACATGTATATTGCCCCGGGGTGGGGGCACATGAGCCCCTGGGGTCCATTTTTTTTTTCAGAATCATTAATATTCAGTCCTACTGCCCATTTCCTGCAAGACTTTCACTTTAAATGTCATTTTAAAAGTTTTCCCCATTCAAATGCATTGGCGACCTATCTTGACCTTGCCGTAAAATAGGTCAAGGTCATCACAGGGTCATGATTTATATATACATTGTAGTGCTTTAGCCATCGATGCCTCATGCCAAGTTTCATTGAAATTGGTCCACCGGTTCCAGAGAAAAAGATTTTTGAAGGGTTTTTACCATATTTGGGCATGGCGGCCATCTTGGTCATGTGACCTGGATTATTTATATATACATTGGTTATCCCTTCCTATTGATGCTTTACATAAAATTTGGCTTTGATTGGTCAAGCGGTTTCAGAGGAGAAGACATTTGAATATAGTGAAGATATACATGTATATTGCCGCGGGGTGGGGGCACATGAGCCCCTGGGGTCCATTTTTTTTTTCAGAATCATTAATATTCAGTCCAACTGCCCATTTCCTGCAAGACTTTCACTTTAAATGTCATTTTAAAAGTTTTCCCCATTCAAATGCATTGGCGACCTATGTTGACCTTGCCGTAAAATAGGTCAAGGTCATCACAGGGTCATGATTTATATATACATTGTAGTGCTTTAGCCATCGATGCCTCATGCCAAGTTTCATTGAAATTGGTCCACCGGTTCCAGAGAAAAAGATTTTTGAAGGGTTTTTACCATATATGGGCATGGCGGCCATCTTGGTCATGTGACCTGGATTATTTATATACACATTGGTTATCCCTTCCTATTGATGCTTTACATAAAATTTGGCTTTGATTGGTCAAGCGGTTTCAGAGGAGAAGACATTTGAATATAGTGAAGATATACATGTATATTGCCCCGGGGTGGGGGCACATGAGCCCCTGGGGTCCAATTTTTTTCAGAATCATTAATATTCAGTCCTACTGCCCATTTCCTGCAAGACTTTCACTTTAAATGACATTTTAAAAGTTTTCCCCATTCAAATGCATTGGTGACTTATGTTGACCTTGTTGTAAAATAGGTCAAGGTCATCACAGGGTCATAATTTATATACACATTGTAGTGCTTGAGCCATTGATGCTTCATGCCAAGTTTCGTTGAAATCGGTCCACTGGTTTGGGAGAAGAAGATTTTTGAAGGGTTTTTACCATATATGGGCATGGCGGCCATCTTGGTCATGTGACCTGGATTATTTATATACACATTGGTTATCCCTTCCTATTGATGCTTTACATAAAATTTGGCTTTGATTGGTCAAGCGGTTTCAGAGGAGAAGACATTTGAATATAGTGAAGATATACATGTATATTGCCGCGGGGTGGGGGCACATGAGCCCCTGGGGTCCATTTTTTTTTTCAGAATCATTAATATTCAGTCCTACTGCCCATTTCCTGCAAGACTTTCACTTTAAATGTCATTTTAAAAGTTTTCCCCATTCAAATGCATTGGCGACCTATGTTGACCTTGCCGTAAAATAGGTCAAGGTCATCACAGGGTCATGATTTATATATACATTGTAGTGCTTTAGCCATCGATGCCTCATGCCAAGTTTCATTGAAATTGGTCCACCGGTTCCAGAGAAAAAGATTTT
Source organism: Rugalucina vietnamica (assembly GCA_964017185.1). Classification (NCBI taxonomy): domain Eukaryota; kingdom Metazoa; phylum Mollusca; class Bivalvia; order Lucinida; family Lucinidae; genus Rugalucina; species Rugalucina vietnamica. The sequence continues at coordinate 36,953,432 of OZ024876.1, forward strand.
TGAAGGGTTTTTACCATATATGGGCATGGCGGCCATCTTGGTCATGTGACCTGGATTATTTATATACACATTGGTTATCCCTTCCTATTGATGCTTTACGTAAAATTTGGCTTTGATTGGTCAAGCGGTTTCAGAGGAGAAGACATTTGAATATAGTGAAGATATACATGTATATTGCCCCGGGGTGGGGGCACATGAGCCCCTGGGGTCCAATTTTTTTCAGAATCATTAATATTCAGTCCTACTGCCCATTTCCTGCAAGACTTTCACTTTAAATGACATTTTAAAAGTTTTCCCCATTCAAATGCATTGGTGACTTATGTTGACCTTGCTGTAAAATAGGTCAAGGTCATCACAGGGTCATAATTTATATATACATTGTAGTGCTTGAGCCATTGATGCTTCATGCCAAGTTTCGTTGAAATCGGTCCACTGGTTCGGGAGAAGAAGATTTTTGAAGGGTTTTTACCATATATGGGCATGGCGGCCATCTTGGTCATGTGACCTGGATTATTTATATACACATTGGTTCCCCCTTCCCATAGATTTTTCATGTAAAATTTGGCTTTGATTGGCCAAGCTGTTTCAGAGAAGAAGATCTTTGAAAATGGTGGACGACGGACGGACGGACGACGGACGGACGACGGAGCATGGGTATACTATAAGCTCACCTTGTGAGCCTGACGGCTCAGGTGAGCTAAAAACCACCTAGCACATCCTAAAGCAGAACCTGGCTTGTCTCATGTGTGCCTATTGCTGGGCATGTAACCACACCAGACACAGCAGTGAGATGATCAAAAGGTTAAGCATGGTAATGGAATCTGCATGCTTTACCACCAGGCCATAGGGGCCTCAACATTATTTTAGTACACTAGGCCATGGGGGCCTCCTCAACATTATTTTAGTAATATCTGTACATAGAAATTCTGACAATGTCATCCCTGGGCAAGCACATAGCTAGTTGAGCCGCCTCATGGGAAAACAAAGGTGCAGATCAGCTTCACAGTAACTGCAAAGCTGATCAGCACCTTTGTTTTCACTACACGGATAGTACAATTCCTCTACTTTCAAAATACAAAATTTCAAACTTTTAACCATCTTCCATAGCTGCACAGATCAGTTTGTGTCAGACCTGGTCGGAAAGTCAAAGACCAGTTCTTTTGTGTCATGGCTCAGTTTACAGGCTATAGAGTACATTTCTTACTGCCAGTATTAAACTGAACCTGTCCGTCTCAAATTAGTAAGGAAAGCATGGTGGCGTATGGTAGAGAATTGAGATCCTGGGTTCAATTTACTCCCAGGAGTACTAGTTACCAGAGGACCAATGGTCCTGTAAACGCTCACCTGAGATCTGCTGCATATAACAATAAACATGTTTGAATATTATGGTATTTAACTCCAGTGCAGGGGCAAATGAAGCCCTTGGGCCATTTTCTTTTTTCAGAATCTTCAATATTCTGTCCATTTGCCAATTTCCTGCTGGCTTTTCCCTTCAAATGACATTTTAACAGTTTTCCCAATTCAAATGCATAGGCAACCCATGTTGACCTTGCCATAAACTTGGTCAAGGTCATCACAGGGTCATGATTTATATATACATTGGAGTACTTTAGCCATCGATGCTTCACACCAAATTTCCTTGAAATCAGTCCATTGGTTTCAGAGAAGAAGATTTTTGATGGGTTTTTACCATATATGGGCATGGCGGCCATCTTTGTCATGTGACCTAGATTATTTATATACACATTGATTCCTCAATTCTATAGATGCTTCACATAAAATTTGGCTTTGATTGGCCAAGCGATTTCAGAGGAGAAGAGGTTTGAATATATATTATGGAAATATACATGTATATTGCCCCAGGGTGGGGGCACATGAGCCCCTGGGGTCCAATTTTTTTCAGAATCATTAATTTTCAGTCCTACTTCCCATTTCCTGCAAGACTTTCACTTTAAATTACATTTTAAAAGTTTTCCCCATTCAAATGCATTGGCGACCTATGTTGACCTTGCCGTAAAATAGGTCAAGGTCATGAAAAGGTCATGAATTATATACAAATTGTAGTGCTTGAGCCATCGATGCTTCATGCCAAGTTTTGTTGAAATCGGTCCACCGGTTCTGGAGAAGAAGATTTTTGAAGGGTTTTTACCATATATGGGCATGGCGGCCATCTTGGTCATGTGACCTAGATTATTTATATACACATTGGTTCCCCCTTCCCATAGATGCTTCATGTAAAATTTGGCTTTGATTGGCCAAGCGGTTTCAGAGAAGAAGATGTTTGAATATTATGATAATATACATGTATATTGCCCCGGGGTGGGGGCGGATGAGCCCCTGGTGCCCAATTTTTTTCAGAATCATTAATATTCAGTCCTACTGCTCATTTTCTGCAAGATTTTTCCTTTAAATGACAATTTAACAATTTTTCCCATTCAAATGCAAAGGCGACCTATGTTGACCTTGCCGTAAAATAGGTCAAGGTCACCGCAAGGTCATGATTTATATACACATTGTAGTACTTGAGTCATCGATGCTTCATGCCAAGTTTGGTTAAAATCGGTCCAGTGGTTCCGGAGAAGAAGATTTTTGAAAGGTTTTTACCATATATGGGCATGGCGGCCATCTTGGTCATGTGACCTGGATTATTTATATACACATTGGTTCCCCCTTCCCATAGATGCTTCATGTAAAATTTGGCTTTGATTGGCCAAGCGGTTTCAGAGAAGAAGATCTTTGAAAATGGTGGACGACGGACGACGGACGGACGACGGACGGACGACGGACGACGGACGGACGCCGGATCATGGCCATCCTATAAGCTCACCTTGTGAGCCTGACGGCTCAGGTGAGCTAAAAACCCAGGAAGCACTTGCTCAGTCCCAACATGACTGAAAAATTGTTGACTGAGATGTCTCAAACCTCAATATAAACAAATCAAAACAGTTGAGCATAAAATCTATTATTTTCTCTGCATGGTATTTTTATCCTACACACCCTCTGTAGTTTTGTGTTTTCATTCTCCAGCAGCGACAGTGCCATGGTGGTCTGTTCCAGCAAGTTGCTACGTTTGAGGTTCTCCGTCTCGGCGACCTGGTGCTGGGCTTGCAACGACCGCAACTGGTAGTCCAACTTGTCTATTCTGTAACATGAAAACTTACTCATGCATCACAAAAACATTTCCGTGTAATATATACCCCCCTTGAACCCATTTTTATATAGCAAAACTGGGGTATGCAGGGGTATACCTATTTTCTTATTTTTGCTCCAAAACATAGATTGTGGGTACTCGTTAGAACCGCCTCGGCTAGACGGGTCTAACATGTACCCACAAACTATGTTTTGAGCAAAAATAAGAAAAATATCAAAATTTTTCAGCTGAAAATTTTCAATTTCTAAAGCTCAGAAAATCTCTATATTGCATGGGCAAGTTTTTGTAATGTTGCCAATGCAATATACAGAGATTTTAACAGTTGTGAAAATCAAAAGTTCAATTAAAAAAAAAAAAGATACTTTAAATATTTTTTGCTCAAAATATTGATTGTGGGTACACATGTTAGAACCACCTCACCGATGTCTGATTTTCAAACCTTAGCCTTTGTTCTTAACTTCACAGGTCAGCTAGTAGTATGAAATCCAGCTGGGGCCAGTTGTTCAAAACTTTGTTGGCTTAACCTCAACTTGTTAAGTAAATGCCCACTACAAAAGTAAATACATTGCTATTTTTTGCTGATAAAACATGAGAATCCTTTGCACTGCAAAGGATTCTCACATTTTTATCAACAAAAAATAACAGTGTATTTGTAATATTCATGTTTGAAATTTTAACAAATCATTAACTAATGCCGTTAATTTTGAACAACTGGGCCCAGGAGAACAGTTTTCTAGCAGTTTTTCTCCTTTCGTTTTAAAGAATTTAAGAATCTGACATCAGTGTCAAGTCCGTGGGTCACTTTGGCATCACGAGGGAACTTGAGTTCTTCCATCATTTTATATTAGTTTTATTCTAAATTTATTTAATCTATACTTATTAATTCTTCTTTTTGCAGATATGAGCACTGTTGATTATTCCATTCATAGAAACAAATGAGCCGCATCATGAGTAAACAGGATTTGGCCTATGTGAAGACAAGGCCCAGATCAGCTGAGCAGTCATTGCACAGCTGATCAATGCCATTGATTTTGCTACTCGGATAGTACAATCCCTCTTCTTCCTAAATATGAAATTTCAAGCTTCTAACCTTCTTCTGAGACTGTACAAGGTTTGTGTCAGACCTGGTCGGAAACCCAGAAGACTGGTTTTCTCGCAACGCGGCTCATATGGTACAGCAGCCCACAAAACAAACAGTTAAGGAATAGTCACATTATTACCGGATAACACAAACCGATGCCTGACGGACAGAAAATGCATTAAATTGTGTAACACATTTGAACAAACAGGGACCGTACTAAAGACATTAATTTATTCTGTCCGTTAGGCATCCATTTATAATAATACTATACTTTAATATGTGACTGCTGCTTTACAAAATGGACAAAAACACACTGACACTAACATAGAATTAAAACATATGAGGCATGTCTGATAGTACTAGCAACAGGTTTTATTCCCCCCCCCCCCATCCTCGACCCACCCCCCACCCCAAAAAGGTTTGTGTTGTAGCCTAAGACAAAAGGTAACACCCTTGTTATCTAGTGCACTTAAATCACTATAAAACATTGCAAGTAAAGTGCACATTGTCATGCACTTACTTAGCTGTTACCTTTCATCTTAGCTTAACTGTAGTTGAAGTCTCAGACTCCAGACAGAGACCAGGCATGGGGGTTATAAAACTTTTTTCATGCTCAACTCAGCTGAGCTTGAAATTTCAACTGCTCATAAATACTGAAATAGCCCAAATTTATTGAAGTTTTGTGGTTAGACCATCAAAGCCAGTAATTTATCTTGCTTATAAATTGTTGGCATTATAACATTTGTAAGCAGGATAAATTTTAGTCTCAACTGAGCTGAGCATGAAAAAAGTTTTATAACCTTGGGGCCAGGTTCTGGGTTTCATCCCAACTTATGACGGGTTGTGTCATTTAGCAAGACACATAAACACCCCTTAGCACTGGTAAATACCCAAGATGGGGCCACACCAGGTCCATCCCTACATAAATGAAAAATTGTTGACTTGGACATGTCAAACAAATATATCAGCTGTTCTAAAAAGCAACATTTTACAAGAATTTACACTTAAATGCGTCACATTACAGTAAAACTGACTTTTTGCCTTGGAAAAACAAAGGAGCAGATCTGCTGTGCCTTAACTGCACAGCTGATCAGCACCTTCGTGTTGGCTAGATGGATAGTACAATGCCAGAGTTTCCTACTTATATCCATAATTTTAAGCTACTTGCCTTCTTCTGTGACAGTACAGACAAGTTTATGTAATTGATCAGAACCTCCGAAGACCGGCTTACTCGCCTCACGGCTCAAGTATTCCAAATAAATGCCTCATCTGCTCTTTGTTCTATTGTAACATTTAAGCCACCTTGTGGGAAAACCAACAATGTGGTTTCCGAACAGGTCCGACACAAACAGGGCTGTACAAGCTGGAAATTTTGGATTTAGAAAGTAGAGGAATTATACTATCCGTGTAGCGAAAACAAAGACACTGATCAGCTTCGCAGTTACTGCAGATTGTTGGTTTTCTCATGAGGCGGCTCATTTAAACAAATTCAAAATATTAGCTAATTGTAGCCTAGCCAACATTTTACCTGAACTGAGTTTCACCATTCAATCTATATATGATGTAAACGTAAACAAATGAAACGAAACTTGACAAAATCTCATGATTTTCAAATCGAGGTGAACTGGGTTGCATGTAATGCTTCTGTCAGGGGCTGATTCAGGAAGGTGGGGGGGGGGGGGGGGGGGGGGGGGGGGGGGGGGGTTCAAGCCCATCAAGGGGTTTATTGTCTAAATCTTACCTGATTTTTATTAAATTTCCCCATGAAAATGAAATACCGTATTCGTTCTAATAAGCGCACAGTGTGCTTAACTTTTCAAAATATCTTAAAGAAGGTATCAAATGTCGTTCTAATTAGCGCATACTCCGAATGAAAACAACCTATAGGCTGCTGAAATAACCATGTCAAAAATATTAGAGCCGCGACGCGAGAAAACCGGTCTTCGGGATTTTCGACCAGGTCTGACACAAACCGGGCTGTACAAGCTCAGAAGCAGGCTAGAAGCTTGAAATTTCGGATATAAGAAGAAGAGGAAATATACTATCCGTGTAGCGAAAACAAAGGCGCTGATCAGCTTCGCGGTTACCGCGAAGCTGATCTGCGCCTTTGTTTTCGCCTAGGCAAAAATCCGGTTTTCTCACGATGCGGCTCATTAATGGTGATGTCATATATGTGTTCCAATCGTCACGAAATATTGTTTGATCATTTATGGATAAGTTTTAATGTGGTATTAATGTGTAAAATTGGTATGAATACTAATATCCTTTCAGGGAGTATGCGCTTATGCACATATTTTTCAGAAACGACCAGAGTGTGCGCTTATTGGAGCATGTGTGCTTATTAGAACGAATACGGTAATTTTGTCCCCCATGCCCACCCAAACCCAAACACCCTCAAAATCCACACTGCAGGTTTTTCAAGGTTTTTTCCAGGGGGTTTAGTTTTGAAATTCTAGACCTATCATATGCAGCATGCATTCTTGTTTCTATAACTGTAAAAACTTTCAATGGCTTGTATCTCGTCACAGAGAACACTTCGAGAACTTTATTGTCGCGAAGAGACCTAAATGAACACAAATGTTCTAAAGTAAGCACAAACTGCTAAATAATAACCACATTAAGCTGCATATGATAGACTATGTGCAAAAAAAATCTTATACATGAACAAAGCAATAAGGGATTTCTAAAGTTAGGTGCAGTTCGAACACGCTCTCTATCGCATAATGTATACACAAATGATAGCAAACAGGGACTTTGTTTCCCGACACTGTTTGAGGAGTGTTTATATGAAATTCTAAACAATAAAAAATTTATTTATTGTAATTCATTGAATTAAGGACAAGCTATCACCCTGTTCTTGCAAGGGAAATGAGCCTTTGCATGAGAAAACCAACAATTTGGTTTTCTGACAAGGTGCGTCACAAACCAGCCTGTACAGTCACAGAAACTGGCTAGAACCTTGAACTTTTGGACTCATCAAGAAGGATTGTACTATCTGTGTAGCGAAAACAAAGGCGCTGATCAGCTGTGCGTCTTTGTTTTCGCAGTAGCAGATCGTAGGTTTTCTCGTGCGATGGCTAAAATTTATTATTAGTTTAAATTATGATGACAACATAATTTGGTTTGCAAAAAAAAAAAAAAATGAATTCTTAAATGATTTTCCACCAATGTACCTGCTTTGCATTTCCTCCCTGAGTCGAAAGTTTTCATCTTGTAATGCCTCCCTCTCTAACTCTGATTGTTCAAGGGAGTCTATCTTGTGTCTGTACGCCTGAAAATAATCATATGATATCCTGTGCGTGAGAAAAATTTGGGTTCCGAAAAGGTCCGACATAAACCCAGCTGAGCAAGCACAGAAGATGGCTAGAAGCTGGAAGTTTTGGATTTAGAAAGTAGAGGAATTGTACTATCCGTGTAGCAAAAACAAAGGCGCTGATCAGCTTTGCAGTTACTGCAAAGCTGATCTGCACCTTGGTTTTGCCTATGCAGATTTCCCATGCGGCGACTCATATTATATGAGCCCCGACACAATCAAAAATTGGTCTTCAGGGTATCCGACCTGGCCCCAAGGTTATAAAACTTTTTTCATGCTCAGCTCAGCTGAGACTAAAATTTATCCTGCTCATAAATGTTAAAATGCCAACAATTGTTGGCATTTTAACATTTATTAGCAGGATAAATTACTAGTTTTTGAGTTTTGAACCTGAATTTTCCACTAATTTTGATTATTTCAACATTTATGAGCAGTTCAAATTTCATGCTCAGCTGAGCTGAGATTGAAAAAAGTTTTATAACCTCGGAGCCAGGTCTTACACAAAGTGGGCTGTACAGTCAAAGAAGCAGGCTAGAAGCTTGAAATATTTATATAAGTACACGAAACATTGTACTATCCGAGCAGAAAAAACAAAGAAGCTGATCATACATCTGTTCCAATCTGCACCCTTGTTTTTCGCATAGGCAAAACCTGTTTTTCTTGTCTCATCTACGTAATGAAAAAAAAATTTTTTGCATATGCGAAAACAAGGATGCTGATCGCCTGTGTGATTTGTATATGGCTGTCAGCACCTTTGTTTTTGCGGCAAACAGATGCAAATCGCTCTTTTTCCCTAAATTTGAAATTTTGAGCATCTAGACATCTATGGACATACAGCCGGCTTCATCTCAGATTTTCATACTGACCAGGAAGATGAAAATGCATTAGGAAAACATGCCCATGCAACATACAGAGCCTTTCAGACATACACCATTTTTGCATTACCAGCTGGTTTCCCAGTTAGAAAGAATCAATATTGGAAATACAGGTAACCTGTTTTGTTTACCTGTATTTCTTCTAATATCGACTTTTGTAAGCTGGAAACCAGCCGGTAATGCAAAATGGTGCATGTAAAATTTTAAATTTTCAGTTCAAAATTTTTTATATCTTTTTTTTTTTTAAATTTTTACTTGAAACATAGATTGTGGGTATATGTTAGAACCACCTCAGTAAGGTGGGTTAAAAGGTATACTAGTAATCATTTTTGCACATCAGATAGAAATATGCCATGCTTGTTGCTGTAAGTGACATTCTAATCTCGCCCATCTTACCTAAAACATCATGATGTCATCAAGAAGCAAAATAAAATTGGTTGTATAGGATGTCAAAGATAGTTTACTCGTTAAGCGCACGTCACGTCCAAAAAATAGATTGTTGGTACTTGTTAGAACCACCTCGGCGAGCGGTTCTAACGTGCACTCACAATCTATGTTTTGAGTAAAAATAAGAAAAATATAAAAAAATTTCAGTTGAAAATTTTCAATTTTTAAAACTAAAAAAATCTCTGTATATTGCATGGGCATGTTTTCGTAATGGAAATCAAGTCTTGTTGCTAAAGATGTGCCAGTAAAAGAATCCAAAGTTTTCAATTTTTACAGCTGAAAAAGTCTCTGTATATTGCATGGGCAAGCTTTCGCAATAGGACAGAACTGTGTATCTTGACCATGAACTACTGATAGAGTCTTAAATTCTATTTCAACATAGGTGAGAAGCATTGTCTAAAACTGACTGGTACATAGAGGCCGCAACGCGAGAAAACAAGTCTTTGAGATTTCCGACCAGGTAAGACACAAGCTGGCCTTGGCAGCTACAGAAAAAGGCTAGAAGATTGAAATTTTGGATTTAAGAAGAGGGATTGTACTATCTGTGTCGCGAAAACAAAAGCGCTGATCAGCTGTGCAGTGCAGTTACTGCACAGCTGATCTGCATCTTTGTTTTCGCATAGGTGAAAATCCGGTTCTCTAGTGACGAGGCTCGCATAATGTGACAAAGTGGTACCTTTTCTTTGTACTTGAGGTCATCTACAAGCACTGTGTTGGTTTTGGCAGTTCCTTCTATTTTGTTTAGTCTGTCATTCTGGAGCTGTAAAATATAGAGAAATCTGGCGTATGACAGTATATAAAGAGATAATGACTTTTTTTATTCAGTTTAACGTCAATTTCAAAATTATTTCAGCTCATATGAGACTGGCCAATGAGTAGGTGGGTTGAAAATGGGAGAGCCTGAAAAAAAAACAACAACACCTGAAACACCCGCAAGCAGAACTTGGCTTGTCTCACATGTGCCTCACGTGGGGCTCGAGCCCACAGACACAGATGATCGAATGGTGAAGTGCGGTAATGAAATATCTGCGCTCTTAACCACTCAGCCACGGGGCCACCTGAAAATGATTTTAAACCACAAGAACTAAGATGAACTGAGTCACCGCATCAGAAAAAGAACGATCAGCATATGCGAAACCAAAGAAGCTGATCTGCAGCTTTGTTTTTGCACATGCAGATTGTTGGTTTTCTGATGCGGTGGCTCATTTCATTAAAAGATTATCAAGAAAAACAAGGAACAAAATAAAGAAAATTAATTTTTTTCCCATATTCTATCATAAAAATGCATATCTTTATACAAAGTAAAAATAGAGGGACCAATCAAGGCAACTATATTTTAAGTCCCAACATAGACACCAGGTGGGAAAGAAAATACATAAAACACAACAAAACATTTCTCAGACATCACACATGAAGAGCAGAATGACTAGCTCTTCTAGCCTTCTCCTGTGATTGTACATGCATGTTTGTGTTGGACCTGGTCCGAAACCCTAAAGACCGGTTTTCTCGCGTCATGGTTCAAAATTGTGTCCTACCTCAAGGGTCTCTTGTGCCTCCTTCAGCTTATGAACCAGCACAACCCGACGATTCTCACTGTCATCTAGATTGTCCTTCAGCCTCTTCAGGGTACGGTCGAACGGTCGGTATCGGGGGACATGAGTTACAGGGTCCAGGTCCTGAGAGAAGTTCAGACCCCCCTGCATGGAGCGGGAGCGGCTCATTCTCGGGGAGATGGTTCCGAAATCATCCGAGTTGAACAACTGTGAGCGGCTCTGATCTTTCAGGGTTTGGCTGAAAATGAGATTCCGTATCCATCCTTATTAGCACAAAGTGCACTTAAATAATTAAGGTAACAAAATATCTTTCATAATTAATTAATTTATGCACACTTTTAAATGAAACACATAAACCTTGCAAAAACATCAATGATGATGTCAATGAAGTGTTCCAATTGTTGCAAAAATAGTGTTTGATCATTTGAGGTTAACATGCGCGGATCCAGAAAATTTTCTCAGGGGGGTGGGGGGGGGGGGGGGGGTCCAAATTCCCAGAAGGTGTACGGAAAATTTCAACATGGCAAAATAATCTGGCAATTCCAGGGGGGGGGGGGGTCTGGACCCCCTGTCCCCCCCTCTGGATCCGCCCATGGTTAAAGTGTTAATGTGGCTTATACGGAATTAATGTGTAACTAGAAATGCGTGTTTGTAAAACACTATGCCCCCAACTGTATGGTTGTCCCTAAACCGGCAGCCTGTATGATTCATTTATTTCATTTGAATGATGTGAAATTTAATTTCCTAAAGAAGCTGTTCGGTTGCCTGTGTTTTTGACCTCGATCCAGAAACAGAATGTAAGCTTTTTGCATACAAGTTAGAAATGGAGTAAAAATTTCAAAATGGAGTTATTTTGTCAAAATTTGACGGATCCTAAAAAATTAATCAGGTGATCTTCTTCTCAGCCCCAAACAGTATACCAAATATGAAGGCTCTAGCTAAAATACTTTTTCAGATATCTTGCACACAAGATTTTCAAATTTTGTTTTCAAAGGGAAATGACTCGGAAAAGGGGCATAACTCAGACAAAAAAAAAATACGGGTCAACTATTTTTTCATGAGGAATTTGTATATGAAATTTCAAAACCCTAGCATTCACCGTTCAAAAGTTTTAAATTTCACCGAAAAGTGGAAAAATCAATCAAAATTTCAAAATTCCGTATTTTTGTCAAAATTTGACGGAAAATTCTCAAAAGTTGATCAGGTCATTTACTCATCAGCCCCAACCAGTATACCAAATATGAAGGCTCTAACTTAAATACTTTTCGAGATATCTTGCACACAAGATTTTCAAATTTTGTTTTCAAAGGGAAATAACTCAGAAAAGGGGCATAACTCAGACAAGAAAAGAAATACGGGTCAACTATTTTTTCATGAGGAATCTGTATATGAAATTTCAAAACCCTAGCATTCACCGTTCAAAAGTTTCAAATTTCACCGAAAAGTGGAAAAATCAATCAAAATTTCAAAATTCCGTATTTTTGTCAAAATTTGACGGAAAGTTCTCAAAAGTTGATCAGGTCATCTACTCATCAGCCCCAACCAGTATACCAAATATGAAGGCTCTAGCTTAAATACTTTTCGAAATATCTTGCACACAAGATTTTCAAATTTTGTTTTCAAAGGGAAATAACTCAGAAAAGGGGCATAACTCAGACAAGAAAAAAAATACGGGTCAACTATTTTTTCATGAGGAATACACACATGAAATTTCAAATCCCTAACATTCACCATTCAAAAGTTAACAGACGTACACACACACACACACACACACACACACACACACACAGACAGACAAGCCGAAAGCAATATGCCCTTCCAACTTTTTCAAAGTTGGGGGCATAAAAATTGTGTAAAATACAAATATGCTAGTCGAGCAGTGTGCGCTTATGCACCTTTTTCAGAAACTTCCAGGCTGTGCGCTTATGCTGCATGTGAGCTAATTAGGACAAATACTGTAATTCTTTTTTAACAAAGAACTATATCTTATTGGGACAGATCAAGCGCTTCCTGTGTAAACACCTGGGGCCAGCTGTTCAAAACTTTGTCATCAAAACGGTCATCGTTAAGACTTCAACTCGTTAAGTAAATGCGGACTACATAAGCATGACAGGGAGTTAATGAACTCAACACAAGAGCCAGAGGAAATGAAACCCCACACAGACAGTCTAATTTTTGTTAGCGAAAACAAAGGTGCTGATCAGCTTTGCGTTACTGCGAAGCTGATCTGCACCTTTGTTTTCAGATATGCAAAATGACAGTATCTCTGTGTGGGAAGTAGCCTTGTATTGATTTCATCTGTGTCAAACGCTTGTTCCCATTGTGTTTGTTGTCTTTCTATAAACACACTGGGTTGACACGCTCAGGCAGAAACAAAATTGCCCGACATTTCCCTGACAATTCACTGATGGAATTTCAAATTTCCTTGACAATGACGTCTTGAGGCACGGTCTCCAAGGACAGAAAATTAGACAATTCTTATATTTTGGAAAGTCATTAATAACTACAACACACCAAACAGAAGTTAATTCATCATAAAATGCACTTGTGGATACCATAAGGTTTATGACTGCATCAAAAACATTCATGGAATGATGATGTATTCACTCATTAATTGGACTTGAATCTGGTATTTTCAAAATTCCCTGACATTTGTTAATAAATAAAAATTTCCCTGACAGTTTGCAAAATTACCTGACCTTGAAAAAATTTGAATTTCCCCTACATTTTCCTGATGCATGGCAACCCTGACACATACCTGAATCCGCTGTCGTTGTCAGGGAACAGGGATAGGGTGGAATCCTTGGGGTTAATGTCCTTCAGAGAGTCCCCGCCGGGGCTGAGGTGTGCGTGTGACCCGTAAAACATGTCCCCGTTCTCTCGTGTTGGGTACTCGTCAAGCTGAAACAAGAGAAGCAAAATCAATGTCATGTCTAATTACATGTAAAACGTGTAAGGCAATTCCATTTTTTTTTACTATGTTTAGAGTCTGCGAACAGGTTGGTTTTTGGCTTTGTATATTGAAAAAAAACAAAGAAAACAAAAAAAAAAAACATGTTGGTTCTTTTCAGACCTGGTCGGTACCTATATTCTGAATATCAAATCTAATACTTTCTGGTAGTGAGAAACTTTAACCAAAATGTTGAAATGAATTTTACAACTGTGTTGTAAGTACTGTAAATTCAGAAATGTTCGCAAGAATGTAAGTTTTGTTAATATTTGCGAAATTGTTGCCTCACGAATTCCAAGTTTTCGCTAATAAAGATTAACTTTAATTATAGGCTGCAAGAGTGCACACTAGCGAATTCAAGAACTCGCTACTATTAATTAGAGGCTTTTTAATTTGCGAAATAAAAATAAAAGTCACACAAAATTTTCTGAATTTACTGTATAAGTGAAGTAATCAATTTATAATTATATGCACCAAAAAATTTACCCCTTCCTAGGGGATTAAAGTCTAAAGTCCAATTCGCATGCGCCAAAAATACACGCGTGTAAATATACTCCGGTGTGCAAATTTTACTCGGGGTAAGTAAATGGCGCATGCGAACGCAAATACACACCGGAGTATATTTACATATGGGTAAATTTACTCCAGGGTCTGACCAGATGCAAATTTTATTTTTACAAATACACACGTGTAAATTTACTATTTTGTCCCATGTGAACGCAAAGTAAAATTTACTCATGAGTATTTTTATTTCAAGTCACTATTCTGCTTTAAGGTAACAAATTTTCACATTTTTTGTTCTTAACTAATTATATGACAGTTTCTGAAACTGTGGACGTTGTTGCTAAATAAGAGTTTATTGCCATTCATCACATTTTAGATTATATGGAGTGCAAACAGCCACACAATTTCTTCATCATTCTTGGTGAGATTCTTTGGGCATTTTAACAGTAATTCCTTGTCAAAAGATAATTAAAGTGAACAGGTTATGCCTGACCATTACATGATTCTCTTCTGCTGCCAAAGTCCACAAGAACACATTGAAGCAGCCTGCTCTTGTTTTGCAAATACAGAAAACTTAAATGAAAAGGTTTTAATTCAGAAATGATAAATTTACATACAAAAATACTCCTGGTGATAAAACCCATGCGAACACAATTTAAAATTACTCTCAGGTTGATTTGCACACCGGAGTATATATACACACCGGAGTATATTTACACGCGTGTATTTTTTGTGCATGCGAATTGGACTTTAAGTCCAATTCGCATGCGCCAAAATTACACGCCTGTAAATATACTCCGGTGTGCTAATTTTACTCCAGGTAAGCAAATGGCACATAATAATCATGAGTAATATTTGTAACACTGGCAATCATTATGAAAACACGCCCAATTTTGTAATATACTGATTTTTAGTAAGTTGTAAAAATTGAAAATTTTCAGAAAATTTTTGATATTTTTTCTTATCATAGATTGTGGGTACACGTTAGAACCGCCTCACCAAGGTGGTTCTAACGAGTATCCACAATCTATGTTTTGAAGCAAAAATAAGAAAATTAGGTATACCCCAACAAACCCCAATTTTACTACATAAAAGTGGGGTTTAAGAGGGTATACTTTTCCTGATGACACAATCATGTAATTATCAGTAATATTCTGTAAGCAAGCGCCAATATAAGATTTAAATCCAGGATTACAAGTTATGGAATTCTGTACTACATAACTGCAACATATTAAACTACTAAAATCGTCAGGTAAAAGGTTAAAGCAATGCCATTAAACGTACCTTCTCATATTTTGTAATTAAGCAATTTCCAACATATCATATAATATCAAAAAAGTGTCACTTCGAAAACAAAGAAAAAAAAAATAAATAAAAAAAACCCTGATAATTATATCAACCATTTTTAACTATAATATGTAAGATTTTTAAGTTAATGACCTGATTTGCCAAGTATTGGTCAAGTATTTGATATTGATTAGGCAAGTGGAAGACCTTGTTTATAAAATCACATTGGAATTTCTATACAATAACCCATATCAATGCATTAATTTTTGAATGCTGTCAATTTATAAAATAATCATAAGGTTTCAGATTTCAATATTTTCAAACAATATGATTAAATTAAATGTGATTGTCCTTAGTATGGGGAAAGCAAATGACTGTAAAATAGAATTTAAACTGAATGGAAGGTTCAAACTACCAATTGTTGCTATTGTTCAATATTTAACCATAATAGGCCCATGAAAAGTTCACTAAAAGATCAACAGACTTTCAGATGAACAGCCAGTAGCCCATAATAAATTGAGCTGTGACGCAAGAAAACCGGTCTTTGGGGGTTTCTGATCAGGTTTGATACAAATCAGTATGGACAGTCACAGCCTAATATTTTAGGTTAAACAAGAAGAGGGATTGTACTGTGCAGCATAAAAAAAGGTGCTGATCAGCTGTGCAGTTATCGCACAGCTGGCTGCGCCTTCATTTTTCTGATACTGTATTCATTATAATTAGCTTCTCAAAATAAATGAAAGTTAAGGTAACAAAATATTGTTCTAATTAGCCCAAACTACAAACGAAAATACACCCCAAATTGTTGAAATAACCATGTCAAATCTATCAATGGTGATGTCTTTTAAGTGTTCAAATTGTTGCAAAGTAGTTCTGATCAATAATGCATCTAATGTGGTATTAATGTGCAAAATTGGTGAAAAATACCAATACACTATTCGAGCAGAGTGCGCTGATGCACATGCTTTTTGGAAACCATCGGGGTGTGTGCTTATTGAAGCATGTGCCCTAATTAAAACGAATACTGTAGGCAAAAAAAACTGGTTTTCTCATGATGCAGCTCAATTAAACTCAAGTCTTTAACTGGCCTAGATGATGTCAAATGCCTGTTTGATGTCAGTCTTGACAAGAAAAAACATGATGTTTACACTCATACAAGACTGCCGAACAAATTCAAGTTTTAGGAAGGGTGGGGGGGGGGGGGGATTTTCAGATGAGACTATATGTATTTGCAAAGTTGTGCTTTTCAGAGCTCCTTTATTTAATAGATTATACAATGAGCCGCGTCACAATAAAGCTAGTCTTTAGAGTGACAGCCTATACAGTCACAGAAGACAAGAAGATTGAAATTTTGGATTTCAGAAGAGGAATTGTACTACAGTCAGAATTCTTTATAACGGTGAACGCTATAACGGAATATTCGACTTCCGACAAAAATTTCGTGGGGACGGATTTTTCCCTATTAAAATTACTACGTTATAACGGAAAACACACTTACCGACACCGACAGTAATTATTGGGAACAAATATGACTTTTGTTCACATTTTTCTGCCTTTACAACGTCACAGACAATTTTCCGAAAATGTGTTTATTGAATTTTGCGACATACCGCAAACCGGCAACGTGATTGACAGGTAATCAAGGGAGACTAATCTTACAGTATCAGATTAATTAGTCGGAACGCCAATACAGTATCGATTGATGTTTTAACAATACCGCATTAATTGTTTGAAAGGTGTTCATCGCTTTAAGGTTATCAATTATCAAAATTAAGAATTAATTGATATAATTTGCGTTCTTTATTTGAGTGACAAGATGATATCTTTGAGTACAGGTGTCAAAATGGGGTAGAAAAATGGAGCGATCGCTGTTAAATTTATCAATCTTTTGAAAGTGTAAAAACCTTTATAATGTCTCAGCCTCCAGCAAAACGACGAAGAACACAGTTTTCCATCGCCGAGAAAAAATAGATCATCGCCTACCGACCATCCGACAGCAACCCAAGATGAGATTGCAACCCGTTTCGCCAGAGACTGGGGGAAGCATGTCGGCAGATCAACCGTGAGCGACATTCTCCGTGACAAAGAGAAATGGTCTAGCGTGCCGAAAAATGGTGACTCATCTCTACGACAGCGTTCCGGCAAGCACAAGAAACTAGAGCAAGCGCTGTACAGGTGGTTTACCGACGTTCGATCGTCAATGACGACATGTTGCTTGACAAAGCATGTGCATGGGCACCGGCTTTCTTGATCTAAATTGTTATGTGGATGTTGTTAAATGAAATGTATTACATGCAATAAAGTATTAATTTAAATATGTTTTGTTTTATTTTTGTCATCCTTTTTAAGCCATACATCTTAACCACGATGTGAAATAAATATGTTTTTGCAACTAACATGTACACCTAGGATAATTATGGGAGCATATCTAAAGCAGTTCTTGTTTGTCCGTCAGAAGACCCAATTTCCTTATAACAGCAAATTCACTTTAACGTCACAAAGCACTGGCGACAAACACCGTCATTGTAAAGAGGGTTGACTGTATCTGGATAGTGAAAGCAAAGGCTCTCAGATCAGCTTTGCATATGACTTACTTGATCTGTGTCTTTGTTTTCACATAAGCAGAATATTGGCTTTCTCATGACACAGCTCATATTTATAACAGGGAACAAGAGGTCTGACTTGAAATGAGCCATGTCATGAGAAAACCAACATTCTGCATTAATGATGTGAAAAACTGATGCAGATCAGCTTCGCAGTTACTGCGAAGCTGATTAGCGCCTTTGTTTTCCCTACACCGATAGAACAATTCCTCCACTTTCTAAAACCAAAATTTCAAGCCTCTAGCCATCTTCTGTGCTTCGTTGTACAGCTTGGTTTGTGTCAAACCTGTTTGGGAACCACATTGTTTGCTTTCTTAAAATGCGGCTCAAATGTGGTAAGTAGAATTATACTTAAATGTGGTGAGTATGTGGTCAGATATGCTGAAACTGATCAATGCATCATGGTTGTTCCTGGTATAAGGATAAGGTTGTTCTCTTGTCACAGTATGATACAGGTCTGATCATAACATTTGAGGGGCCCACGCCCATTGGGGCCTAACGAAATAGATGGGCTGCTTGTGCCTCCAGGCAAAGCTTCTTTGCTACTGACTGACCATCTTATTACTGATTAACCGCTCAGGTCTGAGCCTGCCCAGGAAAAGTGGTTCATGTCAAACTTATAATCCATACATATAAGCCTTGTTGGTTTAGTTGGATAGTTATATTCAAAGCCCTTTTTGGATGTCATGACGGCCTAATTTTGAGTGAAAGTCCCATAAAATGGAAGCAGCATCCTGACATGACCAATAGCTGTTGACTGGGATGTTAAGCATCAATTCAAACAAATAACATTTGAGCAATGAAAGAAAACCACTATTCGGTGCTTGGACAAGGTCTGACACAAATTGGCCTTCTAACCCTCATCAATATACTTCAGTAACAATTTATTGATATATTTGGTACTTAAAACAGTATAAATCAAAGGTTTTAGTGCTTTCATTGTCTGAAATCCATAGTTAAGGACTTGAAGGATCAAATTACATGCTTAAATTGAATACTAGCATTAAAATAATGATTTATCATTATATAGTGACCTGCCCTTCTGTGCCAATATAATGTCATTTTAACGCTGGTAAATTTTAAGTGATTACTGCAATACTCATATATATAAAAAAAATTCTACAAAAAGTTTGCATTCCAAGCATTTTTTTTAAATATTTAATGACAATTGCATGTTATAGCTTTAAACTTTTGAGTTTCTCACTTGTTTCAAGTTTTTATCAAGTTTAATTTCACCCAAGTATTCACACACTACTAGCATAAATCGAAGGGGGGGGGGGGGGGGGGGATTTTGTCCAGATACCATAAAAATCAAGGCAATACAGTATATACGATAAAATATTTAAAGCAATATGCTTTTGCTTAATGCACTATAGTCATTTGTAACCACGGCCCCTCCACCCCCATGGGGAAGGCGGGGGATAGCCGTGGAAATGAGCGGGGATTTGACCCAAGTTTTGCCACACCATTGCAGGGGATAATACCTGGGGTTTACTTAAAATAGGCAAAAATGGCTGTGAAATGAAAAGATAGCAAGCTGCGGGGGAAAACAGCAGTGGTTTTACCAACGAGCAGTCCCCGCAGGGTGGGGCTTTTAGCAGGGATTTGCTGGTCCAAAAGTCAACGTTCCCGCTATTCCCTATGGGTGGGATGGGGGGAGGGGTGGGTGAGCGTGGTTAATAATGACTAAGTGCATAAAATCTCAGTCAACAATTTTTCATCCATATTGGGAAAATACCACTAACTGGTATGTACCACATAGCCATCAATATATGTAAGACGGGACACTCAAAAGTGACGTGTATACTCAATTTGGACATAATCACCGATATTGTGGGTCAGGTCCTCAGTCGTAGATTGTAATGAAAATAGATTGTCATTTTTAAAAAAAAATGTCCCAGACCTTGATTTCAAGTCCCATCCCCACCCCCATGCATAGACACTTGGAACTAACCCTTATGTGGTACCTATGTTGCAAGCATGACTGCTTTCTGACACATGGTTGTCAATATGTATTTTATAAATGTGTCCTAGATTTTGACCTCCAGCCCCACCCCTAGAGTTTGGTGCCTTGGAATTTAATTCAACCCTAAAGGTTATCTACTGTATGATCCAAATATTTAGAATAGATGTTAATATATGAACTTAGAGAAGAAAAAAGCACTATGTATATAGCACATTTTCAAGGTGACCTAGATTTTGAACTCTAGCCCCAACCCCGAGCATGGACCATCAGGTCCGAAATCCTGGAAACAAAGCATTATAGGGTACCTAAAGTTCAACTATGAATGATTTCTGAAAATTGGCTCATGAGATAAACACCAGCAGAGAAACTTTAACCAAATTGGGTCTGAACTCATGGAAACAAAGCAAACCCTACCTATGGTTGAAATATGAATGGTTTCTGATCATTGGTTCATGAGATATACACCACCAGAGAAACTTTAACCAAAACTTTGACATACATTCCACAAACTTTCCAGAATTACGAACAAACTAATGAATGAACAAACGAATAGAAAAGCGAAAACTATAAACCTGTTGGCATAAATAACAATATAGAATTTTGTACCATATACGAGTACAGTGTATACTGTAAGTTCGGAAATATTTGTGTGACTTATTTCGCCAATTTTTTTATTTTGAAACATTTAGCAAGTCTTGAATTTGCAGTCTATATAAAGCTTATACTGCGCATACACTATGCTCAAGGCGGTCACGGCAGCCCTATTTGCTCGAAACATAGCGTGCCCTGGAAATTTGGTAATAATATTTCTCTGTTTTCAAGATCAATCACGTCTTGTTAAGTTTTCTCACTTTGTATTACGATATCCGTGATGAGCCGTGGTAGTGATAAGCCGATGTGTCACAGAGGCGCTTATAGGTATCCCATGACCTATCAGCATTTATCAGCATCATCTTTAAAAATTGAAAATTTTCAGCTGAATTTTTGATATTTTTCTTATTTTTGCTCCAAACATAGATTGTGGGTACACGTTAGCGAGTACCCACAATCTATGTTTTGGAGCAAAAATAAGAAAAATAGGTTAACCCCTGCATACCCCAGTTTTGCTATATAATAAAAGTGGGGTTCAAGGGGGTATACATTACACGGACATGTTTTCCTGATGAGGATTACCAGTATACAGCCTGTTACGTTCTGATGCTGTCAGTTGCATTCTGACCAAGGCATAACACGTTTTTTCGTTCTATCAAGGTCTGTTACGGACAAAACCTACATACCCTGCAGTTTAAAGCATTTTTGTGCCTTTTGTATAAGAATAAATCCTTTGAAATGATAACAACCAACCTCCTCAACAACTGACCATTACGAAAACATGCCCATGCAATATACAGAGATTTTTTAAGCTGTAAAAATTGAAAATTTTCAGTAGAAAATTTTTGATATTTTTCTTATTTTAAAATAAGAAAAATAGGTATACCCCTGTGAACCCCAGTTTTACTATATAAAAGTGTGGTTCAAGGGGGTATACATGTCACGGACATGTTTTCCTGATGACAGTGCAACATAATGTGCTCTGTTGTTTACTATGGTGACTGCTCCAATAGGAAGGAACTTGTCCACATAATATGCCATTTTATTTTCTTAAACTTTACGCATAAGGATAACAGTAACATAACGTGACATACGTAGTAGAACGGTGTCAACACCGTAAGAGACCAGAAGTTCAGAACGCACGCAACAAAACATGTTGAGTATTCTGTAGGAAATGGGAAGAAACGCGAGACGACCGTGATCAAACTGTTTTGATCGCGGTGTTCTGAAACGTAGCTGCCATGACCACAGGGAACATGATGTAAATCCTATATCATTGCGAAAACTTAATTTAGTTAAGACAGAAAATGAGAAAAGACGCTTCGTTATGAAGGTACAGGCATTTTGTGAGGAAAAGGGTTTGAGATCATTTTTAGGGGTATTCGGGTATGCTGAATCCAAAAACCAATGTTGGCAAGCTGAGAAATGGCCCCTTTACCATCTAATTTGCATATTTCCAAGATGGCCGCCAAAATTAAGAAAAAACATCCATTGCTGCAAATTTGTATATGTTTAGGATTCCAAACTGCTACAAAATAATAAAAATAACATTTTATAATGATGAGAAGGTCTTCCATGAGTAAAAAAAATCTCAAAAGCTAAAGGCTGGGGAAGGGGTGCGGAGGGGGCAGGGGTGTGGGCTTTTCTACTTGTACCTATAAAAGTGATAATATTTCCACTTAACAAGTCCTAGACCTCTGCACCTGGTCTCACTGTAAAGCATAGATATAGCCCTTCGATCCTTTAGTAAGTAATGCAAATTATCGAATTTGCATATTCATGAATTTTAATGAAAACATTAAAAATGGCTGAAAAATGTTTTTTTTTTTTTTTTTTTTTTTTTTTTTAAATCCATAAATAAACACATTTTAGGCTGAATCTATCATTATGGCAACTTGTTTTTTTTTTTTTTTTTTTTTTGTTTTTTTTTTTGCAACAGTAATACCATACTTGACAAATATATTGATGTTATCGGTCAATATGAAAATCATCTCATTAGCATATT
Organism: Rugalucina vietnamica; assembly: GCA_964017185.1. Lineage (NCBI taxonomy): Eukaryota > Metazoa > Mollusca > Bivalvia > Lucinida > Lucinidae > Rugalucina > Rugalucina vietnamica. The sequence continues at coordinate 36,975,758 of OZ024876.1, forward strand.
CATGAATATTAATTTAAATGTCAAAAATAGGGGCGAAAACCAGGGGAAAAAACATTGCCATTGAAAGGTTTTTGGTGCGTTATATGATCGTTCTTGCATTTTAGGACACATTTTCATAGCTGCCAGTTTGGTCAGATGGGCAAAATAAATGTCATTAGAGTTGTCTTCAACAACGAACACATTCGCATGATGTAAACACCCCATTGTTTTCACAACCACCCTAGTGTGATTCTATAGAATGGGATGAACTTAAAAAAAAAACCCATGTCCCACTGAAAGCATACTTTAGAACACTATGATTGTTCTGATAGCATTACACTGACAAAGCAATTTAACCATCATAACTAAAATTGAAATCATTGAATTTACATATATTCATGAATATTAATAAAAATCAGAATAGGAGAAAAATCGTGGAAAAAATAGGGGGTATATGTACAAAAACTCCTGTACCCAGGCTGTTAATTAACCTAGGATGAGGAAAGAGGTATCAAATGGATGCTGTGACAATGTACTATCACTCTGACCTATGATATAAGAATAATCTGATTCGTAATTTCATGTATATTAATGAAATCTTTAAAAACAGGTCAGAAAAAATGGAAAAATTTAAAAAAAAGGTTTAACGAAATGGCTTGTATCTTGGCAGCCAAAAGCCCTTAAGTGCTGAATAATGTATCAAATGGTTGTTAAGGCAATATGCCATCCTATATTACAATTTATAAGCCATTTGATTTTTATTTTCATGAATATTAAAACATCTTTAGGAATTGGGGTAAAAATACTGAAAGCTTTAGGCGGTATGCACATAAAATACGCTCACATCATGATTACTAATAGACCTAGAGATTGGTATCAAATGATTGCATAGACATTGTTCTATAACATATAATCTGCTATTTGCTTTATCTGACACATTTGTTGGTAATAAAATCTTATACATAAGAGGAAAATAACCAGAAAATGAATGGGATTTACCAATAAAATTGCTTATATCTGGACTGCAAATAGATATAGACAGTTTAAAGTGGCATCAAATTATTGCTAGTACACATACAATCTATTATTGCCATATGTTCATATTCATAAAGCATATTTGTTAGCAACAAGATGCAAGCAATTTTGTCTGAGCACAACCTTCAATTTTATGTAATTTTTACATTTTTTTGTAAAATTCATGGCTTATAATAAGATATGGTTTATCTATCAGACTACATGGTTTTTAATCAGATACTAGTACTGTTTATCTATCATACTACACTGTCCTAACATTCTATGGATACCATTTTCATCCCACTAAGGGTTTTAGCAGTGGAGATATAAACAAATTTGTTGGTATACCGCCTTAATTTTTCGGTGATATTTCTCTTATTTGAAAGATCTCATTAATATCCATACAACAAAAATATCTAGATGCCTTATATATCAGATCATATGGTTATAGAACATTGTCAAGGCAATCATTTGATTTCAACTTCGGCTCTTCAGGTCCTTCAGCCAAGATACATGCGTTTAAATGTATACCTCCTATTTTTCTGCATTCTACACCAATTTCTAAAGATTTTTTCTAATATTCATGAAAATGAAACTCAAATAACTTATCTATTACAGTACGGATGGTATAATATTGCCCTGTTTCAACCATTCAGCACTTTGAGGCTTTTGGTTGCCAAGGTACAAGTGTATTTGAAGGTGTATCTGTTTAACCTTTTCCATTTTTTTTCTCCCAATCTCATAAGTTTTCATTAATATACATGGAATTGAAAATCAAATTTTCTGATATCACACTTTAAATGAATAGTTCAATACCTTAGCATTTATTTGATACCATTTTCAACGTCCTAGGTTTATTTAAAACCCAGGTACAAGTGATTTTGTATGTACACTCCATTTTTTTAAATGCTTTTCCTCCAATTTCTTATGATTTTCATTAATATTCATGAATATGCAAATTCAATGATTTGAATATTAGGATTACAATTAAATCGTTATGTCCAAGCACTACTATCAACCCAATCATAGTATTCTAGAACATGCTATTGGTACGATGTGGGTATTATTGTAAGTCCTCCCATTCTTTACAATCACACAATGGAATGGCGCTGAAACAATATGATTTTACATCATGCAAATATGTTCATTGTTGAGGACACTATTTCACGGCATTTAAATGGTCCCTCTGACCAAACTGCCAGCCATGAAAATTTGTCCTAAAATGTATTAAAGATTTTATAATCCACCAAAAACCTTTCGATGGCAATAGTTTTCCCCTGGTTTTCGCCCCAGTTTTCATCATTTTTATTAATATTCATGAAAATGCAAATGAGATAAGATTTTCAAATAGATCCATGACATCAATATACTTATCACATGATATATTAGTAGTGCAAAAACAGTGTCATAATAATGGTTTGGGCCTGAAATTGTTTATTTATGGATTTTAAACTATTTTAATGTTTTCATTAAAATTCATGAATATGCAAATTAGATAATTTGCATCACTTACCACAGGATAAAAGGGTTATATCAAAGCTTTACAACGAGACCAAGCTCAGTGGTCTAGGAAGATCAACAGTGGTGATATGATCAATTTTGAAGGAACACCCCTCGTCATGAATCAAGTTAACAGTTGCCATCGAAACCATGCATTTTAACATAGTGCAATTGAGTTTATCTTTGTGGGCAAAAATTCTTTGCATTTAAATTTATGTAGATTAGTCAAGCAATCATCTAACAGTATATTTTAAGTGATTTTAGGCTCAGATCATGACAAAAAAAAAACGAAAAAAAAAACAAAAAAAAAAAAAAAAACATTTCATCAATATAACAGATTCTAGATATTTTGGCGGCCATTTTGAAAATATGCAAATTAGGACATGAAAACGACATTTCTCTGCTTGCCAACTAGGGCTGAGTATCGCCCACTAAAACCGCATCGCGATATATCGCGGTACGGGAAATGCATATCGCAATGCGTATTGAATATATCGTACAAACAGGAAAGTCAATTTTCAATTTCTTATCGAAGCCAAAATTTGTTGCACTAGAACGGGAATCAATTTTACAACATTTGTGTACATCTATGACTGATATTATTGTAAACAACATGCCAAATTTTTATGCGACGTCAGGTTGTTTTAAAGTGCCAAAAATAACCACATGATTGACAGCTCAACAGGGGAGGCAAATACGCACATGTATTGGACTGGTTTCACGCTAATTACCTGTAAAAATTCGATAGCAGGACCGATTGTAAATACACAGTCTGTGGTTGTACTCGTTTATTATTTTATTATTTTGGGTGTTAGTATAAAACCCGGACTGTGTTACGATATACCTGAATCCTTGTATGGGCGTACCGGTATACCGTACCGCGAGCACCGTACCGCAGTATACCGATATATCGGTATATCGTTACACCCCTATTGCCAACATTGGTTATTGGATTCAGCACACCAAATAACCCCTAGTTAAAGTGTCAAACCCTTTTCCTCACAAAATGCCTGTACTTGTTAACTTTTCACAATTCCTGTCTTAACTAATTTAATATAAGCGAAAATTTACAGCTATTATTCAATTTTAAAGCATGCAATTTGTATCATATTATATAAAGAAGAATCCAGAATGATTTTTACTAGCCAATTAAAATCTGCTACTTTGAAGTTAAATGTAATTGGTTAACAGTTCCACTTACCATCGAAAATGCTTCAATTAAAGTTTATTTTGAATAAATTTTAAACCATTTTCTCTTTTATTTTCATATTTGACACTGATTCCAAAAGAAATTGTCTGCAAACAATCCTTTAATTGGCAGATAATTGTATGAGCCCCGACACGAGAAAATCGGTCTTCAAGGTTTTCGACAAGGTCCGACACAAACCGGTCTGTACAGTCTCAGAAGAAAGCTAGTCGCTTGAAATTTTGAATTTAAGTAGAAGAGAAATTGTACTATCCGAGTAGCAAGAACAAAGGCGCTAATCAGCTGTGCAGTTACTGCACAGCTGATCTGCGCCTTTGTTATCGCATAGGCAAAATCCAGTTTTCTCATGATGCGGCTCATATATAATGGAAGAACTAAACAATTTTGTCTGACTAAATGTTTTCCTTTTTGATTTGTGAAAATTCTATATAGATCCTGAACAAAGCATACCAGTCATTACAGTGGCAAATATATAAGCTGTGTCATGGGAAAACCAGCAATGTGGTTTCCGACCAGGTAAGATACAAACCGGGCTGAACAAGCACAGAAGCTGGCTACAGGCTGGAAATTTGGATTTAGAAAGTAGAGGAATTGTACTAACAAAGGCGTTGAACAACTTTGCAGTTATTGTTAAGCTGATCTGCGCCTTTGTTTTGACATATGCAAACTGTTGGTTTTCTCTTGACGTGGCTCAAATTTCATGACAAAGTAAGCAATATTGAACAAACAATTAATCTGGACAAAACATTCAATGGAGATCAGTCACATGTCACACAATTTTATTCAATAGTTTTCAACAGTCATAAATTAGGTAGTGGGGTGTGAAGGCAAGATAAACAACAAACCCATTGATATGTAAAATTCTGCTATAAATTAAAACCAATAATACATAAGTAAAACATAGTATATCTTTAGGCCTCGTCATACATAAGGGAAAGTCTCTTGACTCGCGTCAATTACGAAAAGAAGCTTTTGTTTGTTTGTTTTATTGCTTTACGTCCCAGTCAACAGCTATGTGGTTAGCTTTTGAAAGGGATGAAAAGCAATAAGTCAAACGAACAAAAATTCCTTTTCACAATGAAACACAAGTGTATGTCCAGGGACTTTCAACAATACAACAAGAGGTTTAAAACAAATTCTTAAATAGCAGTTTGATTGAATTCCCTCTTTTTATGTTAGAAAAAAAACAATGTATCAAATTACCGTAAGGCAATGGAACCAGGACCCCAGGATATGAAACTTTTTTTTAGCTCAACTCAGCTAAAGGCCTGTTTACGAATTCACGATTTTTGGCTATGGTGCCGCTACGATTCGCCACAATTTATAAAATCGTCGTGTACCATGGTGATTCGTAGTAGAACCGTGGTGAATCGTGGTGAAACTTGATAAATCATGATGATTCGGGAAACTCCACGGTAGCGCTACGGAAGTTTTAAATTGTTTAAAACATTTGTGGCGTATCGTGGCGAATCGTGGTGGTTATTGGGCATGGCCTTATTCGTAGCGCAACCGTAGCCGAATCGTGCTTATTCGTACTGACACCGTAGCTATATTCGCGGCTATTCGTGAGAGATCGTAGCCAATCGTGGAGCTCCGTAGCGAAACCTTGGAATTTTTGACACCAAAAACTCTCACGATTCATCACGAATTGTGTACGGTTGTCCTACGAATCAATCACGGTTTTGCTACGGAGCTCCAGGATTGGCCACGACGTCTACCGCCGTGAATCGTACTAGTACCGTATCGAACAACACAAGCACTGTGAGTATTCGTTGTGCCACCGTGGTTAATCCTCATTGACCGTATCGTTGCCGTCATGAATCGTCATTGATTCGTAGCGATACCTTACAGACACCGTGCTAATATCATGGACATTCTTACTGGAATCTTAGTGACACTGAATATTTCCACTTTTCGCCACGATTCATCCCGATCCATCCCGATTTTTCTGACCATGAGAAATCAGGGTGAATCGTAGTGAATCGTAGAGAAAATCGTGAATGTGTAAACGGGGCTTAAGTATAATATTGTACAGACCAGTTTGTGTCGAACCGTGTCGGAAACCACATTGTTGGTTTTCTCATGACACAGCTCATATTATTACCAATTAGTTGATAATTAGAGATCCCCTGATGTGATGTCAGTCAGAAAGAGGAATCAGAAAGATGTTTGTTCCATTTCAGTGAGATTATTGAACCAGAGGACCAATGGTCCTGTAAACGCTCACCTGAGATCTGCTGCATATACCAATAAACATGTTTGAATATTATGGTATTTAACTCCAGTGCAGGGGCAGATGGGCCATTTTCTTTTTTCAGAATCTTCAATATTCTGTCCATTTGCCAATTTCCTGCTGGCTTTTCCCTTCAAATGACATTTTAACAGTTTTCCCAATTCAAATGCATAGGCAACCCATGTTGACCTTGCCATAAATTTGGTCAAGGTCATCACAGGGTCATGATTTATATATACATTGGAGTACTTTAGCCATCGATGCTTCATGCCAAGTTTCCTTGAAATCAGTCTATTGGTTTCAGAGAAGAAGATTTTTGATGGGTTTTTACCATATATGGGCATGGCGGCCATCTTTGTCATGTGACCTAGATTATTTATATACACATTGATTCCTCAATTCTATAGATGCTTCACATAAAATTTGGCTTTGATTGGCCAAGCGATTTCAGAGGAGAAGAGGTTTGAATATTATGGAAATATACATGTATATTGCCCCGGGGTGGGGGCACATGAGCCCCTGGGGTCCAATTTTTTTCAGAATCATTAATTTTCAGTCCTACTTCCCATTTCCTGCAAGACTTTCACTTTAAATTACATTTTAAAAGTTTTCCCCATTCAAATGCATTGGCGACCTATGTTGACCTTGCCGTAAAATAGGTCAAGGTCATCAAAAGGTCATAAATTATATACACATTGTAGAGCTTGATCATCGATGCATCATGCCAAGTTTTGTTGAAATCGGTCCACCGGTTCTGGAGAAGAAGATTTTTGAAGGGTTTTTACCATATATGGGCATGGCGGCCATCTTGGTCATGTGACCTGGATTTTTTATATACATATTTGTAACCCCTTCCTATTGATGCTTCACATAAAATTTGGCTTTGATTGGCCAAGTGGTTTCAGATTTGATTGGCCAAGTGGTTTCAGAGGAGAAGACCTTTGAATATTATGGAGATATACATGTATATTGCCCCGGGGTGGGGGCCCATGAGCCCCTGGGGTCCAATTTTTTTCAGAATCATTAACATTCAGTTCTACTGCCCATTTCCTGCAAGACTTTCACTTCAAATGACATTTTAAAAGTTTTCCCCTTTCAAATGCACTGGCGACCTATGTTGACCTTGCCGTAAAATAGGTCAAGGTCATCACAGGGTCATGATTTATATACACATTGTAGTGCTTGAGCCATTAATGCTTCATGCCAAGTTTCGTTGAAATCGGTCCACCGGTTCTGGAGAAGAAGATTTTTGAAGGGTTTCTAGCATATATGGGCATGGCGGCCATCTTGGTCATGTGACCTGGATTTCTTAAATACACATAGGTTCCCCCTTTCTATTGATGCTTCATATAAAATTTGGCTTTGATTGGCCAAGCGGTTTCAGAGGAGAAGATCTTTGAAATTGTGGACGGACGACGGACGACGGACGGACGACGGACGGACGACGGACGCCGGATCATGGCCATCCTATAAGTTCACCTTGTGAGCCTAACGGCTCAGGTGAGCTAAAAATGTATAGAATGTATAGGCAAATAAAATTCCTGATTCATTTCACACGTTTCAGGGAGATTTTGAATTTTAGTTTGAAACCAGAGGACCATTGGTCCTGAGAACGCTCACCTGAAGCCTGATCTTGGAGTATTAAGTCATAATGAAATGACCTTGACCTTGAATACTCACACACCTTTATTGACTTCATAAGTTGTCTGCATCTGCAAAGTTTCAGGTCTCATGCTGCAATAGTTTCCAAACCCAGTGATTTCTGAGAAAACCATAATTTTAATTTTGATATTTAAATGACCTTGGGCCAAGGTCAAGACATGACCTTGGCCTTCATTAATTACTTACCTTCATTGACTCCATTAGTTGTCTGCATCTAGCAACTTTCAGGTCTCAGGCTGCAACAGTTTGTTTTCGCCTTTTCCCATGTGAAAGCCTATGTTTCCAATATTGACCTTGCCGTAAAATAGGTCAAGGTCATCATAGGGTCATCATTTCAACAAACTATGATGGGCTGGAGTCCCAAATGCTACATACCAAGTTTCATGAAAATTGGCCTGCCGGTTCTGGAGAAGATTTTTGAAAGGTTTTTACCATAGTTGGGCATGGCGGCCATCTTGGTCATGTGACCTGGATTTCGTGATCAAACTTTCATCTCCCCTTAGTACCCATGGATGCTCCACATAAAATTTCACTTTGATTTGCCAAGCAGTTTCAGAGAAGAAGATCTTTGAAAAGTGTGTATGGACAACAGACTGGCCAAGGTCAAGAGATGACCTTGACCTATATTAATCACATACCTTCATCTACTCCATTAGTTGTTTGCATCTATCACTTTTCAGGCCTCAGGCTGCAATAGTTTTCAAAAAATCCATAGTTTTCACTTCTTCCTATGTAAAAGCCTATGTTTCCAAATTTGACCTTGCCGTAAAATAGGTCAAGGTCATCCAAGGGTCATCATTTTATCAAACTATGATGGGCTGAGGTCCCCGATGCTACATACAAAGTTTCGTGGACATCGGCCCACCGGTTCTGGAGAAGAAGATTTTTGAGTGGTTTTTACCATATATGGGCGTGGCGGCCATCTTGGTCATGTGACCTGGATTTCACGATCAAACTTTCGTCTCCCCTACCCATGGATGCTCCACATAAAATTTCACTTTGATTGGCCGCGCAGTTTCAGAGAAGAAGATCTTTGAAAAGTGTGTATGGACAACAGACTGGCCAAGGTCAAGAGATGACCTTGACCTATATTAATCACATACCTTCATCTACTCCATTAGTTGTTTGCATCTACCACTTTTCAGGCCTCAGGCTGCAATAGTTTTCAAAAATTCCATAGTTTTCACTTTTTCCTATGTAAAAGCCTATGTTTCCAAATTTGACCTTGCCGTAAAATAGGTCAAGGTCATCCAAGGGTCATCATTTTATCAAACTATGATAAGCTGAGGTCCTCAATGCTACATACCAAGTTTCGTGGAAATCGGCCAGCCGGTTCCGGAGCTGGTTTTTACCATATATGGGCGTGGCGGCCATCTTGGTCATGTGACCTGGATTTCGTGATCAAACTTTCGTCTCCCCTACCCATGGATGCTCCACATAAAATTTCACTTTGATTGGCCAAGCAGTTTCAGAGAAGAAGATCTTTGAAAAGTGTGTATGGACAACAGACTGGCCAAGGTCATGAGATGACCTTGACCTATATTAATCACATACCTTCATCTACTCCATTAGTTGTTTGCATCTACCACTTTTCAGGCCTCAGGCTGCAATAGTTTTCAAAAAATCCATAGTTTTCACTTTTTCCCATGTAAAAGCCTATGTTTCCAAATTTGACCTTGCCGTAAAATAGGTCAAGGTCATCCAAGGGTCATCATTTTATCAAACTATGATGGGCTGAAGTCCCCGATGCTACAAACCAAGTTTCATGGAAATCGGCCCACCGGTTCTGGAGAAGAAGATTTTTGAAGGGTTTTTACCATATATGAGCGTGGCGGCCATCTTGGTCATGTGACCTGGATTTCGCGATCAAACTTGAAATGCCACTACCCAAGGAGGCTCCACATAAAATTTCAACTAGATCGGCCAAGCGGTTTTAGAGAAGAAGATCTTTGAAATTGTGGACGACGGACGACGGACGGACGACAGACGACGGACGACGGACGGACGGACGGACGCCGGATCATGGCCATCCTATAAGCTCACCTTGTGAGCCTTCGGCTCAGGTGAGCTAAAAAAGGTACAGTTTAGAAGTTGTTGTTTTTTTCTCCAATTTTAGGGCTCATTTCCTGGAGTGTCTCTGATGATGAGAGAGGAATGACATGTATGCCTGAGGCTCCTGCCCAGCAGGCACATGACATCAAAATGACGTCAGATCGACATCGATGCGACGTCATTTTGACGTCATGTGCCCGCTGGGTGAGGGTGGATTCCCAGCAGGCGCACGACGTCAGAATGACGTCAGATCGCCGTCGATGGACGTCGCATCAATGTTGATATGACGTCATTTTGACGTCATGTGCCCGCTGGGTAAGCAATACTGACAGATGCGTAATATTACAAACAAGATGAGCACTCAAATGCACAGAAAAGGAATCAAATATGCTCTTAGCTTCTGTTCCGATTCTATTAAACTGAAGTAAACTGTAATGTAGATATTTTAATTGTAATTAAAAATTGTATGTAGATACATGTATTGTATGTTTATATACTGTACAAAAAGGAAAACCCTTTAGCTCGATTTTGACCCCAGGCGCATCAAAAGATCAATGAGTCCATGAAGTAGCATAATATGAAAGGTAAGTCAGTATGAAATGCCTCAATTTTTCTATTACCCTTTGGTTGCACGCACAGTTTAAGTTTTTGTAATGTGGGTATGAATTTTACAGATCTATATCCATATTATTACATTTTATTACAATCTTCTATTGAGTGTTTTTAAAAGATTAAAGATGTAATACAGTGTTAAATTTATACATTAACATGGATTAACCTGGCCACACCATTAATCTTTTAAAATGAGCCACCTTGTGGGAAAACCAACAATGTGGTTTCCGAACAGGTCCGACACAAACCGGCCTGTACAAGCACAGAAAAGAGCTAGAAGCTTGAAATTTCGGATTTAAGAAGAAGAGGAATTGTACTATCCGAGTAGCGAAAACAATTAAAGGCGCTGATCAGCTTCGCGGTTACCGCAAAGCTGATCTGCGTCTTTGTTTTAGCCTATGCAGATTGTTGGTTTTCCCATGGGGCGGCTCAAATCTAATTTTAAAGACCAGGAGCAGTCACTTATTTTAATGTCAAACCATCGGGGAAGGGGAGGGGGTCATGTAAACGTTGTATTCGGCCACCAGACAATAAGAGGGAACAAATCAGGATAAGCCCATGTAATGAACTAGTCATTTGTAACCACTGCCCCTCCAGGCCTGGGAAATAGCTGGGACTTTGACTTTTTGTCCCGCAAATCCCCGCTAAAAGCCCCACCCTGAGGGGACTGCTTGTTGATAAAACTACTGCTGTTTTCCCCAGTAGCCTGCTATCTTTTCATTCACGGCCTTTTTTGCATACATAATGCAAACCTCAGGTATTTCCCCCGCACTGCCGTGGCAAAACTTTGGTCAAAGCCCCACTCATTTCCACGGCTATCCCCCGCCCTCCCCCGGGCCTGTGGTGCCGTGGTTACAAATGACTAGAGCATAATGTATACCCACTCATACCACACTTTTATATAGTAAAACTGGGGTATACTGGGGCATACTTATATTTTTCTTATTTTTGCTTCAAAACATAGATTGCAGGTACTCGTTAGAACGGCCTCCGCCTCATGTCCTACTTATGTACCTATCATTTGTAACCACTGCTCCCCCACCTGCGGGGAAGGACGGGGATTATGACTTCTCAGATGTCAATGCCCTGCTATTAACCCCACCCCTAGGGGGCAAACTGGAGGTCAAAACTTTGCTCTTTGCCCTGCCCTTCACAATGGAAAATCTCCCTGGGGTAAGGATCCTAATGTCAAAACCCCATCATTTCCCCTGCACTGCAGGGCATTCAAAAAGTAATTGTCCCACACTTTAGCCTGGCTATCCCCCACCCTTCCTTGTAGGTGGTGGGGGGTGAGTGGTTATAAACTACTTGTGCGTAACTTTACAATCAGTTGTCAGCAAACACTTTAAATTTAAATTGTTTAAGCCTCAGGCGTCCTACTTATGGGACATAGGCAAACAGTATAGCCACAGAATGCTGAGCCCCATATGGGGCTATTATATTTGCTTGTAGGAATTGCATTGAAAAATAAAATAAAAAATCAAAATCACACCTGAGCACCCTCTAAATGAAAGTGGGCTCACCTAAAATTTATGATAATGATGGGCAAATCCATTAATCGTAAATGGGCTAAGTGGCATGGTTAAGAAGTTTCATTCCCTTTAAAATTGCAATAAAAAAAATTCTGATTTTATATAGAAATATGTATAATACAATATTCTTGAGTTTTATATTTCTATGTTCTCCAAAAGGGCAAGCCTGGGACTTTGTGGCTGTTTAATTAAGTTTATATAAACAACAAACCTATGGCTAAACAGCAAGAGTCCAGCATGTGCAAACAGCTTTCAGAGACTGTGCAAACAATTTGTGAAGAAGTTAAATAACTCTGCGCAATTTTCAATGATGATATTGATGATTTCAACATTACTGCCAACTAATAATATTCAATGATTGAAAACTTGTGAAAACAAGCAATTTCAGAGAATTTTGTTTGTTTGAATTGATGCTTTACGTCCCAGTCAACAGCAATGGTCATGTCGGTACGTTGCCTCCATTTTATGGGACTTTTACCCAACACTAGGATGTCATGACACTCAAAATGTGCTTCATAAATATGCTCACCGGCAAAAGTTTAGTCGGTGAAAATACATGCAAAATCCCATTGGGACAGTTTAAATCGCTATAGCTTCAAAACCCTTCGATAGTTTGGGATTAAAATTACCAGTCATAAAAGTGTGAATAAAAACTAACATTTCCAACAAAACAATTGAAATATCGCTTGTGGTTTTGCCACAGTGCATACACCAATGTTTGTTCTTGTTTTAAATGAAAGGGAGGTAATCTAAAAATAACGAATGTTTGACTTATTATTTCTCGAGACTGTGGCTGAATTTTGAAAATATTTTTTTCGGATTTTTGTCTCTGGCAACAACCTCTATCACAAAGCGCAATTAATCAAAGCACCCATTTGATCATTTCTCGGGTAATTACAAAAATTATGCTTTACGAAAAACGCAAATAACTCTGTCAAAATTGACAACTGTTGGAGTTTCCTTCCATAATTAGAAAGAGATTGATATTGCAAATTTAATAAAGGGGAACACTGAAGGCAAGCGGCTGGGCATTATAGTAATTGGGCGTGTCAAAGTTATTGACTAAACTTTATCCTCTGAGTATATAACCACCCAACTAAGCCAATAAGGCTTAAATTATGTTAAGATGGTTTGACTAAACCACTTTTCCTGGGCAGGGGCAGGTGGTTTGACTAAACCACTTTTCCTGGGCAGGCTCAGACATGAGCGGTTAACCAGTAATCAAATGGTCTGTCAATAGGGCTGAAAGTAAAATTTTTTTTGTTTGTCCTTTACCTACCTACCCACAATTTAGCCCACTACTCAAAAAATTATATTGCAGTTTTGTGAGGGAAAATATTTATATTTTTCTATTAATTCTTATATCGTCAGAGGGGAACAAAGGAGAGGAATTAATAAATGGGACCTTTAGACCATTTAATAATGCTAGCAAAAGAGCAACATTAAAAGGCACATTGTACATGTACATGTACCTGCAATCATCTAATAACATATATGTATGTTTCATAAGTACTGCATAGCTGAAATGTATGACTTTGGTTTTATTCAAACATGTTGAATTTGCCTTTACTGGAAAATTTTTCACTGTTTGTGAATTATTTATTCATTTAATCCATACTTGCCTATATTATATGTACAAGTGGACAAGTGGTATTTCAGGTAAAATAAAAGCCAATTAATTCTTCACCGCTGTGTCTGGAGTGGGTTCGAGCCCCGCTCTGGCCACATGTGAGACAAGCCAAGTTCTGCTTGCGGGTGTGCCAGGTGGTTTTTCTTGGGGTTCTCCCGTTTTTGTCCACCTACTGATTGGCCCGTCTCATATGAGCTGAAATAATCTTGAAAGGGACGTAAAACGGAATTAAAAAAAAAACAAAACAAAACAACAAAAAACAATTAATTCTTAATACACAAAAATGTTGAAAGTTAATTTCCTATTTTCTACAAAAGCAAAATATGATATAATAATTTCCCTACCTACCTACCCAAGATAAAAATGCTGGGTAAGTAAAGGACAAACAACCAATTTTTTAATTCAGGCCTAGATTAGATGCTTTGCCTGGAGGCACATTAGCAGCTCATTTATTTCTCTAAGGCCCCAATGGGAGTTGCCTGGAGGCACAAGCAGCCCATCTATTTCTCTAAGGCCCCAATGGGAGTTGCCTGGAGGCACAAGCAGCCCATCTATTTCGCTTAGGCCCCAATGGGCGTTGCCTGGAGGCACAAGCAGCCCATCTACTTCTCTTAGGCCCCAATGGGAGTTGCCAGGAGGCACAAGCAGCCCATCTATTTCTCTTAGGCCCCAATGGGAGTTGCCTGGAGGCACAAGCAGCCCATCTATTTCTCTTAGGTCCCAATGGGAGTTGCCTGGAGGCACAAGCAGCCCATCTATTTCTCTTAGGCCCCAATGGGCGTTGCCTGGAGGCACAAGCAGCCCATCTATTTCTCTTAGGCCCCAATGGGCATTGCCTGGAGGCACAAGCAGCCCATCTATTTCTCTTAGGCCCCAATGGGCGTTGCCTGGAGGCACAAGCAGCCCATCTATTTCTCTTAGGCCCCAATGGGCGTTGCCTGGAGGCACAAGCAGCCCATCTATTTCTCTTAGGCCCCAATGGGCGGGGGCCCTCAGAGAATTTAATGTACCCCGCCTTGATAATTTAGTTACACAAATGAGCCACCTCGTGGGAAAACCAACAATGTGGTTTCCAAACAGGTCTGACATAAATCGGCCTGTACAGTCACAGAAGCATGCTAGAACCTTGAAATTTCGGATTTAAGAAGAAGAGGAATTATACTATCTGTGTAGCTAAAACAAAGGCGCTGATCAGCTTCGCGGTTACCGCGAAGCTGATCTGCGTCTTTGTTTTCGCATATGCAGATTGTTGGTTTTCCCACGAGGTGGCTCAAATATTATCTTAGAATAACATATATCCAAACCTAATGCACTTTCTTAGTGTAAATGCCTGAAAAAGGACTAAGTTCAAATTTCGAAAAAAGTGATAACAATTTAAGTGAGTATTATATCCAAACCAATTATGCCTATACTTAAAGCATGGTCAAGATGATATGGCCAGGGCATGTTGGCCATCTTGATCATAGAACTAACATTATGCAAAAACAAAGACGCAGATCAGCTTTACCATAACCTTTGTTTTCACTTATATGCAGATAGTACAATGCCTCTGCTTTTTAAATCCACAATTTCCAGCCTCTAGCTATCTTTTGTGCTTGTACAGCTCGGTTTGTGTCAGACCTGGTCGGAAACCACATTGTTGGTTTTCTCAGGACATGGCTCAAGTGTGACCCTGAGCATTTAAACATACTTTTTACTTTTTCATTCCATCTTCCCACAGAGGCTTCACATGAAGTTTGGCCAAGAAGTTTCAAATAACATCATTGAAAATAGTAGACAATTCAATTAAATGACGACACCAGAGGTAGAATGCTGCCTACACTAAGCTCTGAACCACTAAGGTAATCAGGTGTGCTCATTACAAAAACTATACAGAGATTTTTTTAGCTTTAAAAATTGAAAATTTTCAGCTTAAAAATTTTGATATTTTTCTTATTTTTGCTCAAAGCAGATAGATTGTGAGTACACCTCGGCAAGGCGGTTCTAACGAGTACCCACAATCTGTTTTTGAGCAAAAATTAGAAAAATAGGTATACCCCTGTATACCCACGTTTTACTATGTAAAAGTGGGGTTTAAGGGGGTAAACATAATACAGACATGTTTTTGTGATGCAAAAATTGGAAAAATAAAACTGGCAACTAAAGTCTGTTTCCTAGGATCTGATAATGGTTTTTCAAGATATTTTGCTACTGTTTAAATCTAGATGAAATGATTTCTGAACAAAATTTAGCATTTCAAGTTTGTCGCAAAATATGCAGCAAAAATTTAGAAAATCAGTTGACAAATAAAAATCTTCTGGTTAAAAACTTTTTCTGTACAAAAATCTCATGAAAGGGAAGTATAATTTTCCTGTTTTTTTTTTGTTGTTTTGTTTTTTTTTTTGTTTTTTTTTTTTTTATATTTCATTATGATTGCTCAAAATCATTATAAAATAACACAAATGACTTACCCGAGACAAAATCTTCATGATCAAGTAAAAATTTTCAAAAAGTGCCCATTTTCATGATCACGGATTATCTCCCTTGCCAATGCAAAATCCCTGTTCAAAATTCATTTTGGCCATTAAAACTTTATCTGCCAACAAATTTTCAAAAGTTTTGCAGGTCCTATTCGGACAAACTAAGATCAAGATTTTTTCTATCGTCCTCCACGCAAAAAAAAAACATTATCAAAGGTAAGTTTTTAAACTTTAAAACCTGCATGACTATAATATTCACTCTATAAGGATATATAGAAAATACATTTTCACTCACCCTTCCATAATAGCTGCCAAACATTATTAATCTGAATGACGTTGATATATGAAAAAGAATGAAAAGCCAGTCATGCAAATTGTAAGCTTCTGAGCTTTTCCTCAACTGTCTGAAGAAAAATAGTCACATCAAAAACTGCATCGAAAAATGTTAACTTTCAATCCAACGGAGTCTCAATGACAGCACTGTGCACTAAAAACAATCTTTCCAAAATAAAATTAATATTTAAAGGATATTAAAAATGAACTTAAACAGTAGCATTCCAAATGTTGCCATACGTGAACTTCAAACCTAGATTAATCCTGCTTTAAACTAAATACTTTCAATCCCTATCAAAAATGCATTTATTCATTGAGCTGTTTAGAAATTTTCTACTACTCTAGTGTTGAAATAATGATATATACTACAAAATCTTATCCCTTGCAAATAAATAGTAAATCGATAAAAGGAAAAAGAAAATCCAAAAATCAATCACTTGTAAGCAATTCACCTGTGAATCAAGTATAAAGTCTAAACAAGGGGTTGAAATGAGGGCTGGTTTCATGTCATTTAGATTTTTTATTTACATGTACTTATTTTTTTTTTTTTTTTTTTTTTTTTTTTTTTCATTTTCATACCATGTGCAGGCTTTGTTTAAGCATTTTTTAAAACTATCTGAATGAGTTTTCTCATGAAATTATTTCCACATTTCATTACTGAAAAACAGGTTGAACATAAAGAACTGCCTCTATCATATTGCACCTATAACTTTATAATAAACCAGATAACACATGGTCTTGTTGAGCTCACCTTAAATCTGGTATATAAACATGTACCAATAAACATGTATATGTAAAATACTTTAACCTCTGGCATAGATATGCATTTGTTGATCAACCTGCTTCAATAACTATGCGTGCGTTCGTAGTTTTTTCCAATGGTAAAAATGGTACCATTGGTAGACAAATTCCGTTCAAAGTTTTACCAATGGTACCATTGGTAATACCATTGGTACCAATGGTACCAATGTTACCAACATACGGCAGCAGATGATGCAGACAGAATACAACGCGGGTAATTCTACCAACGCGGGAAAAGTCACGTGATTCAATACGACGAGCCTAAAAATATATCACGAATTTTGTAAATAAGCAATATTTTTGTCATGTGATGCAAATGTAAATGTTGTAAATAGCAGAATATACACAAAGTAAATAAGAAAGACAAAAACAAGTGAGATGTATTGATCAATATGATAAAAATTCCACCACGTTATCTACCAATGGTACCATTGGTACCAATGGTACCATTGGCAGCAGAAAAACGTTCAGGGTTTTCTGGTTACCATTGGTAAAGATGGTATCAACAGTACCATTGGTAGATTTGCAGATTTTACCATTGGAAGAACCCCGACCGTAGCCTTTGTTCTCAATAATGCGACTCAATGACGGTAAACAATAAATGACCACTTGCTTCACATGTTGTTTGAAAAATGTGTAAAACAAATAGGTGCCCCTTTCATTGTGTTAACATAACTTCATCTCGTGAGTTCAAGAGGCAGGGTCAAAGTCTTTTACCTATATCAGTATGAATATTATGGTCATATACATGCATGTAGCCCCTGGGGGCGGGGCAGATGACCACTGCATGGTGTCAATTTTTTTTCAGACTAACCACTTTTCTGTGACCCCTTCTGTCCTTTGCCTATTTCATGCAAATTCTTCCCTTCCAATGATATTTTAACAGTTTTCCTCATTCAAAAGAAAAGGTGACCTAAGAAGGTCAAGGTCATCACAGGGGCATGATTTATGTACACACTGTAGTGCTCTCGTCCCCAAATCCAAGTTTTGTTAAAATCATTCCACCGAATTTGGTATGGGTCATGTGATCTGGATTATCTATATATACATCCATTCCTACAGAGGCTTCACATAAACTCTGGATTTGATTGGACAAGTGGTTTCAGAGTTTGAATATTATGATAATATACATGTTTGTTGCCCTGGGAAGGGGGCAGACCAGCCCCTGGCCAGTGGAGTCCATTTTTTTCAGAATCGTAAATCTTCTATCCATTTGCCCATTTCCGTTCAAATGACATTTTAACAGTTTTCCCCTTTCAAATGTACAGGAAACCTATTTTGACTTTGCTGTAAAATAGGTCAAGGTTACCACCACTGGTCATGATTGATGTGTACATTGTTGTACTCTAGTCCTCGATGCTACATGCCAAGTTTCGGTTAAATCAGTCCTGAGGTTCTTTAAGAAGATTTTTGAAGGGTTTTACCATACATGTGCATATATAGGCATGGGTACCATGTGACCTGGATTGTGGGTGCCATGTGACCTGGATTTTTTATGTACACATTGTTTCCCCCTCCCTAAAGATGCTTCATATCAAATTTGGCACTGACTGGCCTAGTGGTTTCAGAGAAGATGTTTGAATATCATGGTCATATACGGAGCCCCAGTTTATGGGGCAGACCCCAGTTTATGGGGCAGACTCTGGGGTAGATTTTTTCAGAATCATCAATATTCTGTCCATGTGCCCATTTCCTGCAAGTTTGTACCTTCAAATGACATCTAAACAGTTTGCCCCATTCAATTAAACATACAGGCAAACTATGTTGAGGGCGGCCCCCGTGGCCGAGCGGTTAAAAGCGCTGTTTCTTAATCACTTGATCATCTCACCGCTTTGTCTGGTGTGGGTTCGAGCCCCGCTCTGGCCACATGTGAGACAAGCCAAGTTTTGCTGGCTGGTTGGCAGGTGATTTTTCTCCGGGTTCTCCCGTTTTCGTCCCTTTTACTGATTGGCCCGTCTCATGAGCTGAAATAATCTTGAAAGGGACGTAAAACTGAATTAAAAAAAAAAAACACACAAAAAAAACCCCAAACAAATTATGTTAACCTTGCTGTAAAATATGCCAAGGTCATCACAGGGTCATGATGTAATACTTGAGTCATTGATGCTTCATGCTAAGTTTCAGTGAAATTGGTAAACCAGTTCCGGAGAAGATTTTTGAAGGGTTTTTACCATACAATTGAGCATGGCAGCCATTATGGTATTGAAACCTGGATTATTTATATACACATTGGTTCCCCCTTTGTATAGAAATTTCATATTAAATTTGGCTTTGATTTGCTGATTCAGAGAACAAGATTTTTGAATATCTTACATATCCTACAAGTTCTCACTTTCATTTAGATGAACTTTCATTCCCACTTCCTAATGATGCTCCACATTTTAAGTTTGGCTTTGATTGGCTAAGCGGTTAGAATATTATGTTCATATACAAGTATATGGCCCCGGGGCAATGGCAGACAACCCCCTGGGGACAAAATGTTGTCATAAACATAAATCTTCTGTCCATTTGCATACTTCCAGCAAGTCCCCCACCCCCACCTCCCTCCACCCCCTTTAATTACAAATTACTAATTTTCCCCATTCAAATGCATTGGCGACCTATGTTGACAGAGTAATGATCTATATAAACTTTGTACAGCTCCCCTCCCTGATGCTTCATGCCAAGTTTCAAAATTGTAGGCCTTCTGGTTATGAAGAAGATTTTTAAAGGTTTTTGCTATTTATAGCCATGGTGGCCATCTTGGTCATGTGACCTGGACCATTTATATAAATGCTCGTTCCCCCCTTTCTAAGGATGCTCCACATGAAGTTTGGCTTTGATTGGTCAAGCTGTTTCAGAAGAGAATATCTTTAAAATTGTGGACGATGGACGACGACGACAACGGACCAGGAAGACGACCGATGGACGCCGGATCATGGCCATTTTGAGCCTTCAGCTCAGGTGGGCTAAAATGTAACTGTCTTAAAGTTAATATAGATTGTGGGTACTCTTTAGAGCCGCCTCGACTAGGCGGTTCTAACATGTACCCACAATCTATGTTTTGAGCAAATATAAGAAAAATATCAATCTACTGAAAATTTTTATTTTTTACAACTTTAAAGATCTCTGTGTATTGCATGAGCATGTTTTCATAATGAAATGTCATTGAAGGGAAAACCTTGGAGGAAATGGACAGAATACTTATGATTCTGAAAATAAAATTGACGGTCCAGGGATATGGGCTATAACGCCTCATATTGCCAGTGGAATAACAAAATACACTAAAGAAACACACATGGGGCGAGATGACCAGGTACTGCTCATGAAAATAAAATTAGCGGGAAGCATGTCCTATACACTGAAAATATTAAAATTAGGCTATCAGGGTCACGTAACCTGGATGAGACCTTGAAGATGACATATGGCGGTAGCAGACAATGGCGGTAGCAGACACAGAAGGCAGAGAACAATTTCATTGATTTTTGAGGAAATGCAAGGAATTTTAAGAAAGGGACATAAACACACCGTATTAGCAGCAAAACAGAACGCACTATAAGATCTCAGAACGCCGACCTTTTTGACAGGCCAGTGTTGCGGGTAAGGTTATTATTTTATTGTTTTTCATGGGAATTGAAGGCATGTTAGCAAAGGTGAGTATGCCATTAGTTGAAGGCGATTTCTAAGATGTACCTTTGTTTTTCCTGTCCAAAAATTCCTCATCTGAATCTGGAAAATAACAGTTTTCTATCGTTTTCTTCACTTTTTGAACACAAAACTAACAAATATGTTTGATTACGTGTCTTCTTTGATATGATTCAATCGTTTACGAGGCAGAAATATAAAATTTGATCCTTTATGCTGATTCTGTGTGCATTAAATATATTTAATCTGATATGTTTAAAGCGCTGTGTCTGTTTGAACATATAGTGTATTTGATACTTTGGCAATGGAGAACGCTAGTGGTAGCAATCACAGAACGCAAAAATTGAATACATTGGGCAATCTAGGAACAATTTAGTTCTGATGCGTTTCAACCGTTTTTACTCTTTCTACGTGGCCATTTTAGTCATTTTTTCAGTTAATTATGTAAATTAGAATAATAATGGAGCTTCTGGACTACGTTTGTACAAGCTATATATACATATATTCTCCATTGCTTCGGTTCGCCATTCGCATGTCTTGTGAGAAACAGGGACTAATCCTTCCAGATGCATATTGTCAATATGGCATGACAACAGTAAACCATTCTGAATCAGATTCAAAGCCTTGGCTTGCCGGTCTGACGGGACAGCATTACATTTTTATTTCTATTTTAAAAGTTTGAACAACAATGTAGATCTAGCTAAAATTATACACAGTAAGATTGCATTCTTGTCTGTTGATACACATGGAATATTGCAATAACATTGTTTTTGTTTGAATTGATGCTTAACGTCCCAGTCATGTCGGACGTTGCCTCCATTTTATGGAACTTATACCCAAAATGAGAATGTCATGGCATCCAGTAAGTGCTAAATATATAAGCAGCCAACAAAGCCACAAAGGCTTATATTTGTGTGGAAGGTTTGACTCGAAACCACTTTTCCTGGGCAGGCTCAGACCCGAGCGGTTAACCAGTAGTCAGTCAGTCAGCACTCAGCAGAGTACAAGCTTTGTCTGGAGGCATCAGCAGCCCATCTATTATAATAACGTTGAATTTCACGAAAATATATACGCCTACATGTAGAACAAGACTTTATTCATCAGTTTATTGCACTGCCTCACTTGACAAATATGAATAGCACTGTTTCTCGACTCCAGCGCCCCCTTCACATTATGCTCAACTGAAAATGGTCGATTTTTTTTCAGCGAAACTACAGCGATAAGTTCATTGTTTCGCTGTCGTTGGCAGTCAAATTGATCCGGTTTCCGATCACCGCACTCCATTTCATTACATGTTGTGAGGTGTTGCATCAATCTGCGCTCTAAGAAGTTTGTAGAATTAATTTGTATGCAGGTTGATAATGTGTAGTCACCATTTAATTAGGAGAACAGCAAACATGAAACTGTGACTCAGCATAACACGGGGGTGATTCAATTGATACCACCTGTGCTGTCGTCCGAGACGTTACTGCATATATTGCTGTCGTCCGAGTATTCCGGTTTCCGTCCGAGTACTACGGCTGTCGTTACACAAACAGTACACACGTAAAAGCGGCTCGTGATTGTATTTGAAGGTATTATTTATCCCTTTTTTCTGCTAGAATGTGTTGTTAGATATTTGTCTATCGTGCAATATGTTTGTACGGGTTTTTGGATAGCTAGTTTGCATACAACCATGTGTTTAATCGTAAAAAAGCAAAAATCACATAAATATGCAAATACTTTAATAATCAGCATCTCTCAGTTCTAACCATTGATTGAACAACATGGAAAACATAACTGCAAAGATAAAACTTTTTACAGTTATAAAAAAAATCCAAAGCAGAAAGGGTTTGAAGGGGCGTTTAACTTTTGGTGTTACTGCTGTCGATCAGTTGTAAATATGTGTGATACGGCTGTCGGTTTAACTCGTTACGGATGTCGACAATTTAGAACAGGTAATAATTGAAAATATATGGGTAAAACTAAGTTTAAGGCATCCTAGATTTCAGAAATATGAATGAAATAACATCTATTTCACTTTGTTCATATTTCTAACGATAAACCACGGTTTGTTGGTTACACGAAGTAAGATATTTACATGACACACCGCCGCACTTTCAAATATGAATATAGAACGTCGTCTATACAGTGACCGGTTGCCTTTCGCATGCATTATCCAAATCAGAAAGTGTAATATACAATTTAAACTTTGATGAGCGTCACGATTGTCTTACAGCGGAAAAAGACACACTGTGGCGAAATTGACCGATTGATCATTTGTGTAATGCACTTTAGCCATTTGTAACCACGCCCGTCCGCCCCCATCCCCGGGGAGGGCGAGGGCAGCCGTGGAAATGAGCAGGGCTTTGACCAAAGTTTTGCTACGGCAGTGCGTGGGAAACGGGCCGTGAAATTAAAAGCAGCCTGTGGAGAAAACAGCAGTGGTTTTACCAACAAGCGGTCCTCACAAGGTGGTTTTTTTTTAGCGAGGATTGCTTTTAGCGATGATTTGCTGGACCAAAAGTCAAAATTCCCGCTATTCCCCGGAGTTTTACGTCCCTTTCAAGCTTTTTCACTCATATCGAGACGAATCAATCGGTAGGTGGGGCGAAAACCGGAGTACCCGGGGAAAAACCACCTGACACACCCGCAAGCAGAACATGGCTTGTCTCACATATGATATTCCCCGGAGGTGGGGGCCCGTTGTTACAAATGACTAGTACATAATACCTTATAATATTGCATTCATGTGTATATTTTCTTGTAGTCGCTCTCGAATGTCATTAAATGGCGCGAAGTGTAATATTCTGCTCTGCGATACAAAGGTTCATGTGTGTTGGTTGTGCTCTGTGATACACTGTGTTGTTCTTTCTGTCCCGCTTGGGATGTCTTTTGGTTGGGATGTTGATTTAGCCAGTCGAATACAATGATTTCATAATTTTATTTGACTCCCCCCTCTTTTCTTGGTTTCGCGAATTTACTTTTTGGTGAACTAGTAAAGTTGGTCTCTTATCCGCCTAGTATCTTCTGGTTTTGGCTTTACTGCATCGGCATTTTGTATATTTATATCTTTTAGCCAGCTTAGCACGTTGTTAAATTTCATCATACCGTTTTTCCTTTTCGCAGTCCTCGTAGAAATGGTGGTTTCGCTTTCTTAGGAAAAATGGTTTTGTTGATTATAATAATAATCTCTAAATTTCTGGTTTGGATTTTAACTTAATTACATCATTTTTTTGTTACATATGTTCGCCAGTTGAACACTATTTTTATTTTCTTTATTTATAAAATGTCCCCAGGAGAAATGGTTTTCGTTGTTTTTCCCAGTGAATAAGCTAATCGGCATCCCAGGACACGTGGTTTATCTTCATGATACGATTGCTAATTGTGCCTACCTCTATGTGCCCAGGAAAAATGGTTTTCGGCGTTGTCCCTATATATATAACATACACGGAGTTTGTTTCCCGGCACTGTGTCAGCTTATAAATCGTTTTCATTTCCAGAAAAATGTTATGCAAAGTTTGTACTTAGAGACTCATTGTTCATTCATGTGACTTCACTAATTATCTCATATGACATAACAGAAGAGACTATTTGAAGCATTTGTGTTTTTCGAGGTTACTGTTATGCTTTCTAGCGATCTGTATAGTCGTCCTTTTATGAGTAGCATACGAAAATTATTCAGAAACTACAAAATAAATGCATAAAATATGTTGAATATGATTTCAATGGGCAATATGCCATTTCGAAATACTATCGACAGCCGTATCATACTGATCAATAAACAAACGCCAGCCGTATCAGGGGTCAGCGACAGCCGTATCACGCTTTTTAAAAACGGGAAATAAAATTAGAAGGACGCAATGAATTGGGTAAATGATTACAGCTTTCAAAGGCTTAATGGAAAGCGTAATATCCCTGATACTTTCGCTTACATGGAATGGTTGCATATGTTGAAAGTAAGAAAAACACGCGAGAAAACGATGTTTTGTACTAAAAATAAATTCTTGTGATTGTCTTTATGTTATGAAAACTGGAAAGACGTTTGTAATAACGATAAATACCTTTTTGACAATTTTCGGTGATAAATGCGCTGATTAGCGACGATCTGTTGGCCCTGTGGGCACTGAACTAGGGACACCGATGATAACGACAGCCGTAGTACTCGGACGAAAACCGGAATACTCGGACGACAGCAATATATGCAGTAACGTCTCGGACGACAGCACAGGTGGTATCAATTGAATCACCCCCGTGCATAAGAAGCGATTATGTTTTATCAATTTTAGAAAAGTAGAGGCAATCTGAATTAATCTTTTTCTTTTTATTCTTCCTTAGCAACCGTTGATCATATACTAGGATGATGGCAGTGTTTGGCATGTGATGGTATATAAGTGACACTGACGGTATCCCAGGTAGCATCATTTGAATCACCCCCTGCCGCATCAAATATTAATTTAATATACATTGTCGTTCTAAAGAAAAGCCACAGCTAATGCAACTCACAATCAACACAATTTGAAGTAGATCTATAGATGTACAGTAAGCTTACGAGTACATGTCTATTATGCCATACTATCACCATTTTACTGTTGCTTTTTGTGTCTAAACCCTCTTTCAATATAATAACAGTACAATGTAGGTAATATGCATGACCAACAATACGAAACGTTGTGTTTTTTGCCGCTTTAACAGCTTAATTTACAGGGTTCTTTTAGGTTTTGAAAGATTTAGTTCATAGATTGCCACAGAAGGCGTTCACAGATTGTAATCTCATCTATGAAAAGGCATTCTCTATTGCATTTTTTATTTACCCCTCCTTTCTTAAATCGTACATAACTCGGCTGCACAGTGAATCTTGGGTGACATGCAGGGAAGATATTCAAATGTTTTATGGATCAGCAACCTTTTTAATATCATAGAAGATCTTTGAAAAGTGTGTATGAACGACATATCGGCCAAGGTCAAGAGATGACCTTGACCTATATTAATCACATACCTTCATCTACTCTATTAGTTGTCTGCATCTACCACTTTTCAGGACTCAGGCTGCAATAGTTTACAAGAAATCCATAGTTTTCACTTTTTCCAATGTAAAAGCCAATGTTTCCAAAATTGACCTTGCCATAAAATAGGTCAAGGTCATCCCAGAGTCATCATTTTAGCAAACTATGATGGGCTGGAGTCGCCGATGCTACATACCAAGTTTCGTGGAAATTGGCCTGCCGGTTCTGGAGAAGAAGATTTTTGAAAGGTTTTTACCATATATGGGCTTGGCGGCCATCTTGGTCATGTGACCCAAATTTCGCGAACAAACTTTCGTTCCCCCTACCCATGGAGGTTCCACATAAAATTTCACTTTGATCGGTCAAGCGGCTGCAGAGAAGAAGATATTTGAAAAGTGTGTATGAACGACAGATCGGCCAAGGTCAAGAGATGACCTTGACCTATATTAATCATATACCTTCATCTACTCCATTTGTTGTCTGCATCTACCACTTTGCAGGACTCAGGCTGCAATAGTTTACAAAAAATCCATAGTTTTCACTTTTTCCAATGTAAAAGCCTATGTTTCCAAAATTGACCTTGCCGTAAAATAGGTCAAGGTCATCCCAGGGTCATCATTTTAGCAAACTATGATGGGCTGAAGTCCCTGATGCTACATACCAAGTTTCGTGGAAATTGGCCTGCGGGTTCTGGAGAAGATTTTTAAGGGTTTTTACCATATATGGGCGTGGCGGCCATCTTGGTCATGTGACCAAAATATCGCGAACAAAATTTCAATGCCACTACGCAAGGAGGCTCCACATAAAATTTCAACTTGATCGGCCAAGCGGTTTCAGAGAAGAAGATCTTTGAAATTGTGAACGCCGACGGACGACGGACGGACGCCGGAGCATGGGTATACTATAAGCTCACCTGTGAGCCTTCGGCTCAGGTGAGCTAAAAAGTTAGTGTCTAACCCTGATAATGCGTTCTGTTTTGCCGCTAATATGGTGTGATAAAGGGATTAGTAAAAAATGGCATTTTCCACCCTCGCTAAAATTGTGAGTACGAAAATTACCTTTCCCAGCTGATTTTTTCACATATTTTATCACAGTCGCTTAGAGTTATTGTCAGTGTAAATACACAGAAAGCGATGATGCAATATAATGTCATGTTCTAAAAATATCCAGCCGTAATGCACTGCGTGTGAAATTGTAGGTGTGTGAAAACGTAAGTTTTGACAATACAAATGACTAGTGCATTAAGAAGTCAGCACTTTCATGTTTTACGCCCCGCTACAGAATAAACTGCATCTTCATCCCCTTAAAGGTTTTACTATTTAATGAGCAAATTAGGTTTATTCCCTGTTTTATATTTCAAAAATAGAAGTCCCAGAAATCTGGAGGTGGGTTAGACTCAGACCTCCAGCTGTTGTGTACAATCTCCATGCACAAAAGCATTCCGAATGTGTCACACAGCCTCAGTGCCAAGCGTGTACTATAAGCCGGGAAAAAATGTTTCTTTTTACATATCACATCTTCATACACGAAATTCACTGTGAAAAACTCAAGTCTGCTCACCCTCATTGGTATACTGTTCGAAGAGATATTAAATTTTGTCTCCAGATTATGTTCCATAAGAAAAGTCTCTGATTTCCTGCTTTAAATCCAGTGAGATTTACACATTCAGCTAGCTCATATGCGGTCACTTTTGGACCGCAACGCTAGGCCAATCAGTTCAAGCTGTCGTCAAAGCGTGCCCTTCTGTGTGACCCGTTTCAAAAGCACTTCTTCGGCTTTTAACTGCTGCATTTCTCGCTGCATGGCGAGAAATTCATCGTCGACACCGTCTATGTCAACGAAACCATACTCAGCACGCGGGGAATCCCCAGAAACAAGAATATTGTCAGGACCTCCGGAGGCCCCCTGAAGGGGCATAGAATCTGCTTGTCCACCTGTCGTGGCTTCGTGGAGTGTCTGACATACCGCCTGGATAATGACTGCCCTCAGGGCCTCATGCAGGGATTTATAATCGACCCTGGTAATGTCTCTCAAAGATCTGACCGAACTTCTAGAACCAAGACCTTTACTCATGGAGCAATGAAAATGAGTTCAGGTGGTCATATCAAATGCCATGGAAAAAAGTCTATCTCTATATACTGCCACACGCCCTCGCGGACATTTTAGGCAGGTAAGTCACCTGGATTTAGAGATTTAAATCAAGTAATCATCTCCGCACACAGTTGAGAAAGGATCTTTTAGAATAGTCAGGCAACAATATTCTGACTTGCAACTTGGCAAAGCCACTTCAAACACCAAAATTTTCTTCACAACATGGACTTTTGTTGAGACTCATAAATTTCTTTACGAACTGTGCACACCTCAATTTGAAATCTAATTTATATAGTGAAAGAACAACCAATGAGATTCTTTCTCTTAAAAAATGGAAACAACTTGTTTGGATTAACAATGACTGTATCATCCTCAACTGGCAAGACACTTATCATCTTCCGCATAATTAAAAAAATTTAAATAAATTTAAATGTTTCCCACCCAGAGAAAATGGTATCTTGAAGACTGACACTTTGGATAAGGCTAATATTTGTAATAGGCAGTTTCAGTCAGCCTTCACTAGCGAATCAGATGATGAAATCCCCTCCAAAGGCACAAGTCCTTTCACCGCTATGGGTGAAATTACAGTTGACCCCAATGGGGTCATTAAACTGTTGAATAACTTGAATATACATAAGGCGCCTGGGCCAGATGGCCTGAGTGCTAGGGTGTTGAAGGAATGTAGTTCTGAAATTGCTCCTGTACTGACCTATATCTTCAATGAGTCGCTTGCTCAGGGTGCTGTACCAGACGATTGGCGACAGGCAAATGTAGCCCCGGTATTTAAGAAAGGTGAGAAATATGATGCAGCTAATTATCGACCGGTGTCGCTTACTTGTATCTGTTGCAAAACTCTAGAGCATATAATAGTCAGCAACATAAACAAACACTTGGCTCTTGAAAACATTCTTGCTGACTGTCAGCATGGGTTCCGAAGTCAAAGGTCTTGCGAAACCCAGTTAGTTCAGTTTTATCATGATTTGGTTAGTAATCTGGACCGAGCAGTGGGTCGTGGCCACAGGCAGACGGATGTGATTGTCATGGATTTCGCTAAGGCCTTTGACAAGGTCCCACATAAAAGGTTATTATACAAACTTGACTTCTACGGGATTAGAGGATCTACACATAAGTGGATCGACTCGTGGCTCTCTGAGCGCTCTCAAAAAGTGGTATTAGATGGCCGTGCCTCAGACCCAGTCCCGGTTCTTTCTGGTGTCCCACAAGGATCGGTCTTAGGACCGGTCCTATTTCTTATTTTCATTAATGATCTTCCTGACAACATCAGGTCATCTGTTCGGCTATTTGCTGATGATTGTGTTTTATACAGAAATGTCAAGTCACCATTGGATTGTCAAATTTTACAAGATGACCTGAATAGCTTGGCCAAATGGGAAATGGATTGGCAAATGAAATTCAATGTTAGCAAATATCATTCAATGAGGGTGACGCGGCTACATCCAAGCAGGCATATAGATTTCAATTACACACTGCATCAGCAAACATTAGAACAGGTTCAGTCCGCTAAATACCTCGGTTTAACTATCACAGATGATCTTGATTGGGGTCAACACATTTCTGAAATTACATGCAAGGCAACTAAGACTTTGGGTTTTCTTCGGCGCAATTTGGCACTGGCACCTAGGCATACTAAGGAAGTTGCATACAAAACATTGGTTCGGCCTCAACTTGAGTATGCAGCTCCTATTTGGCATCCCTATCATGAAACTCAGATTGAGATGGTGGAGAAGGTGCAGAGGACTGCTGCCCGGTGGACCTGCAGGCGATGGAGGAACACCAGTAGCGTCGGTGAAATGCTAGACGAACTTGAGTGGCCATCCCTGGAGTCTCGCAGGGAGCATTCCTCCTTAACCTTCTTCTACAAGATACACTCCGGTACAGTGTCTCTTGATAAAGACAAATACCTGACCCCGGCACCCAATCTAAGGCATACTCGGGCATCACATGAATCACAATACACAAGACCATTTGCCTATAGTGATGCCCTGAAAAATTCCTTTTTCCCCAGAACTATTCCGGTTTGGAATAGTCTCCCTTCTTCAGTGGTCCTATCTAAGACCATTGAGGAATTTAAGGCTTCTATTTAAATCATTGGCCCAGAGGCATGCGTTTTAGTATGCCTCTCATCTATATCTTGTAAATAGTTTTAATGGTCCACCCCAAATGTTTAATTTTCCCTTGACTAAATTCTAAATTTAGCCACCCACCCCACACCCGAGGTGATGATCAGAAATTGATCGACTCAGTATCAGAAGATAGATAGATAGATAAAAATATACCCATGCTCACGCGACACAGCGCACGCCATGCGACAAAGCGCACGCCGTGATGTCAAGGCATTCCCCTGACGTTAACAAGGTCGAGTTCAGATGCACTCACCATGTGTGATCCTGTTTTATTCAATCGGAAATTTTGATCAAATAGAACCATCAAGGTTCGCAACATATCGTAGTGGAGATGGGTGAAGTTAGCCGAAGTAGCCTGACCAGCCGAGGTAGGCTACTTCGGCTGGCCGGAGTAGCCTGACCACCCGAGGTAGGCTACTTCGGCTGGCCGGAGTAGCCTGACCAGCCGAAGTAGCAGAAATTGCTGGCATATGTAGCCGAAACAGCCGCATTGACGTGCGCGGAGTTTAGGGAGCAAGCGACCTAGTGGGATTTACAGTAGAAGGGATGTACTTTCAGACCACATAAGCGGCTATGTCGGGAAAACTTTGATGACCGAAAATGGAAATTTCTGTATAGTATTGCAATGTGTCTGTACCAACTCGGGCTGGTTTCTCACGGAACCCCACCGAGTTTAGGGAGTTCGAGACCCAGTGGGGCTTGTAGTCTATACAAGTGCCTTTACAGCCCATAGGTCGGTTATATTGGGAAAACCCTGGTTTGTCGGAAATTTCAACTCAAACATTGGGAAACGTGAACATTCATGGGTTTGAGGGTGGGGTAAGAGGCACCCCTGTCATTGACGTGCGCGGAGTTTAGGGAGCAAGCGACCTAGTGGGATTTACAGTAGAAGGAATGTACTTTCAGACCACATAAGCGGCTATGCCGGGAAAACTCTAGTTTTCGAAAAATAGGGGTACAAAAATGACCAAAAATGGAAATTTCTGTATAGTATTGCAATGTGTCGGTACCAACTCGGGCTGGTTTCTCACAGAACCCCACCGAGTTTAGGGAGTTCGAGACCCAGTGGGTCTTGTAGTCCATACAAGTGCCTTTACAGCCCATAGGTCGGTTATACTGGGAAAACTCTGGTTTGTCGAAAATTTCAACTCAAACATTGGGAAACGTGAACATTCATGGGTTTGGGGGTGGGGTTTAAGGCACCCCTGTCATTGACGTGCACGGAGTTTAGGGAGCAAGCGACCTAGTGGGATTTACAGTAGAAGGGATGTATTTTCAGACCACATAAGCGGCTATGCCGGGAAAACTCTAGTTTTCTAGAAATAGGGGTACAAAAATGACCAAAAATGGAAATTTCTGTACAGTTTTGCAATGTGTTGGTACCAACTCGGGCTGGTTTCTCACAGAACCCCACCGAGTTTAGGGAGTTCGAGACCCAGTGGGGCTTGTAGTCCATACAAGTGCCTTTACAGCCCATAGGTCGGTTATACTGAAAAAACTCTGGTTTGTCGGAAATTTCAACTCAAACATTGGTAAACGTGAACATTCATGGGTTTGGGGGTGGGGTAAGAGGCACCCCTGTCATTGACGTGCGCGGAGTTTAGGGAGCAAGCGACCTAGTGGGATTTACAGTAGAAGGGATGTACTTTTAGACCACATAAGCGGCTATGCCGGGAAAACTGTAGTTTTCGAAAAAATAGGGGTACAAAAATGAGCAAAAATGGAAATTTCTGTACAGTATTGCAATGTGTCGGTACCAACTCGGGCTGGTTTCTCACAGAACCCCACCGAGTTTAGGGAGTTCGAGACCCAGTGGGGCTTGTAGTCCATACAAGTGCCTTTACAGCCCATAGATCGGTTATACTGGAAAAACTCTGGTTTGTCGGAAATTTCAACTCAAACATTGGGAAACGTGAACATTCATGGTTTTGGGGGTGGGGTAAGAGGCACCCCTGTCATTGACGTGCGCGGAGTTTAGGGAGCAAGCGACCTAGTGGGATTTACAGTAGAAGGAATGTACTTTCAGACCACATAAGCGGCTATGCCGGGAAAACTCTAGTTTTCGAGAAATAGGGGTACAAAAATGACCAAAAATGGAAATTTCTGTATAGTATTGCAATGTGTCGGTACCAACTCGGGCTGGTTTCTCACAGAACCCCACCGAGTTTAGGGAGTTCGAGACCCAGTGGGTCTTGTAGTCCATACAAGTGCCTTTACAGCCCATAGGTCGGTTATACTGGGAAAACTCTGGTTTGTCGGAAATTTCAACTCAAACATTGGGAAACGTGAACATTCATGGGTTTGGGGGTGGGGTTTAAGGCACCCCTGTCATTGACGTGCACGGAGTTTAGGGAGCAAGCGACCTAGTGGGATTTACAGTAGAAGGGATGTATTTTCAGACCACATAAGCGGCTATGCCGGGAA
Source organism: Rugalucina vietnamica (assembly GCA_964017185.1). Classification (NCBI taxonomy): domain Eukaryota; kingdom Metazoa; phylum Mollusca; class Bivalvia; order Lucinida; family Lucinidae; genus Rugalucina; species Rugalucina vietnamica. The sequence continues at coordinate 37,008,040 of OZ024876.1, forward strand.
AACTCTAGTTTTCTAGAAATAGGGGTACAAAAATGACCAAAAATGGAAATTTCTGTACAGTTTTGCAATGTGTTGGTACCAACTCGGGCTGGTTTCTCACAGAACCCCACCGAGTTTAGGGAGTTCGAGACCCAGTGGGGCTTGTAGTCCATACAAGTGCCTTTACAGCCCATAGGTCGGTTATACTGGGAAAACTCTGGTTTGTCGGAAATTTCAACTCAAACATTGGGAAACGTGAACATTCATGGGTTTGGGGGTGGGGTAAGAGGCACCCCTGTCATTGACGTGCGCGGAGTTTAGGGAGCAAGCGACCTAGTGGGATTTACAGTAGAAGGGATGTACTTTTAGACCACATAAGCGGCTATGCCGGGAAAACTCTAGTTTTCGAAAAAATGGGGGTACAAAAATGACCAAAAATGGAAATTTCTGTACAGTATTGCAATCTGTCGGTACCAACTCGGGCTGGTTTCTCACAGAACCCCACCGAGTTTAGGGAGTTCGAGACCCAGTGGGGCTTGTAGTCCATACAAGTGCCTTTACAGCCCATAGATCGGTTATACTGGGAAAACTCTGGTTTGTCGGAAATTTCAACTCAAACATTGGGAAACGTGAACATTCATTGGTTTGGGGGTTGCGTATGAGGCACCCCTGTCATTGACGTGCGCGGAGTTTAGGGAGCAAGCGACCTAGTGGGATTAACAGTAGAAGGGATGTACTTTTAGACCATATAAGCGGCTATGTCGGGAAAACTCTGGTTTTCGAGAAATAGGGGTACAAAAATGACCGAAAATGGAAATTTCTGTATAGTATTGCAATGTGTCGGTACCAACTCGGGCTGGTTTCTTACAGAACCCCACCGAGTTTAGGGAGTTCGAGACCCAGTGGGGCTTGTAGTCTATACAAGTGCCTTTACAGCCCATAGGTCGGTTATACTGGGAAAACTCTGGTTTGTCGGAAATTTCAACTCAAACATTGGGAAACGTGAACATTCATGGTTTTGGGGGTGGGTTAAGAGGCACCCCTGTCATTGACGTGCGCGGAGTTTAGGGAGCAAGCGACCTAGTGGGATTAACAGTAGAAGGAATGTACTTTCAGACCACATAAGCGGCTATGCCGGGAAAACTCTAGTTTTCGAGAAATAGGGGTACAAATATGACCAAAAATGGAAATTTCTGTATAGTATTGCAATGTGTCGGTACCAACTCGGGCTGGTTTCTCACAGAACCCCACCGAGTTTAGGGAGTTCGAGACCCAGTGGGTCTTGTAGTCCATACAAGTGCCTTTACAGCCCATAGGTCGGTTATACTGGGAAAACTCTGGTTTGTCGGAAATTTCAACTCAAACATTGGGAAACGTGAACATTCATGGGTTTGGGGATCGGGTTTAAGGCACCCCTGTCATTGACGTGCACGGAGTTTAGGGAGCAAGCGACCTAGTGGGATTTACAGTAGAAGGGATGTATTTTCAGACCACATAAGCGGCTATGCCGGGAAAACTCTAGTTTTCTAGAAATAGGGGTACAAAAATGACCAAAAATGGAAATTTCTGTACAGTTTTGCAATGTGTTGGTACCAACTCGGGCTGGTTTCTCACAGAACCCCACCGAGTTTAGGGAGTTCGAGACCCAGTGGGGCTTGTAGTCCATACAAGTGCCTTTACAGCCCATAGGTCGGTTATACTGGGAAAACTCTGGTTTGTCGGAAATTTCAACTCAAACATTGGGAAACGTGAACATTCATGGGTTTGGGGGTGGGGTAAGAGGCACCCCTGTCATTGACGTGCGCGGAGTTTAGGGAGCAAGCGACCTAGTGGGATTTACAGTAGAAGGGATGTACTTTTAGACCACATAAGCGGCTATGCCGGGAAAACTCTAGTTTTCGAAAAAATGGGGGTACAAAAATGACCAAAAATGGAAATTTCTGTACAGTATTGCAATGTGTCGGTACCAACTCGGGCTGAGTTTAGGGAGTTCGAGACCCAGTGGGGCTTGTAGTCCATACAAGTGCCTTTACAGCCCATAGATCGGTTATACTGGGAAAACTCTGGTTTGTCGGAAATTTCAACTCAAACATTGGGAAACATGAACATTCATTGGTTTGGGGGTTGCGTATGAGGCACCCCTGTCATTGACGTGCGCGGAGTTTAGGGAGCAAGCGACCTAGTGGGATTAACAGTAGAAGGGATGTACTTTTAGACCATATAAGCGGCTATGTCGGGAAAACTCTGGTTTTCGAGAAATAGGGGTACAAAAATGACCGAAAATGGAAATTTCTGTATAGTATTGCAATGTGTCGGTACCAACTCGGGCTGGTTTCTTACAGAACCCCACCGAGTTTAGGGAGTTCGAGACCCAGTGGGGCTTGTAGTCTATACAAGTGCCTTTACAGCCCATAGGTCGGTTATACTGGGAAAACTCTGGTTTGTCGGAAATTTCAACTCAAACATTGGGAAACGTGAACATTCATGGTTTTGGGGGTGGGTTAAGAGGCACCCCTGTCATTGACGTGCGCGGAGTTTAGGGAGCAAGCGACCTAGTGGGATTAACAGTAGAAGGAATGTACTTTCAGACCACATAAGCGGCTATGCCGGGAAAACTCTAGTTTTCGAGAAATAGGGGTACAAATATGACCAAAAATGGAAATTTCTGTATAGTATTGCAATGTGTCGGTACCAAATCGGGCTGGTTTCTCACAGAACCCCACCGAGTTTAGGGAGTTCGAGACCCAGTGGGTCTTGTAGTCCATACAAGTGCCTTTACAGCCCATAGGTCGGTTATACTGGGAAAACTCTGGTTTGTCGGAAATTTCAACTCAAACATTGGGAAACGTGAACATTCATGGGTTTGGGGGTCGGGTTTAAGGCACCCCTGTCATTGACGTGCACGGAGTTTAGGGAGCAAGCGACCTAGTGGGATTTACAGTAGAAGGGATGTATTTTCAGACCACATAAGCGGCTATGCCGGGAAAACTCTAGTTTTCTAGAAATAGGGGTACAAAAATGACCAAAAATGGAAATTTCTGTACAGTATTGCAATGTGTCGGTACCAACTCGGGCTGGCTTCTCACAGAACCCCACCGAGTTTAGTGAGTTCGAGACCCAGTGGGGCTTGTAGTCCATACAAGTGCCTTTACAGCCCATAGGTCGGTTATACTGGGAAAACTCTGGTTTGTCGGAAATTTTAACTCAAACATTGGGAAACGTGAACATTCATGGGTTTGGGGGTGGGGTATAAGGTACCCCTGTGATTGGCGAGCACGGAGTTTAGGGAGCAAGCGACCTAGTGGGATTTACAGTAGTAGGGATGTACTTTTAGACCATATAAGCGGCTATGTCGGGAAAACTCTGGTTTTCGAGAAATAGGGGTACAAAGATGACCGAAAATGGAAATTTCTGTACAGTATTGCAATGTGTCGGTACCAAAACGGGCTGGTTTCTCACAGAACCCCACCGAGTTTAGTGAGTTCGAGACCCAGTGGGGCTTGTAGTCCATACAAGTGCCTTTACAGCCCATAGGTCGGTTATACTGGGAAAACTCTGGTTTGTCGGAAATTTTAACTCAAACATTGGGAAACGTGAACATTCATGGGTTTGGGGGTGGGGTATAAGGTACCCCTGTGATTGGCGAGCACGGAGTTTAGGGAGCAAGCGACCTAGTGGGATTTACAGTAGTAGGGATGTACTTTTAGACCATATAAGCGGCTATGTCGGGAAAACTCTGGTTTTCGAGAAATAGGGGTACAAAGATGACCGAAAATGGAAATTTCTGTACAGTATTGCAATGTGTCGGTACCAAAACGGGCTGGTTTCTCACAGAACCCCACCGAGTTTAGGGAGTTCAAGACCCAGTGGGCCTTGTAGTCCATACAAGTGCCTTTACAGCCCATAGGTCGGTACTACTGGGAAAACTCTGGTTTGTCGGAAATTTCAACTCAAACATTGGGAAACATGAACATTCATGGGTTTGGGGGTGGGGTATGAGGCACCCCTGTCATTGACGTGCGCGGAGTTTAGGGAGCAAGCGACCTAGTGGGATTTACAGTAGAATGTATGTACTTTTAGACCACATAATTGGCTATGCCGGGAAAACTCTAGTTTTCGAGAAACAGGGGTACAAAAATGACCAAAAATGGAAATTTCTGTATAGTATTGCAATGTGTCGGTACCAACTCGGGCTGGTTTCTCACAGAACCCCACCGAGTTTAGGGAGTTTGAGACCCAGTGGGGCTTGTAGTCCATACAAGTGCCTTTACAGCCCATAGGTCGGTTATACTGGGAAAACTCTGGTTTGTCGGAAATTTCAACTCAAACATTGGGAAACGTGAACATTCACGGGTTTGGAGGTGGGGTAAGAGGCACCCCTGTCATTGACGTTCGCGGAGTTTAGGGAGCAAGCGACCTAGTGGGATTTACAGTAGAAGGGATGTACTTTTAGACCACATAAGCGGCTATGCCGGGAAAACTCTAGTTTTCGAAAAAATAGGGGTACAAAAATGACCAAAAATGGAAATTTCTGTACAGTATTGCAATGTGTCGGAACCAACTCGGGCTGGTTTCTCACAGAACCCCACCGAGTTTAGGGAGTTCGAGACCCAGTGGAGCTTGTAGTCCATACAAGTGCCTTTACAGCCTATAGGTCGGTTATACTGGGAAAACTCTGGTTTGTCGGAAATTTCAACTCAAACATTGGGAAACGTGAACATTCATTGGTTTGGGGGTGGGGTATGAGGCACCCCTGTCATTGACGTGCGCAGAGTTTAGGGAGCAAGCGACCTAGTGGGACTAACAGTAGAAGGGATGTACTTTCAGACCATATAAGCGGCTATGTCGGGAAAACTCTGGTTTTCGAGAAATAGGGGTACAAAAATGACCGAAAATGGAAATTTCTGTATAGTATTGCAATGTGTCGGTACCAACTCGGGCTGGTTTCTCACAGAACCCCACCGAGTTTAGGGAGTTCGAGACCCAGTGGGGCTTGTAGTCTATACAAGAGCCTTTACAGCCCATAGGTCGGTTATACTGGGAAAACTCTGGTTTGTCGGAAATTTCAACTCAAACATTGGGAAACGTGAACATTCATGGTTTTGGGGGTGGGGTAAGAGGCACCCCTGTCATTGACGTGCGCGGAGTTTAGGAAGCAAGCGACCTAGTGGGATTTACAGTAGAAGGAATGTACTTTCAGACCACATAAGCGGCTATGCCGGGAAAACTCTAGTTTTTGAGAAATAGGGGTACAAAAATGACCAAAAATGGAAATTTCTGTATAGTATTGCAATGTGTCGGTACCAACTCGGGCTGGTTTCTCACAGAACCCCACCGAGTTTAGGGAGTTCGAGACCCAGTGGGTCTTGTAGTCCATACAAGTGCCTTTACAGCCCATAGGTCGGTTATACTGGGAAAACTCTGGTTTGTCGGAAATTTCAACTCAAACATTGGGAAACGTGAACATTCATGGGTTTGGGGGTGGGGTTTAAGGCACCCCTGTCATTGACGTGCACGGAGTTTAGGGAGCAAGCGACCTAGTGGGATTTACAGTAGAAGGGATGTATTTTCAGACCACATAAGCGGCTATGCCGGGAAAACTCTGGTTTTCTAGAAATAGGGGTACAAAAATGACCAAAAATGGAAATTTCTGTACAGTTTTGCAATGTGTTGGTACCAACTCGGGCTGGTTTCTCACAGAACCCCACCGAGTTTAGGGAGTTCGAGACCCAGTGGAGCTTGTAGTCCATACAAGTGCCTTTACAGCATATAGGTCGGTTATACTGGGAAAACTCTGGTTTGTCGGAAATTTCAACTCAAACATTGGGAAACGTGAACATTCATGGGTTTGGGGGTGGGGTAAGAGGCACCCCTGTCATTGACGTGCGCGGAGTTTAGGGAGCAAGCGACCTAGTGGGATTTACAGTAGAAGGGATGTACTTTTAGACCACATAAGCGGCTATGCCGGGAAAACTCTAGTTTTCGAAAAAATGGGGGTACAAAAATGACCAAAAATGGAAATTTCTGTACAGTTTTGCAATCTGTCGGTACCAACTCGGGCTGGTTTCTCACAGAACCCCACCGAGTTTAGGGAGTTCGAGACCCAGTGGGGCTTGTAGTCCATACAAGTGCCTTTACAGCCCATAGATCGGTTATACTGGGAAACTTCTGGTTTGTCGGAAATTTCAACTCAAACATTGGGAAACGTGAACATTCATTGGTTTGGGGGTGGGGTAAGAGGCACCCCTGTCATTGACGTGCGCGGAGTTTAGGGAGCAAGCGACCTAGTGGGATTTACAGTAGAAGGAATGTACTTTCAGACCACATAAGCGGCTATGCCGGGAAAACTCTAGTTTTCGAGAAATAGGGGTACAAAAATGACCAAAAATGGAAATTTCTGTATAGTATTGCAATGTGTCGGTACCAACTCGGGCTGGTTTCTCACAGAACCCCACCGAGTTTAGGGAGTTCGAGACCCAGTGGGTCTTGTAGTCCATACAAGTGCCTTTACAGCCCATAGGTCGGTTATACTGGGAAAACTCTGGTTTGTCGGAAATTTCAACTCAAACATTGGGAAACGTGAACATTCATGGGTTTGGGTTCGGGTTTAAGGCACCCCTGTCATTGACGTGCACGGAGTTTAGGGAGCAAGCGACCTAGTGGGATTTACAGTAGAAGGGATGTATTTTCAGACCACATAAGCGGCTATGCCGGGAAAACTCTAGTTTTCTAGAAATAGGGGTACAAAAATGACCAAAAATGGAAATTTCTGTACAGTATTGCAATGTGTCGGTACCAACTCGGGCTGGCTTCTCACAGAACCCCACCGAGTTTAGTGAGTTCGAGACCCAGTGGGGCTTGTAGTCCATACAAGTGCCTTTACAGCCCATAGGTCGGTTATTCTGGGAAAACTCTGGTGGTTTGTCGGAAATTTTAACTCAAACATTGGGAAACGTGAACATTCATGGGTTTGGGGGTGGGGTATAAGGTACCCCTGTGATTGGCGAGCACGGAGATTAGGGAGCAAGCGACCTAGTGGGATTTACAGTAGTAGGGATGTACTTTTAGACCATATAAGCGGCTATGTCGGGAAAACTCTGGTTTTCGAGAAATAGGGGTACAAAGATGACCGAAAATGGAAATTTCTGTACAGTATTGCAATGTGTCGGTACCAAAACGGGCTGGTTTCTCACAGAACCCCACCGAGTTTAGGGAGTTTAAGACCCAGTGGGCCTTGTAGTCCATACAAGTGCCTTTACAGTTCATAGGTCGGTACTACTGGGAAAACTCTGGTTTGTCGGAAATTTCAACTCAAACATTAGGAAACATGAACATTCATGGGTTTGGGGGTGGGGTATGAGGCACCCCTGTCATTGACGTGCGCGGAGTTTAGGGAGCAAGCGACCTAGTGGGATTTACAGTAGAATGTATGTACTTTTAGACCACATAATTGGCTATGCCGGGAAAACTCTAGTTTTCGAGAAACAGGGGTACAAAAATGACCAAAAATGGAAATTTCTGTATAGTATTGCAATGTGTCGGTACCAACTCGGGCTGGTTTCTCACAGAACCCCACCGAGTTTAGGGAGTTCGAGACTCAGTGGGGCTTGTAGTCCATACAAGTGCCTTTACAGCCCATAGGTCGGTTATACTGGGAAAACTCTGGTTTGTCGGAAATTTCAACTCAAACATTGGGAAACGTGAACATTCACGGGTTTGGAGGTTGGGTAAGAGGCACCCCTGTCATTGACGTTCGCGGAGTTTAGGGAGCAAGCGACCTAGTGGGATTTACAGTAGAAGGGATGTACTTTTAGACCACATAAGCGGCTATGCCGGGAAAACTCTAGTTTTCGAAAAAATAGGGGTACAAAAATGACCAAGAATGGAAATTTCTGTACAGTATTGCAATGTGTCGGTACCAACTCGGGCTGGTTTCTCACAGAACCCCACCGAGTTTAGGGAGTTCGAGACCCAGTGGAGCTTGTAGTCCATACAAGTGCCTTTACAGCCTATAGGTCGGTTATACTGGGAAAACTCTGGTTTGTCGGAAATTTCAACTCAAACATTGGGAAACGTGAACATTCATGGGTTTGGGGGTAGGGTATGAGGCACCCCTGTCATTGACGTGCGCGGAGTTTAGGGAGCAAGCGACCTAGTGGGATTTACAGTAGAATGGATGTAATTTCAGACCATATAAGCGGCTATGTCGGGATAACTCTGGTTTTCGAGAAATAGGGGTACAAAGATGACCGAAAATGGAAATTTCTGTATAGTATTGCAATGTGTCGGTACCAACTCGGGCTGGTTTCTCACAGAACCCCACCGAGTTTAGGGAGTTCGAGACCCAGTGGGGCTTGTAGTCTATACAAGTGCCTTTACAGCCCATAGGTCGGTTATACTGGGAAAACTCTGGTTTGTCGGAAATTTCAACTCAAACATTGGGAAACGTGAACATTCATGGGTTTGGGGGTCGGTATGAGGCACCCCTGTCATTGACGTGCGCGGAGTTTAGGGAGCAAACGACCTAGTGGGATTTACAGTAGAAGGGACGTACTTTTAAACCACATAAGCGGCTATGCCGGGAAAACTCTAGTTTTCGAAAAAATAGGGGTACAAAAATGACCGAAAATGGAAATTTCTGTACAGTATTGCAATGTGTCGGTACCAACTCGGGCTGGTTTCTCACAGAACCCCACCGAGTTTAGAGAGTTCGAGACCCAGTGGGCCTTGTAGTCCATACAAGTGCCTTTACAGCCCATAGGTCGGTAATACTGGGAAAACTCTGGTTTGTCGGAAATTTCTACTCAAACATTGGGAAACGTGAACATCCATGGGTTTGGGGGTGGGGTAAGAGGCACCCCTGTCATTCACGTGCGCGGAGTTTAGGGAGCAAACGACCTAGTGGGATTTACAGTAGAAGGGACGTACTTTTAAACCACATAAGCGGCTATGCCGGGAAAACTCTAGTTTTCGAAAAAATAGGGGTACAAAAATGACCGAAAATGGAAATTTCTGTATAGTATTGCAATGTGTCGGTACCAACTCGGGCTGGTTTTTCACAGAACCCCACCGAGTTTAGGGAGTTCGAGACCCAGTGGGGCTTGTAGTCCATACAAGTGCCTTTACAGCCCATAGGTCGGTTATACTGGGAAAACTCTGGTTTGTCGGAAATTTCAACTCAAACATTGGGAAACGTGAACATTCATGGTGTTGGTGGTCGGTATGAGGCACCCCTGTCATTGACGTGCGCGGAGTTTAGGGAGCAAACGACCTAGTGGGATTTACAGTAGAAGGGACGTACTTTTAAACCACATAAGCGGCTATGCCGGGAAAACTCTAGTTTTCGAAAAAATAGGGGTACAAAAATGACCGAAAATGGAAATTTCTGTACAGTATTGCAATGTGTCGGTACCAACTAGGGCTGGTTTCTCACAGAACCCCACCGAGTTTAGGGAATTCGAGACCCAGTGGGCCTTGTAGTCCATACAAGTGCCTTTACAGCCCGTAGGTCGGTAATACTGGGAAAACTCTGGTTTGTCGGAAATTTCAACTCAAACATTGGGAAACGTGAACATTCATGGGTTTGGAGGTGGGGTATAAGGTACCCCTGTGATTGGCGAGCACGGAGTTTAGGGAGCAAGCGACCTAGTGGGATTTACAGTAGTAGGGATGTACTTTTAGACCATATAAGCGGCTATGTCGGGAAAACTCTGGTTTTCGAGAAATAGGGGTACAAAGATGACCGAAAATGGAAATTTCTGTATAGTATTGCAATGTGTCGGTACCAACTCGGGCTGGTTTCTCACAGAACCCCACCGAGTTTAGGGAGTTCGAGACCCAGTGGGTCTTGTAGTCCATACAAGTGCCTTTACAGCCCATAGGTCGGTTATACTGGGAAAACTCTGGTTTGTCGAAAATTTCAACTCAAACATTGGGAAACGTGAACATTCATGGGTTTGGGGGTGGGGTTTAAGGCACCCCTGTCATTGACGTGCACGGAGTTTAGGGAGCAAGCGACCTAGTGGGATTTACAGTAGAAGGGATGTATTTTCAGACCACATAAGCGGCTATGCCTGGAAAACTCTAGTTTTCTAGAAATAGGGGTACAAAAATGACCAAAAATGGAAATTTCTGTACAGTTTTGCAATGTGTTGGTACCAACTCGGGCTGGTTTCTCACAGAACCCCACCGAGTTTAGGGAGTTCGAGATCCAGTGGGGCTTGTATTCCATACAAGTGCCTTTACAGCCCATAGGTCGGTTATACTGAGAAAACTCTGGTTTGTCGGAAATTTCAACTCAAACATTGGGAAACGTGAACATTCATGGTTTGGGGGTGGGGTAAGAGGCACCCCTGTCATTGACGTGCGCGGAGTTTAGGGAGCAAGCGACCTAGTGGGATTTACAGTAGAAGGGATGTACTTTTAGACCAGATACATGTAAGCGGCTATGCCGGGAAAACTCTAGTTTTCGAAAAAATAGGGGTACAAAAATGACCAAAAATGGAAATTTCTGTACAGTATTGCAATGTGTCGGTACCAACTCGGGCTGGTTTCTCACAGAACCCCACCGAGTTTAGGGAGTTCGAGACCCAATGGGGCTTGTAGTCCATACAAGTGCCTTTACAGCCCATAGATCGGTTATACTGGGAAAACTCTGGTTTGTCGGAAATTTCAACTCAAACATTGGGAAACTTGAACATTCATTGGTTTGGGGGTGGGGTATGAGGCACCCCTGTCATTGACGTGCGCGGAGTTTAGGGAGCAAGCGACCTAGTGGGATTAACAGTAGAAGGGATGTACTTTCAGACCATATAAGCGGCTATGTCGGGAAAACTCTGGTTTTCGAGAAATAGGGGTACAAAAATGACCGAAAATGGAAATTTCTGTATAGTATTGCAATGTGTCGGTACCAACTCGGGCTGGTTTCTCACAGAACCCCACCGAGTTTAGGGAGTTCGAGACCCAGTGGGGCTTGTAGTCTATACAAGTGCCTTTACAGCCCATAGGTCGGTTATACTGGGAAAACTCTGGTTTGTCGGAAATTTCAACTCAAACATTGGGAAACATGAACATTCATGGTTTTGGGGGTGGGGTAAGAGGCACCCCTGTCATTGACGTGCGCGGAGTTTAGGGAGCAAGCGACCTAGTGGGATTTACAGTAGAAGGGATGTACTTTCAGACCACATAAGCGGCTATGCCGGGAAAACTCTAGTTTTCGAGAAATAGGGGTACAAAGATGACCAAAAATGGAAATTTCTGTATAGTATTGCAATGTGTCGGTACCAACTCGGGCTGGTTTCTCACAGAACCCCACCGAGTTTAGGGAGTTCGAGACCCAGTGGGTCTTGTAGTCCATACAAGTGCCTTTACAGCCCATAGGTCGGTTATACTGGGAAAACTCTGGTTTGTCGGAAATTTCAACTCAAACATTGGGAAACGTGAACATTCATGGGTTTGGAGGTGGGGTTTAAGGCACCCCTGTCATTGACGTGCACGGAGTTTAGGGAGCAAGCGACCTAGTGGGATTTACAGTAGAAGGGATGTATTTTCAGACCACATAAGCGGCTATGCCGGGAAAACTCTAGTTTTCTAGAAATAGGGGTACAAAAATGACCAAAAATGGAAATTTCTGTACAGTTTTGCAATGTGTTGGTACCAACTCGGGCTGGTTTCTCACAGAACCCCGCCGAGTTTAGGGAGTTCGAGACCCAGTGGGGCTTGTAGTCCATACAAGTGCCTTTACAGCCCATAGGTCGGTTATACTGGGAAAACTCTGGTTTGTCGGAAATTTCAACTCAAACATTGGGAAACGTGAACATTCATGGGTTTGGGGGTGGGGTAAGAGGCACCCCTGTCATTGACGTGCGCGGAGTTTAGGGAGCAAGCGACCTAGTGGGATTTACAGTAGAAGGGATGTACTTTTAGACCACATAAGCGGCTATGCCGGGAAAACTCTAGTTTTCGAAAAAATGGCGGTACAAAAATGACCAAAAATGGAAATTTCTGTACAGTATTGCAATGTGTCGGTACCAACTCGGGCTGGTTTCTCACAGAACCCCACCGAGTTTAGGGAGTTCGAGACCCAGTGGGGCTTGTAGTCCATACAAGTGCCTTTACAGCCCATAGATCGGTTATACTGGGAAAACTCTGGTTTGTCGGAAATTTCAACTCAAACATTGGGAAACGTGAACATTCATTGGTTTGGGGGTTGGGTATGAGGCACCCCTGTCATTGACGTGCGCGGAGTTTAGGGAGCAAGCGACCTAGTGGGATTAACAGTAAAAGGGATGTACTTTTAGACCATATAAGCGGCTATGTCGGGAAAACTCTGGTTTTCGAGAAATAGGGGTACAAAAATGACCGAAAATGAAAATTTCTGTATAGTATTGCAATGTGTCGGTACCAACTCGGGCTGGTTTCTCACAGAACCCCACCGAGTTTAGGGAGTTCGAGACCCAGTGGGGCTTGTAGTCTATACAAGTGCCTTTACAGCCCATAGGTCGGTTATACTGGGAAAACTCTGGTTTGTCGGAAATTTCAACTCAAACATTGGGAAACATGAACATTCATGGTTTTGGGGGTGGGGTAAGAGGCACCCCTGTCATTGACGTGCGCGGAGTTTAGGGAGCAAGCGACCTAGTGGGATTTACAGTAGAAGGAATGTACTTTCAGACCACATAAGCGGCTATGCCGGGAAAACTCTAGTTTTCGAGAAATAGGGGTACAAAAATGACCAAAAATGGAAATTTCTGTATAGTATTGCAATGTGTTGGTACCAACTCGGGCTGGTTTCTCACAGAACCCCGCCGAGTTTAGGCAGTTCGAGACCCAGTGGGGCTTGTAGTCCATACAAGTGCCTTTACAGCCCATAGGTCGGTTATACTGGGAAAACTCTGGTTTGTCGGAAATTTCAACTCAAACATTGGGAAACGTGAACATTCATGGGTTTGGGGGTGGGGTAAGAGGCACCCCTGTCATTGACGTGCGCGGAGTTTAGGGAGCAAGCGACCTAGTGGGATTTACAGTAGAAGGAATGTACTTTCAGACCACATAAGCGGCTATGCCGGGAAAACTCTAGTTTTCGAGAAATAGGGGTACAAAAATGACCAAAAATGGAAATTTCTGTACAGTATTGCAATGTGTCGGTACCAACTCGGGCTGGTTTCTCACAGAACCCCACCGAGTTTAGGGAGTTCGAAAACCAGTGGGGCTTGTAGTCTATACAAGTGCCTTTACAGCCCATAGGTCGGTTATACTTGGAAAACTCTGGTTTGTCGGAAATTTCAACTCAAACATTGGGAAACGTGAACATTCATGGTTTTGGGGGTGGGGTAAGAGGCACCCCTGTCATTGACGTGCGCGGAGTTTAGGGAGCAAGCGACCTAATGGGATTAACAGAAGAAGGAATGTACTTTCAGACCACATAAGCGGCTATGCCGGGAAAACTCTAGTTTTCGAGAAATAGGGGTACAAAAATGACCAAAAATGGAAATTTCTGTATAGTTTTGCAATGTGTCGGTACCAACTCGGGCTGGTTTCTCACAGAACCCCACCGAGTTTAGGGAGTTCGAGACCCAGTGGGTCTTGTAGTCCATACAAGTGCCTTTACAGCCCATAGGTCGGTTATACTGGGAAAACTCTGGTTTGTCGGAAATTTCAACTCAAACATTGGGAAACTTGAACATTCATGGGTTTGGGGGTGGGGTTTAAGGCACCCCTGTCATTGACGTGCACGGAGTTTAGGGAGCAAGCGACCTAGTGGGATTTACAGTAGAAGGAATGTATTTTTAGACCACATAAGCGGCTATGCCGGGAAAACTCTAGTTTTCTAGAAATAGGGGTACAAAAATGACCAAAAATGGAAATTTCTGTACAGTATTGCAATGTGTCGGTACCAACTCGGGCTGGCTTCTCACAGAACCCCACCGAGTTTAGTGAGTTCGAGACCCAGTGGGGCTTGTAGTCCATACAAGTGCCTTTACAGCCCATAGGTCGGTTATACTGGGAAAACTCTGGTTTGTCGGAAATTTTAACTCAAACATTGGGAAACGTGAACATTCATGGGTTTGGTGGTGGGGTATAAGGTACCCCTGTGATTGGCGAGCACGGAGTTTAGGGAGCAAGCGACCTAGTGGGATTTACAGTAGAAGGGATGTACTTTTAGACCATATAAGCGGCTATGTCGGGAAAACTCTGGTTTTCGAGAAATAGGGGTACAAAGATGACCGAAAATGGAAATTTTTGTACAGTATTGCAATGTGTCGGTACCAAAACGGGCTGGTTTCTCACAGAACCCCAACGAGTTTAGGGAGCTCAAGACCCAGTGGGCCTTGTAGTCCATACAAGTGCCTTTACAGCCCATAGGTCGGTACTACTGGGAAAACTCTGGTTTGTCGGAAATTTCAACTCAAACATTGGGAAACATGAACATTCATGGGTTTGGGGGTGGGGTATGAGGCACCCCTGTCATTGACGTGCGCGGAGTTTAGGGAGCAAGCGAACTAGTGGGATTTACAGTAGAATGTATGTACTTTTAGACCACATAATTGGCTATGCCGGGAAAACTCTAGTTTTCGAGAAACAGGGGTACAAAAATGACCAAAAATGGAAATTTCTGTATAGTATTGCAATGTGTCGGTACCAACTCGGGCTGGTTTCTCACAGAACCCCACCGAGTTTAGGGAGTTCGAGACCCAGTGGGGCTTGTAGTCCATACAAGTGCCTTTACAGCCCATAGGTCGGTTATACTGGAAAAACTCTGGTTTGTCGGAAATTTCAACTCAAACATTGGGAAACGTGAACATTCACGGGTTTGGAGGTGGGGTAAGAGGCACCCCTGTCATTGACGTTCGCGGAGTTTAGGGAGCAAGCGACCTAGTGTGATTTACAGTAGAAGGGATGTACTTTTAGACCACATAAGCGGCTATGCCGGGAAAACTCTAGTTTTCGAAAAAATAGGGGTACAAAAATGACCAAAATGGAAATTTCTGTACAGTATTGCAATGTGTCGGTACCAACTCGGGCTGGTTTCTCACAGAACCCCACCGAGTTTAGGGAGTTCGAGACCCAGTGTAGCTTGTAGTCCATACAAGTGCCTTTACAGCCTATAGGTCGGTTATACTGGGAAAACTCTGGTTTGTCGGAAATTTCAACTCAAACATTGGGAAACGTGAACATTCATGGGTTTGGGGGTGGGGTATGAGGCACCCCTGTCATTGACGTGCGCGGAGTTAAGAGAGCAAGCGACCTAGTGGGATTTACAGTAGAATGGATGTACTTTTAGACCATATAAGCGGCTATGTCGGGATAACTCTGGTTTTCGAGAAATAGGGGTACAAAGATGACCGAAAATGGAAATTTCTGTATAGTATTGCAATGTGTCGGTACCAACTCGGGCTGGTTTCTCACAGAACCCCACCGAGTTTAGGGAGTTCGAGACCCAGTGGGGCTTGTAGTCTATACAAGTGCCTTTACAGCCCATAGGTCGGTTATACTGGGAAAACTCAGGTTTGTCGGAAATTTCAACTCAAACATTGGGAAACGTGATCATTCATTGGTTTGGGGGTGGGGTAAGGGGCACCCCTGTCATTGACGTGCGCGGAGTTTAGGGGGCAAGCGACCTAGTGGGATTTACAGAAGAAGGAATGTAGTTTCAGACCACATAAGCGGCTATGCCGGGAAAACTCTAGTTTTCTAGAAGAAGGGGTACAAAAATGACCAAAAATGGAAATTTCTTTACAGTATTGCAATGTGTCGGTACCAACTCGGGCTGGTTTCTCACAACACCCCACCGAGTTTAGGGAGTTCGAGACCCAGTGGGGCTTGTAGTCCATACAAATGCCTTTACAGCCCATAGGTCGGTTATACTGGGAAAACTCTGGTTTGTCGGAAATTTCAACTCAAACATTGGGAAACGTGAACATTCATGGGTTTGGGGGTGGGGTAAGAGGCACCCCTGTCATTGACGTGCGCGGAGTTTAGGGAGCAAACGACCTAGTGGGATTTACAGTAGAAGGGACGTACTTTTAAACCACATAAGCGGCTAAGCCGGGAAAACTCTAGTTTTCGAAACAATAGGGGTACAAAAATGACCGAAAATGGAAATTTCTGTACAGTATTGCAATGTGTCGGTACCAACTCGGGCTGGTTTCTCACAGAACCCCACCGAGTTTAGGGAGTTCGAGACCCAGTGGGCCTTGTAGTCCATACAAGTGCCTTTACAGCCCATAGGTCGGTTATACTGGGAAAACTCTGGTTTGTCGGAAATTTCAACTCAAACATTGGGAAACGTGAACATTCATGGTGTTGGGGGTGGGTATGAGGCACCCCTGTCATTGACGTGCGCGGAGTTTAGGGAGCAAACGACCTAGTGGGATTTACAGTAGAAGGGACGTACTTTGAAACCACATAAGCGGCTATGCCGGGAAAACTCTAGTTTTCGAAAAAATAGGGGTACAAAAATGACCGAAAATGGAAATTTCTGTACAGTATTGCAATGTGTCGGTACCAACTAGGGCTGGTTTCTCACAGAACCCCACCGAGTTTAGGGAGTTCGAGACCCAGTGGGCCTTGTAGTCCATACAAGTGCCTTTACAGCCCATAGGTCGGTTATACTGGGAAAACTCTGGTTTGTCGGAAATTTCAACTCAAACATTGGAAAACGTGAACATTCATGGGTTTGGGGGTGGGGTATGAGGCACCCCTGACATTGACGTGCGCGGAGTTTAGGGAGCAAGCGACCTAGTGGGATTTACAGTAGAAGGGATGTACTTTCAGACCATATAAGCGGCTATGTCGGGAAAACTCTGGTTTTCGAGAAATAGGGGTACAAAGATGACCGAAAATGGAAATTTCTGTATAGTATTGCAATGTGTCGGTACCAACTCGGGCTGGTTTCTCACAGAACCCCACCGAGTTTAGGGAGTTCGAGACCCAGTGGGGCTTGTAGTCTATACAAGTGCCTTTACAGCCCATAGGTCGGTTATACTGGGAAAACTCTGGTTTGTCGGAAATTTCAACTCAAACATTGGGAATTGTGAACATTCATGGTTTTGGGGGTGGGGTAAGAGGCACCCCTGTCATTGACGTGCGCGGAGTTTAGGGAGCAAGCGACCTAGTGGGATTTACAGTAGAAGGAATGTACTTTCAGACCACATAAGCGGCTATGCCGGGAAAACTCTAGTTTTCGAGAAATAGGGGTACAAAAATGACCAAAAATGGAAATTTCTGTATAGTATTGCAATGTGTCGGTACCAACTCGGGCTGGTTTCTCACAGAACCCCACCGAGTTTAGGGAGTTCGAGACCCAGTGGGTCTTGTAGTCCATACAAGTGCCTTTACAGCCCATAGGTCGGTTATACTGGGAAAACTCTGGTTTGTCGAAAATTTCAACTCAAACATTGGGAAACTTGAACATTCATGGGTTTGGGGGTGGGGTATGAGGCACCCCTGTCATTGACGTGTGCGGAGTTTAGGGAGCAAGCGATCTAGTGGGATTTACAGTAGAAGGAATGTACTTTCAGACCACATAAGCGGCTATGCCGGGAAAACTCTAGTTTTCGAAAAAATAGGGGTACAAAAATGACCAAAAATGGAAATTTCTGTACAGTATTGCAATGTGTCGGTACCAACTCGGGCTGGTTTCTCACAGAACCCCAACGAGTTTAGGGAGTTCGAGACCCAGTGGGGCTTGTAGTCCATACAAGTGCCTTTACAGCCCATAGGTCGGTTATACTGGGAAAACTCTGGTTTGTCGGAAATTTCAACTCAAACATTGGGAAACGTGAACATTCATGGGTTTGGGGGTGGGGTATGAGGCACCCCTGTCATTGACGTGCGCGGAGTTTAGGGAGCAAGCGACCTAGTGGGATTTACAGTAGAAGGGATGTACTTTCAGACCATATAAGCGGCTATGTCGGGAAAACTTTGGTTTACGAGAAATAGGGGTACAAAGATGACCAAAAATGGAAATTTCTGTATAGTATTGCAATGTGTCGGTACCAACTCGGGCTGGTTTCTCACAGAACCCCACCGAGTTTAGGGAGTTCGAGACCCAGTGGGGCTTGTAGTCTATACAAGTGCCTTTACAGCCCATAGGTCGGTTATACTGGGAAAACTCTGGTTTGTCGGAAATTTCAACTCAAACATTGGGAAACGTGAACATTCATGGTTTTGGGGGTTGGGTAAGAGGCACCCCTGTCATTGACGTGCGCGGAGTTTAGGGAGCAAGCGACCTAGTGGGATTTACAGTAGAAGGAATGTACTTTCAGACCACATAAGCGGCTATGCCGGGAAAACTCTAGTTTTCGAGAAATAGGGGTACAAAAATGACCAAAAATGGAAATTTCTGTACAGTATTGCAATGTGTCGGTACCAACTCGGGCTGGTTTCTCACAGAACCCCACCGAGTTAAGGGAGTTCGAGACCCAGTGGGTCTTGTAGTCCATACAAGTGCCTTTACAGCCCATAGGTCGGTTATACTGGGAAAACTCTGGTTTGTCGAAAATTTCAACTCAAACATTGGGAAACGTGAACATTCATGGGTTTGGGGGTGGGGTATTAGGCACCCCTGTCATTGACGTGCACGGAGTTTAGGGAGCAAGCGACCTAGTGGGATTAACAGTAGAAGGAATGTATTTTCAGACCACATAAGCGGCTATGCCGGGAAAACTCTAATTTTCTAGAAATAGTGGAACAAACATGACCAAAAATGGAAATTTCTGTACAATATTGCAATGTGTCGGTACCAACTCGGGCTGGTTTCTCACAGAACCCCACCGAGTTTAGGGAGTTCGAGACCCAGTGGGGCTTGTAGTCCATACAAGTGCCTTTACAGCCCATAGGTCGGTTATACTGGGAAAACTCTGGTTTGTCGAAAATTTCAACTCAAACATTGGGAAACGTGAACATTCATGGGTTTGGGTGTGGGGTATAAGGTACCCCTGTGATTGGCGAGCACGGAGTTTAGGGAGCAAGCGACCTAGTGGGATTTACAGTAGAAGGGATGTACTTTTAGACCATATAAGCGGCTATGTCGGGAAAACTCTGGTTTTCGAGAAATAGGGGTACAAAGGTGACCGAAAATGGAAATTTCTGTATAGTATTGCAATGTGTCGGTACCAACTCGGGCTGGTTTCTCACAGAACCCCACCGAGTTTAGGGAGTTCGAGACCCAGTGGGGCTTGTAGTACATACAAGTGCCTTTACAGCCCATAGGTCGGTTATACTGGGAAAACTCTGGTTTGTCGGAAATTTCAACTCAAACATTGGGAAACGTGAACATTCATGGGTTTGGGGGTGGGGTAAGTGGCACCCCTTTCATTGACGTGCGCGGAGTTTAGGGAGCAAACGACCTTTTGGGATTTACAGTAGAAGGGACTTACTTTTAAACCACATAAGCGGCTCTGCCGGGAAAACTCTAGTTTTCGAAAAACTAGGGGTACAAAATGACCGAAAATGGAAATTTCTGTACAGTATTGCAATGTGTCGGTACCAACTCGGGCTGGTTTCTCAAAGAACCCCACCGAGTTTAGGGAGTTCGAGACCCAGTGGGCCTTGTAGTCCATACAAGTGCCTTTACAGCCCATAGGTCGGTAATACTGGGAAAACTCTGGTTTGTCGGAAATTTCAACTCAAACATTGGGAAACGTGAACATTCATGGGTTTGGGGGTGGGGTATAAGGTACCCCTGTGATTGGCGAGCACGGAGTTTAGGGAGGAAGCGACCTAGTGGGATTTACAGTAGAATGGATGTACTTTTAGACCACATAATTGGCTATGCCGGGAAAACTCTAGTTTTCGAGAAACAGGGGTACAAAAATGACCAAAAATGGAAATTTCTGTACAGTATTGCAATGTGTCGGTACCAACTCGGGCTGGTTTCTCACAGAACCCCACCGAGTTTAGGGAGTTCGAGACCCAGTGGGGCTTGTAGTCCATACAAGTGCCTTTACAGCCCATAGGTCGGTTATACTGGGAAAACTCTGGTTTGTCGGAAATTTTAACTCAAACATTGGGAAACGTGAACATTCATGGGTTTGGGGGTGGGGTATAAGGTACCCCTGTGATTGGCGAGCACGGAGTTTAGGGAGCAAGCGACCTAGTGGGATTTACAGTAGAAGGGATGTACTTTTAGACCATATAAACGGCTATGTCGGGAAAACTCTGGTTTTCGAGAAATAGGGGTACAAAGATGACCGAAAATGGAAATTTCTGTACAGTATTGCAATGTGTCGGTACCAACTCGGGCTGGTTTCTCACAGAACCCCACCGAGTTTAGGGAGTTCGAGACCCAGTGGGCCTTGTAGTCCATACAAGTGCCTTTACAGCCCATAGGACGGTAATACTGGGAAAACTCTGGTTTGTCGGAAATTTCAACTCAAACATTGGAAAACGTGAACATTCATGGGTTTGGGGGTGGGGTATGAGACACCCCTGTCATTGACGTTCGCGGAGATTAGGGAGCAAGCGACCTAGTGGGATTTACAGAAGAATGGATGTACTTTTAGACCACATAATTGGCTATGCCGGGAAAACTCTAGTTCTCGAGAAACAAGGGTACAAAAATGACCAAAAATGGAAATTTCTGTATAGTATTGCAATGTGTCGGTACCAACTCGGGCTGGTTTCTCATAGAACCCCACCGAGTTTAGGGAGTTCGAGACCCAGTGGGGCTTGTAGTCCATACAAGTGCCTTTACAGCCCATAGGTCGGTTATACTGGGAAAACTCTGGTTTGTCGGAAATTTTAACTCAAACATTGGGAAACGTGAACATTCATGGGTTCGGGGGTGGGGTATAAGGTACCCCTGTGATTGGCGAGCACGGAGTTTAGGGAGGAAGCGACCTAGTGGGATTTACAGTAGAAGGGATGTACTTTCAGACCATATAAGCGGCTATGTCGGGAAAACTCTGGTTTTCGAGAAATAGGGGTACAAAGATGACCGAAAATGGAAATTTCTGCACAGTATTGCAATGTGTTGGTACCAACTCGGGCTGGTTTCTCACAGAACCCCACCGAGTTTAGGGAGTTCGAGACCCAGTGGGGCTTGTAGTCTATACAAGCCCATAGGTCGGTTATACTGGGAAAACTCTGGTTTGTCGGAAATTTCAACTCAAACATTGGGAAACGTGAACATTCATGGGTTTGGAGGTGGGGTATAATGTACCCCTGTCAATGACGTGCACGGAGTTTAGGGAGCAAGCGACCTAGTGGGATTTACAGTAGAATGGAAGTACCTTTAGACCACATAATTGGCTATGCCGGGAAAACTCTAGTTTTCGAGAAACAGGGGTACAAAAATGACCAAAAATGGAAATTTCTGTACAGTATTGCAATGTGTCGGTACCAACTCGGGCTGGTTTCTCACAGAACCCCATCGAGTTTAGGGAGTTCGAGCCCAATGGGGCTTGTAGTCCATACAAGTGCCTTTACAGCCCATAGGTCGGTTATACTGGGAAAACTCTAGTTTGTCGGAAATTTTAACTCAAGCATTGGGAAACGTGAACATTCATGGGTTTGGGGGTGGGGTATAAGGTACCCCTGTCATTGGCGTGCACGGAGTTTAGGGAGCAAGCGACCTAGTGGTATTTACAGTAGAAGGGATGTATTTTCAGACCACATAAGCGGCTATGTCGGGAAAACTCTGGTTTTCGAGAAATAGGGGTACAAAGATGACCGAAAATGGTCGGTTATATTGGGAAAACTCTGGTTTGTCGGAAATTTCAACTCAAACATTGGGAAACGTGAACATTCATGGGTTTGGGGGTGGGGTATAAGGCACCCCTGTCATTGACGTGCACGGAGTTTAGGGAGCAAGAGACCTAGTGGGATTTACAGTAGAAGGGATGTATTTTCAGACCAGATAAGCGGCTATGCCGGGAAATCTCTAGTTTTCTAGAAATAGGGGTACAAAAATGGAAATTTCTGTACAGTATTGCAATGTGTCGGTACCAACTCGGGCTGGTTTCTCACAGAACCCCACCGAGTTTAGGGAGTTCGAGACCCAGTGGGGCTTGTAGTCCATACAAGTCCCTTTACAGCCCATAGTTCGGTTATACTGGGAAAACTCTGGTTTGTCGGAAATTTTAACTCAAACATTGGGAAACGTGAACATTCATGGGTTTGGGGGTGGGGTATAAGGTACCCCTGTCATTGGAGTGCAAGGAGATTAGGGAGCAAGCGAGCTAGTGGGATTTACAGTAGAAGGGATGTACTTTCAGACCATATAAGAGGCTTTGTCGGGAAAACTCTGGTTTTCGAGGAATAGGGGTACAAATATGACCGAAAATGGAAATTTCTGTACAGTATTGCAATGTGCCGGTACCAACTCGGGCTGGTTTCTCACAGAACCCCACCGAGTTTAGGGAGTTCGAGACCTATGGGCTGTAAAGGCACTTGTATGGACTACAAGCCCCACTGGGTCTCGAACTCCCTAAACTCGGTGGGGTTCTGTTAGAAACTAGCCCGAGTTGGTACCGACACATTGCAATACTGTACAGAAATTTCCATTATTGGTCATTTTTGTACCCCTTTTTCTAGAAAACTAGAGTTTTCCCGGCATAGCCGCTTATGTGGTCTGAAAATACATCCCTTCTACTGTAAATCCCACTAGGTCGCTTGCTCCCTAAACTCCGTGCACTTCAATGACAGGGGTGCCTCATACCCCACCCCCAAACCCATGAATGTTCACGTTTCCCAATGTTTGAGTTGAAATTTCCGACAAACCAGAGTTTTCCCAGTATAACCGACCTATGGGCTGTAAAGGCACTTGTATAGACTACAAGCCCCACTGGGTCTCGAACTCCCTAAACTCGGTGGGGTTCTGTGAGAAACCAGCCCGAGTTTGTTCCGACACATTGCAATACTATACAGAAATTTCCATTTTCGGCCATCTTTGTACCCCTATTTCTCGAAAACCAGAGTTTTCCCGACATAGCCGCTTATGTGGTCTAAAAGTACATCCCCTTTACTGTAAATCCCACTAGGTCGCTTGCTCCCTAAACTCCGTGCACGCCAATGACAGGGGTACCTTATACCCCACCCCCAAACCCATGAATGTTCACGTTGTCCAATGTTTTGAGTTAAAATTTCCGACAAACCAGAGTTTTCCCAGTATAACCGACCTATGGACTGTAAAGACACTTGTATGGACTACAAGCCCCACTGGGTCTCGAACTCCCTAAACTCGGTGGGGTTCTGTGAGAAACTAGCCCGAGTTGGTAAGGACACATTGCAAAACTATACAGAAATTTCCATTTTCGGTCATCTTTGTACCCCTATTTCTCGAAAACCAGAGTTTTCCCGACATAGCCGCTTATATGGTCTGAAAGTACATCCCTTCAACTGTAAATCCCACTAGGTCGCTTGCTCCCTAAACTCTGCGCACGTCAATGACAGGGGTGCTTCATACCCCACCCCCAAACCCATGAATGTTCACGTTTCCCAATGTTTGAGTTGAAATTTCCGACAAACCAGAGTTTTCCCAGTATAGCCGACCTATGGGCTGTAAAGGCACTTGTATGGACTACAAGCCCCACTGGGTCTCGAACTCCCTAAACTCGGTGGGGTTCTGTGAGAAACCAGCCCGGGTTGGTACCGACACATTGCAATACTGTACAGAAATTTCCATTTTTGGTCATTTTTGTACCCCTATTTTTTCGAAAACTAGAGTTTTCCCGGCATAGCTAATTATGTGGTCTAAAAGTATATCCCTTCTACTGTAAATCCCACTAGGTCGCTTGCTCCCTAAACTCCGTGCACGTCAATGACAGGGGTGCCTCATACCCCACCCCCAAACCCATGAATGTTCACGTTTCCCAATGTTTGAGTTGAAATTTCCGACAAACCAGAGTTTTCCCAGTATAACCGACCTATGGGCTGTAAAGGCACTTGTATAGACTACAAGCCCCACTGGGTCTCGAACTCCCTAAACTCGGTGGGGTTCTGTGAGAAACCAGCCCGAGTTTGTACCGACACATTGCAATACTATACAGAAATTTCCATTTTCGGCCATCTTTGTACCCCTATTTCTCGAAAACCAGAGTTTTCCCGACATAGCCGCTTATGTGGTCTGAAAGTACATCCCCTTTACTGTAAATCCCACTAGGTCGCTTGCTCCCTAAACTCTGTGCACGCCAATGACAGGGGTACCTTATACCCCACCCCCAAACCCATGAATGTTCACGTTGTCCAATGTTTTGAGTTAAAATTTCCGACAAACCAGAGTTTTCCCAGTATAACCGACCTATGGGCTGTAAAGGCACTTGTATGGACTACAAGCCCCACTGGGTCTCGAACTCCCTAAACTCGGTGGGGTTCTGTGGAAACCAGCCCGAGTTGGTACCGACACATTGCAATACTGTACAGAAATTTCCATTTTTGGTCATTTTTGTACCCCTATTTCTAGAAAACTAGAGTTTTCCCGGCATAGCCGCTTATGTGGTCTGAAAGTACATCCCTTCTACTGTAAATCTCACTAGGTCGCTTGCTCCCTAAACTCCGCGCACGTCAATGACAGGGGTGCCTCTTACCCCACCCCCAAACCAATGAATGTTCACGTTTCCCAATGTTTGAGTTGAAATTTCCGACAAACCAGAGTTTTCCCAGTATAACCGACCTATGGGCTGTAAAGGTACTTGTATAGACTACAAGCCCCACTGGGTCTCGAACTCCCTAAACTCGGTGGGGTTCTGTGAGAAACCAGCCCGAGTTGGTACCGACACATTGCAATACTGTACAGAAATTTCCATTTTCGGTCATCTTTGTACCCCTATTTCTCAAAAACTAGAGTTTTCCCGACATAGCCGCTTATATGGTCTGAAAGTACATCCCTTCTACTGTAAATCCCACTAGGTCGCTTGCTCCCTAAACTCCGCGCACGTCAATGACAGGGGTGCCTCATACCCAACCCCCAAACCCATGAATGTTCACGTTTCCCAATGTTTGAGTTGAAATTTCCGACAAACCAGAGTTTTCCCAGTATAACCGACCTATGGGCTGTAAAGGCAATTGTATGGACTACAAGCCCCACTGGGTCTCGAACTCCCTAAACTCGGTGGGGTTCTGTGAGAAACCAGCCCGAGTTGGTACCGACACATTGCAATACTGTACAGAAATTTCCATTTTTGGTCATTTTTGTACCCCTATTTTTTCGAAAACTAGAGTTTTCCCGGCATAGCCAATTATGTGGTCTAAAAGTATATCCCTTTTACTGTAAATCCCACTAGGTCGCTTGCTCCCTAAACTCCGTGCACGTCAATGACAGGGGTGCCTTATACCCCACCCCCAAACCCATGAATGTTCACGTTTCCCAATGTTTGAGTTGAAATTTCCGACAAACCAGAGTTTTCCCAGTATAACCGACCTATGGGCTGTAAAGGCACTTGTATGGACTACAAGCCCCACTGGGTCTCGAACTCCCTAAACTCGGTGGGGTTCTGTGAGAAACCAGCCCGAGTTGGTACCGACACATTGCAATACTATACAGAAATTTCCATTTTCGGTCATCTTTGTACCCCTATTTCTCGAAAACCATAGTTTTCCCGACATAGCCGCTTATATGGTCTGAAAGTACATCCCTTCTACTGTAAATCCCACTAGGTCGCTTGCTCCCTAATCTCCGCGCACGTCAATGACAGGGGTGCCTCATACCCCACCCCCAAACCCATGAATGTTCACGTTTCCCAATGTTTGAGTTGAAATTTCCGACAAACCAGAGTTTTCCCAGTATAACCGACCTATGGGCTGTAAAGGCACTTGTATGGACTACAAGCCCCACTGGGTCTCGAACTCCCTAAACTCGGTGGGGTTCTGTGAGAAACCAGCACGAGTTGGTACCGACACATTGCAATACTGTACAGAAACTTCCATTTTTGGTCATTTTTGTACCCCTGTTTCTCGAAAACTAGAGTTTTCCCGGCATAGCCAATTATGTGGTCTAAAAGTACATACATTCTACTGTAAATCCCACTAGGTCGCTTGCTCCCTAAACTCCGCGCACGTCAATGACAGGGGTGCCTCATACCCCACCCCCAAACCCATGAATGTTCACGTTTCCCAATGTTTGAGTTGAAATTTCCGACAAACCAGAGTTTTCCCAGTATAACCAACCTATGGGCTGTAAAGGCACTTGTATAGACTACAAGCCCCACTGGGTCTCGAACTCCCTAATGTCAGTGGGGTTCTGTGAGAAACCAGCCCGAGTTGGTACCGACACATTGCAATACTGTACAGAAATTTCCATTTTCGGTCATCTTTGTACCCATATTTCTCGAAAACCAGAGTTTTCCCGACATAGCCGCTTATATGGTCTAAAAGTACATCCCTTCTACTGTAAATCCCACTAGGTCGCTTGCTCCCTAAACTCCGTGCTCGCCAATCACAGGGGTACCTTATACCCCACCCCCAAACCCATGAATGTTCACGTTTCCCAATGTTTGAGTTAAAATTTCCGACAAACCAGAGTTTTCCCAGTATAACCGACCTATGGGCTGTAAAGGCAATTGTATGGACTACAAGCCCCACTGGGTCTCGAACTCCCTAAACTCGGTGAGGTTCTGTGAGAAACCAGCCCGAGTTGGTACCGACACATTGCAATACTATACAGAAATTTCCATTTTTGGTCATTTTTGTACCCCTGTTTCTCGAAAACTAGAGTTTTCCCGGCATAGCCAATTATGTGGTCTAAAAGTACATCCATTCTACTGTAAATCCCACTAGGTCGCTTGCTCCCTAAACTCCGCGCACGTCAATGACAGTGGTGCCTCATACCCCACCCCCAAACCCATAAATGTTCACGTTTCCCAATGTTTGAGTTGAAATTTCCGACAAACCAGAGTTTTCCCAGTATTACCGTCCTATGGGCTGTAAAGGCACTTGTATGGACTACAAGCCCCACTAGGTCTCGAACTCCCTAAACTCGGTGGGGTTCTGTGAGAAACCAGCCCGAGTTGGTACCGACACATTGCAATACTGTACAGAAATTTCCATTTTCGGTCATCTTTGTACCCCTATTTCTCGAAAACCAGAGTTTTCCCGACATAGCCGCTTATATGGTCTAAAAGTACATCCCTTCTTCTGTAAATCCCACTAGGTCGCTTGCTCCCTAATCTCCGCGCACGTCAATGACAGGGGTGCCTCTTACACCTCCCCAAAACCAATGAATGTTCACGTTTCCCAATGTTTGAGTTGAAATTTCCGACAAACCAGAGTTTTCCCAGTATAACCGACCTATGGGCTGTAAAGGCACTTGTATGGACTACAAGCCCCACTGGGTCTCGAACTCCCTAAACTCGGTGGGGTTCTGTGAGAAACCAGCCCGAGTTGGTACCGACACATTGCAATACTGTACAGAAATTTCCATTTTTGGTCATTTTTGTACCCCTATTTCTAGAAAACTTCAGTTTTCCCGGCATAGCCGCTTATGTGGTCTGAAAATACATCCCTTCTACTGTAAATCCCACTAGGTCGCTTTCTCCCTAAACTCCGTGCACGTCAATGACAGGGGTGCCTTATACCCCACCCCCAAACCCATGAATGTTCACGTTTCCCAATGTTTGAGTTGAAATTTTCGACAAACCAGAGTTTTCCCAGTATAACCGACCTATGGGCTGTAAAGGCACTTGTATGGACTACAAGACCCACTGGGTCTCGAACTCCCTAAACTCGGTGGGGTTCTGTGAGAAACCAGCCCGAGTTGGTACCGACACATTGCAATACTATACAGAAATTTCCATTTTTGGTCATTTTTGTACCCCTATTTCTCGAAAACTAGAGTTTTCCCGGCATAGCCGCTTATGTGGTCTGAAAGTACATTCCTTCTACTGTAAATCCCACTAGGTCACTTGCTCCCTAAACTCCGCGCACGTCAATGACAGGGGTGCCTCTTACCCCACCCCCAAAACCGTGAATGTTCACGTTTCCCAATGTTTGAGTTGAAATTTCCGACAAACCAGACTTTTCCCAGTATAACCGACCTATGGGCTGTAAAGGCACTTGTATGGACTACAAGCCCCACTGGGTCTCGAACTCCCTAAACTCGGTGGGGTTCTGTGAGAAACGAGCCCGAGTTGGTACCGACACATTGCAATACTGTACAGAAATTTCCATTTTCGGTCATCTTTGTACCCCTATTTCTCGAAAACCAGAGTTTTCCCGACATAGCCGCTTATATGGTCTAAAAGTACATCCCTTCTACTGTAAATCCCACTAGGTCGCTTGCTCCCTAAACTCCGTGCTCGCCAATCACAGGGGTACCTTATACCCCACCCCCAAACCCATGAATGTTCACGTTTCCCAATGTTTGAGTTGAAATTTCCGACAAATCAGAGTTTTCCCAGTATAACCGACCTATGGGCTGTAAAGGCACTTGTATGGACTACAAGCCCCACTGGGTCTCGAACTCCCTAAACTCGGTGGGGTTCTGTGAGAAACCAGCCCGAGTTGGTACCGACACATTGCAATACTATACAGAAATTTCCATTTTTGGTCATTTTTGTACCCCTGTTTCTCGAAAACTAGAGTTTTCCCGGCATAGCCAATTATGTGGTTTAAAAGTACATCCCTTCTACTGTAAATCCCACTAGGTCGCTTGCTCCCTAAACTCCGCGCACGTCAATGACAGGGGTGCCTCATACCCCTATCCCCAAACCCATGAATGTTCACGTTTTTGCAATGTTTGAGTTGAAATTTCCGACAAACCAGAGTTTTCCCAGTATTACCGTCCTATGGGCTGTAAAGGCACTTGTATGGACTACAAGGCCCACTGGGTCTCGAACTCCCTAAACTCGGTGGGGTTCTGTGAGAAACCAGCCCGAGTTGGTACCGACACATTGCAATACTGTACAGAAATTTCCATTTTCGGTCATCTTTGTACCCCTATTTCTCGAAAACCAGAGTTTTCCCGACATAGCCGCTTATATGGTCTAAAAGTACATCCCTTCTACTGTAAATCCCACTAGGTCGCTTGCTCCCTAAACTCCGTGCTCGCCAATCACAGGGGTACCTTATACCCCACCCCCAAACCCATGAATGTTCACGTTTCCCAATGTTTGAGTTGAAATTTCCGACAAACCAGAGTTTTCCCAGTATAACCGATCTATGGGCTGTAAAGGCACTTGTATGGACTACAAGCCCCACTGGGTCTCGAACTCCCTAAACTCGGTGGGGTTCTGTGAGAAACCAGCCCGAGTTGGTACCGACACATTGCAATACTGTACAGAAATTTCCATTTTTGGTCATTTTTGTACTTTGTTTCTAGAAAACAAGAGTTTTCCCGGCATAGCCGCTTATGTGGTCTGAAAGTACATTCCTTCTTCTGTGAATCCCACTAGGTCGCTTGCTCCCTAAACTCCGCGCACGTCAATGACCGGGGTGCCCCTTACCCCGCCCCCAAACCAATGAATGTTCACGTTTCCCAATGTTTGAGTTGAAATTTTCGACAAACCAGAGCTTTCCCAGTATAACCGACCTATGGGCTGTAAAGGCACTTGTATGGACTACAAGGCCCACTGGGTCTCGAACTCCCTAAACTCGGTGGGGTTCTGTGAGAAACCAGCCCGAGTTGGTACCGACACATTGCAATACTATACAGAAATTTCCATTTTTGGTCATTTTGTACCCCTATTTCTCGAAAACTAGAGTTTTCCCGGCATAACCGCTTATGTGGTCTGAAAGTACATTCCTTCTACTGTAAATCCCACTAGGTCGCTTGCTCCCTAAACTCCGCGCACGTCAATGACAGGGGTGCCTCTTACCCCACCCCCAAAACCATGAATGTTCACGTTTCCCAATGTTTGAGTTAAAATTTCCGACAAACCAGAGTTTTCCCAGTATAACCGACCTATGGGCTGTAAAGGCACTTGTATAGACTACAAGCCCCACTGGGTCTCGAACTCCCTAAACTCGGTGGGGTTCTGTGAGAAACCAGCCCGAGTTGGTACCGACACATTGCAATACTATACAGAAATTTCCATTTTCGGTCATCTTTGTACCCCTATTTCTCGAAAACCAGAATTTTCCCGACATAGCCGCTTATATGGTCTGAAAGTACATTCCTTCTACTGTAAATTCCACTAGGTCGCTTGCTCCCTAAACTCCGCGCACGTCAATGACAGGGGTGCCTTATACCCAACCCCCAAACCCATGAATGTTCACGTTTCCCAATGTTTGAGTTGAAATTTTCGACAAACCAGAGTTTTCCCAGTATAACCGACCTATGGGCTGTAAAGGCACTTGTATGGACTACAAGACCCACTGGGTCTCGAACTCCCTAAACTCGGTGGGGTTCTGTGAGAAACCAGCCCGAGTTGGTACCGACACATTGCAATACTGTACAGAAATTTCCATTTTTGGTCATTTTTGTACCCCTATTTCTCGAAAACTAGAGTTTTCCCGACATAGCCGCTTATGTGGTCTGAAAGTACATTCCTTCTACTGTAAATCCCACTAGGTCGCTTGCTCCCTAAACTCCGCGCACGTCAATGACAGGGGTGCCTCATACCCCACCCCCAAACCCATGAATGTTCACGTTTCCCAATGTTTGAGTTGAAATTTCCGACAAACCAGAGTTTTCCCAGTATTACCGTCCTATGGGCTGTAAAGGCACTTGTATGGACTACAAGGCCCACTGGGTCTCGAACTCCCTAAACTCGGTGGGGTTCTATGAGAAACCAGCCCGAGTTGGTACCGACACATTGCAATACTGTACAGAAATTTCCATTTTCGGTCGTATTTGTACCCCTATTTCTCGAAAACCAAAGTTTTCCCGACATAGCCGCTTATATGGTCTGAAAGTACATTCCTTCTTCTGTAAATCCCACTAGGTCGCTTGCTCCCTAAACTCCGCGCACGTCAATGACAGGGGTGCCTCTTACCCCACCCCCAAACCAATGAATGTTCACGTTTCCCAATGTTTGAGTTGAAATTTCCGACAAACCAGAGTTTTCCCAGTATAACCGACCTATGGGCTGTAAAGGCACTTGTATCGACTACAAGGCCCACTGGGTCTCGAACTCCCTAAACTCGGTGGGGTTCTGTGAGAAACCAGCCCGAGTTAGTACAGACACATTGCAATACTATACAGAAATTTCTTTTTTTGGTCATTTTTGTACCCCTATTTCTCGAAAACTAGAGTTTTCCCGGCATAGCCGCTTATGTGGTCTGAAAGTACATCCCTTCTACTGTAAATCCCACTAGGTCGCTTTATCCCTAAACTCCGCGCACGTCAATGACAGGGGTGCCTCATACCCCACCCCCAAACCCATGAATGTTCACGTTTCCCAATGTTTGAGTTGAAATTTCCGACAAACCAGAGTTTTCCCAGTATAACCGACCTATGGGCTGTAAAGGCACTTGTATGGACTACAAGCCCCACTGGGTCTCGAACTCCCTAAACTCGGTGGGGTTCTGTGAGAAACCAGCCCGAGTTGGTACCGACACATTGCAATACTGTACAGAAATTTCCATTTTTGGTCATTTTTGTACCCCTATTTTTTCGAAAACTAGAGTTTTCCCGGCATAGCCAATTTGGTGGTCTAAAAGAATATCCCTTCTACTGTAAATCCCACTAGGTCGCTTGCTCCCTAAACTCCGTGCACGTCAATGACAGGGGTGCCTTATACCCCACCCCCAAACCCATGAATGTTCACGTTTCCCAATGTTTGAGTTGAAATTTCCGACAAACCAGAGTTTTCCCAGTATAACCGACCTATGGGCTGTAAAGGCACTTGTATGGACTACAAGCCCCACTGGGTCTCGAACTCCCTAAACTCGGTGGGGTTCTGTGAGAAACCAGCCCGAGTTGGTACCGACACATTGCAATACTGTACAGAAATTTCCATTTTCGGTCATTTTTGTACCCCTATTCCTCGAAAACCAGAGTTTTCCCGACATAGCCGCTTATATGGTCTGAAAGTACATCCCTTCTACTGTAAATCCCACTAGGTCGCTTGCTCCCTAAACTCCGCGCACGTCAATGACAGGGGTGCCTCATACCCCACCCCCAAACCCATGAATGTTCACGTTTCCCAATGTTTGGGTTGAAATTTCCGACAAACCAGAGTTTTCCCAGTATAACCGACCTATGGGCTGTAAAGGCACTTGTATGGACTACAAGACCCACTGGGTCTCGAACTCCTTAAACTCGGTGGGGTTCTGTGAGAAACCAGCACGAGTTGGTACCGACACATTGCAATACTGTACAGAAATTTCCATTTTTGGTCATTTTTGTATCCCTGTTTCTCGAAAACTAGAGTTTTACCGGCATAACCAATTATGTGGTCTAAAAGTGCATACATTCTACTGTAAATCCCACTAGGTCGCTTGCTCCCTAAACTCCGCGCACGTCAATGACAGGGGTGCCTCATACCCCACCCCCAAACCCATGAATGTTCACGTTTCCCAATGTTTGAGTTGAAATTTCCGACAAACCAGAGTTTTCCCAGTATAACCAACCTATGGGCTGTAGAGGCACTTGTATAGACTACAAGCCCAACTGGGTCTCGAACTCCCTAAACTCGGTGGGGTTCTGTGAGAAACCAGCCCGAGTTGGTACCGACACATTGCAATACTGTACAGAAATTTCCATTTTTGGTCATCTTGGTACCCCTATTTCTCGAAAACCAGAGTTTTCCCGACATAGCCGCTTATATGGTCTAAAAGTACATCCCTTCTACTGTAAATCCCACTAGGTCGCTTGCTCCCTAAACTCCGTGCTCGTCAATCACAGGGGTACCTTATACCCCACCCCCAAACCCATGAATGTTCACGTTTCCCAATGTTTGAGTTAAAATTTCCGACAAACCAGAGTTTTCCCAGTATAACCGACCTATGGGCTGTAAAGGCACTTGTATGGACTACAAGCCCCACTGGGTCTCGAACTCCCTAAACTCGGTGGGGTTCTGTGAGAAACCAGCCCGAGTTGGTACCGACACATTGCAATACTATACAGAAATTTCCATTTTTGGTCATTTTTGTACTTTGTTTCTCGAAAACTAGAGTTTCCCCGGTATAGCCAATTATGTGGTCTAAAAGTACATCCATTCTACTGTAAATCCCACTAGGTCGCTTGCTTCCTAAACTCCGCGCACGTCAATGACAGTGGTGCCTAATACCCCACCCCCAAACCCATGAATTTCACGTTTCCCAATGTTTGAGTTGAAATTTTCGACAAACCAGAGTTTTCCCAGTATAACCCCGACCTATGGGCTGTAAAGGCACTTGTATGGACTACAAGACCCACTGGGTCTCGAACTCCCTAAACTCGGTGGGGTTCTGTGAGAAACCAGCCCGAGTTAGTACCGACACATTGCAATACTATACAGAAATTTCCATTTTTGGTCATTTTTGTACCCCTATTTCTCGAAAACTAGAGTTTTCCCGGCATAGCCGCTTATGTGGTCTAAAAGTACATTCCTTCTACTGTAAATCCCACTAGGTCGCTTGCTCCCTAAACTCCGCGCACGTCAATGACAGGGGTGCCTCTTACCCCACCCCCAAAACCAATGAATGTTCACGTTTCCCAATGTTTGAGTTGAAATTTCCGACAAACCAGAGTTTTCCCAGTATAACCGACCTATGGGCTGTAAAGGCACTTGTATGGACTACAAGCCCCACTGGGTCTCGAACTCCCTAAACTCGGTGGGGTTCTGTGAGAAACCAGCCCGAGTTGGTACCGACACATTGCAATACTGTACAGAAATTTCCATTTTCGGTCATCTTTGTACCCCTATTTCTCGAAAACCAGAGTTTTCCCGACAAAGCCGCTTATATGGTCTAAAAGTACATCCCTTCTACTGTAAAGCCCACTAGGTCGCTTGCTCCCTAAACTCCGTGCTCGCCAATCACAGGGGTACCTTATACCCCACCCCCAAACCCATGAATGTTCACGTTTCCCAATGTTTGAGTTAAAATTTCCGACAAACCAGAGTTTTCCCAGTATAACCGACCTATGGGCTGTAAAGGCACTTGTATGAACTACAAGCCCCACTGGGTCTCGAACTCCCTAAACTCGGTGGGGTTCTGTGAGAAACCAGCCCGAGTTGGTACCGACACATTGCAATACTGTACAGAAATTTCCATTTTTAGTCATTTTTGTACCCCTATTTCTAGAAAACTAGAGTTTTCCCGGCATAGCCGCTTATGTGGTCTGAAAGTACGTTCCTTCTTCTGTAAATCCCACTAGGTCGCTTGCTCCCTAAACTCCGCGCACGTCAATGACAGGGGTGCCTCTTACCCCACCCCCAAACCAATGAATGTTCACGTTTCCTGATGTTTGAGTTGAAATTTCCGACAAACCAGAGTTTTCCCAGTATAACCGACCTATGGGCTGTAAAGGCACTTGTATGGACTACAAGACCCACTGGGTCTCGAACTCCCTAAACTCGGTGGGGTTCTGTGAGAAACCAGCCCGAGTTGGTACCGACACATTGCAATACTATACAGAAATTTCCATTTTTGGTCATTTTTGTACCCCTGTTTCTCGAAAACTAGAGTTTTCCCGGCATAGCCAATTATGTGGTATAAAAGTACATCCATTCTACTGTAAATCCCACTAGGTCGCTTGCTCCCTAAACTCCGCGCACGTCAATGACAGGGGTGCCTCATACCCCATCCCCAAACCCATGAATGTTCACGTTTTCCAATGTTTGAGTTGAAATTTCCGACAAACCAGAGTTTTCCCAGTATTACCGTCCTATGGGCTGTAAAGGCACTTGTATGGACTACAAGGCCCACTGGGTCTCGAACTCCCTAAACTCGGTGGGGTTCTGTGAGAAACCAGCCCGAGTTGGTACCGACACATTGCAATACTGTACAGAAGTTTCCATTTTCGGTCATATTTGTACCCCTATTTCTCGAAAACCAGAGTTTTCCCGACATAGCCGCTTATATGGTCTAAAAGTACATCCCTTCTACTGTAAATCCCACTAGGTCGCTTGCTCCCTAAACTCCGTGCACGTCAATCACAGGGGTGCCTCTTACCCAACCCCCAAACCCATGAATGTTCACGTTTCCCAATGTTTGAGTTGAAATTTCCGACAAATCAGAGTTTTCCCAGTATAACCGACCTATGGGCTGTAAAGGCACTTGTATGGACTACAAGCCCCACTGGGTCTCGAACTCCCTAAACTCGGTGGGGTTCTGTGAGAAAGTCCGAGTTGGTACCGACACATTGCAATACTGTACAGAAGTTTCCATTTTCGGTCATATTTGTACCCCTATTTCTCGAAAACCAGAGTTTTCCCGACATAGCCGCTTATATGGTCTAAAAGTACATCCCTTCTACTGTAAATCCCACTAGGTCGCTTGCTCCCTAAACTCCGTGCACGTCAATCACAGGGGTGCCTCTTACCCAACCCCCAAACCCATGAATGTTCACGTTTCCCAATGTTTGAGTTGAAATTTCCGACAAACCAGAGTTTTCCCAGTATAACCGACCTATGGGCTGTAAAGGCACTTGTATGGACTACAAGCCCCACTGGGTCTCGAACTCCCTAAACTCGGTGGGGTTCTGTGAGAAACCAGCCCGAGTTGGTACCGACACATTGCAATACTATACAGAAATTTCCATTTTCGGTCATCTTTGTACCCCTATTTCTCGAAAACCAGAGTTTTCCCGACATAGCCGCTTATATGGTCTGAAAGTACATCCCTTCTACTGTAAATCCCACTAGGTCGCTTGCTCCCTAAACTCCGCGCACGTCAATGACAGGGGTGCCTTATACCCCACCCCCAAACCCTTGAATGTTCACGTTTCCCAATGTTTGAGTTGAAATTTTCGACAAACCAGAGTTTTCCCAGTATAACAGACCTATGAGCTGTAAAGGCACTTGTATGGACTACAAGACCCACTGGGTCTCGAACTCCCTAAACTCGGTGGGGTTCTGTGAGAAACCAGCCCGAGTTGGTACCGACACATTGCAATACTATACAGAAATTTCCATTTTTGGTCATTTTTGTACCCCTATTTTTCTCGAAAACTAGAGTTTTCCCGGCATAGCCGCTTATGTGGTCTGAAAGTACATTCCTTCTACTGTAAATCCCACTAGGTCGCTTGCTCCCTAAACTCCGCGCACGTCAATGACAGGGGTGCCTCTTACCCCACCCCCAAAACCTTGAATTTTCACGTTTCCCAATGTTTGAGTTGAAATTTCCGACAAACCAGACTTTTCCCAGTATAACCGACCTATGGGCTGTAAAGGCACTTGTATAGACTACAAGCCCCACTGGGTCTCGAACTCTCTAAACTCGGTGGGGTTCTGTGACAAACCAGCCCGAGTTGGTACCGACACATTGCAATACTATACAGAAATTTCCATTTTCGGTCATCTTTGTACCCCTATTTCTCGAAAACCAGAGTTTTCCCGACATAGCCGCTTATATGGTCTGAAAGTACATCCCTTCTACTGTTAATCCCACTAGGTCGCTTGCTCCCTAAACTCCGCGCACGTCAATGACAGGGGTGCCTCATACCCCACCCCCAAACCCATGAATGTTCACGTTTCCCAATGTTTGAGTTAAAATTTCCGACAAACCAGAGTTTTCCCAGTAAAACCGACCTATGGGCTGTAAAGGCACTTGTATGGACTACAAGCCCCACTGGGTCTCGAACTCCCTAAACTCGGTGGGGTTCTGTGAGAAACCAGCCCGAGTTGGTACCGACACATTGCAATACTATACAGAAATTTCCATTTTTGGTCATTTTTGTACCCCTGTTTCTCGAAAACTAGAGTTTTCCCGGCATAGCCGCTTATGTGGTCTAAAAGTACATCCATTCTACTGTAAATCCCACTAGGTCGCTTGCTCCCTAAACTCCGCGCACGTCAATGACAGGGGTGTCTCATACCCCACCCCCAAACCCATGAATGTTCACGTTTTCCAATGTTTGAGTTGAAATTTCCGACAAACCAGAGTTTTCCCAGTATTACCGTCCTATGGGCTGTAAAGGCACTTGTATGGACTACAAGGCCCACTGGGTCTCGAACTCCCTAAACTCGGTGGGGTTCTGTGAGAAACCAGCCCGAGTTGGTACCGACACATTGCAATACTGTACAGAAATTTCCATTTTCGGTCATATTTGTACCCCTATTTCTCGAAAACCAGAGTTTTCCCGACATAGCCGCTTATATGGTCTAAAAGTACATCCCTTCTACTGTAAATCCCACTAGGTCGCTTGCTCCCTTAACTCCGTGTACGTCAATCACAGGGGTGCCTCTTACCCCACCCCCAAACCCATGAATGTTCACGTTTCCCAATGTTTGAGTTGAAATTTCCGACAAACCAGAGTTTTCCCAGTATAACCGACCTATGGGCTGTAAAGGCACTTGTATGGACTACAAGCCCCACTGGGTCTCGAACTCCCTAAACTCGGTGGGGTTCTGTGAGAAACCAGCCCGAGTTGGTACCGACACATTGCAATACTGTACAGAAATTTCCATTTTTGGTCATTTCTGTACCCCTATTATTTCGAAAACTAGAGTTTTCCCGGCATAGCCGCTTATGTGGTCTGAAAGTACATTCCTTCTACTGTAAATCCCACTAGGTCGCTTGCTCCCTAAACTCCGCGCACGTCAATGACAGGGGTGCCTCATACCCCACCCCCAAACCCATGAATGTTCACGTTTCCCAATGTTTGAGTTGAAATTTTCGACAAACCAGAGTTTTCCCAGTATAACCGCCCTGTGGGCTGTAAAGGCACTTGTATGGACTACAAGAACCACTGGGTCTCGAACTCCCTAAACTCGGTGGGGTTCTGTGAGAAACCAGCCCGAGTTGGTACCGACACATTGCAACACTATACAGAAATTTCCATTTTTGGTCATTTTTGTACCCCTATTTCTCGAAAACTAGAGTTTTCCCGGCATAGCCGCTTATGTGGTCTGAAAGTACATTCCTTCTACTGTAAATCCCACTAGGTCGCTTGCTCCCTAAACTCCGCGCACGTCAATGACAGGGGTGCCTCTTACCCCACCCCCAAAACCATGAATGTTCACGTTTCCCAATGTTTGAGTTGAAATTTCCGACAAACCAGAGTTTTCCCAGTATAACCGACCTATGGGCTGTAAAGGCACTTGTATAGACTACAAGCCCCACTGGGTCTCGAACACCCTAAACTCGGTGGGATTCTGTGAGAAACCAGCCCGAGTTGGTACCGACACATTGCAATACTATACAGAAATTTCCATTTTCGGTCATTGTGTACCCCTATTTCTCGAAAACCAGAGTTTTCCCGACATAGCCGCTTATATGGTGTGAAAGTACACCCCTTCTACTGTAAATCCCACTAGGTCGCTTGTTCCCTAAACTCCGCGCACGTCAATGACAGGGGTGCCTCATACCCCACCCCCAAACCCATGAATGTTCACGTTTCCCAATGTTTGAGTTGAAATTTCCGACAAACCAGAGTTTTCCCAGTGTTACCGACCTATGGGCTGTAAAGGCACTTGTATGGACTACAAGGCCCACTGGGTCTCGAACTCCCTAAACTCGGTTGGGTTCTGTGAGAAACCAGCCCGAGTTGGTACCGACACATTGCAATACTGTACAGAAATTTCCATTTTCGGTCATTTTTGTACCCCTATTTTTTCGAAAACTAGAGTTTTCCCGGCATAGCCGCTTATGTGGTTTAAAAGTACGTCCCTTCTACTGTAAATCCCACTAGGTCGTTTGCTCCCTAAACTCCGCGCACGTCAATGACAGGGGTGCCTCTTACCCCACCACCAAACCCATGAATGTTCACGTTTCCCAATGTTTGAGTTGAAATTTCCGACAAACCAGAGTTTTCCCAGTATAACCGACCTATGGGCTGTAAAGGCACTTGTATGGACTACAAGCCTCACTGGGTCTCGAACTCCCTAAACTCGGTGGGGTTCTGTGAGAAACCAGCCCGAGTTGGTACCGACACATTGCAATACTATACAGAAATTTCCATTTTTGGTCATTTTTGTACCCCTATTTCTCGAAAACTAGAGTTTTCCCGGCATAGCCGCTTATGTGGTCTGAAAGTACATTCCTTCTACTGTAAATCCCACTAGGTCGCTTGCTCCCTAAACTCCGCGCACGTCAATGACAGGGGTGCCTCTTACCCCACCCCCAAAACCATGAATGTTCACGTTTCCCAATGTTTGAGTTGAAATTTCCGACAAACCAGAGTTTTCCCAGTATAACCGACCTATGGGCTGTAAAGGCACTTGTATAGACTACAAGCCCCACTGGGTCTCGAACTCCCTAAACTCGGTGGGGTTCTGTGACAAACCAGCCCGAGTTGGTACCGACACATTGCAATACTATACAGAAATTTCCATTTTCGGTCATCTTTGTACCCCTATTTCTCGAAAACCAGAGTTTTCCCGACATAGCCGCTTATATGGTCTGAAAGTACATCCCTTCTACTGTTAATCCCACTAGGTCGCTTGCTCCCTAAACTCCGCGCACGTCAATGACAGGGGTGCCTCATACCCCACCCCCAAACCCATGAATGTTCACGTTTCCCAATGTTTGAGTTGAAATTTTCGACAAACCAGAGTTTTCCCAGTATAACCGACCTATGGGCTGTAAAGGCACTTGTATGGACTACAAGACCCACTGGGTCTCGAACTCCCTAAACTCGGTGGGGTTCTGTGAGAAACCAGCCCGAGTTGGTACCGACACATTGCAATACTATACAGAAATTTCCATTTTTGGTCATTTTTGTACCCCTATTTCTCGAAAACTAGAGTTTTCCCGGCATAGCCGCTTATGTGGTCTGAAAGTACATTCCTTCTACTGTAAATCCCACTAGGTCGCTTGCTCCCTAAACTCCGCGCACGTCAATGACAGGGGTGCCTCTTACCCCACCCCCAAACCCATGAATGTTCACGTTTCCCAATGTTTGAGTTGAAATTTCCGACAAACCAGAGTTTTCCCAATATAACCGACCTATGGGCTGTAAAGGCACTTGTATAGACTACAAGCCCCACTGGGTCTCGAACTCCCTAAACTCGGTGGGGTTCTGTGAGAAACCAGCCCGAGTTGGTACCGACACCTTGCAATACTATACAGAAATTTCCATTTTCGGTCTTCAAAGTTTTCCCGACATAGCCGCTTATGTGGTCTGAAAGTACATCCCTTCTACTGTAAATCCCACTAGGTCGCTTGCTCCCTAAACTCCGCGCACGTCAATGTGGCTGTTTCGGCTACATATGCCAGCAATTTCTGCTACTTCGGCTGGTCAGGCTACTCCGGCCAGCCGAAGTAGCCTACCTCGGCTGGTCAGGCTACTCCGGCCAGCCGAAGTAGCCTACCTCGGCTGGTCAGGCTACTTCGGCTAACTTCACCCATCTTCGTAGTGGAGTGAAGTTTCGCAACTAGAGGTTGTGGGAATGGCAGGAGGTGGTGGAAATATAGTGCAGGAAACAAAACAGAATATTGCCAAGAACTCTTCCATAAAGTTAATCTTCAGCTTGATGTACCTCTGACAGATCTATATTACCATATATATATTCTTTTTTTAAAGCCAAACTTGTAATTTCTCCCGCCAAATGTCGAGGGACAGTGAGCCTCAAAGTTAGTGTTCAGGTTTATAATACACACACCTTTCTATGTACCTCTTGTTCTCTGTGCTCTAAATGTCGTGTCTTAGAGTAAACTTGCTATGCCATCTAAATTTCAAAGAGGCCGCCGATCTCCAATTTCTAAACAAGTCCGGAACTGTCAAGAAGACCGAATTTGGCTATTAGCGTAGCCGTCGTGCAATTGGAATCAGGACAACTCGTCGGCTGTCGATAAAAAACATAACCTATTTATGATCCCAATTCATACAGGAGAATAACCATCACCAGCTTGATTGGAAAAGTTCTGGAAAAGTATATTCTGCAGACTGCATTTGCCGAAATAGAGAGAAAACAGAATCCACTTCAGAAGGGATTTACAAAGGGAACATCTGCCACAACGGCTGCTCTAATGTTCACAGAAGCCCTAGCGGAAGCCAAGGATACTAAGACCACCTTGTATGCTGCCTGTATAGATGCATCAAAGGCCTTTGATGTTGTCTGGCATCACTCAATGCTGCGCAAACTTTTCAGTATGGGCCTTACACCTGCCAGTTGGAACATCTTGAAGGATAGTTATACAGGGATGTCTTCAGTGGTGAACTGGGGAGGTGAGCTGTCGAAACCATTTGTTGAGCAGCAAGGTGTCCGCCAAGGTGGTATCATCTCACCCTCAGCTTACAAGATGTTCTTGAACCCGCTGTTGGATCTCTATTCTTCTAACAGTCTTGGACTGCAGATTGGGAATGTGTACTTAGGATCGCCTGCCTGTGCTGATGATCTTCTATTTTTGGCCAAAACAGCAACTGAGTTACAGGAAATGATTTTCGTTCAAGAGTTCTATGCTAATGCTGAGCGTTACGATGTTAGTGATACAAAGACAAAAGTGTTCATAGCAAATAGTGTTGTTTCAAATGAGACTTGGAATGAGAACAGTACATTTGTCTTGAATGGACGAAAAGTGGAAGTAGTGGAAGAGTGTGTACATCTAGGTATAACAAGAGACTCAAAATCTAGGTCTGGACATGCTAAAACAATAGACGAACGCATTCAGTCTGCCCGGAGGTGTGCCTACTCTCTCATGGGTGCGGGTCTTCATGGGCAAAATGGGGTTAATCCTTTGGTTTCTTTCACAATGTGGAATGTATTTATATTGCCTTGTTTGCTGTATGGTCTGGACGTGTTAACTTTGGTTAAGTCTGATATCGCAAAGATTACTCAGTTTCATAAAAAGTTTCTTAAACAGATAATGCACCTTCCGGATAGAACTGCAGACGCAGCGGTCTATATGTTGTCGGGTCAAATTCCAGTTGAGGGGGAAATTCATAAACGTACCTTTGGTGCTTTGGGGGGGATTTTAAGGAGTGATTCCGTTGAAAGGCGCTTGGCCGAAAGACAAATACATGTCAAGGATGGAAAGTCGAAAAGTTGGTTTGTTTATGTAAACAAGGTTTTGGAGCAGTATGGGCTTCCAAGCACGGTGGATCTGCT
Source organism: Rugalucina vietnamica (assembly GCA_964017185.1). NCBI lineage: Eukaryota > Metazoa > Mollusca > Bivalvia > Lucinida > Lucinidae > Rugalucina > Rugalucina vietnamica. The sequence goes on from OZ024876.1 coordinate 37,050,033, forward strand.
TGATGCTGGTTATGCCAAAGCACAGTGGAAAAGTCTTTATGAGCAGGCTGTTAATGAGTATTGGTCAGACAAAATTTTGGAAGAGGCTATGGGAAAAACTTCCATGAGATTTATGAATGTTCAGAATTATCCCATCGGATTGGCTCATCTGGTCTGGCGTGATGCTGGTTATGATATCATGTCGGTCCAGAGGGCTGGTTGGAAGGCCAGGTTAATGTCTGGTACTTATATGCTACAGGCCACACGTGCGAGGTTTAATCAGTTTGAGGTGGATCCAACGTGCTTGTTATGTTTCAAAGAACCAGAAAATATTGAGCATTTCTTGCTTAGATGTGAGTCACTAAACAAAATAAGACAACCATTTCTGGATAAGATCTATAAGTTAATTCAGAATTCATTGGGTGTGGCAAAGCTGAATGACTTTAAAATTAATGATACAGAGTTCACTGCTATTCTCCTGGACTGTACAGTGCTGATTGATCCTAATAGTGTGCTACTCCTGGAAGCATTCCTGCATGAGATGGAGACATTCTCCAGAGGACTCTGCTATGCTCTTCATATGAAACGCACTTCCTTACTCAGCCAGTCAAACTGAACTGTTACGAACTTGTATATACAAGTGTACATAAGTTGAAGTTATTTGCATGTTTATCGTGGTGTATGGGAAAACACTTGATAGCAAGAACAATATAAGAGCTTGAAATCGGTGGGGTGCAAGTATTAAGCCTCAAAGTATTAAATCTGAGAAATTCACACGTATCAACGTGGTTCTCCTGGAAGAGGAGGGATCTACTAAAAACAACAACATAACCGGGCCGGACCCGGCCAAATTTACGGAAAGTACCGAAGGTTCCGGGCCGGGTCTACGGAATATATCGGAAAATGACGGTCTTTCGGTACCGGAATGTAGCTCCGGGTCCGGTTCAAATAGGTAAACAGCTATTATAAATATCCTATGGGGACTGAAAATAATTATTTATTGGAATCGAAATATTATGGTTAAAGCTTTGATTTATTTTAAACTACGTTAATCAAATCCTTTTTTACGGCAACGGAACTATTTTGCTAAAATATTCACTGCAGAAACGCAAGATTTCCCTGAAGTTTGGACGGGTATCTGAACGATCTTTAGCATTTTTCACGATCTCAAGATCAATCTTTAGTGATCTTTCGGACGTGAAAACAATCCTACGATTTTGTGAAATATAGATCTACTCATATGTCTTTCTCAAAGTAGGTTTTGAAGTCTAAATTATTGTTCAAACATGGTTTAACATAATATACATTTTAGAGCTTATACATTTTGTATTTAGGAAGTAGCGGCAATGTACGTACTATCCGTAAATCAAAAACAAAGGCGCTGATCAGCTTTGCGGTAACCGCGAGGCTGATCTTAGCCTTCGTTTTCGCCCATGCATATTGTTGTTTTTCTCATGACTTGGTGAATTATCATTATGTTGTATGCGTTATGAATTTCAAAAATCACTTTCGCAGCCAAAAAAAAAATCCAAAGTATTTGAATAGGGTTGTTTAAAAAATCGAAACGGTCTAGGCCATTTTAAACACAACATAACTATCAACGGAGAGGCCCAAAACAGAACTCCTCACAATAGGTGATGGTATAGTTACAGATCCCCACATGTACCGTTAGAAAGAAGGAGTGTGCTTTCCAAAGAAATAGCAGTTTTTTTTTAGATTTAACGGTAGGTCTACATCTCTGGCTTGTCACGTCCTTGGTCACCGTAGAACCTGTTTCAGATTGTTTTTAGAATTTTGAACATGTTCAAAAACCGTCACACGCACACTTTTTAATCCTGTGATTGCTCAAGAGCGCTATCATCGAGCATAAGAATGATATCAGAAACGGCTTTTATTTTTCAAGATTATGTTTTAAAGCGTCATTTGCTCGTGATAAGCATTTCAGCAACATACGTACATCTTAAATTACATCATCAACCTTTTGGAATGCCCATGAGTCCTTATAATGACCACAGGAACTGTTTATTTCGGGGGACCGACCAAAATCTTGCGATCCACTGAGTTGACCTGTGATTATCACAATGCATGTAATGTCATCCTAAACTAGTGGTAAGACGATGACTTAAGCGATCTTATGAATAGTTGGACCAGGCCTTTATCTATAAACCGTTTAACGAAAACATATACATGTAGTATGGGTATTCATTTTCGTAAATTTGCTTAAAACACATGATTGTAGGTACACGTTAGAATTGCCTTGCCGATGCGGTTCTAACGGGTACCCACAATGTATGTTTTGGATCAAAAATAAGAAAAAATGTATACCCCTGTATACCCCAGTTTCACCATATAAAAGTAGGGTATAAGGGGGTATACATTTCTATTGAGGGACATGTAAGGAACTATGTGAATGTGATCAAAATAATTTGTGTTCTCATTTTTTAAAACTGATTGTTTTTGTATTTCCACCGCCCACATTTTCGATGGCACGAATGGGAAAACATATTGTCTAAAATAAAAAGAAAATTTACTTTCTTTACACAAGAAACCGTTTGGCCATGAGCTCCCAGAACATGCAGTTATGATACCCACTCTCAATAGTTTTAAAAGTAGACTGAATACGTGTTGGCATGGACATCCCCATAAGTTCAACCCCTGATGCTTTATCCCCAACGAATAGACGAGACATGTTGGCAAAGACATAGGCCTACCCTACATCGACAAAGGTTGCAGAGCCTAATTAGATGCTTTAACATCATAAGAACCGTAAGTAAGAATTCTAAAATAATTTGATGCTTCAAGAATTGCTTGCTCGGTTCAAAACTGTTTCCACCACATTTGGGCATATATAATGCACTATCCTTTATATATATATATATTTACATTTTGCTAAAACCTCCTTAGATGAACCATTAGAGTTTCATCTGTGTTCATACTTCCATGAACAACATTGTGTCACGCGACGTGACGTAATCCAAACTTGACGTCAAAAAACATGAATCTCGCCAATCTGATTGGACGTTGTAAACGTCGACGCCGTTCCGCTGTTTGAACACACACTGTGTGTAGATTCTCTGTTTGCTGGTAAATGTGACCGCTTTGGTGATTTTTCAACAAGCGAAAGGGAGAAATGAATGTAAATATAAGCAATGAGTTTAATTTTTCTGTTGTTCATGGAGCTATGAACCGCAGTGGGTCGCTAGCAAAGCTTACATGAACCCCTTCGGGGTTCATTCACTTTGCACGCGACCCACTGCGGTTCATAGCTCCATGAACACCAGAAAAATGAAATTCATTTCTTAAATGAGTACTTCGCAAAATTGTAGAATTGTTTTCATGTCCGAAAGATCACTAAGGATTGATCTTGAGATCGTGAAAAATGCTAAAGATCGTTCAGATACCCGTCCAAACTTCAGGGAAATCTTGCGTTTCTGCAGTGAATATTTTAGCAAAATAGTTCCGTTGTCGTAAAAAAGGATTTGATTAACGTAGTTTAAAATAAATCAAAGCTTTATTAACCATAATATTTCGATTCCAATAAATAATTATTTTCAGTCCCCATAGGATCTTTATAATTTGAACCGGACCCGGAGCTACATACCGGTTCCGAAAGACCGTCATTTTCCGATAAATTCCGTAGACCCGGCCCGGAACCTTCGGTACTTTCCGTAAATTTGGCCGGGTCCGGCCCGGTTATGTTTTTTATCGACAGCCCAACTCGTCCAAAATACAACTGTCCCAAGACAACTCGCCCCACTCGCCCTATGACAATTCGTCCCACTTTAAAAGACGACTCGCCCACTTTAAAAGACAACTCGTCCCACTTTTCTCTTTACTTCTATTTTACACCCTATATTCCTAGTATACAGGTAAAGAATTTGAAGCGAGGTAGCCGAGTGGTTAGCACACTGGTTTCTTGTGCTAGAGGTCCCGGGTTCGATCCCCGCCGGCGGCGGCGAGGAAAAAAAAAACAAAAACATAATACACCATAAGCTAGGTGGATAGGTTCGCGCCAACGTCTCTCACAATGGATCCAGCTACAAGTATTGAAGTGTTTCAATCGACGAACTTTTTCAGTTGCTTTTGGATATATTGTGCTATCTATATAAGGCATAGAAAGCGTCACATAAATATGTTTGTATTAAAACATTACATTCAAAATTCAAATTTTCACATTATTAAATACAAATTTTAGTAAAGTTACATCCCTTTTTTTTTTTTTTTTTTTTTTTTTTTTGAACCGCCATTTGCGCACGCACTCCGTGGTGCTTCGGCCCTGGGCAGTATTAAAGTAGAAGTAATACTCCTTTAGAGGTGTTTGTAGTACCTGGCAGATTCAGATTCAGAATATGCCACTGTACTGCACTGCCGCCGTTGAATATATGATCATGCATGTAATTGACGTTTTCTCGTGGGCTCACAAGCCTCTTGGACATGAGAAATAAGTGCAATGCATTGTTTATCAACAAAATTACCTTTACACATATTTTTGGAAAAATAAAAACACCATCATTTAAGCTTGAAGACCATATTAAATGTTGAAGTCAGTCTTTGGTAAAACGGTACACGGTAAACGGTGTTTATTGCTATCCAAAATGTTAATTAAATTACAAAACAGGTCAGTTAACGACACGCGCCAATTTTAACATTTTCTTTCTATATATACTGCAGCACCCTCTCGCGAGGATTATGTGCAGGTGTACGCGTCAAAGAAAAGCTTAATAGAAGAAAGTTAAAAGAGTTTAGTAGAGCTAAAAAGTATGATAGTGTAAGTATGGAAAAGAAGTAAAAAGTTAAAAGCTGATAAAAACAACATATCGTGGATTTATGGCATAATGTGATGAAGGCTGCAAATGGCAGACCTGAACGTAGTCAGATCTTCTGAAAGGACAGCTGAGGTCGGGAGTTTGTTCCACTGCACGATTGCTAGAGAAAAATGAAAATTTGTAGTAGTTAGCTGTTGTTTGGATCTGAATAAAGTGGTATGGGCAGGGGCGGATCCAGGATTTATGAGGAGGGGGTTCAAATGTATAAAAGGGGGGTTCGTATGCCTAATTCCACACAAAATATCTTGAAATTCCCCATGAAAAAGTAATAATTTTGGTCAAGAGGGGGGTTCGAGCGAACCCCTTGAACCCTTTCTAAATCCGCCACTGATGGGTGTGTAGTTCTTGTCATTCAGGTCTGTCTGTGGATGTAAGATGGTAGTGGTATCTCAACCAAACCATGTACTATTTTATAGAACATTTTGAGCCGGGCATCAGCAAGTCTTGTTCTAATGGTATCGATCATCTGAGTCACACTACTGTATGAAGAGTAGTCATGGGTGACCCAGCGTGCTGCCCTGCGCTGGACAGCCTCGATCTTATTTACGTTTTTGTCAGTATGAGGGCTCCATACAGGGGAGGCATACTCTACTTGAGGCCTAACAAGAGTTTGATATGCTGTTTGACGTATGCCTTTATGTTTGGTGCGTATATTTCTACGTAAGTAGCCCAGTGTCTTATTTGCTTTGGTGGTCACATTTTGGATATGGTTGTTCCAGCTTAGTCCATTATATACCTTACGTGCTTAAATAAATCAACAAACAACAATGTAACGGGCGTTGATTGTACGTATAATGTTTGCGCCTGTATCTCTACCATTTATAGCACAAAGAGCTCTGGAGCCACCACATTGGTCAGTGCAAATGGAAGCACTCTTCTTACATAGAAAGACGTTAGCAGAACACTTCAATGGTGTGCTGAACCAATGAAGATGCAATTGACAGACTTCAACAGATAGAGTGCAATGATCTGCTGGGCGAATTTCCAACCGTCATGGAAACAAGTAAAGCTGCTAAACAACTGTCATCTGGCAAAGCCACAGTTGTAGATGCGATTCCTGCCGATGTCTATAAGGCTGGGGAACTACCCATGGCAGAGAAACTGACAGAGTTGTTTCACTGTATGTGGAGGAAGGAGGCTATCTCACAAGAATTTAACAATGCATCCATAATCCACCTATACAAGCGGAAAGAAAATCCTCAGTTCTGTGACAACCACAGAGGCATCTCCCTCCCATCCATTGCTGGGATATTGGCAAAATTCTGTTGAATCGCCTGAATGCTCATCTTGATCAGACGGGACTTATCCCCGAAGTCAGTGTGGATTCAGACATGAGGGACAATAGACATGATCTTCACAGCAAGAGAGCTTCAGGAGAAATGTCAGGAACATAATGTCGATCTATAAATGACGTTTGTCGACCTCACCAAAGTTTTTGACTCCAGTTAGTTGTGATGGGCTCTGGAAAATCATGGCCAAGTTTGGCTGTCCAACAAAATTCATAGCAATGATGCTGCAATTTCAGGATGACATGCAGGTACATGTGCAAAATGATGGAGAATACTCTGAACACTTTCAGGTAACGAATAGGGTCAAGCAGGGCTTTGTTATGGCACCAACACTTTTCAGCATGGTGTTTCCAGCCATGCTCATGGATGCTTTTCAGGTCAGTGACATTTGTTTTCCAATTAGGTACTGTTTTGATGGCAATATATTCAATCTTAGAAGGCTGCAAGCCAAAACAAAGGTGCAGACTGATGTGCTAGATGAGCTCCTCTATGCAGATGATATGGATAAAAATGCCAGCTCAGGAGCAAAAATGCAAAGAGCCATGGATGGTTGTACACCAACCAGCACCTGGAAAACCTTACAATGAACCAACCATCACTGTGAATGGACAAAAACTGAAAGTTGTTGATAAATTTACCTACAGGGGAAGCACTCTCTTCAGAGCAGCGCACATTGATGATGAGGTACCTGTCAGAATTGCAAAAGCCAGTGTGGCATTCGGAAGACTCCATGCAAATGTCTGGGAGCGAAATGGAATCAAGCTTGACACCAAGCTAAAAGTCTACAAGGCTTTAGTAGTGCCAACCCTTTAGTATGCATGTGAGACCTGGACAGTATACCAACGTCGTGCAGAGAGACTTAACCATTTCCACTTAAGTTGTTTGAGAAAGCTGTCTGTTAAAATCAAGTGGCAAGACAAGATTCCAGACACAGAGGTCCTGAAGAAAGCATGGATGCAAAGCATGCATACCGTCTTAAAGCTAGCACAGCTAAGATGGACTGGCCATGTTAAAAGATTGCATGACTAGCGACTTCCATCGAGAACGACAGGAGTGAAAGCGCTCTCAAGGTGGCCAGAAGAAACGCTACCAAGACACCCTAAAAGCCTCTCTGAAGGATTTCAACAGACCAATGGGGTCTTGGGCACAGGAGCGATCGGAGTGCCGAGGTCTCATCAACAAAGGAGCAGCTCTCTATGAAGGAAAGAGAATCGGTGAAGCTGAAAGAAAGCACAGCGAACGCAAAGCCAAGACAAATGGGCTACCAGCAGATTCCATGACATTGACTTGCTCTACTTGCAACCGATAGTTTAGAGCTAGAATTGGCCAAGTCAGCCATCAACGAACTCACATACACACATGAACCTTATATATTCATGAAAATTTAATAATGATGGTCTTTCTCGTTAGTGAGAGATGAACGACCACCATGCGTGGCAGTTAATTGGGCTAGGCGTGAAATATCACAAAATGCATCATTTAGACCTCGTTTATTGATCGTAGGCCAAAATAATTATTCGAAACAAATTAAAGAATGGATATTATTTTCGGTGTGATAATTAGAACTACTCCCAACGGTTTGCTATTTGGAAGTTTATTGCTATCCACAGTCATGTGACCATACCATACTGTCTTTTTTTTTTAATTAATTCTCATTATTTTGCGAAATCTTTGTACCCGGGATTAAGAGGAGGGGGTAGGAGGGGCGGTCTAAGACAAAGAGGAGAGCTGTCTCCTAAAGTTGGAAGTTGGGAGTGTTGTCTTCTTAAGTGGTGAGAGTTGTCTTTTAATAATGGGGCAAGTTGTTTTGGGGCGAGTTTTATGTGGGGGAAGGTTGTCAGTAATTCGTGCAATTTAGTGTGTGAATAAAAGCCAGGACATACGGTCGACATCGGTAGGACATCGGTGAAGTGTTAAAACCCATGCCGAGTCAAGTCAAAATCAGATTTGATTCTGATTCTGATGAAATACGTTGCAGAGCCTTTCAGCGTTGAACTAGTCCTAATGACGGACAGCCTTCCTGAAGCTGCCAACTGTCTAAGGGCGCACGTACAATACCCTCATCCAAATAGTTGCAGTCTATGATTGTCCTTGGGAATGAGATTTTATAGATATCAGAATTGCACTGTAAAATTTTAAACACAGTTTTAAATTGTTTGTGGATTGGCTGTCAATAATTTTTTTTTGTGTGTGTGACACAGTCAGTAAATTAATTTCTCAACTTTAACAAAGTTTCCCCCAAAAACAGGTATCAAAAAGTCACGAGACTGCATTGCCGGCACCAGCCCCTCTTCTTCTTCTTCTTCTTCTTCCTCTTCTTCCGTGTTAAGACCCGGGATCCTTCTGGAACGTTGTAGGGTCTGGAAGTCTGCAAATGGCGAATGACACAGTAGTCCTTCAGAATGGCTTTTCACAGTTAAAATGTCTTTAAACTTTGATACAGTTGTCATGGCCGGTTTAATTGATGATGGAGTTGACACACAGGCCCCCGCGGAACTCTACTAGTGTTTTCGCTGTTGTGACCCTGTGTGGCAGCCTGTTCCAGTCTCTGGCTGTTCTGGGGAAGAGGGAGTTCCTGTTGACCTCACCGGTGGTAGTTGTGGCTTCCACGGGTTCTGCTGTCTTCACTCTGTAGGTATTTCCCCTTCTTCACATCCATTAGTTGGTGGTCAAGCTGGTGAAGAAGGTACAAGTAGGCAAAGATCAGGAAAACCAAACCAACAATCAGGTACTGACACCAAGAAAAAAATTTGTAAGCCGAATGAGCAGCTATTTTCCCAAAAGGTGGGCACTCAGTTACCTTAACTTAACTAAAAATATGAAAACACACATAAGGCGCCAACAGCACAAAAAATTCACACACCAAGACATAAAACAAAAAGAACCACCACAGAAGTATCGACTTGGAACGATCAGTAACACACAGTTACTGGCGGGCTTAAGTCGATTTAATAATTATTGCAATGTGTCCAATCCCAGATCTGCGTGTCACACAGCCAGGTGTCCTCGTCGTGTAGTCGCTGGTCACGAACCTTGCTGCCCTCCTTTGAATGTATGTTATGGTCGGTGGTACAATCACAAGGCATACTCGATGACTGGACGGACGAAAGTAGTGTTAGCTGGCTGGTAGCTGGTTTGGTGCATTTCCTCAGGTTACGCTTGACAAGGCATAGGGTTTTGTTTCCTTTGGCTGCGACATACTCCATTTGTTTGTTCCAGGAGAGGTTGCTAGTCAGCGTCACCCTTAGGTACTTGTTGGCTTCCTCGACAGCTAGAGTCTGACCATGAAGCATGTACGCGTACATGTAGTTTGTCTCTTTGGCTTAACTGGCATTTGGGCAGATACGGATAAGGCTCCATTGACTGGCATTGAAGCCCATTGGCCATTCTTACTCCCATTTCTCCAGGGCTTGAAGGTCCATTTGCAGTTGTTTGCTGTCTTCTGGCATTTGATTACCCCTGTAGAACAGGCTGTCATCTGCCAAAAGGCGTGCATTTGAGTCAGGACATCAAGGCATGTCGTTGATGTGTGCGAAGAAGAGCAAAAGATAGGACTGTGCCCTGACAATGTATCTTCTTGGTTGAATTTGGCACCTTCAAAGACGACTAGCTGTTTTCGATTGCTGAGAAAAATCTTGAGTGAGTTATTCAAAACTTTATTTTTACACTTTGTTTTGGGTTTATGAGCTGTGAGCCTGTGAGACTGTACATAAGTATATATATATATACATGTACACCTACAGTGATATTCTTACACTGGTGAAGGAGTTAAGCACAAAACTGTAAAGTGCACAAACTTAAAGATTCATAGTGAAAAGCCGTGGGTGCTCCCGGCGGTTGGAGGAAATATACATACATACAGCACTCGGGTATTTTGACCGACTCAGTGTACAGTGTACATGTACAATAAAAATGTTAATGTTCTAGCATAAAATGTGATATCCTTTGGGCGCTAACAAAAGCTGAATAGAACTTATAGGGTTTAACATCCAGACTACCATTAATTTCCACTTTGATGAGAGGCCAAATACACAGGGAGCTCAATAAAAAGGCAATTCTTAATCTAATGATAGCCGCTTTGTTTATGTTATTTATATAAATCCAACAAATTCGATTAACACTTTTCACAAATTTTAAAAAATCCAAAATTTTCAGTATTTTTGCAAGCATAACTACACATGTTCTCAGTAAGTGGTGGATCAGCGTAGCATTTTTCACAAAGTTTCAGATAGCCATGTGTTTCGGTGTTTAAACAAGCTTCTTTGCACAAATCTTCAGTAAGAGTCGGTGGGTTAATGTTACAGTTTTCACAGATTTTCAGAAATGCATAGATATCCGTATTATCACACGCATATAGGCATATTCCGGCTGTACGAGGTGGATTTTCGTAGCATTTCTCGCATATTTTTAAAAATCCATAAACATCTGTATTTATGCAAGAGTGAATGCACATACTTTCTGTAATAGGGGGATTAGTGTAACACTGTTCACAAATTTTCAAAAACCCATATTCGTCTGTATTTGAACATGCATGAATGCACATTTCACCAGTAAGAGACAATGGTTTGCTAAAACATTTTTCACAAATTTTCAAAAATCCGTAAATGTCTGTATTATTACATGCATGTTCGCACATGTGCCTTGTCCGTGGTGGATCGGTGTAACATTGTTGACATATTTCAAAATATCCATACGTGTCTGTATTGGAGCATGCGTATATACACATACCCTCGTCTAGAGCAGGTGGTTTGTTGTAGCATGAGTCACAAATTTTCAAAAATCCATACGTGTCAATATTATTGCAAGCATGCACGCACATTGTCTCAGTCAAAGGCGGGTCTTTATAACATTTTTCACAGATTTTCAAAAACCCGTATTCACCATCATTGGAGCACGCGTAAATGCACATGCCTTCCTCCAAGGGTGGATTTCTATAGCATCTTTGGCATATTTTCAAAAATCCATAATTATCAGTGTTTGCGCATGCATGTTTACACATAGACTCCGTAATTGGTGGATTTTGGTAACACTTTTTACAAATGTCCAAATATCCATAAATGTCAGTGTTCGTACACGCGTCTATACACATACCTGTAGTCCGAGGTGGGTTCTTGAAACATTTATTGCAAATGTTCCGGAAGCCATAGAGTTTCACATTCGCGCATGCGTGCTTACACATACCCTCTGTTAGTGGAGGCTCCTTCACACAGTCTTCACAAACACGCTGATTACTGTCGTCGGTTTTGGAGCATGCAAGTATGCATATATCCTCAGTTACTGGTGTGGCAGAACGCCTGGCGACGTTTGTTGAAACGTCTGTAAAAGTAGACACAGGACAATGATTGAATCTTTGACTACATGCCATAGACATGATAGAAAAATGTCAAATGACTTTAAGTACAAAAAATAAGTAGAAGTTGTAGACTCACGGCTAACAAACCTTTAAATGCGTAACCGCCGGTTAAGAAAGAAAATCCGATTCACGCCCTTCCGGTTCCGCATATGAAGACCAAGAAAAGGTAAACAAAACATACACTACTAGGATCGATTGATGATTATATTTTAGTACAGAAATATATCGATTATCTATGAATGCTATTTTGTCACTTATTTACTATTGTAACTCAGCACCAAAGTAGCTCGCAAAATAATTTGATGGTCTTTGAGTTAATAATTCCCTTCTTCGAACCTGGTGTTCCAACAAGGCCAAAGTCGGCGAAATACAACTAAAAATTGGACAATTTGCTGGTAAATATCAAATTTTAGTGATTGTTCCACGACAAATTTACAGATATGTATTAAATAAATTGCATCTGATGTCTGTGCCAGTATTTCGTTGTGTTAGTGCCCGTCATTATCGATTTGAAAGGAAGGAAAATATGGTTACGCATTTAATCATTAAAATATGAAGGATATATTTCAAGATACGTTTGAAAACCTCAACCTGTTCAAGTTATAGTATTTATTTCCCTGTAAAGCGTTTTGAAAGAAATAAAACCAAGAAAAAACAAATTAAAGTATACAGGATGCTGTAAAATCGTCTTCATGAACAGGAATATCATGCATGTGAACTATTGTATTACATGTATTTCATAGACAGTTTGTATTATTTTATATCAAACATTTTCACTGCAAATATCACAAACACACCAAATTTGAGTAAGCAACTATTAAGAAAGGACGAGAGAATGTGACAATAACCTTCAGCCTAAAACAATTAACAAAAACAAAAACTTTAATACATGTGTTCTATAATGACTATATATTGCTATCATTCTAATGATTAAATTCGTAACCGAATTGTTGACACAGCTTTTAACCACACATGCATAGAATGCATTGGCCAGAGGCAACGAAACTGTCACCAGACCTCACACAATGTTAAACTCATCTGCGCACTGTATTGCTTTCCGTTAATATGGACGTAATGAGCGGAAATCTAAAAATATCTCTGCGACTGACCCACATTTTCGTCGTGTACAATGCAATCCCAACATGTGTTTTGGGGTAGGGAATAAAAATTATGATTATAAAGAAAAATTTCTGGAAATCCTTTGGGGTCCAAATATAGCAATGTCTAACTAATAAAATAGCATTGAGAGAATTATAATATTTGTCTTCGAATCGAAATATTTTACTCGGAAACACGAGCTGCAAAAGTTTGTTTACCTTTTGTTGGTCATCTGATGCGAAACCGGAAGGACATGAATCGGATTTCTTTTCTTAACCGCGGTTACGCATTTAAAGGTTTGTTAGCCGTGAGACTGTCGTAACACTGACACATTATGGGGAAGCATATCAACTTGATGATATATCTACCTTCCTTATCCAGCGTATTATAAGTAAATCTTAGGTGGCGGCCCCCGTGGCCGAGTGGTTAAGAGCGCTGATATTTCATCACCGCATTTTACCATTTGATCATCTCACCGCTGTGTCTGGTGTGGGTTCGAGCCCCACACATGGCACATGTGAGACAAGCCAAGCTCTGATTGTGGGTGTGCCAGGTGGTTTTTCTCGGGGTTCTCCGGTTTCGCCCCACCTACTAATTGACCCGTCTCATATCAGCTGAAATAATCTTGAAAGAGACGTTAAATTGAATAAAAAATCTTAGGATAGAATAATAATAATGAGACGCATCAGGAGAAAACCGTATATGCGAAAACAAAGGCACAGTTCATCTGTGCAGTAACTGCACAGCTGAACTGCGCCTTTGTTGTCGCTAAACGGATTATGTTTTATGTCTTGGTGTTTAAATTTTTTTTGTGCTGTTGGCGCCTTATGTGTGTTTTCATAGTTTTAGTTAAGTAAAGGTAACTGAGTGGCCACATATTGGGAAAATAGCTGCTCATTCGGCTTACGATATGTTTCATGGTATAAGTACCTGATTGTTAGTTTGGTTTTTTTCCCACCTCGGTTTTTGGAGTGGGAATCTTTTTCTGATTGCGCTTTTTCCTGATCTTTGCCTACTTGTACCTTTTTAGTACAATTCCTCTTCTCGTACTAAAATCTAAAATCACCTGTTTCTATCCTTCTTTTACTATGACTGTACAGGCCGTTTTCTGTCGGACCTGGTTCAAACCCGAGAAGGCCGGTTATCGCACATCGCGGCTCAAATGTAAATGCAACATTTTCGGCAATATTAACCCATATTTGACGAATGGATTCTCCCATCGTTATCAGTTGGGTGAGTCCACTTTCATTTTTAGGGGTGGTTAAACTGATTTTTGATTTTTTATCTCATTTTTCGATGAAATTTCTCTGTGCAAACAGAATAGTCCCAGATGGGACGCCGCGTCCCATCTGGGGCTATTCTGTTTGCCTTCGTCCCATAAAAGGGACGCCAGGCTTATATGAGTTAAGACTTACGACTCTTGTTCCTGAATTGGTGCGTTTTGAGTGCTTGTTCGGGTCTTTCAGATCTTGGTAACCCATAAGCCTGCAATATGGTATCAGATGATATGTCTTGAAAAATCTCGGTGTTTCCGATCAGGTTCAATCATAGAAAAATGATACCAAAAACAACACACATACAGAAAATGAAATAAACTTCATGAGTGCATATACATGTGTTCTGAATAAAATGCATGTGTAACTGGACTTTTGGGACAAGCCGCGTACGGACGCCAGTTTTATGAAAAAAAAAATGATTGTATGACAAACAGGTGTGTGTGTGTGTGTGTGTGTGTGTGTGTGTGTGTGTGTGTGTGTGTGTGCATGCGCGGATCCAGAACATTTTCTTAGGTGGGGTCCGAATTCCCAGAAGGGGTCTGACGGAAAATTTCAACATGGCAAAAATTAATAATCTGGCAATTCCAGGGGGGGGGGGGTCCGGACCCCCTGTCCCCCATTCTGGATCCACCCATGGTGTGTGTGTGTGTGTGTGTTTGAGAGAGAGAGAGAGAGAGAGAGAGAGAGAGAGAGAGAGAGAGAGAGAGAGAGAGAAACGGACTTACCATTGGCAAAAGGAGGAAAGATGACATAAGACACGACAAGAAGAACATTTTCTTGTCCGCTTGACAGAGCAAGCTGTTTTAGATGTAGCAAATGTATTGCAGTTATATAAACAAGCTGTATTATATAGACTATTATTATTTTGAAATACACGACAAGTATGGACAAATTATAAATACGGTTTATGACTATGGTATATATTTAAAATTGAGACCAAAATCAATAGTATTGGAAATTACTGTATGTTTGAGTACAGGACATTTGAAACATACATGTATGTATATATGCGATCCAAGCATTTGCATCGTAGTGACGGAAAGAGCAACAGATTGATTTAACTGTGCATTTAGATTGGAACTATAATTATCATATATGGGAAAGAAATTTTTAATGAAGATATAATAATAATAATAATAATAATAATAATAATAATAACAATAATGATAATACAATAGTATGCCTGTGTTATTGTACAGCCTGGTTTGTGTCGTACCTGGTCGAAACCCAAACTGTTGGGTTTCTCATGCGAAGGCTAATGAGGTGAGGGCCATTTTTTTACGGAAGGGAGGGCCATTTTCTGATTTAATTTCTGATTGGTTTCTGATTTAATTTCTCAAAAAGTTGTCAAATTTTCTAAAAGAATTCATTAAATTCTTCTTTTTCGGCTATTTCTGAACTTTTTTTTGCAGAAAGTAAAGTATCGAGAGAAAGAATGTTAGTCATACTTACATGTAGTTTAAAGTGGAAAAATACGGAATTGTGTATCGCTTGGCCCTTCGGGGTTCAAGGGATGTTTTTTCTTTTGCTTCGGATTTCAGTAAGTTATTCGGTGACCAGGGATCTCCATCGTCGGGCAGCTTGCTGAATTTGTGAATTCTCGTTTTGATTCATCATAGTGGTTATTTACATGTATTTGTTTGTCCATGATGGTTCATTGAATAGTTAGAGATTCACCACGAGGACCGAACAACTAACTAAATGTTGTGAACCACTGCAGAAGATGAGGGTGAGGTTAGGGCCCTGTAAAACCTGTTAAAGCCCCCAGTAGTTGTATAGTACTCATCGTTCAAAGGCTATACTTCTGTTGTGGTTCTATTTGTTTTATGTTTTGGAGTCGAATTTTTGTGCTGTTTGAACCTTATGTACGTTTTCATGGTTTTATTTAAGTTCGGGTATCTGAGTGGCCGCCTATTGGAACCAGAGGACCAATGGTCCTGAAAACGCTCACCTGAGTCTGCTGCATATACCAATAAACATGTTTGAATATTATGGTATTTAACCCCAGTGCAGGGGCAGATGAAGCCCTTGGGCGGTTTTCCTTGTTTCAGAATAATCAATATTCTGTCCATTTGCCAATTTCTTGGCTCTTGCTGGCTTTTCCCTTCAAATGACATTTTGACAGTTTTCCCATTCAAATGCATGGGCAACCCATGTTGACCTTACCATAAACTTGGTCAAGGTCATCACAGGGTCATGATTTATATATACATTGTAGTACTTTAGCCATGGATGCTTCACGCCAAGTTTCATTGAAATCAATCTTTTGGTTTCAGAGAAGAAGATATTTGAAGGGTTTTTACCATATATGGGCATGGCGGCCATCTTGGTCATGTGACCTAGATTATTAATATACACATTGGTTCCCCCATCCTATAGATGCTTCACATTAAATTTGGCTTCAATTGGCCAAGTGGTTTCAGAGGAGATGTTTGAATATTATGGTAATATACATGTATATTGCCCCGGGGTATGGGCATATGAGCCCTTAGGTCCATTTATTTTTCAGAATCATTAATATTTAGTCCTACTACCCATTTCCTGCAAGATTTTCACCTCAAATGACTTTTTAAAAGTTTTCCCCATTCCAATGCATTGGCGACCTATGTTGACCTTGTCGTAAAATAGGTCAAGGTCACCACATGGTCGATTTATATACTTCAGCCATTGGTGCTTCATGCCAAGTTTCTTTGAAATCGGTCCACCAGATTCGGAGAAGATTTTTGACAGGTTTTTACCATATATGGACATGGCAGCCATCTTGGTCATGTGAACTAGATAATTTATATATACATTAATTCCCCCATTCCATAGATGCTTCACATTAAATTTGGCTTTGATTCGCCAAGCGGTTTCAGAGGAGAAGATGTTTGAATATTATGGTAATATACATGTATATTGCCCCGGGGTGGGGGCAGATAAGCCCCTGGGGTCCAATTTTTTTTCAGAATCATTAATATTCAATCCTACTGCTCATTTCCTGCAAGACATTCACTTTAAATGACATTTTAAAAGTTTTCCCCATTCAAATGCATTGGCGACCTATGTTGACCTTGCCGTAAAATAGGTCAAGGTCACCCTAAGGTCATTATTTATATACACATTGTGGAACTTGAGTCACTTATGCTACATGCCAAGTTTCAAGATCCTAGGCTTTTGGGTTCTGGAGAAGAAGATTTGTAAAGGTTTTTACCATATATGGGCATGGCGGCCATCTTGGTCATGTGACCTGGATTATTTATATACACGTTGGTTCCCCCTTCCTATAGATGCTTCATATAAAATTTGGCTTTGATTGGCCAAGCCGTTTCAGAGAAGAAGATCTTTGAAAATGGTGGACGACGACGACGGACGGACGACGGACGGACGCCGGATCATGGCCATCCTATAAGCTCACCTTGTGAGCCTAATGGCTCAGGTGAGCTAAAAAAGCTGCTCACTCGGCTTAAGATATGTTCTCTAAGTATAAGCACCTTAGAGGGTTCACACATTCAAAAATGGATATCTCGGAGACCAGCAGACCAATTGCAACAAAAGTCGATCTGAAACATCATTAAACAGGAGGAATGGCTGCATTAGCTAGGTTTGGGGCAAGATTAGACATCTATCAAATCCTTGAGGCAGCGGTGACATGCTTGTTTAACCGTGAAGGTTGTCAAATTTGATCAAATTTCCTGCAGACTGATTATTAACACACCTTAGTAATGAGGACAACCATAATATCTTGAATAAGTTAGAATTACGACAAGATTGGATCACTGACCGAGTTAGCTGTATTTCAGTGCTTGAAAAATTATTTATTATTGCTAACCCTCTATCATCTTCAGTTTTGATCGGCTCTTCTTCACTGTCGTCAGTAACAAGAACCACCACGCTGTATAGAATGACAGATCCCACCTTTGATTGCAGAGTCACCTACCTATCCTTGAGTGTCTGAAGCTTGACATTAAATGTTGTTAAACACTCTAGCGCCTTCTTTTTTGGTAAGGCCAGATTTCGTTTTATTTTCTGGTTTCAATCCGTGATGCGATCTAGTTGAAATGCAAACCCATCTGAGATCTTATAGTTTTAGGCCAAACATTTTTTTTATTTTCTGGTTTACAAAATTTTTCGGGGGAAAGGTTAGTTTTACAAAAATTTTCGGGGAAAGGCTTGTTACGGAGGAGGAAATAAAAAATAAAATAAGGGACCAAAATCTTTTGAATCGGTCTAAATGAAATATTTGTGCCATTTTTTTCTCTCCTAAATATACCTAAAATAACCAATGTGAAGATAATTAAAGAATGTCAAGAAACTGTATCAAAAGCCAGCCATTCTTCCAAGATAATAGCTAAATTGGGGTCTAAAATGTGTACGCCTACATACATATACTGTGTGTATGCTAAAATACAAGTTGAAGTAAATCTTTTATTTAATTTTTGATGGATCCCCCTACCCCAAATTTTCAAAATTGAAATAAAAACCAAATGAAAATTTGTTATTTTTCTTTTATTTTTTTTTCTCCTTCATTTGCCTTTTGAAAAATCTCCTTAGACTTATAATTTGGAGATTTTTGTGAAAGCATAGCCGCTAATTTTTATTATGCCTTCTTGCAGATAGCAATGACAACTATGAAACCATGGATGAATGTTTCAAAGAACTAATACTACTTGTGACTGTGGAACAAGGTGCCCTTGTGTGTTAGAAATGTAAGTACATGTATTTGGTGTGCTACTAAACGTGTTGGTTCTCAGGTGAGCGATCGTTGCCCTTTGGGACTACCTTTTATAGTTTTAAACAATTTAAGGATGTTCGCTGGCAACATTGGACATTTCTGAACTATCGGCTTTTATTTTGTTGAATATCTCCTCAACGGCTGCAGATATTTTCCTTATATTTCATATTTGGATACATATTGATGCAGTACACCGAACAAGCCATGAAAATTATTTAATGAATCCATTTTTTTTCACCCGACTTTCTGCAACTTTTCTGAAAATTTTAGTTTTCAGTAAAAATAGGGTACTGGGTTCATTAAACTTACGCATTTTAGCAACAGTCTTCTATGTTAGTATGTCTTTCATATGTGTGCTTGCTTAAAATTTTGGGCGGTTTATTGAAAAGGGTCTTCAAAATCAAAGAGCCGAAAAATGGCTTAATACTGGCGATATTCAAGTTGTTGGATCTCTCTTATATGAATACTATAAGAGTTCCCGCGAAGCTGGTCTGCGCCTTTGTTTTCGCATATGCAAATGGTTGTTTTTCTGATGCGTAAGCTCAATTGTAATGCCATTTAGTAAATTATGTCGTGGAAAAGGCCATATTGGTTCCGTGTTCAGTTAACTAAACAGTGTAAACGGGTTACTGTCGACAATAAACAATGCAAGTAGTATAGATCTTAGGGTATGTTTCTATTATGCAGAACATAATAGAACATTCAGAGCCGCATCGTGAGAAAACCGGATTTTTGTTTATGCGAAAACAAAGGCACAGATCAGTTTCGCAGTAACTGCGAAACTGATCAGCGCCTTTTCGCTACTTGGATAGTACAATTTCTCTTCTTATCGCACTAAACCATTCGATCATGGCTGTGTCTGGTGTGGGTTCGAGCCCGCTCTGGCCACATGTGAGACAAGCCAAGTTCTGCTTGGGGGTGTGTCAGGTGGTTTTTCTCGGGGTTCTCCCGTTTTCGCCCCACCTACTGATTGGCCCGTCTCATATGAGCTGAAATAATCTTGAAAGGGACGTTAAACTGAATCAAAAAAAAAAAAAAAAAAAAAAATAAAAAAAATAAAAAAAAAAAAAAAAAAAAAAAAATCTCTTCTTCTTCTTAAAGGACATCTATGCCTTAGATTGGGATACTCCCTAATTGACAAATATGTCGTTTCAAAGACAAAAATGTCTAGTTTTTTATTATTATTGAGATCTTGCATATTTTAATGGTCAGTGACATAATTTATGTCAATTTAACATTAGTTTGGGAATTCACATTTCTAAGCATTAATGCAATACGCATAGATTGAAAGCAAGTTTACTTATGAATCTGTACTGTATCTCTATAAATACATCTTCATAACCTAAATATACTCACCCTGACACCTGTTTGACAAGAAATACGACCATATACAGTTGATGTCTTTAAAATAGTCCATAACAACTGTGCTCATTTCAGTTCATGGAACATTTCAGAATTATACATTTTTGCCTTGCTGACCCTGTCCCCCCCCCCCCCCCCTAGACCCAGGATGCCACTTGCAAGATTGTAAATTAAAGATCTTATGCACTAAGCTAACATTTCTTTCAAAATAAACTTGAAATTACAAAACAATAAACAATCAATTTGTGGTTATTGCTCAGCATTCATATGACAAACAAGCCCATATTTGTTTGCATGAAAAGTGATGTTGACAAACAAATGCAAATCAGTTCAAAGTCTAATGGTTCATTTTTGCCAAAGATGGGTTGGGTTGTGAAAATATTTAGTTGCATTGTCTGGATTCTTTTAAATCAGCCAAACTGTTTTGTAAACAAAAGTGTATATATTTCTTCTCCTATAAATGCTTAACTCAGCCCCATAGTCATAACATGGAAATTTCGTCCTCCCAAATCTGAGATTTAGGGACTTTTTACATCGAAGGCATAGATGTCCTTCGAAATTTATCCATATTTTGTAGCTGCCCAGGTGGGTTTATGTCGGAGCTGGTCTGAACTCTCGAAGACCGGTTTTCTCGCATCGCGGCTCACATCATAGTGCTGTGTGCAATCAAACACAAGCGCAAATAAGGATGATGTGAATGTTCATGTGTGAATTGATAATGTGTTTTGATCACTCAGTTGACGCAAATAACAACTGAGGCTACCAAATGTCTAGCAAGTTGCAACATTCTTTGAGTCGCCTCTTGGGAAAACCAACGTTGTGGTTTCCGACCAGGTCCGACACAAACCGAGCTGTACAAGCACAGAAGATTGATAGAAACTTGAATTTTCGGATTTTAGAAGAAGAGGAAGCGTACTATCCATGTAGCGAAAACAAAGACACTGGTCAGCTTCGCGGTTACCGCGATACTGATCTGCATCTTTGTTTTTGCATTTGCAGGTTGTTGGTTTTCTCATAAGGCCGCTCATGTGTTATATTCTCCTGGATCCAGTCATACAATCATAATATCATCCCTTGATTAAAATCATGTTCTGAGCAAAACAGGAAAAGGCTTGATTGACGAATTCATTGTTTAATTACTAGTACTTGACAGTTAATCATTAATTATATGGAAACATAGATTGACGAAAATGAAGGCAAGGCAATAGACAACCAGTCTCCGGGTGTCCTAAAAACAGTAACTAATGGGCCAAAACACGGCGGTCTTCTGGGTTTCTGACCAGGTCTGACATAAACTGGTCAGAACAGTCACAGAAGAAGGCTAGAAATTTGAAATTTCGGATTTAAGTAGAATAGGAGTATTCGTATAGCGGTGTTACTGCACAGCTGATCTTCGCCTTTGTTTATTTACTATGCAAAAGTTCGATTTCTCATACCGCGGCTCAGGTGTGAGAAGGATTCCTCATTATGACAATGCAATACAGAGATTTTTATCAGTTCTAAAACATGAAAATTTCGTGAGAAAAATTTCGATATTTTTCTTATTTTTGCTCAAAACAAAGATTGTGGATACACATTAGAACCGCCTCGCCGAGGCGGTTCTCACGAGCACTCACAATCTATTTTTGGAGTAAAAATAAGAAAAATAGATACATCCCTGCATACCCCAGTTCTGCTATATTTAGTGGGGTTCAAGGGAGGTGGGTGAAGTTAGCCGAAACAGCCGAAGTAGCAGAATCTGCTGGCAGAAGTAGCCGAAACAGCCGAATCAGCTGTTACTGCTAGCAGAACCAGCCGAAACTGCCAACATGAAATTTAAGTTCCACAGACGAGATATAACGGGGTTTGAAGCCCACCAAATTATCTACTCAGCCCAAGAAAAATATTACGAAAATGACCTGAATATAAAACAGCAAAGTGCGGGTACCTGCTTCGGCTGTGAACCTGTCATCGCCGAGCGCGGACTTTCGGGAGCTAGCGACTTTATGGGTTTTACAGTTAAATTGTGGCACTCTCAGGCCACATAGGCCGCTATACCAGGAAAACTCTGGTTTCCAAGAAATAGGGGTACATGTACAAATATGACCAAAAAATGCGCACTTCCGTATAGAAAAGGCATGCCGCGGATACCCTCTTCGGCTGGGTACTTTTACGACTTTCGGGAGTTGGAGACCCAGTGGGGTTTGTAGTCCATACAAGTGCCTTCACGGCCCATAGGTCGGCTATTCCGGGAAAACTCTGGTTTCTCAGAAGTTTTAACTCGAACATTGGGCACTATAACATGTGCCGGTAGGGGGTGGGGTAATTTGCAGGCCTGTCATCGCCGAGCGCGGACTTTCGGGAGCTAGCCACCTAGTGGGTCTTACAGTAGAAGGGTGTCACTCTCAGACCACATGCACCGCTATGCCGGGAAAGCTCTGGTTTCCGAGAAATAGGGGGACAAATATGACAGAAAATGCACATTTCCGTATAGAAAAGGCATGCCGCGGGTACCCTCTTCGGCTGGGTACTTTTTCGACTTTCGGGAGTTGGAGACCCAGTGGGTTTTGTGGTCCATATAAGTGCCTTCACGGCCCATAGGTCGGTTTCAAAACTCTGGTTTCTCGGAAATTTTAACTCGAACATTGGGCACTATAACATGTGCCGGTAGGGGGTTGGGTAATTTTCAGGCCTGTCATCGCCGAGCGCGGACTTTCGGGAGCTAGCCACCTAGTGGGTCTTACAGTAGAAGGGTGGCACTCTCAGACCACATGCACCGCTATGCCGGGAAAACTCTGGTTTCCGAGAAATAGGGGGACAAATATGACCGAAAATGCACATTTCCGTATAAAAAAGGCATGCCGCGGGTACCCTCTTCGGCTGGGTATTTTCTTGACTTTCGGGAGTTGGAGACCCAGTGGGTTTTGAAGTCCATACAAGTGCCTTCACGGCCCATAGCTCGGCTATTCTGGGAAAACTCTGGTTTCTCGGAAATTTTAACTCGAACATTGGGCACTATAACATGTGCCGGTATTGGGTTGGGTAATTTGCAGGCCTGTCATCGCCGAGCGCGGACTTTCGGGAGGTAGCCACCTAGTGGGTCTTACAGTAGAAGGGTAGCACTCTCAGACCTTATGCACCGATATGCCGGGAAAACTCTGGTTTCCGAGAAATAGGGGGACAAATATGACCGAAAATGCACATTTCCGTATAGAAAAGGCATGCCGCGGGTACCCTCTTCGGCTGGGTACTTTTTCGACTTTCGGGAGTTGGAGACACAGTGGGTTTTGTAGTCCATACAAGTGCCTTCACGGCCCATAGCGCGGCTATTCCGGGAAAAAATCTGGTTTCTCGGAAATTTTAACTCGAACATTGGGCACTATAACATGTGTCGGTAGGGGGTGGGGTAATTTGCAGGCCTGTCATCGCCGAGCGCGGACTTTCGGGAGCTAGCCACCTAGTGGGTCTTACAGTAGAAGGGTGACACTCTCAGACCACATGCACCGCTATGCCGGGAAAACTCTGGTTTCCGAGAAATAGGGGGACAAATATGACCGAAAATGCACATTTCCGTATAGAAAAGGCATGCCGCGGGTACCCTCTTCGGCTGGGTACTTTTTCGACTTTCGGGAGTTGGAGACCCAGTGGGTTTTGTAGTCCATACAAGTGCCTTCACGGCCCATAGGTCGGCTATTCCGGGAAAACTCTGGTTTCTCGGAAATTTTAACTCGAACATTGGGCACTATAACATGTGCCGGTAGGGGGTGGGGTAATTTGCAGGCCTGTCATCGCCGAGCGCGGACTTTCGGGAGCTAGCCACCTAGTGGGTCTTACAGTAGAAGGGTAGCACTCTCAGACCACATGCATCGCTATGCCGGGAAAACTCTGATTTCCGAGAAATAGGGGGACAAATATGACCGAAAATGCACATTTCCGTATAGAAAAGGCATGCCGCGGGTACCCTCTTCGGCTGGGTACTTTTTCGACTTTCGGGAGTTGGAGACCCAGTGGGTTTTGTAGTCCATACACGTGCCTTCACGGCCCATAGGTCGGCTATTCCGGGAAAACTCTGGTTTCTCTGAAATTTTAACTCGAACATTGGGCACTATAACATGTGCCGGTAGGGGGTGGGGTAATTTGCAGGCCTGTCATCGCCGAGCGCGGACTTTCGGAGGCTAGCCACCTAGTGGGTCTTACAGTAGAAGGGTGGCACTCTCAGACCACATGCACCGCTATGCCGGGAAAACTCTGGTTTCCGAGAAATAGGGGGACAAATATGACCGAAAATGCACATTTCCGTATAGAAAAGGCATGCCGCGGGTACCCTCTTCGGCTGGGTACTTTTTCGACTTTCGGGAGTTGGAGACCAAGTGGGTTTTGTAGTCCATACAAGTGCCTTCACGGCCCATAGCTCGGCTATTCCGGGAAAACTCTGGTTTCTCGGATTTTAACTCGAACATTGGGCACTATAACATGTGCTGGTAAGAGGTGGGGTAATTTGCAGGCCTGTCATCACCGAGCGCGGACTTTCGGGAGCTAGCCACCTAGTGGGTCTTACAGTAGAAGGGTGGCACTCTCAGACCACATGCACCGCTATGCCGGGAAAACTCTGGTTTCCGAGAAATAGGGGGACAAATATGACCGAAAATGCACATTACCGTATAGAAAAGGCATGCCGCGAGTACCCTCTTCGGCTGGGTACTTTTTCGACTTTCGGGAGTTGGAGACCCAGTGGGGTTTGTAGTCCATACAAGTGCCTTCACGGCCCACAGGTCGGCTATTCCGGGAAAACTCTGGTTTCTCGGAAATTTTAACTCGAACATTGGGCACTATAACATGTGCCGGTACGGGGTGGGGTAATTTGCAGGCCTGTCATCGCCGAGCGCGGACTTTCGGGAGCTAGCCATCTAGTGGGTCTTACAGTAGAAGGGTGGCACTCTCAGACCACATGCATCGCTATGCCGGGAAAACTCTGATTTCCGAGAAATAGGGGGACAAATATGACCGAAAATGCACATTTCCGTATAGAAAAGGCATGCCGCGGGTACCCTCTTCGGCTGGGTACTTTTTCGACTTTCGGGAGTTGGAGACCTAGTGGGTTTTGTAGTCCATACACGTGCCTTCACGGCCCATAGGTCGGCTATTCCGGGAAAACTCTGGTTTCTCGGAAATTTTAACTCGAACATTGGGCACTATAGCATGTGCCTTTAGTGGGTGGGGTAATATGCAGGCCTGTCATCGCCGAGCGCGGACTTTCGGGAGCTAGCCACCTAGTGGGTCTTACAGTAGAATGGTGGCACTCTCAGACCACATGCACTGCTATGCCGGGAAAACTCTGGTTTCCGAGAAATAGGGGGACAAATATGACCGAAAATGCACATTTCCGTATAGAAAAGGCATGCCGCGGGTACCCTCTTCGGCTGGGTACTTTTTCGACTTTCGGGAGTTGGAGACCCAGTGGGTTTTGTGGTCCATATAAGTGCCTTCACGGCCCATAGGTCGGCTATTCCGGGAAAACTCTGGTTTCTCGGAAATTTTAACTCGAACATTGGGCACTATAACATGTGTCGGTAGGGGGTGGGGTAATTTGCAGGCCTGTCATCGCCGAGCGCGGACTTTCGGGAGCTAGCCACCTAGTGGGTCTTACAGTGGAAGGGTGGCACACTTAGACCACATGCACCGCTATGCCGGGTAAACTCTGATTTCCGAGAAATAGGGGGACAAATATGACCGAAAATGCACATTTCCGTATAGAAAAGGCATGCCGCGGGTACCCTCTTCGGCTGGGTACTTTTTCGACTTTCGGGAGTTGGAGACCCAGTGGGTTTTGTAGTCCATACAAGTGCCTTCACGGCCCATAGGTCGGCTATTCCGGGAAAACTCTGGTTTCTCGGAAATTTTAACTCGAACATTGGGCACTATAACATGTGCCGGTAGGGGGTGGGGTAATTTGCAGGCCTGTCATCGCCGAGCGCGGACTTTCGGGAGCTAGCCACCTAGTGGGTCTTACAGTAGAAGGGTGGCACTCTCAGACCACATGCACCGCTATGCCGGGAAAACTCTGGTTTCCGAGAAATAGGGGGACAAATATGACCGAAAATGCACATTTCCGTATAGAAAAGGCATGCCGCGGGTACCCTCTGCGGCTGGGTACTTTTTCGACTTTCGGGAGTTGGAGACCCAGTGGGTTTTGTGGTCCATATAAGTGCCTTCACGGCCCATAGGTCGGCTATTCCGGGAAAACTCTGGTTTCTCGGAAATTTTAACTCGAACATTGGGCACTATAACATGTGTCGGTAGGGGGTGGGGTAATTTGCAGGCCTGTCATCGCCGAGCGCGGACTTTCGGGAGCTAGCCACCTAGTGGGTCTTACAGTGGAAGGGTGGCACTCTCAGACCACATGCACCGCTATGCCGGGAAAACTCTGATTTCCGAGAAATAGGGGGACAAATATGACCGAAAATGCACATTTCCGTATAGAAGAGGCATGCCGCGGGTACCCTCTTCGGCTGGGTACTTTTTCGACTTTCGGGAGTTGGAGACCCAGTGGGTTTTGTAGTCCATACAAGTGCCTTCACGGCCCATAGGTCGGTTATTCCGGGAAAGCTCTGGTTTCTCGGAAATTTTAACTCGAACATTGGGCACTATAACATGTGCCGGTAGGGGGTGGGGTAATTTGCAGGCCTGTCATCGCCGAGCGCGGACTTTCGGGAGCTAGCCACCTAGTGGGTCTTACAGTAGAAGGGTGGCACTCTCAGACCACATGCACCGCTATGCCGGGAAAACTCTGGTTTCCGAGAAATAGGGGGACAAATATGACCGAAAATGCACATTTCCGTATAGAAAAGGCATGACGCGGGTACCCTCTTCGGCTGGGTACTTTTTCGACTTTCGGGAGTTGGAGACCCAGTGGGTTTTGTAGTCCATACAAGTGCCTTCACGGCCCATAGCTCGGTTATTCCGGGAAAACTCTGGTTTCTCGGAAATTTTAACTCGAACATTGGGCACTATAACATGTGCTGGTAAGGGGTGGGGTAATTTGCAGGCCTGTCATCAACGAGCGCGGACTTTCGGGAGCTAGCCACCTAGTGGGTCTTACAGTAGAAGGGTGTCACTCTCAGACCACATGCACCGTTATGCCGGGAAAACTCTGGTTTCCGAGAAATAGGGGGACAAATATGACCGAAAATGCACATTACCGTATAGAAAAGGCATGCCGCGAGTACCCTCTTCGGCTGGGTACTTTTTCGACTTTCGGGAGTTGGAGACCCAGTGGGTTTTGTAGTCCATACAAGTGCCTTCACGGCCCACAGGTCGGCTATTCCGGGAAAACTCTGGTTTCTCGGAAATTTTAACTCGAACATTGGGCACTATAGCATGTGCCGATAGGGTGTGGGATAATATGCAGGCCTGTCATCGCCGAGCGCGGACTTTCGGGAGCTAGCCACCTAGTGGGTCTAACAGTAGAATGGTGGCACTCTCAGACCACATGCACCGCTATGCCGGGAAAACTCTGGTTTCCGAGAAATAGGGGGACAAATATGACCGAAAATGCACATTTCCGTATAGAAAAGGCATGCCGCGGGTACCCTCTTCGGCTGGGTACTTTTTCGACTTTCGGGAGTTGGAGACCCAGTGGGTTTTGTGGTCCATATAAGTGCCTTCACGGCCCATAGGTCGGTTTCAAAACTCTGGTTTCTCGGAAATTTTAACTCGAACATTGGGCACTATAACATGTGCCGGTAGGGGGTTGGGTAATTTTCAGGCCTGTCATCGCCGAGCGCGGACTTTCGGGAGCTAGCCACCTAGTGGGTCTTACAGTAGAAGGGTGGCACTCTCAGACCACATGCACCGCTATGCCGGGAAAACTCTGGTTTCCGAGAAATAGGGGGACAAATATGACCGAAAATGCACATTTCCGTATAAAAAAGGCATGCCGCGGGTACCCTCTTCGGCTGGGTATTTTCTTGACTTTCGGGAGTTGGAGACCCAGTGGGTTTTGAAGTCCATACAAGTGCCTTCACGGCCCATAGCTCGGCTATTCTGGGAAAACTCTGGTTTCTCGGAAATTTTAACTCGAACATTGGGCACTATAACATGTGCCGGTATTGGGTTGGGTAATTTGCAGGCCTGTCATCGCCGAGCGCGGACTTTCGGGAGGTAGCCACCTAGTGGGTCTTACAGTAGAAGGGTAGCACTCTCAGACCTTATGCACCGATATGCCGGGAAAACTCTGGTTTCCGAGAAATAGGGGGACAAATATGACCGAAAATGCACATTTCCGTATAGAAAAGGCATGCCGCGGGTACCCTCTTCGGCTGGGTACTTTTTCGACTTTCGGGAGTTGGAGACACAGTGGGTTTTGTAGTCCATACAAGTGCCTACACGGCCCATAGCTCGGCTATTCCGGGAAAACTCTGGTTTCTCTGAAATCTTAACTCGAACATTGGGCACTATAACATGTGCTGGTAAGGGGTGGGGTAATTTGCAGGCCTGTCATCGCCGAGCGCGGACTTTCGGGAGCCAGCCACCTAGTGGGTCTTACAGTAGAAGGGTGGCACACTCAGACCACATGCACCGCTATGCCGGGAAAACTCTGGTTTCCGAGAAATAGGGCGACAAATATGACCAAAAATGCACATTTCCGTATAGAAAAGGCATGCCGCGGGTACCCTCTTCGGCTGGGTACTTTTTCGACTTTCGGGAGTTGGAGACCCAGTGGGTTTTGTGGTCCATATAACTGCCTTCACGGCCCATAGGTCGGTTTCAAAACTCTGGTTTCTCGGAAATTTTAACTCGAACATTGGGCACTATAACATGTGCCGGTAGGGGGTTGGGTAATTTTCAGGCCTGTCATCGCCGAGCGCGGACTTTCGGGAGCTAGCCACCTAGTGGGTCTAACAGTAGAAGGGTGGCACTCTCAGACCACATGCACCGCTATGCCGGGAAAACTCTGGTTTCCGAGAAATAGGGGGACAAATATGACCGAAAATGCACATTTCCGTATAAAAAAGGCATGCCGCGGGTACCCTCTTCGGCTGGGTATTTTCTCGACTTTCGGGAGTTGGAGACCCAGTGGGTTTTGAAGTCCATACAAGTGCCTTCACGGCCCATAGCTCGGCTATTCCGGGAAAACTCTGGTTTCTCGGAAATTTTAACTCGAACATTGGGCACTATAACATGTGCCGGTAGGGGGTGGGGTAATTTGCAGGCCTGTCATCGCCGAGCGCGGACTTTCGGGAGGTAGCCACCTAGTGGGTCTTACAGTAGAAGGGTGGCACTCTCAGACCTTATGCACCGCTATGCCGGGTAAACTCTGGTTTCCGAGAAATAGGGGGACAAATATGACCGAAAATGCACATTTCCGTATAGAAAAGGCATGCCGCGGGTACCCTCTTCGGCTGGGTACTTTTTCGACTCTCGGGAGTTGGAGACCCAGTGGGTTTTGTAGTCCATACAAGTGCCTTCACGGCCCATAGCTCGGCTATTCCGGGAAAACTCTGGTTTCTCTGAAATCTTAACTCGAACATTGGGCACTATAACATGTGCTGGTAAGGGGTGGGGTAATTTGCAGGCCTGTCATCGCCGAGCGCGGACTTTCGGGAGCCAGCCACCTAGTGGGTCTTACAGTAGAAGGGTGGCACACTCAGACCACATGCACCGCTATGCCGGGAAAACTCTGGTTTCCGAGAAATAGGGCGACAAATATGACCAAAAATGCACATTTCCGTATAGAAAAGGCATGCCGCGGTGACCCTCTTCGGCTGGGTACTTTTTCGACTTTCGGGAGTTGGAGACCCAGTGGGTTTTGTGGTCCATATAAGTGCCTTCACGGCCCATAGGTCGGTTTCAAAACTCTGGTTTCTCGGAAATTTTAACTCGAACATTGGGCACTATAACATGTGCCGGTAGGGGGTTGGGTAATTTGCAGGCCTGTCATCGCCGAGCGCGGACTTTCGGGAGCTAGCCACCTAGTGGGTCTTACAGTAGAAGGGTGGCACTCTCAGACCACATGCACCGCTATGCCCGGAAAACTCTGGTTTCTGAGAAATAGGGGGACAAATATGACCGAAAATGCACATTTCCGTATAAAAAAGGCATGCCGCGGGTACCCTCTTCGGCTGGGTACTTTTTCGACTTTCGGGAGTTGGAGACCCAGTGGGTTTTGTAGTCCATACAAGTGCCTTCACGGCCCATAGCTCGGCTATTCTGGGAAAACTCTGGTTTCTCGGAAATTTTAACTCGAACATTGGGCACTATAACATGTGCCGGTAGGGGGTGGGGTAATTTGCAGGCCTGTCATCGCCGACCGCGGACTTTCGGGAGGTAGCCACCTAGTGGGTCTTACAGTAGAAGGGTGGCACTCTCAGACCTTATGCACCGCTATGCCGGGAAAACTCTGGTTTCCGAGAAATAGGGAGACAAATATGACCGAAAATGCACATTTCCGTATAGAAAAGGCATGCCGCGGGTACCCTCTTCGGCTGGGTACTTTTTCGACTTTCGGGAGTTGGAGACCCAGTGGGTTTTGTAGTCCATACAAGTGCCTTCACGGCCCATAGCTCGGCTATTCCGGGAAAACTCTGGTTTCTCTGAAATCTTAACTCGAACATTGGGCACTATAACATGTGCTGGTGAGGGTGGGGTAATTTGCAGGCCTGTCATCGCCGAGCGCGGACTTTCGGGAGCCAGCCACCTAGTGGGTCTTACAGTAGAAGGGTGGCACACTCAGACCACATGCACCGCTATGCCGGGAAAACTCTGGTTTCCGAGAAATAGGGCGACAAATATGACCAAAAATGCACATTTCCGTATAGAAAAGGCATGCCGCGGGTACCCTCTTCGGCTGGGTACTTTTTCGACTTTCGGGAGTTGGAGACCCAGTGGGTTTTGTAGCCCATACAAGTGCCTTCACGGCCCATAGGTCGGCTATTCCGGGAAAACTCTGGTTTCTCGGAAATTTTAACTCGAACATTGGGCACTATAACATGTGTCGGTACGGGGTGTTGTAATTTGCAGGCCTGTCATCGCCGAGCGCGGACTTTCGGGAGCTAGTCACCTGGTGGGTCTTACAGTAGAAGGGTGGCACTCTCAGACCACATGCACCGCTATGCCGGGAAAACTCTGGTTTCCGAAAAATAGGGGGACAAATATGACCGAAAATGCACATTTCCGTTTAGAAAAGGCATGCCGCCGGTACCTTCTTCGGCTGGGTACTTTTTCGACTTTCGGGAGTTGGAGACCCAGTGGGTTTTGTAGTCCATACAAGTGCCTTCACGGCCCATAGGTCGGCTATTCCGGGAAAACTCTGGTTTCTCGGAAATTTTAACTCGAACATTGGGCACTATAACATGTGCCGGTAGGGGGTGGGGTAATTTGCAGGCCTGTCATCGCCGAGCGCGGACTTTCGGGAGCTAGCCACCTAGTGGGTCTTACAGTAGAAGGGTGGCACTCTCAGACCACATGCACCGCTATGCCGGGAAAACTCTGGTTTCCGAGAAATAGGGGGATAAATATGACCGAAAATGCACATTTCCGTATAGAAAAGGCATGCCGCGGGTACCCTCTTCGGCTGGGTACTTTTTCGACTTTCGGGAGTTGGAGACCCAGTGTGTTTTGTAGTCCATACAAATGCCTTCACGGCCCATAGCTCGGCTATTCCGGGAAAACTCTGGTTTCTCTGAAATCTTAACTCGAACATTGGGCACTATAACATGTGCTGGTAAGGGGTGGGGTAATTTGCAGGCCTGTCATCGCCGAGCGCGGACTTTCGGGAGCCAGCCACCTAGTGGGTCTTACAGTAGAAGGGTGGCAATCTCAGACCACATGCACCGCTATGCCGGGAAAACTCTGGTTTCCGAGAAATAGGGCGACAAATATGACCAAAAATGCACATTTCCGTATAGAAAAGGCATGCCGCGGGTACCCTCTTCGGCTGGGTACTTTTTCGACTTTCGGGAGTTGGAGACCCAGTGGGTTTTGTAGTCCATACAAGTGCCTTCACGGCCCATAGGTCGGCTATTCCGGGAAAACTCTGGTTTCTCGGAAATTTTAACTGGAACATTGGGCACTATTACATGTGTCAATAGGGGGTGGGGTAATTTGCAGGCCTGTCATCGCCGAGCGCGGACTTTCGGGAGCTAGCCACCTAGTGGGTCTTACAGTAGAAGGGTGGCACTCTCAGACCACATGCACCGCTATGCCGGGAAAACTCTGGTTTCCGAGAAATAGGGGGACAAATATGACCGAAAATGCACATTTCCGTATAGAAAAGGAATGCCGCGGGTACCTTCTTCGGCTGGGTACTTTTTCGACTTTCGGGAGTTAGAGACCCAGTGGGTTTTGTATTCCATACAAGTGCCTTCACGGCCCATAGGTCGGCTATTCCGGGAAATCTCTGGTTTCTCGGAAATTTTAACTCGAACATTGGGCACTATAACATGTGCCGGTAGGGGGTGGGGTAATTTGCAGGCCTGTCATCGCCGAGCGCGGACTTTCGGGAGCTAGTCACCTAGTGGGTCTTACAGTAGAAGGGTGGCACTCTCAGACCACATGCACCGCTATGCCGGGAAAACTCTGGTTTCCGAGAAATAGGGGGACAAATATGACCGAAAATGCACATTTCCGTATAGAAAAGGCATGCCGCGGGTACCTTCTTCGGCTGGGTACTTTTTCGACTTTCGGGAGTTAGAGACCCAGTGGGTTTTGTATTCCATACAAGTGCCTTCACGGCCCATAGCTCGGCTATTCCGGGAAAACTCTGGTTTCTCGGAAATTTTAACTCGAACATTGGGCACTTTAACATGTGCTGGTAAGGGGTGGGGTAATTTGCAGGCCTGTCATCACCGAGCGCGGACTTTCGGGAGCTAGCCACCTAGTGGGTCTTACAGTAGAAGGGTGGCACTCTCAGACCACATGCACCGCTATGCCGGGAAAACTCTGGTTTCCGAGAAATAGGGGGACAAATATGACCGAAAATGCACATTACCGTATAGAAAAGCCATGCCGCGAGTACCCTCTTCGGCTGGGTACTTTTTCGACTTTCGGGAGTTGGAGACCCAGTGGGTTTTGTAGTCCATACAAGTGCCTTCACGGCCCACAGGTCGGTTATTCCGGGAAAACTCTGGTTTCTCGGAAATTTTAACTCGAACATTGGGCACTATAGCATGTGCCGGTAATGGGTGGGATAATATGCAGGCCTGTCATCGCCGAGCGCGGACTTTCGGGAGCTAGCCACCTAGTGGGTCTAACAGTAGAATGGTGGCACTCTCAGACCACATGCACTGCTATGCCGGGAAAACTCTGGTTTCCGAGAAATCGGGGGACAAATATGACCGAAAATGCACATTTCCGTATAGAAAAGGCATGCCGCGGGTACCTTCTTCGGCAGGTGGGTGAAGTTAGCCGAAACAGCCGAAGTAGCAGAATCTGCTGGCAGAAGTAGCCGAAACAGCCGAATCAGCTGAGACTGCTTGCAGAACCAGCCGAAACTGCCAACATGAAATTTAAGTTCCACAGACGAGATATAACGGGGTTTGAAGCCCACCAAATTATCTACTCAGCCCAAGAAAAATATTACGAAAATGACCGCAAATACACACTTCCATATAAAAAAGCAAAGTGCGGGTACCTTCTTCGGCTAAGAACCTGTCATCGCCGAGCGCGGACTTTCGGGAGCTAGCGACTTTATGGGTTTTACAGTAGAATGGTGGCACTCTCAGGCCAGATACGCCGCTATGCCAGGAAAACTCTGGTTTCCAAGAAATAGGGGTACAAATATGACCAAAAATGCGCACTTCCGTATAGAAAAGGCATGCCGCGGGTACCCTCTTCGGCTGGGTACTTTTTCGGCTTTCGGGAGTTGGAGACCCAGTGGGTTTTGTAGTCCATACAGGTGCCTTCACGGCCCATAGGTCGGCTATTCCGGGAAAACTCTGGTTTCTCGGTAATTTTAATTCGAACATTGGGCACTATAACATGTGCCGGTAGGGGGTGGGGTAATTTGCAGGCCTGTCATCGCCGAGCGCGGACTTTCGGGAGCTAGCCACCTAGTGGGTTTTACAGTAGAAGGGTGGCACTCTCAGACCACATGCACCGCTATGCCGGGAAAACTCTGGTTTCCGAGAAATAGGTGGACAAATATGACCGAAAATGCACATTTCCGTATAAAAAAGGCATGCCGCGGGTACCCTCTTCGGCTGGGTATTTTTTCGACTTTCGGGAGTTGGAGACCCAGTGGGTTTTGTAGTCCATACAAGTGCCTTCACGGCCCATAGCTCGGCTATTCTGGGAAAACTCTGGTTTCTCGGAAATTTTAACTCGAACATTGGGCACTATAACATGTGCCGGTAGGGGGTGGGGTAATTTGCAGGCCTGTCGTCGCCGAGCGCGGACTTTCGGGAGGTAGCCACCTAGTGGGTCTTACAGTAGAAGGGTGGCACTCTCAGACCTTATGCACCGCTATGCCGGGAAAACTCTGGTTTCCGAGAAATAGGGGGACAAATATGACCGAAAATGCACATTTCCGTATAGAAAAGGCATGCCGCGGGTACCCTCTTCGGCTGGGTACTTTTTCGACTTTCGGGAGTTGGAGACCCAGTGGATTTTGTAGTCCATACAAGTGCCTTCACGGCCCATAGCTCGGCTATTCCGGGAAAACTGGTTTCTCGGAAATTTTAACTCGAACATTGGGCACTATAACATGTGCTGGTAAGGGGTGGGGTAATTTGCAGGCCTGTCATCGCCGAGCGCGGACTTTCGGGAGCTAGCCACCTAGTGGGTTTTACAGTAGAAGGGTGGCACACTCAGACCACATGCACCGCTATGCCGGGAAAACTCTGGTTTTCGAGAAATAGGGCGACAAATATGACCAAAAATGCACATTTCCGTATAGAAAAGGCATGCCGCGGGTACCCTCTTCGGCTGGGTACTTTTTCGACTTTCGGGAGTTGGAGACCCAGTGGGTTTTGTAGTCCATACAAGTGCCTTCACGGCCCATAGGTCGGCTATTCCGGGAAAACTGGTTTCTCGGAAATTTTAACTCGAACATTGGGCACTATAACGTGTCGGTAGGGGGTGGGGTAATTTGCAGGCCTGTCATCGCCGAGCGCGGACTTTCGGGAGCTAGCCACCTAGTGGGTCTTACAGTAGAATGGTGGCACTCTCAGACCACATGCACCGCTATGCCGGGAAAACTCTGGTTTCCGAGAAATAGGGGGACAAATATGACCGAAAATGCACATTTCCGTATAGAAAAGGCATGCCGCGGGTACCCTCTTCGGCTGGGTACTTTTTCGACTTTCGGGAGTTGGAGACCCAGTGGGTTTTGTAGTCCATACAAGTGCCTTCACGGCCCATAGGTCGGCTATTCCGGGAAAACTCTGGTTTCTCGGAAATTTTAACTCGAACATTGGGCACTATAGCATGTGCCGGTAATGGGTGGGATAATATGCAGGCCTGTCATCGCCGAGCGCGGACTTTCGGGAGCTAGCCACCTAGTGGGTCTAACAGTAGAGTGGTGGCAATCTCAGACCACATGCACTGCTATGCCGGGAAAACTCTGGTTTCCGAGAAATCGGGGGACAAATATGACCGAAAATGCACATTTCCGTATAGAAAAGGCATGCCGCGGGTACCCTCTTCGGCTGGGTACTTTTTCGACTTTCGGGAGTTGGAGACCCAGTGGGTTTTGTGGTCCATATAAGTGCCTTCACGGCCCATAGGTCGGCTATTCCGGGAAAACTCTGGTTTCTCGGAAATTTTAACTCGAACATTAGGCACTATAACATGTGCCGGTAGGGGGTGGGGTAATTTGCAGGCCTGTCATCGCCGAGCGTGGACTTTCGGGAGCTAGCCACCTAGTGGGTCTTACAGTAGAAGGGAGGCACTCTCAGACCACATGCACCGATATGCCGGGAAAACTCTGGTTTCCGAGAAATAGGGGGACAAATATGACCGAAAATGCACATTTCCGTATAAAAAAGGCATGCCGCGGGTACCCTCTTCGGCTGGGTATTTTTTCGACTTTCGGGAGTTGGAGACCCAGTGGGTTTTGTAGTCCATACAAGTGCCTTCACGGCCCATAGCTCGGCTATTCTGGGAAAACTCTGGTTTCTCGGAAATTTTAACTCGAACATTGGGCACTATAACATGTGCCGGTAGGGGGTGGGGTAATTTGCAGGCCTGTCATCGCCGAGCGCGGACTTTCGGGAGGTAGCCACCTAGTGGGTCTTACAGTAGAAGGGAGGCACTCTCAGACCTTATGCACCGCTATGCCGGGAAAACTCTGGTTTCCGAGAAATAGGGGGACAAATATGACCGAAAATGCACATTTCCGTATAGAAAAGGCATGCCGCGGGTACCCTCTTCGGCTTGGTACTTTTTCGACTTTCGGGAGTTGGAGACCCAGTGGATTTTGTAGTCCATACAAGTGCCTTCACGGCCCATAGCTCGGCTATTCCGGGAAAACTCTGGTTTCTCTGAAATCTTAACTCGAACATTGGGCACTATAACATGTGCTGGTAGGGGGTGGGGTAATTTGCAGGCCTGTCATCGCCGAGCGCGGACTTTCGGGAGCCAGCCACCTAGTGGGTCTTACAGTAGAAGGGTGGCACACTCAGACCACATGCACCGCTATGCCGGGAAAACTCTGGTTTCCGAGAAATAGGGCGACAGATATGACCAAAAATGCACATTTCCGTATAGAAAAGGCATGCCGCGGGTACCCTCTTCGGCTGGGTACTTTTTCGTCTTTCGGGAGTTGGAGACCCAGTGGGTTTTGTAGTCCATACAAGTGCCTTCATGGCCCATAGGTCGGCTATTCCGGGAAAACTCTGGTTTCTCGGAAATTTTAACTCGAACATTCGGCACTATAACATGTGTCGTTAGGGGGTGTTGTAATTGGCAGGCCTGTCGTCGCCGAGCGCGGTCTTTCGGGAGCTAGCCACCTAGTGGGTCTTACAGTAGAAGGGTGACACTCTCAGACCACATGCACCGCTATGCCGGGAAAACTCTGGTTTCCGAGAAATAGGGCGACAAATATGACCAAAAATGCACATTTCCGTATAGAAAAGGCATGCCGCGGGTACCCTCTTCGGATGGGTACTTTTTCGACTTTCGGGAGTTGGAGACCCAGTGGGTTTTGTAGTCCATACAAGTGCCTTCACGGCCCATAGGTCGGCTATTCCGGGAAAACTCTGGTTTCTCGGAAATTTTAACTCGAACATTGGGCACTATAACATGTGTCGGTAGGGGGTGGGGTAATTTGCAGGCCTCTCATCGCCGAGCGCGGACTTTCGGGAGCTAGCCACCTAGTGGGTCTTACAGTAGAAGGGTGGCACTCTCAGACCACATGCACTGCTATGCCGGGAAAACTCTGGTTTCCGAGAAATAGGGCGACAAATATGACCGAAAATGCACATTTCCGTAAAGAAAAGGCATGCCGCGGGTACCCTCTTCGGCTGGGTACTTTTTCGACTTTCGGGAGTTGGAGACCCAGTGGGTTTTGTAGTCCATACAAGTGCCTTTACGGCCCATAGGTCGGCTATTCCGGGAAAACTCTGGTTTCTCGGAAATTTGAACTCGAAGATTGGGCACTATAACATGTGCCGGTAGTGGGTGGGGTAATTTGCAGGCCTGTCATCGCCGAGCGCGGACTTTCGGGAGCTAGCCACCTAGTGGGTCTTACAGTAGAAGGGTGGCACTCTCAGACCACATGCACCGCTATGCCGGGAAAACTCTGGTTTCCGAGAAATAGGGGGACAAATATGACCGAAAATGCACATTTCCGTATAAAAAAGGCATGCCGCGGGTACCCTCTTCGGCTGGGTATTTTTTCGACTTTCCGGAGTTGGAGACCCAGTGGGTTTTGTAGTCCATACAAGTGCCTTCACGGCCCATAGCTCGGCTATTCTGGGAAAACTCTGGTTTCTCGGAAATTTTAACGCGAACATTGGGCACTATAACATGTGCCGGTAGGGGGTGGGGTAATTTGCAGGCCTGTCATCGCCGAGCGCGGACTTTCGGGAGCTAGCCACCTAGTGGGTCTTACAGTAGAAGGGTGGCACTCTCAGACCACATGCACCGCTATGCCGGGAAAACTCTGGTTTCCCAGAAATAGGGGGACAAATATGACCGAAAATGCACATTTCCGTATAGAAAAGGCATGCCGTGGGTACCCTCTTCGGCTGGGTACTTTTTCGACTTTCGGGAGTTGGAGACCCAGTGGGTTTTGTAGTCCATACAAGTGCCTTCACGGCCCATAGGTCGGCTATTCCGGGCAAACTCTGGTTTCTCGGAAATTTTAACTCGAACATTGGGCACTATAACATGTGCCGGTAGGGGGTGGGGTAATTTGAAGGCCTGTCATCGCCGAG
Source organism: Rugalucina vietnamica (assembly GCA_964017185.1). Lineage (NCBI taxonomy): Eukaryota > Metazoa > Mollusca > Bivalvia > Lucinida > Lucinidae > Rugalucina > Rugalucina vietnamica. The sequence continues at coordinate 37,088,284 of OZ024876.1, forward strand.
CGCGGACTTTCGGGAGCTAGCCACCTAGTGGGTCTTACAGTAGAAGGGTGGCACTCTCAGACCACATGCACCGCTATGCCGGGAAAACTCTGGTTTCCGAGAAATAGGGGGACAAATATGACCGAAAATGCACATTTCCGTATAGAAAAGGCATGCCGCGGGTACCCTCTTCGGCTGGGTACTTTTTCGACTTTCGAGAGTTGGAGACCCAGTGGGTTTTGTAGTCCATACAAGTGCCTTCACGGCCCATAGCTCGGCTATTCTGGGAAAACTCTGGTTTCTCGGAAATTTTAACTCGAACATTGGGCACTATAACATGTGTCGGTAGAATGGTGGCACTCTCAGACCACATGCACCGCTATGCCGGGAAAACTCTGGTTTCCGAGAAATAGGGGGACAAATATGACCAAAAATGCACATTTCCGTATAGAAAAGGCATGCCGCGGGAACCCTCTTCGGCTGGGTACTTTTTCGACTTTCGGGAGTTGGAGACCCAGTGGGTTTTGTAGTCCATATAAGTGCCTTCACGGCCCATAGGTCGGCTATTCCGGGAAAACTCTGGTTTCTCGGAAATTTTAACTCGAACATTGGGCACTATAAAATGTGTCGGTAGGGGGTGGGATAATTTCCAGGCCTGTCATCGCCGAGCGCGGACTTTCGGGAGCTAGCCATCTAGTGGGTCTTACAGTAGAAGGGTGGCACTCTCAGACCACATGCACCGCTATGCCGGGAAAACTCTGGTTTCCGAGAAATAGGGGGACAAATATGACCGAAAATGCACATTTCCGTATAGAAAAGGCATGCCGCGGGTACCTTCTTCGGCTGGGTACTTTTTCGACTTTCGGGAGTTAGAGACTCAGTGGGTTTTGTAGTCCTGAGAGTGCCACCCTTCTACTGTAAGACCCACTAGGTGGCTAGATCCCGAAAGTCCGCGCTCGGCGATGACAGGCCTGTAAATTACCCCACCCCCTACCGGCACATGTTATAGTGCCCAATGTTCGAGTTAAAATTTCCGAGAAACCAGAGTTTTCCCGGAATAGCAGACCTATGGGCCGTGAAGGCACTTGTATGGACTACAAAACCCACTGGGTCTCCAACTCCCGAAAGTCGAAAAAAACCCAGCCGAAGAGGGTACCCGCGGCATGCCTTTTCTATACGGAAATGTGCATTTTCGGTCATATTTGTCCCCCTATTTCTTGGAAACCAGAGTTTTTCCGGCATAGCGGTGCATGCGGTCTGAGAGTGCCACCCTTCTACTGTAAGACCCACTAGGTGGCTAGCTCCCGAAAGTCCGCGCTCGGCGATGACAGGCCTGCAAATTACCCCACCACCTACCGGCACATGATATAGTGCCCAATGTTCGAGTTAAAATTTCCGAGAATCCAGAGATTTCCCGGAATAGCCGACCTATGGGCCGTGAAGGCACTTATATGGACCACAAAACCCACTGGGTCTCCAACTCCCGAAAGTCGAAAAAGTACCCAGCCGAAGAGGGTACCCGCGGCATGCCTTTTCTATACGGAAATGTGCATTTTCGGTCATATTTGTCCCCCTATTTCTCGGAAACCAGAGTTTTCCCGGCATAGCGGTGCATGTGGTCTGAGAGTGCCACCCTTCTCCTGTAAGACCCACTAGGTGGCTAGCTCCCGAAAGTCCGCGCTCGGCGATGACAGGCCTGCAAATTACCCCACTCCCTACCGGCACATGTTATAGTGCCCAATGTTCGAGTTAAAATTTCCGAGAAACCAGAGTTTTCTCGGAATAGCCGACATATGGGCCGTGAAGGCACTTGTATGGACTACAAAACCCACTGGGTCTCCAACTCCCGAAAGTCGAAAAAGTACCCAGCCGAAGAGGGTACCCGCGGCATGCCTTTTCTATACGGAAATGTGCATTTTCGGTCATATTTGTCCCCCTATTTCTCGGAAACCAGAGTTTTCCCGGCATAGCAGTGAATGTGGTCTGAGAGTGCCACCATTCTTTTGTAAGACCCACTAGCTGGCTAGCTCCCGAAAGTCCGCGCTCGGCGATGACAGGCCTGCATATTACCCTACCCCCTACCGGCACATGCTATAGTGCCCAATGTTCGAGTTAAAATTTCCGAGAAACCAGAATTTTCCCGGAATAGCCGACCTGTGGGCCGTGAAGGCACTTGTATGGACTACAAAACCCACTGGGTCTCCAACTCCCGAAAGTCGAAAAAATACCCAGCCGAAGAGGGTACTCGCGGCATGCCTTTTCTATACGGAAATGTGCATTTTTGGTCATATTTGATCCCCTATTTCTCGGAAACCAGAGCTTTCCCGGCATAGCGGTGCATGTGGTCTAAGAGTGCCACCCTTCTACTGTAAGACCCACTTGGTGGCTAGCTCCCGAAAATCCGCGCTCGGCGATGACAGGCCTGCAAATTACCCCACCCCTTACCAGCACATGTTATAGTGCCCAATGTTCGAGTTAAAATTTCCGAGAAACCAGAGTTTTCCCAGAATAGCCGACATATGGGCCGTGAAGGCACTTGTATGGACTACAAAACCCACTGAGTCTCCAACTCCCGAAAGTCGAAAAAATACCCAGCCGAAGAGGGTACCCGCGGCATGCCTTTTCTATACGGAAATGTGCATTTTCGGTCATATTTGTCCCCCTATTTCTCGGAAACCAGAGTTTTCCCGGCATAGCAGTGAATGTGGTCTGAGAGTGCCACCATTCTTTTGTAAGACCCACTAGCTGGCTAGCTCCCGAAAGTCCGCGCTCGGCGATGACAGGCCTGCAAATTACCCCACCCCCTACCGGCACATGATATAGTGCCCAATGTTCGAGTTAAAATTTCCGAGAATCCAGAGTTTTCCCGGAATAGCCGACCTATGGGCCGTGAAGGCACTTATATGGACCACAAAACCCACTGGGTCTCCAACTCCCGAAAGTCGAAAAAGTACCCAGCCGAAGAGGGTACCCGCGGCATGCCTTTTCTATACGGAAATGTGCATTTTCGGTCATATTTGTACCCCTATTTCTCGGAAACCAGAGTTTTCCCGGCATAGCAGTGCATGTGGTCTGAGAGTGCCACCATTCTACTGTAAGACCCACTAGGTGGCTAGCTCCCGAAAGTCCGCGCTCGGCGATAACAGGCCTGCATATTACCCCACCCCCTACCGGCACATGCTATAGTGCCCAATGTTCGAGTTAAAATTTCCGAGAAACCAGAGTTTGCCCGGAAGAGCCGACATGTGGGCCGTGAAGGCACTTATATGGACTACAAAACCCACTGGGTCTCCAACTCCCGAAAGTCGAAAAAATACCCAGCCGAAGAGGGTACTCGCGGCATGCCTTTTCTACACGGAAATGTGCATTTTCGGTCTTATTTGTCCCCCTATTGCTCGGAAACCAGAGGTTTCCCGGCATAGCGGTGCATGTGGTCTGAGAAAGCCGCCCTTCTACTGTAGAACCCACTAGGTGGCTAGCTCCTGAAAGTCCGCGCTCGGCGATGACAGGCCTGCAAATTACCCCACCCCCTACCGGCACATGTTATAGTGCCCAATGTTCGAGTTAAAATTTCCGAGAAACCAGAGTTTTCCCGGAATAGCCGACCTATGGGCCGTGAAGGCACTTGTATGGACTACAAAACCCACTGGGTCTCCAACTCCCGAAAGTCGAAAAAGTACCCAGCCGAAGAGGGTACCCGCGGCATGCCTTTTCTATACGAAAATGTGCATTTTCGGTCATATTTGTCCCCCTATTTCTCGGAAACCAGAGTTTTCCCAGCATAGAGGTGCATGTGGTCTGAGAGTGCCACCCTTCTACTGTAAGACCCACTAGGTGGCTAGATCCCGAAAGTCAGCGCTCGGCGATGACAGGCCTGTAAATAACTCCAACCCCTACCGGCACATGTTATAGTGCCCAATGTTCGAGTTAAAATTTCCGAGAAACCAGAGTTTTCCCGGAATAGCCGACCTATGGGCCGTAAAGGCACTTGTATTGACTACAAAACCCACTGGGTCTCCAACTCCCGAAAGTCGAAAAAGTACCCAGCCGAAGAGGGTACCCGCGGCATGCCTTTTCTATACGGAAATGTGCATTTCGGTCATATTTGTCCCCCTATTTCTCGGAAACCAGAGTTTTCCCGGCATAGCGGTGCATGTGGTCTGAGAGTGCCACCCTTCTACTATAAGACCCACTAGGTGGCTAGCTCCCGAAAGTCCGCGCTCGGCGATGACAGGCCTGCAAATTACCCCAGCCCTACCGGCACATGATATAGTGCCCAATGTTCGAGTTAAAATTTCCGAGAATCCAGAGTTTTCCCGGAATAGCCGACCTATGGGCCGTGAAGGCACTTATATGGACCAGAAAACCCACTGGGTCTCCAACTCCCGAAAGTCGAAAAAGTACCAAGCCGAAGAGGGTACCCGCGGCATGCCTTTTCTATACGGAAATGTGCATTTTCGGTCATAATTGTCCCCCTATTTCTCGGAAACCAGAGTTTTCCCGGCATAGCAGTGCATGTGGTCTGAGAGTGCCACCATTCTACTGTAAGACCCACTAGGTGGCTAGCTCCCGAAAGTCCGCGCTCGGCGATGACAGGCCTGCATATTACCCCACCCCCTACCGGCACATGCTATAGTGCCCAATGTTCGAGTTAAAATTTCCGAGAAACCAGAGTTTTCCCGGAATAGCCGACCTGTGGGCCGTGAAGGCACTTGTATGGACTACAAAACCCACTGGGTCTCCAACTCCCGAAAGTCGAAAAAGTACCCAGCCGAAGAGGGTACCCGCGGCATGCCTTTTCTATACGGAAATGTGCATTTTCGGTCATATTTGTCCCCCTATTCCTCGGAAACCAGAGTTTTCCCGGCATAGCGGTGCATGTGGTCTGAGAGTGCCACCCATCTACTGTAAGACCCACTAGGTGGCTATCTCCCGAAAGCCCGCGCTCGGCGATGACAGGCCTGCAAATTACCCCACCACCTACCGGCACATGTTATAGTGCCCAATGTTAGAGTTAAAATTTCCCAGAAACCAGAGTTTTCCCGGAATAGCCGACCTATGGGCCGTGAAGGCATTTGTATGGACTACAAAACCCACTGGGTCTCCAACTCCCGAAAGTCGAAAAAGTACCCAGCCGAAGAGGGTACCCGCGGCATGCCTTTTCTATACGGAAATGTGCATTTTCGGTCATATTTGTCCCCCTATTTCTCGAAAACCAGAGTTTTCCCGGCATAGCGGTGCATGTGGTCTGAGAGTGCCACCCTTCTACTGTAAGACCCACTAGGTGGCTAGCTCCCGAAAGTCTGCGCTCGGCGATGACAGGCCTGCAAATTACCCCACCCCCTACCGGCACATGTTATAGTGCCCAATGTTTGAGTTAAAATTTCCGAGATTCCAGAGTTTTCCCGCAATAGCCGACCTATGGGCCGTAAAGGCACTTACATGGACCACAAAACCCACTGGGTCTCCAACTCCCGAAAGTCGAAAAAGTACCCAGCCGAAGAGGGTACCCGCGGCATGCCTTTTCTATACGGAAATGTGCATTTTCGGTCATATTTGTCCCCCTATTTTTCGGAAACCAGAGTTTTCCCTGCATAGCAGTGCATGTGGTCTGAGAGTGCCACCATTCTACTGTAAGACCCACTAGGTGGCTAGATCCCGAAAGTCCGCGCTCGGCGATGACAGGCCTGCATATTACCCCACCCCCTACCGGCACATGCTATAGTGCGCAATGTTCGAGTTAAAATTTTCGAGAAACCAGAGTTTTCCCGGAATAGCCGACCTGTGGGCCGTGAAGGCACTTGTATGGACTACAAAACCCACTGGGTCTCCAACTCCCGAAAGTCGAAAAAGTACCCAGCCGAAGAGGGTACCCGCGGCATGCCTTTTCTATACGGAAATGTGCATTTTCGGTCATATTTGTCCCCCTATTTCTCGGAAACCAGAGTTTTCCCGGCATAGCGGTGCATGTGGTCTGAGAGTGCCACCCTTCTACTGTAAGACCCACTAGGTGGCTAGCTCCCGAAAGTCCGCGCTCGGCGATGACAGGCCTGCAAATTACCCCAGCCCTTTCCAGCACATGTTATAGTGCCCAATGTTCGAGTATAAATTTCCGAGAAACCAGAGTTTTCCCGGAATAGCCGAGCTATGGGCCGTGAAGGCACTTGTATAGACTACAAAACCCATTGGGTCTCCAACTCCCGAAAGTCGAAAAAATACCCAGCCGAAGAGGGTACCCGCGACATGCCTTTTCTATACGGAAATGTGCATTTTCGGTCATATTTGTCCCCCTATTTCTCGGAAACCAGAGTTTTCCCGGCATAGCGGTGCATGTGGTCTGAGAGTGCCACCCTTCTACTGTAAGACCCACTAGGTGGCTAGCTCCCGAAAGTCCGCGCTCGGCGATGACAGGCCTGCAAATTACCCCACCCCTACCGGCACATGTTATAGTGCCCAATGTTCGAGTTAAAAATTTCCGAGAAACCAGAGTTTTCACGGAATAGCCGACCAGTGGGCCGTGAAGGCACTTGTATGGACTACAAAACCCACTGGGTCTCCAACTCCCGAAAGTCCAAAAAGTACCCTGCCGAAGAGGGTACCCGCAGCATGCCTTTTCTATACGGAAATGTGCATTTTCGGTCATATTTGTCCCCCTATTTCTCGGAAATCAGAGTTTTCCCGGCATAGCGGTGCATGTGACCTGAGAGTGCCACCCTTCTACTGTAAGACCCACTAGGTGGCTAGCTCCCGAAAGTCCGTGCTCGGCGATGACAGGCCTGCAAATTACCCCATCCCCTACCGTCACATGTTATAGTGCCCAATGTTCGAGTTAAAATTTCCGAGAAACCAGAGTTTTCCCGGAATAGCCGACCTATGGGCCGTGAAGGCACTTGTATGGACTACAAAACCCACTGGGTCTCCAACTCCCGAAAGTCGAAAAAGTACCCAGCCGAAGAGGGTACCCGCGGCATGCCTTTTCTATACGGAAATGTGTATTTTCGGTCATATTTGTCCCCCTATTTCTCGGAAACCAGAGTTTTCCCGGCATAGCGGTGCATGTGGGCTGAGGGTGCCATCCTTCTACTGTAAGACCCACTAGCTGGCTAGATCCCGAAAGTCCGCGCTCGGCGATGACATGCCTGCAAATTACCCCACCCCCTACCGACAAATGTTATAGTGCCCAATGTTAGAGTTAAAATTTCCGAGAAACCAGAGATTTCCCGGAATAGCCGACCTATGGGCCGTAAAGGCACTTGTATGGACTACAAAACCCACTGGGTCTCCAACTCCCGAAAGTCGAAAAAGTACCCAGCCGAAGAGGGTACCCGCGGCTTGCCTTTTCTATACGGAAATGTGCATTTTCGGTCATATTTGTCCCCCTATTTCTCGGAAACCAGAGTTTTCCCGGCATAGCGGTGCATGTGGTCTGAGGGTGCCACCCTTCTACTGTAAGACCCACTAGGTGGCTAGCTCCCGAAAGTCCGCGCTCGGCGATGACAGGCCTGCAAATTACCCCAGCCCTTTCCAGCACATGTTATAGTGCCCAATGTTCGAGTTAAAATTTCCGAGAAACCAGAGTTTTCCCGGAATAGCCGAGCTATGGGCCGTGAAGGCACTTGTATGGACTACAAAACCCATTGGGTCTCCAACTCCCGAAAGTCGAAAAAATACCCAGCCGAAAAGGGTACCCGCGGCATGCCTTTTCTATACGGAAATGTGCATTTTCGGTCATATTTGTCCCCCTATTTCTCGGAAACCAGAGTTTTCCCGGCATAGCGGTGCATGTGGTCTGAGAGTGCCACCCTTCTACTGTAAGACCCACTAGGTGGCTAGCTCCCGAAAGTCCGCGCTCGGCGATGACAGGCCTGCAAATTACCCCAGCCCTTTCCAGCACATGCTATAGTGCCCAATGTTCGAGTTAAAATTTCCGAGAAACCAGAGTTTTCCCGGAATAGCCGAGCTATGGGCCGTGAAGGCACTTGTATGGACTACAAAACCCATTGGGTCTCCAACTCCCGAAAGTCGAAAAAATACCCAGCCGAAGAGGGTACCCGCGGCATGCCTTTTCTATACGGAAATGTGCATTTTCGGTCATATTTGTCCCCCTATTTCTCGGAAACCAGAGTTTTCCCGGCATAGCGGTGCATGTGGTCTGAGAGTGCCACCCTTCTACTGTAAGACCCACTAGGTGGCTAGCTCCCGAAAGTCCGCGCTCGGCGATGACAGGCCTGCAAATTACCCCATCCCTACCGGTACATGTTATAGTGCCCAATGTTCGAGTTAAAATTTCCGAGAAACCAGAGTTTTCCCGGAATAGCCGACCTATGGGCCGTGAAGGCACTTGTATGGACTACAAAACCCACTGGGTCTCCAACTCCCGAAAGTCGAAAAAGTACCCAGCCGAAGAGGGTACCCGCGGCATGCCTTTTCTATACGGAAATGTGCATTTTCGGTCATATTTGTCACCCTATTTCTCGGAAATCAGAGTTTTCCCGGCATAGCGGTGCATGTGGTCTGAGAGTGCCACCCTTCTACTGTAAGACCCACTAGGTGGCTAGCTCCCGAAAGTCCGTGCTCGGCGATGACAGGCCTGCAAATTACCCCACCCCCTACCGGCACATGTTATAGTGCCCAATGTTCGAGTTAAAATTTCCGAGAAACCAGAGATTTCCCGGAATAGCCGACCTATGGGCCGTAAAGGCACTTGTATGGACTACAAAACCCACTGGGTCTCCAACTCCCGAAAGTCGAAAAAGTACCCAGCCGAAGAGGGTACCCGCGGCATGCCTTTTCTATACGGAAATGTGTATTTTCGGTCATATTTGTCCCCCTATTTCTCGGAAACCAGAGTTTTCCCGGCATAGCGGTGCATGTGGGCTGAGGGTGCCATCCTTCTACTGTAAGACCCACTAGGTGGCTAGCTCCCGAAAGTCCGCGCTCGGCGATGACATGCCTGCAAATTACCCCACCCCCTACCGACAAATGTTATAGTGCCCAATGTTAGAGTTAAACTTTTCGAGAAACCAGAGATTTCCCGGAATAGCCGACCTATGGGCCGTAAAGGCACTTGTATGGACTACAAAACCCACTGGGTCTCCAACTCCCGAAAGTCGAAAAAATACCCAGCCGAAGAGGGTACCCGCGGCTTGCCTTTTCTATACGGAAATGTGCATTTTTGGTCATATTTGTTCCCCCTATTTCTCGGAAACCAGAGTTTTTCCGGCATAGCGGTGCATGTGGTCTGAGGGTGCCACCCTTCTACTGTAAGACCCACTAGGTGGCTAGCTCCCGAAAGTCCGCGCTCGGCGATGACAGGCCTGCAAATTACCCCAGCCCTTACCAGCACATGTTATAGTGCCCAATGTTCGAGTTAAAATTATCGAGAAACCAGAGTTTTCCCGGAATAGCCGAGCTATGGGCCGTGATGGCACTTGTATGGACTACAAAACCCACTGGGTCTCCAACTCCCGAAAGTCGAAAAAATACCCAGCCGAAGAGGGTACCCGCGGCATGCCTTTTCTATACGGAAATGTGTATTTGTCCCCCTATTTCTCGGAAACCAGAGTTTTCCCGGCATAGCGGTGCATGTGGGCTGAGGGTGCCATCCTTCTACTGTAAGACCCACTAGGTGGCTAGCTCCCGAAAGTCCGCGCTCGGCGATGACATGCCTGCAAATTACCCCACCCCCTACCGACAAATGTTATAGTGCCCAATGTTAGAGTTAAAATTTCCGAGAAGCCAGAGATTTCCCGGAATAGCCGACCTATGGGCCGTAAAGGCACTTGTATGGACTACAAAACCCACTGGGTCTCCAACTCCCGAAAGTCGAAAAAGTACCCAGCCGAAGAGGGTACCCGCGGCTTGCCTTTTCTATACGGAAATGTGCATTTTCGGTCATATTTGTCCCCCTATTTCTCGGAAACCAGAGTTTTCCCGGCATAGCGGTGCATGTGGTCTGAGGGTGCCACCCTTCTACTGTAAGACCCACTAGGTGGCTAGCTCCCGAAAGTCCGCGCTCGGCGATGACAGGCCTGCAAATTACCCCAGCCCTTTCCAGCACATGTTATAGTGCCCAATGTTCGAGTTGAAATTTCCGAGAAACCAGAGTTTTCCCGGAATAGCCGAGCTATGGGCCGTGAAGGCACTTGTATGGACTACAAAACCCATTGGGTCTCCAACTCCCGAAAGTCGAAAAAATACCCAGCCGAAGAGGGTACCCGCGGCATGCCTTTTCTATACGGAAATGTGCATTTTCGGTCATATTTGTCCCCCTATTTCTCGGAAACCAGAGTTTTCCCGGCATAGCGGTGCATGTGGTCTGAGAGTGCCACCCTTCTACTGTAAGACCCACTAGGTGGCTAGCTCCCGAAAGTCCGCGCTCGGCGATGACAGGCCTGCAAATTACCCCAGCCCTTTCCAGCACATGCTATAGTGCCCAATGTTCGAGTTAAAATTTCCGAGAAACCAGAGTTTTCCCGGAATAGCCGAGCTATGGGCCGTGAAGGCACTTGTATGGACTACAAAACCCATTGGGTCTCCAACTCCCGAAAGTCGAAAAAATACCCAGCCGAAGAGGGTACCCGCGGCATGCCTTTTCTATACGGAAATGTGCATTTTCGGTCATATTTGTCCCCCTATTTCTCGGAAACCAGAGTTTTCCCGGCATAGCGGTGCATGTGGTCTGAGAGTGCCGCCCTTCTACTGTAAGACCCACTAGGTGGCTAGCTCCCGAAAGTCCGCGCTCGGCGATGACAGGCCTGCAAATTACCCCATCCCTACCGGTACATGTTATAGTGCCCAATGTTCGAGTTAAAATTTCCGAGAAACCAGAGTTTTCCCGGAATAACCGACATATGGGCCGTGAAGGCACTTGTATGGACTACAAAACCCACTGGGTCTCCAACTCCCGAAAGTCGAAAAAGTACCCAGCCGAAGAGGGTACCCGCGGCATGCCTTTTCTATACGGAAATGTGCATTTTCGGTCATATTTGTCACCCTATTTCTCGGAAATCAGAGTTTTCCCGGCATAGCGGTGCATGTGGTCTGAGAGTGCCACCCTTCTACTGTAAGACCCACTAGGTGGCTAGCTCCCGAAAGTCCGTGCTCGGCGATGACAGGCCTGCAAATTACCCCACCCCCTAACGGCACATGTTATAGTGCCCAATGTTCGAGTTAAATTTTCCGAGAAACCAGAGTTTTCCCGGAATAGCCGACCTATGGGCCGTAAAGGCACTTGTATGGACTACAAAACCCACTGGGTCTCCAACTCCCGAAAGTCGAAAAAGTACCCAGCCGAAGAGGGTACCCGCGGCATGCCTTTTCTATACGGAAATGTGTATTTTCGGTCATATTTGTCCCCCTATTTCTCGGAAACCAGAGTTTTCCCGGCATAGCGGTGCATGTGGGCTGAGAGTGCCATCCTTCTACTGTAAGACCCACTAGGTGGCTAGCTCCCGAAAGTCCGCGCTCGGCGATGACATGCCTGCAAATTACCCAACCCCCTACCGACAAATGTTATAGTGCCCAATGTTAGAGTTAAACTTTCCGAGAAACCAGAGATTTCCCGGAATAGCCGACCTATGGGCCGTAAAGGCACTTGTATGGACTACAAAACCCACTGGGTCTCCAACTCCCGAAAGTCGAAAAAGTACCCAGCCGAAGAGGGTACCCGCGGCTTGCCTTTTCTATACGGAAATGTGCATTTTTGGTCATATTTGTCCCCCTATTTCTCGGAAACCAGAGTTTTTCCGGCATAGCGGTGCATGTGGTCTGAGGGTGCCACCCTTCTACTGTAAGACCCACTAGGTGGCTAGCTCCCGAAAGTCCGCGCTCGGCGATGACAGGCCTGCAAACTACCCCACCCCTTACCAGCACATGTTATAGTGTCCAATGTTCGAGTTAAAATTTCCGAGAAACCAGAGTTTTCCCGGAATAGCCGACCTATGGGCCGTGAAGGCACTTGTATGGACTACAAAACCCACTGGGTCTCCAACTCCCGAAAGTCGAAAAAGTACCCAGCCGAAGAGGGTACCCGCGGCATGCCTTTTCTATACGGAAATGTGTATTTTCGGTCATATTTGTCCCCCTATTTCTCGGAAACCAGAGTTTTCCCGGAAGAGCCGACCTATGGGCCGTGAAGGCACTTGTATGGACTACAAAACCCACTGGGTCTCCAACTCCCGAAAGTCGAAAAAGTACCCAGCCGAAGAGGGTACCCGCGGCATTCCTTTTCTTTACGGAAATGTGCATTTTCGGTCATATTTGTCCCCCTATTTCTCGGAAACCAGAGTTTTCCCGGCATAGCGGTGCATGTGGTCTGAGAGTGCCATCCTTCTACTGTAAGACCCACTAGGTGGCTAGCTCCCGAAAGTCCGCGCTCGGCGATGACAGGCCTGCAAATTACCCCACCCCCTACCGACACATGTTATAGTGCCCAATGTTCGAGTTAAAATTTCCGAGAAACCAGAGTTTTCCCGGAATAGCCGACCTATGGGCCGTGAAGGCACTTGTATGGACTACAAAATCCACTGGGTCTCCAACTCCCGAAAGTCGAAAAAGTACCCAGCCGAAGAGGGTACCCGCGGCATTCCTTTTCTATACGGAAATGTGCATTTTTGGTCATATTTGTCGCCCTATTTCTCGGAAACCAGAGTTTTCCCGGCATAGCGGTGCATGTGGTCTGAGAGTGCCACCCTTCTACTGTAAGACCCACTATGTGGCTAGCTCCCGAAAGTCCGCGCTCGGCGATGACAGGCCTGCAAATTACCCCACCTCTTACCAGCACATGTTATAGTGCCCAATGTTCGAGTTAAGATTTCAGAGAAACCAGAGTTTTCCCGGAATAGCCGAGGTATGGGCCGTGAAGGCACTTGTATGGACTACAAAACCCACTGGGTCTCCAACTCCCGAAAGTCGAAAAAGTACCCAGCCGAAGAGGGTACCCGCGGCATGCCTTTTCTATACGGAAATGTGCATTTTCGATCATATTTGTCCCCCTATTTCTCGGAAATCAGAGTTTTCCCGGCATAGCGGTGCATGTGGTCTGAGAGTGCCACCCTTTTACTGTAAGACCCACTAGGTGGCTAACTCCCGAAAGTCCGCGCTCGGCGATGACAGGCCTGCACATTACCCCCCCCCCCCCCTACCGGCACATGTTATAGTGCCCAATGTTCGAGTTAAAATTTCCGAGAAACCAGAGTTTTCCCGGAATAGTCGACCTATGGGCCGTGAAGGCACTTGTATGGACTACAAAACCCACTGGGTCTCCAACTCCCGGAAGTCGAAAAAGTACCCAGCCGAAGAGGGTATCCGCTTCATGCCTTTTCTATACGGAAGTGCGCATTTTTGGTCATATTTGTACCCCTATTTCTTGGAAACCAGAGTTTTCGTGGCATAGCGGCCTATGTGGCCTGAGAGTGCCACAATTTTACTGTAAAACCCATAAAGTCGCTAGCTCCTGAAAGTCCGCGTTCGGCGATGACAGGTTCACAGCCGAAGAAGGTACCCGCAGTTTGCTGTTTTATATGGAAGTGTGTATTTTCGGTCATTTTCGTAATATTTTTCTTGGGCTGAGTAGATAATTTGGTGGGCTTCAAACCCCGTTATATCTCGTCTGTGGAACTTAAATTTCATGTTGGCAGTTTCGGCTGGTTCTGCTAGCAGTAACAGCTGATTCGGCTGTTTCGGCTACTTCTGCCAGCAGATTCTGCTACTTCGGCTGTTTCGGCTAACTTCACCCACCTGTTCAAGGGCGTATACATTACACAGACATTGTTTTTTCTGATGAACGAATCGCTTTAAATATGCTTTTTGCGGACGATGCGGTATTGTTTTCAGAAACGCGTGAAGGGCTTCAACGTTATATTGATAATTTAGAAAAATATTGTCAAAAATGGAATTTAACAGTAAATGTAGAAAGAAAAAAAAAAAAACAACAAAAATTGTAGTATTTAGAAACGGGGGGATATTAGCAGTGGAAGATCGTTGGTATTTTGCAGGACATGAAATCGAAATAGTTAATCAATTTACATATCTTGGGGTCGTTTTTTCAAGTGGGGGTTCATTTATGCAAAACACTAAAACATTAGCTGGAAAGACACTTAGGGCAATGCACCAACTTTTACAAATATCAAAAGAAGTGGATTCACCACTTAACATTTCCTTTAATTTGTTTGATTCATTAGTTGCATCAGTACTTAATTATGGAGCTGATGTATGGGTTTTATGAGCGCCGAAGGCATAGAAAGAATGCATAGAAAATTTTGCAAATATATGCTTAATGTAAAAATTTCAACAAATAACTATGCTGTTTATTATGAACTTGGCAGATACCCACTGATTGTTGAAAGGCAATGTAGAATAGTTAAATACTGGTCTACTTTATTACAAAATTCAAAAAAAAAATTGCATACTGAAAAGTGTTTATTCCTTTATGGAAGAAACGGTGGAAGGTGACTCTCAAAATATGCTATGGATTTCGAAGTTAAAATGCCTTCTGGAAAGTATAGGGTTAAACTTTGCAGAAGTGTGGCTTTACCCACGGTCAGTCGACTTTAAGTTATTTTTACCAAAATTAAAAGAAAGATTGATTGATAATTTTATTGTTAACGCACGTGAAGGCTTGAACAAGTCTTCGTCTATGTGTATGTACAGAGAATTGAAGTTTGATTTTGATAGATCACCTTATTTAACTATGTTACAAAATAAGAAATTGAGAAATGCACTGTCAAAAGTACGATTATCCCCACATCGCCTTGCAGTGGAAACTGGCAGGCATACAAATATACATATAGCTAGGCAAAACAGAAAATGTATATTCTGTAACACAGACGACATAGAAGACGAATATCGTTTTGTATTGATCTGTCCTTTATATAGTAATTTACGTACGCAACTTATTAGAAAATACTATTATAAACACCCAAGTATGTTAAAATTAATACAACTCTTAAATTCCACCGGAAAAGTACTAAAGAATTTGGCACTTTATATAAGTAAAGCATTTGAAGAACGAAATATGGCAATACATGAACGAGTATAAAGCTTGCTGTAGGTAACTTTCAGTAACATCTTTCACATGTATCTACTTATAAGTAAAATTGTTGACCAATAGCATGAAATTTATCTTGGATCAATTTTATAAATCAATTAAAGTTATATTAGCTGGATGTATTCCACACTTTACGCACAGTTTCACTCTCTGTGGCGTATTATTATAGTATGCTACCTATCAGATAAATACATATATCTGATATTAAGAATGTATATTCCGCATGTTTATGTTGCCTTAACTCATGTTGCTATATTATGTTTGTATATATAATGTTTAGACGATGAGCTATGTATGCTTAAGTCTTAAATAAACTTCTGTTTCTGTTTCTGCTTTAAATATGGATAGTCCAATAAACGGTGACTCAAAACCACAAGGCCCAGAGCTTTCCTATTTTGTGTGAAGCAATATATACTGAACAAAAAAGAAATGCAACAATAGGCCACCGAGGATTTTCGAGTTTAAGGGTAAAACGATGATAATTTCAGGTATGTTGCTGTATGATTCCAATTCACGGAGTATTAGGGTATATCATGCAAAAAAAGCATTTACAAGCAAGGGTGGTGATACTAATAAGGTCATAAAAATTACTTACTTACTTACTTACATACTTACTGATACTAATGCCAATAAGGCCATCGTTTTGCTCACTGAATACTTTTTTTTACCAAACTTGGTTCTATTTTCCGCCAATATGTTAATGTCTACCATAATGAATTACTGTATCACCTGTTATGAGCCTGTGCCTGCGAAAACCAACAATTTGGGTTCCGACCATGTCCGACACAAACCAACCTGTACAGTCACAGGAGATGGTAAGAGGCTTGAAATTTTGGATTTAGAAAGTAGAGGAACTGTACTTTCCGTGTAGCGAAAACAAAGGTGCTGATCAGTACTGCGAAGCTAATCTGCACCTTAGTTTTCACATATGCAGATTGTTGGTTTTCCCATGCAGCAGCTCATATAACATTTCCAGAAATATTAAGTGAATTTTATTACTTTTCGATCGACCCTCGTACATTTCAGTAGATAAATGGCCACAGAAAACGTATTTTAGTGCTCTAGTGCAAAACTTGTACTTTGTATGAACTTTAACCTATAGCAACGCCTTGTATAGCATGTAAATGCATGTTATACTTTGTCTTGTCTAAGAAAAGTTTTTGCAAGATTTCGTTGTTCCAGTCATAAATTTAACATTGAACATGGCCGGCATAGAGGGATAGTTAGGCATTTTACTGAACCAAATATGATAATACACGAGAGCATTATTTGCATTCTTGGTATTGGTCTAGTGATAGCAAAAATCACTTCTATACTATTCTTAGTACAAATAATTGCAAAGTCTATTGCCAGACGTCTGTCAATAGCAAATTTTCGGTGAATGTGCTATTACCAGACGTTTGGCAATGACAAATTTGGCAACTTTTTGCTGCTGACAGACTGCTTTAGTTTTATAATTGTATAAATCAGTCGGTCAAGGTTGAGGCATTAAAATGATGCTTGAACTAATAGGAAGACTGTGAATGAGCTGAGTAATTTGATAATACGGACTATTACGAATTCTAACACACCTCGCCCATATAGCCAATGGTAAAAAAAAAAAAAACAA
The DNA here is from genome assembly GCA_964017185.1 of Rugalucina vietnamica. Lineage (NCBI taxonomy): Eukaryota > Metazoa > Mollusca > Bivalvia > Lucinida > Lucinidae > Rugalucina > Rugalucina vietnamica. Next base: position 37,104,921 of record OZ024876.1, read on the forward strand.
CGTGTTTTATTATATGGCAAGTGATGAAATATAGAGAAATATGTATTAAGGGTAAACATTACTATTGTTTATGAGCACACTGTTTGCGCAACGTCGGCGTTTAGTATCTGCATGTTACGCGTAGTTTTTAACGTCATTTTGTTTTGATTTCTCAATGACGTTGCAAGCTGTAGAATCTTATACTGTTTGTTTCTGCATAATTAAGTCCTAAAGCGGGTATACATATTGTTAATTTTTATTTTTAGAGAAGTTCTGTGGCAATTGATATACCCAAATTCGTGTGTAAGGTTAATCATATGTGAAAACGTTTATATCGCTGTTGATGACGTCGCATAAATATACGCGACGTCAGTGTAACGTTTGGCGTTAAAACGAAAAAGGCGGGAATATTGAACGTTTTTTCTCCATATCTTCCAACGCAATCCGGTGACCCCAACTTTTTATTTGAACTTTTAAATGGTTACCACGTTTCCTATCTCTTGGTGTAATTTAATCAAAATCATATGCGTAGTTTAGGAGATATCACAAAATACGTACTTTTTCCAGGTTTGAAAAGATGGCGGGAAAGTTAATTTTGCATGTAATCTCTTCAATTTAAGAGCAAATAGTATCAAAATGTAAGAAAATAACACTCATCGTGTGTTTAAGTTGATTTTGCAGTAAAACCATATATATTAAAACACATGTCCGCTACGAGTGCTGTTTTCTGAAATGCATGAGAAACATCCAAAAAGTTCTGATACCATGGAAACGAGGCCGGTGACTCCCCACTTTTATTTCGATTTTAGTCCAATGATACAATTATCTTGTAGCATAGGAAGTTTCATGAAAATCATATGCGGGAATTAAATAGTAATGTTTCCCTTTAAATATAACCAATATTTGAAAAAGTTATATTTTCACATGTGAAAATATAAAAAAAGTTATATTTTCACATGTGAAAATATAAGATTTGGGAATACGCAAATTACGATTCCACCGTTTCATTTCTAATTTATACATTTATAACTAAATTTTATAATCTATGCTATTGTTGACGCAATGAACGTTCACACACAATAGTGACGTAATGACGTGACGTAATGATGTCATTTAAGATTTTGACGTCATATGCTTTAGCGCGCAACGTTACAATGACTACATGCAATATAATAAAAAGAAAATTCAAGTTTTTGTCGTGAATATGAGTTTTATTTCATCTCGTGAAGTGAAAAATTATATATTTCATTCGTGCCTTCGGCACTCATGAAATATAAAAAATTTTCACTTCACTCAATGAAATAAAACTCATATTCACTCCAAAAACTTGAATATCCTCTATATATTGTGCAACAATTTCACTGGGCGAATACGCGTGACGTTACTTTGCGGCATTTGTGACGTCAGCTATCCCACAAAGCAACATTAGACGGTGAAACGTCGTTTTGGCGCACAAGAAACGCAATAAATAGAGGATATTCAAGTTTTTGGAGTGAATATGCCATATAATAAATGTGTGTAAATACTAGCATTACAGTCAAATATTTGGCGGGATATCTGGAAAGCAATGGCGGAAAGCTGAAGGATATCGACGGTTTCAGCAACATTTATTCCGTTTATTGTGTGTTAGAATCGAAATAGATCATCTCAACTGCGTGAATTGTTGAGTAATAATTCACTGTTTGTCGGTCAGTTGTAAGAAGATAAATCACTCGCGCTACGCGCTCGTGATTTGATCTTCTTTACAACTGACCGACAAACAGTGAATTATTACTCAACAATTCACTGCTAGAGCTATTTCTTAAATCAGCTACTGTTTAAACTAAATTCTGCAAACTTGCAATGAGACTGGGAACGACTGTTGTACACAGTTTACATGGTCTATTTTACTACAAATGCAATTGTATCTTGTTGGTTTCGAAGTATTGTATCTGATTGTAGCAGTTCTTATCATTGCTTCAGCTACTCCTTTGCACGAGTTTATATCAAGGAAGCACAGGAAGCGATTTCTCATTTCTAACACATCAAGAAAACCATGTCCGTGCAATGAATACCCCTTTAAACCCCACTTTTATATAGTAAAACAGTTTATTTTGGGAATAAGAATCTTAACATATGCAAAACGTCACCGAAATCATTTTCTAGAATGACGTTCGATGACTGACGTCAATTTTAAGCTTCTCTCCAGCCGCTTCCGGAAACGCTATCGAGTCAGAATTTCTGAAAATCGTTTTTGTTTGTCGAGATGAATATAAGCGTACAATAAAAGATGTACAGATCATTTAGGTTCAACGTCTTTGCGATTTTAATGCTTTACGTTAGCCATTAAACGTCAAAATCCTAAGCCTTTATGATGTAATGGGCAAGATTCCTGGACAAAACGGATCGCATCTGTGATTTGATCGCAATTTTGCTGCAGACATTTGATTGCCTTTTTAATGTCTCTGTTATTGTGCAGTGGTCAAAATGTTGCTTATGACGTCAAGAATTCCACGTTGACGTTTTCGAAGCACACTGACTGTCGAATTCTTCATGTTTCGACGTTATGCATCTTCTAGGCGCGAGTCGATGCGTGATTGAAGATTTCTTCACATCTGGCGCATTCGAATACCGGTTTTGTGATTTTCTTTTTGACGATTAACGTCTTGGTTGCTTTATCCTCGGAGCATCACTTATCAGACAGATTTGCGAACGTGTCATGATTTGGACAGCTTATCACAGTACCGAAATATCAAATGGACAAACTGAAATTTTCAGTCAAAAACATATTTTTTACACTTTTGTAGGTGGTACGTTTTCATTGGACATTAGTATAACTCGACTGAACTGTTTAAGACCATTTTCGAGGACCAACAAGTCAAGGCTGCCGCACACTTCCGGTTTCAATGCCAATTTTTAACGAACAAAAATAACAAAATTTGTGGACGATTTTTTTAATTTTCAAAGTTTATCAGAGTCTAGTATTTGACCTAAATAATCGCTGAAAATTTCAATGCCGTGCTGCTGATAATAACGCAACTGGAGAAGAGCAAAGTTGGTATGCAAACTGCATACAAAAGCTGAATTCCTGTTATTCAGGTTGTTGTCTTCTTGCATGTACAAAACAGAAACGAAGATTCTTATTGCAGCAACACTTTTGACTTAATTTTATCTTGCATCATGGCAGTCAGTAGCACTTTAAAATAAATTAAAATGTAAAAACACAACGTCATAATATGACATTTAATTTTATGTTAATAAAGTGTGACTTTTTGAAATAATGTACCTTTACACATGCTTCGTCTATGTGAGAAGTATCACGCATTTTGGAATGCAGAAACTCACAGAGCCACTGTTAGACATTGGTTTATTCATATGATCATGAATTTTAATTGATCGTATTTTACTTTCTGAACTAGAAGAAAAAATATGAGGTGGCCTCTTATAACTTTTTTTCAGTGTATTTGTTATTGACAGACGTCTTGTGATAGCACATTTACCGAGTTGCTATTGACAGACGTCTGGCAATAAACACTCCGTAATAGGGAAAATAATTATGACTTTATTTAAAGATGATGAGTCAGTTGGACAAATCCAATCTTCCCTGAGGTCCTCTATACAACTTCATACGTTTACAATATATACATCTGATATTGCATGTAGCAAAATGTTGGCTAACATCTAAGCATGAGAAGATCATTTTAAATATGATCAACAGTCTGAGTCTTAATATTATCAAAGCTCCAGTTTTAGTACAAGCCGTCACTTATAAATTCACATTAATGAATATTTTGTTTTTAGAATGCATGTAAAGACTAAGTTATTTGGCGGCCAGGGATCTCCATCGTCGGGCAGCTTACTCAGTCTATGAGTGCTCGTTTTTGATTCATCATGGTATTTATCATGATTTATTTGTTTGTCCATGATGATTCATTGACTAGTTAGAGATTCACCACGAGGACCGAAAAAATTACTAAATGTTGTGAACCACTGCAGAAGATGAGGGTGAGGTAAGGTACCTGTAAAATTGATTTAAGCCCGACAGTTATTTTATAATATTGATCGTTCCAAGGTGATACTTCTGTGGTGTTTCTTATTGTTTTATGCCTTGGTGTATATTGTTTGTGCTTTTTTATGTATGTTATCATGTTTTTAGTTAAGTTTAGGTTTCTTGGCGGCCACATTTTGGGAAAATAACTGCTCATTCGGCTTACGAAATGTTTTCATGGTATAAGTACCTGATTTTTAATTTAGTTTTTTTCCACCTCGGTTTTTTTTAGGGGTGGGGAATCTTTTTTCTGATTGCACCTTTTCCTGATTGTTGCCTACTTGTACCTTTTTTCTTCTATTAAGATTTACAATTTGTACATGGTTTATATGTAATGTACATGTACATAAAATATAGAGGATAAGGAGAAAAAAACAGATATTTAATTAATTTAATAGTAATTTAATATGGAAGGTTAAAATGTTAAAGTTACATGTTCAATGCTCTCAGCCCTGCATTTGTTCCTGGAGTTATGATTTTGTAAACGCAGTATAATGTGTGTATACTAACAGTTATGAACACACAGATCCTATATATTAGAAATATTTCAAGATTTCCAGTCAGCTATCACCAGCAACTAAATTTTCTTAAACTGCAATCCAATCCAAGTATCTGCTTTTGAATTCTTCTACTGATTTAGAATTCTTCACATTCTGTGGAATGAAATTCCAGAGTTTTGATCCAGAATAAGCTAGAGAATAACGATAAAGTTCACAGTTTGGTTTCGGTACATATAGCAAATTATCTGTAGTTGATCATAAGCAGCGATTATGCACTTCATTGGTAAATTTAAAAAGGTCTTAAATATATAGGGGATTTAAATTGTTCATTGTTTTGAACATCATAATAGCTTTCTGAAATTGATTTCTTTCAGGAAATGTCAGCCATTTGCGTTCGGCAAAAAATTCATTGGATGGTGTTTCTAAGTATTTGTCTAATATCAACCTAATTGCTGCCCTCTATTCAATTATATCATAGAGTCCATAGAGTCTGAAGAACTGTTTCCCCAGATGGTGCAGCAGTAATCAAGTGCCTTGTTTGGTTGACAGGAACATAGCTATGGTTTTACCTAGGTACAGAGTCATATCATTATCCTCACACCATTTGTCAAAATTGATAAGATCTACTTTAAGGTAGTTTATAAGTGCTGGTATTGAACTATCAGAAATGGACATAGTTGAGTCATCAGCAAACACGTCTAAATGACAGAAACATATGTGCAGAGGTAGATCATTGATATATAAAATGAACAACAAGGGACCCAACACTGAGCCTTGTGGGACACCTGCTTTAACTTTTAATTAAATTCAAAGCTTTCATTAAATCAAGCAGAATGGTACCTACTATTTTCTTTTCATTGATTTCTGAAAGCCAATTATCTACAAGCGAGAAAGTGTGTGTCTCTATTAATTAAGGAACTGTTGAAACTCAATTATTCTATCAATTAAACATGCACAACATGTTGATAAAGAGGATCTCATTACTCTAAGCATTCACTGTTGTATGTCATGTTATGTATTTCCAAACGATGTTCTTTATTTACCAAATAAACGTTTGTATATTTTGTACTGGAAAACACCGACGTCAGATGATAAACTGGTTTATTATTGCTTCTTGGCAAAGCTTAGCTCTTGTTACCACTGAATTTGCATACAAGTTAGCGTGACAATTAAAGTGATTAGATTCAGCGTTAATTGACTTTTGTCGTCACACTTTCCGCTTCTCGGGGGATGCTGAGCAGCTCTAATTTTCTCTGACTGTTCCTGGAATTCTGTAGAAACAAAAAAGAAATCACTTGGGACGCCGCATCAGAAAACCAGCAATTTGCATATGCGACAACAAAAGCGCAGATCAGTTGTGCAGATACTAAATCAGCGCCTTTGTATTCGCTATACGGATAGAACAATTCCTCTGCCACTTAAATCAAAGGTTTCAAGCTTTTAGCGTTCTTCTGTGACAGTACGGACCGGTCTGTGTCGGACCTGGTCGGAAACCCAAATTGTAGGTTTTCTCACGCGATGGCTCATTTGACAGTTTGTAAAATGTACATTCTAAGCAGTCTTGGAACTATCTGCTTCTTTGAAGAATACCCAGACTTTACATTCTTTGCTTCAGTGGATGGCAGGTTTATTATGTTCCAATACTGATTTTATATTTGTAAGAGCCATTGACACAAATTAAATATAAAAGTTAGATAAGTTAGATCCTTTTGTTAAGTTGCTCCAAGGAATGGTGTCAAACTAAAAAAAAAAAAGAAAAAAAAAATCAACCTAATACTGGTTTTTGCATTACCCAAGAACGGTATCATAAAAAGCAAACTCTGTTTGAGCCTTCGGGTGCTCGACGAAAAAACAACAACAAACAAACAAAGCAAAAAACAAACAAACAAACAAACAAACCCCTAGTACGTGTTGTATCCAGAAAAGGTAACGCAACTCTAAACCTGTAACAGAAAAAATACCTTAATAAGATGTATTTTGCCGAGCATTATTTTAAAATTGTCATTTTTTAAAAAGTGTGTAATTCGCGCACTATTTGGCGTGTAATGAAAAGCAAATTCTTACCTCGCTTAACATTGTATGTCTCTGCTGAAAAAGAAATAAAACACATAAGACAAATTAGCAGATATTTAAAATAGTTCATTAGCATAAAGAAAAGTGCTACATCTATTACACACTTTGAAAATAAGAAAAAATGCATTTGTAAAACGACAATGCCCCCAACTGTATGCTTGTCCCTAAAGTGGCAGTTTGTATGATTCATTTATTTCATTCGAATGAAATAAAATTTAATTTCCTGAATAAGCTGTACGGTTGCCGATTCAGAAACAGGTCAACAAATTTTTCATGAGGAATTTGTTTATGAAATTTCAAAACCCTAGCATACACCATTCAAAAGTTTCAAACTTCACCGAAAATGGCAAAATCAATCAAATTTAAAAATTCCGTATTTTTGTCAAAATTTTCCGGAAAGTTTTTAAAAGTAAATCAAGTCGACTACACAGCCTCTAAAATTATGCCAAATATGAAGGCTCTAGCTCAAATACTTTTTGAGTTATCTTGCACACAAGATTTTCAAATTGTGTTTTCAAAGGGACATAACTCGGACATAAAAATATATAAATCAATAAAAAAAAAACAACAAAACAAAATAAAAAAACATTGGTTATATCCGTTCATGTCTAAAAATTGTTGCTTCATCATGTATCTTACATCTCGATTCTCTTCAATAACGCGGACATCGCGTTTCCGGTCTAGTCTACATAGTTATCCTTAACCCGAGGGTGAATGATTGATAAATGGCATTGTAATAAAACTTAATGGCATGAGCGTTGCGTTAAGGGCTTCGAACGGATGAAAAAAAAAAAAAAAAAAAAAAAAAAAAAAAAAAAAAAAAAAAAAACCTTCCAGTCGCCGCGTGCCTAGGGTCGACCTTAGTATTTAAGGAACCATTGTAATTCTGGACCCAGGTCTGGTTTTTGTGTTTTAAGGGTATCCAACGGATCCATGGCACCGAAAACGCTCACTTGACATCTAGTCTTGGGACATATTTTGAACGATATTAGATAAAGTGTATTCAGTTAAGGATACTTGCTTTTATTGTAGCTTCTGATATTTTCGAAATTAGAACATTATGTTTTATTCAAGACAGAAAAAGAAACGCAGTGGTGCGATTTTCCCGTTAAGGTCTTCATAAATCCATCAAAGTAAAAAAAAAAACCCTAAGATTTCTATTTTTGATTGAATATGGCTCAAATTAACGTTGGGCATACATGAAGATATCTTCTATACTAATGTAAAGACAAAAGACATTGACACGAAGACAAAAACTATATATTTTTCTATAAAGTATTTCAAAGTAATTGTTAAACTCCCATTTGACACGGTAATTCATTACATTTCAATTAATATTGTAATCAACATAAGAACTATACTACAATTATTTTCAATCGTTTTGAAAAATGTAATTTAATTGCAACTAATTACACTTGCAATTTTAATTACCCCAACCCTGAACACCATGCTGAAGCACAAAGGAGATCTCCACAGGTAAAAGAGAAACAACATTACGAAAACACGGATGGGCGGACGCCAGTTCATGGAACACGCTCTTATGCTATGAAACGACTACTTCAGAGTACAGTGTAGATCTTAAATCCGTGACACGTGGTTTTGTTTACTGCTAGCTTTATAAACATCCATACTAGGGGCGGCCCCCGCGGCCGAGCGGTTAAGAGCACTGTTTCTTAATCACTCGATCATCTCACCGCTGTGTCCGGTGGTTCGAGCCCCGCTCTGGCCACATGTGAGACAAGCCAAGTTCTACTTGCGGGTGTTCCAGGTGGTTTTTCTCGGGGTTCTCCCAATTTCGCCCCACCTACAGATTGGCCCGTCTCATATGAGCTGAAATAATCTTGAAAGGGACGTACAACTGAATAAAAAATCCATACTAGGTGTAATCTCAGTATAAGCTAAATCACTACTGACAATCACGTGGTATTGTATACATACAAACCGATAAATGATCGGTGACACTGCAATTGAGAAGGAAGTTGAGGTTAGATTTTCGAGTTTTCTCCATCAGTGTTTCTACTACTAACTGATAGAAAGGTACAGCCAATGCAGAAATTGAACATTTATTAAACGAAAGTAACCTAAGAAATCCCGGTTATTTCGTTTTCGCTTTAATGTTATTGTGTTGGAAGCACTATCTTTTCATGGGGCGGAAGTGTTTGGCAAAAACTAATTAAGCTGGATTTCTTGTGTTACTTTCATTAAAAAAATGTTCAATTTCTGCATTGAGTGCGACATTAATCAGTCAATAGAGTAAAAGGTATATGTGAAAACACGAAGTTTTGATCTCAACTTCGGGCAGAATTGCATAATGCAGGCGTCATACCTAGCCGATTTTAACACGCGATGGACACACGATTATGAAAAGTTTCAATTTCGGCGGGGATCGTGAAGACATCGGGCCATTCGTGAGTGCATCGTTGCCCATCGTATGTCCATCGGGAGATTTTTTAAGCCATCGGCATCACCATCGCGAGCGGCAGCAAAATCTTTGACATGCCAAAAAATACAGGAAGGACACACGATGGTTCAATTTCGTGTTGAATTCGCGAGTGCATCGTGGCCTTCGCAAAGCCATCGTGAGGCCATCATATGACATCGGGACTATATCGTACTTCTGTCGTGTGGTCATCGGCACCATCGGCTAAGTTTTGCTACACGAAGGCAATATGATGGAGACGCGATGCTGCCCGATTGTGTTACGAAGGAAACACGACATCGTATAGCCCTCGCAACGCCATCGTATAGGCATCGTATCTAACAAAAATTAAAACACGATGGCATCCCGATGGAAACACGATATTAACCAAAACTGCATTTTCTGCGTTTCCAATATATCCCAAGGTAACGTTGACATACAAAAATCAGCATCCACACACACGCGGCCTTTTTCTCAGAAAATCTTAAGTTCAGTACTGTTGATTCTATTCTGACAAAAATCATGGTGTATTTCGAAGACAATACAAACAGGAAGAAGAAGACTGCAGCACTGCTTCTTTACACGCAACTGGAACATGATAATCATCTTTCAGGAGCAACACCATCTCTTACAGGTATTTGGTTTGTTTATTATTATGTTGTCTTTCAAGCAGCACTCTGTTTTCTTTCTAGAAGAGCAGTACCCACTGCAGTTTTCGACAAACAAGTATTTTATCTACATCTACTATAAACTCAAGAACAGTTTTGTGTCAGTTTTATGCGAAAGATAGATTGAAATACAACCAAACTGTCACCGAGAAATTTGAACAGTGTTGTAAAGTAACTGACAATACAGTCATGGTAGTAATTTTTACCGTGGACGTCAACAACGAAATCATACAAATGAAATACAATGTACCTTCTGACCTTCTCAAAAGAGACCATGTTTGCACGCGAATGAAATTGGGTCTCGTTCAATCTCCCGCCTACAATATAGACACCGTGTATTTTATGGATTGAGTTTTTGAGTGGAGTCATGGACTGGAGTATTGGAGTGGAACCTTGGGTGGAGCTGACAGGCGCAATCTTCTTCCCACGCCCTCTTCCTGGTTTCGGTGGCATTTCCAATTTTATTTTGTAAAGAAAGAAACTGATCAAGCTGATGTTTTTTTCAACATCACTTTTTTAGTCTCATTAATTGATTTTTACATAACACCGGGAAGTGTCGTTATGCCTTCGGGAATACATTTTACACCTCACGATGGCTTCACGATGGCTTCACGACATCGTCAAGCCTTCGCATACCATTCGCATCAACATCGTATGCAAAACTACAACTTCGTGTATCGTTCGTGACTGCATCGGGTATAGTCGTGTGTCCATCGTGTGTCCATCGGTAGGCTTCGTACATGCTTCGGCTCAACATTGGCTTTTTACCAAATTCGTGACGAAAATCGCGCGAAATTGAAAATTTCATATTCGTGTGGCCATCGTGTGTCAAAATCGGCTAGGTATGACACCACCTTTAAGGTTGCGTCATACATACCTAGCCGATTTTGACACACGATGGCCACACGAATATGAAATTTTCAATTTCGCGCGATTTTCGTCACGAATTTGGTAAAAAGCCAATGTTGAGCCGAAGCATGTACGAAGCCTACCGATGGACACACGATGGACACACGATGGACACACGATTATACCCCATGCAGTCACGAACGATACACGAAGTGGTAGTTTTGTATACGATGTTGATGCGAATGGTATACGATACTTGACGATGTCGAGAAGCCATCGTGAAGCCATCGTGAGGTGTAAATGTATTCCCGAAGGCATAACGACACTTCCCGATGTTATGTATAAATCAATTAAAGAGACTAAAAAGTGATGTTGAGAGACTAAAAAGTGATGTTGAGAAAACAGATAGATATAGATAATAATCTATCTATCTATCTATCTATCTATCTATCTATCTATCTATCTATCTATCTATCTATCTATCTATCTATCTATCTATCTATCTATCTATCTATCTATCTATCTATCGAAACCAGGAAGAAGGCGTGGGAAGAAGATTGCGCCTGTCAGCTCCACCCAAGGTTCCACTCCAATACTCCAGTCCATGACTCCACTAAAACACTCCAATCCATAAAATACACGGTGACTATATTGTAGGCGGGAGATTGAACGAGACCCAATTTCATTCGCGTGCAAACATGGTCTCTTTTGAGAAGATATGTCATTTGTATAATTTCGTTGTTGACGTCCACGGTAAAAATTATTACCATGACTGTATTGTCAGTTACTTAACAACACTGTTCAAATTCTCGGTGATAGTTTGGTTGTATTTTAATCTATCTTTCGCATGAAACTGACACAACACTGTTCTTGACTTTATAGCAGATGTAGATAAAAGACTCGTTTGTCGAAAATTGCAGTGGGTACTGCTTTTCTAGAAAGAAAACAGAGTGCTGCTTGAAAGACAACATAATAATAAACAAATCAAATACATGTTCCAGTTGCGTGTAAAGAAGCAGTGCTGCAGTCTTCTTCTTCCTGTTTGTCTTGTCTTCGAAATACACCATGATTTTTGTCAGAAGAGAGTCAACAGTACTGAACTGAAGATTTTCTGAGAAAAAGGCCGCGTGTGTGTGGATGCTGATTTTTGTATGTCAACGTTACCTTGGGATATATTGGACACGCAGAAAATGAAGTTTTGGTTAATATCGTGTTTCCATCGGGATGCCATCGTGTTCTAATTTTTGTTAGATACGATGCTTATACGATGGCGTTGCGACAGAAGAACGATGTAGTCCCGATGTCATATGATGGCCTCACGATGGCTTTGCGAAGGCCACGATGCACTCGCGAGTTCAACACGAAATTGAACCACCGTGTGTCCTTCCTGTATTTTTTTGGCATGTCAAAGATTTTGGTGCTGCTCGCGATGGTAATGCCGATGGCTTAAAAATCTCCCAATGGACATACGATGGGTAACGATGCACTCACGAATGACCCGATGTCTTCAAGATCCCCGCCGAAATTGAAACTTTTCATAATCGTGTGTCCATCGCGTGTTAAAATCGGCTAGGTATGACGCCCACAGGCGCTCGACGACTGGACTTTTTTTTCGCATTTTCACCCGTTTGGAGACCCTTACGATATGTTCATGCAATTATTTTACCTTTAAAACCTTTTCTATCAATCCTCAATCAACCCTCGTCTATGGGTTACTATATAGACAAGGTCGGAAACGCGGTGTCCTAGTTTTATTGGGGTCATGGGATTCCCCGCATCTCAAACTCATACTTCATCCTTTACCGGTATTTCAATGCTGACTGTCTACTCATTAGCGACTTTCTAAAAGGTCTCACCCATTGCCTTCGTCCAAAATAAGCATAGTCGCCCGTAAACTTATATTTTATACCACCACCTGTCTACTTGGATGGGATCCCGAATGTTTTTGTATGGTGACCTTTCGTTTCTAGAAATCAGTGGAAGGTCACTGTAAATATCGTATGAAAGAATCAATCCTACTGGATAATTGTATTGCATTGTTGCCATGACACTAGATCACAAAGTGTCTTGACTGGATATTAAATCAAGCAACCTATGAAAACCAACGTAACACATATCACGCGCTGGCGTAACACGTCGTGTGACCAGTGTATTTATAGTAATGTCACGGCTAGATTACTGATTTCATTCGGGATGTCCTCCAATTCTGTAGAATGCTGTAATTGTTAGTTTTTACGGGCGGTGGTGCTTATTTTGAATGAAGGCAATGGGAGAGACCTTTTACAAAGACACTCATGTGTTGACAGCCAGCATTGAAATAACGGTAAAGGGTGAAGTATGAGTTTGAGATGCGGGGAATCCCATGACCCCACTAAAACTAGGACACCGCGTTTCCGACCTTGTCTATATAGTAACCCATAGACGAGGGTTGATTGAGGATTGATAGAAAAGGTTTTAAAGGTAAAATAATTGCATGAACATATCGTAAGAGTCTCCAAATGGGTGAAAATGCAAAAAAAAAAAAAAAAAAAAAAAAAAAAAAAAAGTCCAGTCGTCGAGCGCCTGTGATGACGCCTACATTATGCGTCACCCATTCAATACCACGTGTTTATCAGCTGTGTAAATACTACATAAGAAGTCAGAACTTACCATTGAGAACATCCACCTTGAATCTTGTAGTTAATAACCCGGAAGTCCTACATACATATGTCCCAGTATCATCTAAATTAGCATCGTCAATCTTTAATGCACTGAAAATTGTACTTGTTGACACAGATAACTGGTTTTGAATATGAACACGGTAACTCTTACGCTTGGTCAACAGAATTCCGTCTTTAAACCAGTCTAGGCCGCCCGGCGGAGAGTCTGTATTGGATGCATTACACAACAAGAAAACAGATGACCCCTTCTCAACAAATCTTGTTCCTGAGATGTGAATATTTGGTAGTCCTTGGTGTCTTTTTTCTGAAGTGACATGTGTGCTAGATGCTCTCAACAAATGCACGTACGTAAATTTTTTGTGTCGAGGCTTAACGTCCCAGTCAACAATTTTTCAGTCATGTCGGGACGGAGCCAACGCTTCCTGTGTTTAACCAGTACTGTGGGGAGTTAATGTGTCTTGCCCAAGGAAACAACACGGTGACGCCTGTGAGGATCGAACCCAGAACCTCTCGATTCGGAGTCCGACGATCTACCACAACGCCACCACGCTCCCTACGTACGTAAAGAGTAAGCAAAGTAAGCAACAAATAATAACTCGTGAAAAACAAAAGTTATTTTGGAAGAAGTATTAACAATTTGCAGTTTGAATGAAGCGGGCCATTCAAAGACATCTTCCTTTAATGGACCGGGCAATACAAATCAGATGCATAGGACCGGTTCACATCGAAGGAAAAAAGGTACAGTGTATTCACCTCATGGGAGAAAACCCCATGGGGTAGAGACATGGCATTTTGGCGCCAAGGGATCTCCATCGTCGGGCAGCTTACTCAATCTGTGAGTCCTCGTTTTTATTCATCATTGCGGTTATCAAGATTTATTTGTTTGTCCTTCATGATTCATTGACTAGTTAGAGATTCACCACGAGGACCGACCAACTAACTAAATGTTGTGAACCACTGCAGACGCTAAGGGTGAGGTGAGGTACCTGCAAAATCGATTTAAGCCCGCCAGTAATTTTATATTACTGATCGTTCCAAGGCGATACTTCTGTGGTGGTTCTTATTGTTTTATGTCTTGGTGTTAAATTTTTTGTGCTGTGTGCGCCCTATGTATGTTTTCATATTTTTAATTAAGTTTAGGTAACTGAGTGGCCACCTATTGGGAAAATAGCTGCTCATTCGGCTTACAATATGTTTTCATGGTAAAAGTATCTGATTGTAAATTTAGTATTTTTCCAACCTTGGTTTTTGGAGTGGGGATCTCTTTCTGATTGCGCCTTTTCCTGATCGTTGCCTACTTGTATTACTAATTGTGAGAAAGACTGGACAATAGATATAGTAAAACATTCCCCTAAAGTCCTTGGTGATGGATAAAAACGTCTCCTGACATGACCTAGGCTTTTCTTGGTATCAGTACCTGATTGCTGGTTTGGTGTTTTCGGTTTTTGGAGTGGGAATCTTTTTCTGATTGCACCTTTTCCTGATCTTTGCCTACTTGTACCTTTTAATGCGAGGACATTAACATATGGGACTATGACAACCTGTAGCTTTTCCTATTCTTAAACAAAGCTATTTGTAGTAACGGGAAATGGGGAAGCCAGTAGTCGGAGACAAGGGTGAATAATCCATTATCAAAATATTGTTTTGATGTTATTTTTTTTCTTGTGGATCTTTTTAATAAATCGATATATGAGGTATGGCAGGAAAGTTCGTAGACACAATTAGTATTTTCAACAGGAGAAGAAATTCAGTCAAAATGAATATATCTGGGTTTGCAAAAATATTTCATGAGCAAATAGACGAAATTTTATGAAAATCTGGCCATCACGACACCTTCTACAGCCTTTTATGTGCACCTCCATAACCGGGAGCGGGGCAAGGGTCAACGTCTCAGTGACGTTACGTGAAGTTTATTGCTGTCAGTGCTTTATATATTTGTACCAAGTTTAACCGATGTTTCAGAGTTATTCCACATAGGGTCCTTGGATATTGGTACAATTTTATAATGTGTATCCAGCTGTCAAATGAAGATCTATGCCTACTGTCCTCAAGTTCTCTGATGACCGGTTGAACATATGAAACCATTTTCATTCACTGAGAATGTAAGACGAGTGCCCTTCCGCCGCCGTTTATCATCTTAGATGATCTACTGAGCATCAAAAAATCAACTCTGCCACTTGTTAACTAGTGAGCGACAAGCTGATAGCTTTTATGTTGTTGTTTATATCATTTCCATCGTGTTTGTTGGCAATTTCTTTAACAAAAACACTAAATTTTATGGTTATCGGCTGTTCTCCGACGTCAAAATTACGCCATTTTTTCAAACGATTTTTTGGACTGCGTCTATAAAACAATTATAAAACTGTACTGCCGCCAAGGCCCAAACGTTCAGAAAACGTTGTTGATTGAACATTCTTTCAGGATCAAAATATTTTAACGTTACAGCACACTTCCGTGCCGTTTCACAGGCAAAAACAGAATGTGAAAATCGTCACATTTTATCACGTTTTGACACCTGCCCCGCACGGCCCTACCCTCAAGCAGAAAAGTGGTCATACCAAGCGTGTTATTACTTCAAATTGCACATTTCTGAAATATACTCATAAGATATTGCTGCTTGAAATTATGCAAAACGCTTCTTCAACAACGCGTTACTTTTTCTGATAGCTGAAGTGTCTACGAACTTTCCTGCCATACCTCGTATGTATCGGCAGGGGCAATTTATGATGATTATTTCTGTTGTAATGACCTGATTGAAAATGACTTTTTGCACTTATCAATCTGTAAGTGCTAGAACGAAGCTGTGTATCTTAGAAACAATATACGGTATGACAAGTTTGAAATGAAGTAATTGCTGTACAATAATGCATAAGCCCAAATTACATTTTTACTTCCGTTTGCTACCTTTGAGGCAATCCGGTAGACTGTCAAGTGTCAATAACGATGAAGGTTTTATTTTTAATTTATGACTATTGTCAAGATTATCGGTTTAAATAAACTTCTTTGTGTCTTTGTGGAAAACTGCAATTATTTTTCTTAGGCCATCCTTAAATGATTCTTTGTTTGCTGTGTTTGCTGTGCTCCTACCCATCAATTTCGGATTGGGTAGGTAGGTAGAGTTTTTTTTTCTTGGTTAACAAAAAAAATCACTTTGCTTTATCAGTACATGAATATGATAAGACAAACACTATATTCAAAGCGTATTCATTGTTGAAATATTGTTTGTAACTAAATTAGGAATCTTTGATTATCTGAAAATGAATCATTGATTTTAGATTTTTAACAAAAAAAAAAAAAAAAAAAAAAAAAAAAAAAAAAAAAAAAAAAAAAAAAATGTTTCCCCAGAGTGGCCATAAAATGTTTTTGGGTTGATGGGTAGGTAGGAGAACAGCAAACCAACAATTTATGGTCGGCCTTATCCCACCTTTTAACGTCCCAGGATAAACGCGGTGATTTATCTTCAGGATACATCTTGTGATCGCCGCAATTTATGTAAATCATAATTTATCAGTCATGGCCATGTGATAACCTTGACCTATTTCACAGCAAAGTCAACATAGGTCGTCTGTGAATTTGAATGGGAAACTGTTAAAATGTTCTTGAAGGAAAAAAACTTGCAATAATTAGGTACCTTGACTGACGATTTGTGATTCTGAAACAAAATACCCCAATGCTTGGTCTGCCTCCTCTTCGGAGAAATATTTTACCCCATCAAATATCTTCCGAGTTCCCTTGGTCAAAAACCAAATTTTAAGTGAAGCATCTATATGAAATGAGATCTAATGTGTTATAATAATTCTGGTCACATGACGAAGATGGCGGCTATGTTCAAATAGTATATTCTAAAAAAAACCCTCAGTAATCTTGTCCAGAACCACTCAACTCAGCCTATTGCAACGAAACTTGACATGTAGGATCAAGGGATAAAGTACTACAATCTGACATATACATTATGACCCTGTGACGACCTTGCCGAGAACTGACCGGCTTCTCCCCCCCCCCCCCCCCCCACACACACACACAATAAAGATCGTCTTTTGATTTAGTAACCCCATCCGTACATTTTAACTCGTTTAAGCCTAGCGTCCTTTTAGTTGGACATAGGCAAACAGAATAGCCCCAGATTTGACGCCGCAAACGCGGCGTCCCATCTGGGGCTATTCTGTTTGCTTAGAGAATATTCATCGAAAAAGTGAATAAAAATCTAAAATCACACCCGATGTCCCCAAAAATGAAAGTAGACTCACCAAACTTACCAATGACATATAAAGTGATGTTTCTCCGCATTGTTTTCTGCTTTGAGCTAATTTGACATTCATAGACGCCGGCGTCAAACGGTTGGACATTCTTGATTAGTAAATTCCACTCATCTCTGTGCGGAACATGATTTAGATGAAATCTGTCAAGTTCTACAAATTGTTCTTCTCCGATTGTTATAGGCACGTTGTAAGGTTGTTTTCTCCATATTATCTAGAAAACGACAAGAATATTTGCCATCACAAGTGACAGTGTTTACATTTCATCAAGAGGTGAACTAGTGTAATTTTGCTAAGTTAGAAGCATTATTAATTTTGTGGTCAAGCTTATTTCCAAGATTGTCAGCATTTCCCGTGGCAAATAAGTGCAAAAGAACTCGTTCCCTACATTTTTAGCTCACCGGAGCCGTTAGGCTCACAAGGTGAGCTTATATGAATGCCTTGATCCGGCGTCCGTCCGTCGTCCGTCAATCAAAGCCAAATTTTATATGAAACATCTATAGGAAGGGGGAACCTATGTGTATTTAAATAATCCAGGTCACATGACGAAGATGGCCGCCACGCCCATATATGGTAAAAACCTTTAAAAATATTCTTCTTCAGAACCGGTGAACCGATTTCAACGAAACTTGGCATGAAGCATGGATGACTCAAGTACTACAATATATATAAATGACCTTGACCTATTTTACGGCAAGGTCAACATAGGCCGCCCATGCATTTGAATGGGGAAAACTTTTAAAATGTCATTTGAAGTGAAAGTCTTGCATAAATGCGCAGTAGGACTGAATATTAATGATTCTGAAAAAAAGGTCCCCAGCAGCTCATATGCCCCCACTCCGGGGCAATATACAAGTACATTTCCATAATATTCTAGCATCTTCTCCCCTGAAAGCACTTGGCCAATTAAAGCCAAATTTTATGTGAAGCATCTATAGGATGGGGTAACCAATGTGTATATAAATAATTCAGGCCATATGACCAAGATGGCCGCCATGCCCATATATGGTAAAAACCCTGCAAAAATCTTCTACTCCGAATCCGGTGGATCGATTTCAAAGAAACTTGTCATGAAGAGTACTATATTGTATATATAGATCATGACACTGCAATGACCTTGACCTATTTTACGGCAAGGTCAACATAGGTCGCCTATGCCTTTGAATAGGGAAAACTGTCAAAATGTCATTCAACGTGAAAATCTTGCAGGAAATGGGCAGTAGGACTGAATATCAGTGATTCTGAAAAGAAATGGGCACCAGGGGCACATCTGCCCCACCCCGGGGCAACATACATGTATATTACCATAATATTCAAACATCTGCTCTGAAACCGCTTGGCCAATCAAAGCCAATTCTTATATCAAGCCTCTATGGGAAGGGGGCGCCAATGTGTATAAATAATCCAGGTCACATGACCAAGATGTCAGTAATGCCCATATATGGTAACACCCTTCAAAATTCTTCTTCTCCGAAACTGGTTTACCGTTGGCATGAAGCATCAATGACTCAAGTACTACAATGTGTATATAAATCATGACCCTATGATGACCTTGACCTATTTTAAGGCAAGGTCAACATGGGTTGCCTATGCATTTGAATGGGTTAACTGCTAAAGTGTCATTTTAAGGGAAAAACTTGTAGGAAATTGGCAAATGGACAGGATATTGATAAAAATGGGCCCAGGGCTTCATCTGTCCCTATACCGTGGCTATTTTGCATAATATTCAAACATGTTTATAGGTATATACAGCAGATCGCAGGTGAGTTTTTACAGGAACATTGGTCCTCTGTTTTTCTCCTTTTTATAGTCAATTTCATAGCACTCGCGTACTTTTCTGTATTTCGATCGTAATCGAAGTCACATGGCACTTTAGGGAATGCGGTAGAGCATCGGACTTCGAATCGAGAGGTCCTGGGCTCGAAACCGTGTTGTGTCCTTGAGCAAGACACATATCAAAACTCCCTACAGTACTGGTTAAACCCTGGAAGAGTTGGCTCCGTCCCAACATGACTGAAAAATTGTTTGCTGGGACGTTAAACCTCAATACAAACAAACAAACATGACATTTTGTCACATAACTAATTTTAACCAATCAAAACTATAGCCAAACAATGGCGATCAAGATTATTGCACAAGTGTCAACAAACTTTGATGGCCAGTATGAAAGAGGTGATTGTCATTGCTCTCTCAGCAACAGTTATCCATGAAAAGATAAAAGTAGGCAATGATCAGAAAATGGCGCAATCAGAAAGAAATTCCCACCCCACAAACCAAGGTGGGAAAAACTAAATTGACAAGTAGGTACTTACACTAAGAAAGAATATCGTAAGCCGAGTGAGCAGCTATTTCCCAAAAGGCGGCCACTCAGTTAAGATTAACTAAAAATATGATAACATACATAAGGTGCAAACACCACAAAAATTCAACACCAAAACTTAAAACAATTAGATCCACAGCAGAAGTATCGCCCTAGAAAGACAGTAAAATAAAATTAATGGGGGTTGAACCGTTTTTACACTGTTGAAAGTGTCAAAATTACAGTTATTGTCTTTGTCTACATGTTGCCAAATCTATATGGTCACTGAAGAGGCCTAATTAGCCGAAACCACGATATGGCCATTCCCCTTTCTCATAATATGTTCACTGCTGTTTAAGAATGTCAATTTTATTTTTCATTTTCAGGCGCCTAACCTTGCCCTCATCATCTACAATGGTTCACAACATTTTGTTAGTTGTTCCGTCCTAACTAGTCAATGAATCATCAAGGACAAACAAGTAAATCATGATAATCACCGCGATGAATAAAAAGCTCCCCGGCGATGGAGATCCATGGGCGCCAAACAACATCACTGAAAATCTGGAGCAAAAGAAAAACACGAGTTGAACCCCGGTGGTCCAAGCAAGATTTGGTTAAAAACTAAGCATGCAGACTGTCTCATAACATTTAAGTAATATATATCCTATACGTTTGTAACGTATAATATTTTTCTAAACTGAAATGATGCATTATCCATCATCGCAGTTATTCATTTTTTTTCTTCTAAAAGTCAATACAATGTAAAATATTAAATAAAATATAAAATTTAGATCCGTTTGAAACATAGAAAACATTCAAAGGGAGCGTATGAGCCATAGTGCGCAATTTTGGGTAATAAACGCTCATCAGTCGTCTTTTGTACCGGCAACGAAAGCAAGACAATTGTGCTGCATTTTCAAAAAAATTATCTTACACAAGGTTTGTCTAAAGATTGACAAATTCCTAATCAAGGTTACATGTAAAACTGAGATCCTTCAAGACCAGCCAACATATTTATGAGACAGGGGGTGTGCCATACCACGGTTTCGGCTATTTAAGCCTCGCCATTGACCCTACATAATTACATGGAGCCAAAGGGAATTTCTGCAATTTTCCAACTTGCAACAGGGTAGTCGATAAAAAGACTTGTATATAAGCCAAACGGGGCCAAATATATTAAACGTTAGTTAGAAATTTAATCAAAACTTATTTTTATTTGTTAACTTTAGACACATTCGCAGCGTTTTGCCAATGAGACATAATTGTCTTAATGACGTCACTTGGAATCACGTGATGCTAATTGCATTAAATCAATAAAAATAAATCTAGTACAATGTGTGAACAAAATGAAAACTGGTTTACGAGCTGACCAAAGTCCTTGGATCGCCAGAATAAATGAGCCACCTCGTGGGAAAACCAACAATGTGGTTTCCGAACAGGTCCGACACAAACCGGGCTGTACTATCACAGAAGATAGCTAGAGACTGGAAATTTTGGATTTAGAAAGTAGAGGAATTGTACTATCCGTGTAGCGAAAACAAAGGCGCTGATCAGCTTCGCAGTTACTGCGAAGCTGGTCTGCGTCTTTGTTTTCGCCTATGCAAATTGTTGCCGGATTTTCCATGCGGTGGCTCAATTATCAGGTTCACAACACGTACTTTTAATGTCATTATTATTTTTTGGTATCTATTTTGATTGGTCCAAAAAAGTTGTATTCAGAGATTGAACGGAAGCTCTCGGTATAGTTAGGGAAAAGTCTAAATGTAAACGGATTCTTTGGCGACCTTCTGTGGCTGTATGGTTTGTGTAAGGGCTGTTGAACCGTAAATTTTACATTTCGCAAACTTCACACCGATGTGAAGAATTGGTACCAATATGTCACATTGTAACATTTGCGTACGTTAAATTTCGATAATTTTTGGGGTTGTATTTTAAACTCACATTTCACACTTTCATGACGAAAACTTTCCCATGCAATATACAGAAATTCTTGTGAGCAGCAAAAACTGACAAGTCTGATGTTTTCAATATTTTTGCTCAAAACACTGATTGTGGATCCATGTTAGACTCGCCTAGCGAAGGCGGTCCTAACGAGGACCCACAATCTATGTTTTGTAGTAAAAAATAGTATACCACTGTAAACTCCAGTTTTACTATATACACACTATATACTATATATATAAAAGTGGGGTACGAGGTAGTATACATTTCACAGGCATGTTTTCTTGATGACATGTAAAGAATTTGCACGTATTCAACACATCTGCGAAGAATTGGTATAAGTTTTCTGATATGGGAAATATTTGTACCACAGACTCATATATGTGAAGAATTGGTACGCATTCATCACATCTGTGAAGAATTGGTATGAATGTTTTTTGATTTGAGAAATTGGTATCAATTTTCACACCTGATGCTGTGAACAATTGAAATTGAAGTTAACGGCACTTCATAATGTGAAGAGTACGCATGACTGCTGCATCGAATTGGACTGCACACACATTTTCCACAGATAAATATTGGAATGAAATTTGTGACACACCGGTACCAATCCTTCAAGAGGTGTGATCATTTGGTACCAATAACTCAAAATTTGAAATATGCGAAAGGTGAAATTTGCTGTCCAACAAATCTCCTTTACATGCAATTAATACCGTTTTTGTCCCCAAGTCTTCCACAGAACAATATAAAACAGCCAGACCACCTTGTTCGTAGGTTACATTCGTTGCCGTTGGGTGAAACCTCGTATTGAGCGGTCGCCGAGGTGGGAATGTTGGCAGGTAAGCTGAAAAAATAATTAAACACACGTCTACATTAATTATTCACAATAGTTCTACTGAGATGCATCCTGTCATTAGCTAGTATCATCGGAAACAGTATAAGAACGACTTGGATTATTTCGTTAAAATACTTTTGGCCAAAAAGCATGGTGAGAAACTTAAATCTAGTGGGTTCCACGTGACAAGTTTGTCCAGTTTTCCACCCAGTATACCACTTTCATGCCCACCAAACGATCAAATGCTTCTCCGGAGGTGCATATAGTCAAATCGATAGGCATAGGTCACACTAGCACTTGCGTAAGCTGCGAACGCTGCAGCATAAGTCGTCCGTTTTTGTCCGTCCTATCCGTAACGATTCGTAACTTTTTCGTAATGTCCGTACCAGTACGCGTACAGGGCCCGTAAGATCCGCGGTCAAGTTTTGATTATTGTCAAAAATCAGGCACGGATGAAAAATCCGTAATGGTAGGTAATGTCACACGTAACTGAAGGCATTTATTCGAATCTGTCCGTATCCAGTCGGTATCAACCGCATCTATTCCGCAACTAAACGCATCCCAGTGGGCACATGACGTCATAATGACGTCATATCAACGTCGATGCAACGTCATGACGTCGCATCGACGTCGATCTGACGTCATTATGACGTCATGTGCCTGCTGGGATCATTCCGCAATCATTTGTTGCGGATCGATACTGTTTCATATGTGTTGTTCAGTACGGTTTCGGTCTTTGTCGACGTACAGTTATGTACTGATAACTTCCGAAACGTTTTTATTAGGATACCTTACGACCACAAATATGCACGTCCTTTCGCAACTATGAATGATCAAACACTATCTTGAAACGATTATGAAACACTTAAATGGCATCATCATTGGCTATTTTGACCTGTTTATTTTATCAGGTTTTGGTTCGTAGAGTGCGCTTATTAGAACAATATTCTGTTACCTTAACTTTAAATTATTTTGAAAAGTTTGAAAACTGTGCGCTTATTAGAACGAATACGGTATATACATACGTATATTATCATAAAGACCACTCACGCACAGTACAAGTCAGTGTACAGCTGTTACAATTGTCACATAATACTTCTCTAGCAGAGACAAACAAAGGAACTAAGTGTACAGATATTTACACTCTCACACAGACAAACAAATGAATACACATACACGTACATTTACACACAGACTGCTCGAGGAGAGGCCAATAACTGGTGTATAACTATTAACATACAGACTGTTCTAGCAGAGGCAAACAACTTAGTGCACACATATCAATTATTAACATATATACCGCTCTATCAGAGACAAGCGATTGAGTGCACATGTATTTTAAAACATAGGAATTGCTGAAGCAGAGATAAATAACTTGTGTGCAGTTATCAACATACAGACTTCTCTCGCAGAGAGAAGCGAGAGAAGCAACTGAGTGCACATATATTAACATACAAACTGCTCAAGCAGAGACAAATAACTTATGTGTACAGATATTAACATACAGACTTCTCTCTTATAGAGAAGCAACTGAGTGCGCATATATTAACATACAAACTGCTCAAGCAGAGACAAATAACTTATGTGTACAGATATTAACATACAGACTTCTCTCGCAGAGTGAAGCAACTGCGTGCGCATATATTAACATACAAACTGCTCAAGCAGAGACAAATAACTTATGTGTACAGATATTAACATACATCTTCTCTCGCAGAGAGAAGCAACTGAGTGCGCATATATTAACATACAGACTGCTCAAGCAGAGACAAATAACTTATGTGTACAGATATTACTGAACATACAGACTTCTCTCTTATAGAGAAGCAACTGAGTGTACATATATTAACATACAAACTGCTCAAGCAGAGACAAATAACTTATGTGTACAGATATTAACATACAGACTTCTCTCGCAGAGAGAAGCAACTGAGAGCGCATATATTAACATACAAAAGGCTCAAGCAGAGACAAATAACTTATGTGTACAGATATTAACATACAGACTTCTCTCGCAGAAAGAAGCAACTGAGTGCGCATATATTAACATACAGACTGCTCAAGCAGAGACAAATAACTTATGTGTACAGATATTAACATACAGACTTCTCTCTTATAGAGAAGCAACTGAGTGCGCATATATTAACATACAGACTGCTCAAGCAGAGAAATACGACTCAATGTACAGATATTAACATACAGACTTCTCTCGCAGAGTGAAGCAACTGCGTGCGCATATATTAACATACAAACTGCTCAAGCAGAGACAAATAACTTATGTGTACAGATATTAACATACAGACTTCTCTCGCAGAGAGAAGCAACTGAGTGCGCATATATTAACATACAGACTGCTCAAGCAGAGAAATACGACTCAGTGTACAGCTATTACAACCGCGCAAATACCAGCTTAGCAATTCACAAGTTTCAGACATCTCAAAATCAGTTGTCAAAGACAAGAAATTGATAGTTCACAACAGTCATCCAGGTGCAATTTAAATACAGAAAATTTTGTTCATTTCTTTAAAATAGCCAAAAGCTGTCAAACAATCACCTTGGTCTGTTTCAATATTTGCAAATAACCAATGAAATTTTTGAAAAGAGAAATCAACATCTGTCAATTCCATCTTACTGTGACCAATCAGAGATATTTAGGGTAATGATGTACATTTCAAGGATGATCCAAATATTGGACAGGAAATGTCAATTTCATCTTTTTGACAACTAGTAAAGAGATGCTTAAAACACCTGGATTGCTAAGCTGCTATTTGCCTGGTTGTAACATACAGACTTCTCTCGCAGAGACAAGCAACTAATATATTAACATACGGACTGTTCAATGTTGACTATAACTAAGCTTTCGACTGTATATATTATTTCAATATATCAATTGTCTTTCTAATTCATAAATGATACATGACAGTGTTGGTTTATTCATAATTCCCATGATTGTTTCTTAACCAAATAATAATGTGACCGCAGCTGCAGAGTTCGTTCCTATTAGATTTCTTAATTTTCAGATTGTGTATGATTTCTCCCCGGCAGTAATGTACCAATGATATCACTAGGGATTACTTTCTCTGACCTACGATTTTGGTGACGAAGAATGATGGAGAATTAAATAGATGTTTTCGAGTCTTTGTTTGAAGCGGGTCACTTTACCAGTTCCTGCCGTTAGAGATGCAAGGGCCTATAATACTGCGTCCGTCCGCTCCCATTTAAAACTGATCTTTACGGATAAGACGAGAAATGTCCATAAAAGCCTAAAATCGATGGGCCAAGTTTTAAAGCACGTTATTTAAGGGTAAACATTACTATTGTTTATGCGCACATTGTTAGCGCAACGTCGGCGTTTAGCGTGTGCACGTTACGCGTAGCTTTTAACGTCGTTTTGTTTTGATTTCTAAATGACGTTGCAAGCTGTAGAATCTTATTTTGTTTGTTTCTGCATAATTAAGTCCTAAAGCGGGAATACATATTGTTCATTTTTATTATAAAAGAAGTTCTGTGGCAACTGATATACCCAATTCGTGTTTAAGGTTAATTATATGGAAAAACGGTTATTTAGCTGTTGATGACGTCGCATAGATACACGCGACGTCAGTGTAACGTTTGGCGTTAAAACATGAAAAATGGGAATATTGAACGGGTTTCCTCTATATCTTCCGACGCAATCCGGTGACTCGTATTTTTTATTTCAAATTTTAAATGGTTTCAACGTTTCCTATCTGTTGGTGCATTTTAATCAAAATCATATTCGTGGTTTAGGCGATATCGCAAAAATACGTCCTTTTTCCAGGTACGATTAAATGGCGGGACAGTTTCTCCTCAATTTAAGAGCAAAATGTATCAAAATGTAAGAAAATAACATTCATGGTGTGTTTAAATGTTTCTGGAGTAATAACGTATGTATTAAAACACATGCCCGCTACAAGAGCGGTTTTCTGAAATTCACGAGAAACATCCAAAAAGTTCTGATACCATGGAAACGAGGCCGGTAAACCCCCATTTTTATTTCGATTTTAGTCCAAGGACACAATAATCTTAAAGCATGTGAAGTTTCATGAAAATCATATGCGGGAATCAATTAGTATTGTTTCTCTTTAAACAAACTTTTACGTAAACTGTGTCATTGGCTATATTGCGTACGTCACGTGAAGTGATATCGGACACGCACTTTCGTATGAGACGCCATATTGAATATTAAGTCCGGTATGAGGATAATATGTAGCTTATTTGGGTGGATGCATGCGGGCAGCAGGCATTCTCTCGCATTGATCAAAGATACACTGTAACTAAATTTATCAATTTCTTGTCTCAGGCAGGAAAACTTAGTCGATGTCGACAAACACTTCTGCCAAATATCAAAACGACGGTCGATGTACGACACATACAGTAACTATCGGGTGCATAAGGTTGTTCAGGATGTGTGTCAGTATCATTAATTTTAAAGTTCACACAGTCTTTAACAAATAAACATCTACACCAGAAAACCAACAATTTGCATGTGCGAAAACACAGATGCAGACCAGTTGTGCAGCAACTGCACAGCTGATCAGCACCTTTGTTTTCGCTACACAGATTGTATAACTCATCTTCTACATAAATCAGTAATTTCAAGCTTCTAGCCGTCTTTTATGATTGTACAGGCCAGTTTGTGTCGGACCCGATCGCAAGCCCAAATTGTTTTTTTTTTTCATGTGAAGGCTCAAGAACTGTTGCATGACAGCGTGCTCGACTGCATTTGGCTTTATCAACTATAAGGGCCAACTCGACTCGTTACCCAAACCATCAGGCTTATACACCCCTTTCCTTAATGCTACCCTTGGTGGTGCCACCCTTGATGGTTCACAACCACTGGACTGAGATCTGTTTTTCAAATACATGTGAGCCGCTGCATGACAAAACCAACAATTTGGGTTCCGACCAGGTCCGACACAAACCGGGCTGCACAGTCACACAATAAAGCTAGAAGCTTGAAATTTCGGATTTAAGAAGAAGAGGAAGTGTACTATCCTTGTAGCGAAAACAAAGGCGCTGATCAGCTTCGCGGTCACCGCTGAAGCTGATCTGCGTCTTTATTTTCGCCTATGCAAATTGTTGGTTTTCTCATGCACAGGCTCATGTATAATGGCATCAAACTTAAAAATGTGTACCCAATTTATAAAGTGAGAGCTTATGAAGAAATAAATCACAATCTGCGGTTTTCTAAAGTCAAACACTTCACAGTCGTTGATAGCTTTTAGCCACCTTTCTGTCATTAACGTTAATGATGTTTCAGTGGAATGACCGCTACTAAAACCACCCTGAAACATAGGCAACTCAGGTTATCAGATGAATTCGCATGAACTTTTGGATCAGTTTTGAAAATGTTGTAAGAATTGATATAGGGTTATAGTTGTTAGCATCATCTTTGTCTGCCTTTAAAAAGTGGGTTCACCTTTAGTTAGATTATTTCCATCAATTTGAAAAATTGCTGTTTGAAATGCAATTAATTACTATGTAAAACAGTTCTTGATCAGTGCTACATGTACACACACACACACACACACACACACACACACACACACACACACACACACACACAGGAATAAATTCGCCCAATTTCATACAATATGTCGGTTTCTGGTACACCTCCAGATGTTGATTCGCTTCCCAGGAGAAATGATATGAACATGCACCGACTCGTAGATACTACATTAAAAGTACTTCAGTAATAGTGCTAGTTCTGCAAACACTTCTCGTCGATGGGGTTTCCTGGCATTACTAATGCATATATCAAAAATAAATTGGTATGGGCATATAACCTTTCTTATGCAGATTAGTGTTTTAAACTCACATCTTCCGTTTGCAAGGGCACTATCTGTAGCTAGTTCCGTAAAACTGTGTCTAGTTCCGCCTTGTGTGTATAAAATAGTCGAATAGAACTATAATGAGGTGTATTATGTACTTACTTTCTCAAATACCGCCTAAGATTTAATACTCAATGAATCATGTTAAACGACCAACGTTATTACAATGTATTAGAAATTCCGTCTCAGAAAATGAAAACTTATAGATATCTACGTGTGGACCAAAGATAACATTTTACGGTTTATGTGTAAATCATCACCTTCTGAGTACAATTATTACAAAAGTGGGAGAGTTTTGGGTTCATGTCCCATAAACTAGAAACGATGTCCCTACATGACCACAGCTGTTGTCCGTGATGTATGTCAGTAGTGATTGAATCGCATCATCTATATGAGCTATTTTAGCATGGTGAAATACGATTTTGCGGAACAAACAACGCACCCTGCTCACCTTTGACATGGAATAAATTTTTACAGCGTTTACAAATTTTCAATTTCTTTTCATGAGTGCATAGCTGATAAATTTTTCCTTCCTTCAAGCCGATTGGACTGTGTGTACCAGTAATTACATCATCGACCGGATGTCATAAGATATCAGACTTGCTAAAAGCGACTTAAAATGGATGTGAAAATTACCTCAGCTTCTTTTGTTTATTGGATATTGTAATATTTGGGAGAATCGATTTCGCTCATCGAAAGAGGAATGAAAATGAATTATAACCCACTATAAACTTATTTTTGTTTGTAAGGTAAGACATGTTGAATTGCGACTGAAAGTATGCTTTTGCGGAACTTTTGTTAAACTAACACTTCCAGTGAATTATTCAAAATCGGCACATTACTAATCGATATTCTATCTCAACAACCGGTTGAGCGTCAGAGCGTTTGGTAGACGTGCATTTGGATTATTTTTTTACAAGCCTGTACATCCGATCTTAGATTTCTTTTTATTTATTTTTTGTTCAAAACATTGATTGTGTGTATACATTAGAACCGCCTTCCCGAGGCAGTTCTAACGAGTACCCACAATTTATGTTTTGGATCAAAAATTAAGAACTAGAGAACCAACGGTCCTGTAAACGCTCACCTGAGATCTGGGATATATACCAAAAAACTTGTTTGACTATGGGTGACCTATATTGACATTGCTGTAAAACAGGTCAAGGGCATCACAGGGTCATAATTTATGCATACATTGTAGTGCTCTACAATGATACATGACAAGTTTTGTTGAAATACGGAAAAGAAGATTTTTTTTTTTTTTTTTTTACCATACATGTATATGGACATGACGGCCATCTTGGTCATGTGACTTGGATTACTCATGTACACATTGGTCCCCCTTCCTATAGATGCTTCATATCAAATATGGCTTTGATTGGCAAATCAATTTCAGAGAAGATCTTTGAATATTATTGTGATAAACATGTATCTTGTCTCGGGGTGGAAGCAGACCAGCCCCTGGGGTCCAATTTTCTTCAGAATCATAAATCTTCAGTCCATTTACCCATTTCCTTCAAGTTTCTCTCTTCAAATGGCATTTTGACATTTTTCCCCACTCAAATGCAAGGACCACGTATATTGATCTTGCCGTAAAATAGGTCAAGGTCATCCCATGGTCATTATTTATATATACTTTGTAGAGCTCTTCTGTCTGATGCTTCATGTCAAGTTTCAAAATCATATGCCTTCTGGTTCTGGAGAAGAAGATTTTTAAGGTTTTTGCTATTTATAGTCATGGTGGTCATCTTGGTCATGTGACCTAGACCAATCCATTTATATAAACTTTTGTTCCCCTTTCCTGAGGATGCTCCGCATGGAATTTGGCTCAGGTGAGCATAAAATGTGTATACCTCTGTAAACCCCAGTTTTACTGTATATAAAAGTGGGTTTAGGGGGGTATTTATTTCATGGACATGTTTTCCTGATGTATCAGCCTGAGTTTTCACTTGCACGCACATCCGACCGGTCTAAGAATTTTATCTTTGGACGCTATAGAAGAAACTTAGAAGAAAACAACAAATTGATAAGAATTGTCAGCCTAGTCAATAATGATGATCACAATCTAAAGAAGACTGTCATAATGTCGATAAGACATAGGCATTATGAAAACATGCCCATGCAATATACAGAGATTTTTAAAGTTGTAAAAATGAAAATTTTCATCAGAAATTTTTTGATATTTTTCTTATTTTTGCTCAAAACATAGATTGTGGGTACACGTTAGAACCGCCTCGCCGAGGCGGTTCTAACGAGTACCCACAATCTATGTTTTGGAGCAAAAATAAGAAAAATAGGTATACCCCTGCATACCCCACTTTTACTATATAAAAATGGGATTTAAGGGGGTATTTATTGCATGGACATGTTTTCCTGATGGGCATCAAGTGGGCACATCTGACCTTTCCAGGATAAACAAAAAACATCGTCGGCTGAGTGCTATAATGTTCTATCTCCATTTTTGGACCATACTGAGTGTGATATATCGTTATCGGAATCAAATGTTCTGTCTCCTGGCGTAGTCAGATGTTGATATTTCTGGCTAGATTCTATGTTATTAACAGTTTTTAATGTTCTATGTCAAAAATGGCCCAAAATTGTGATGCTTTTAATTACTGTTCTATCTCTATTTCGACAGATAAGATGGCTGCATTTGGAGTAATTCAGTCACATGACATTTTGGGTCACATGGTCAAATGCAACTTTGTCATTGGTTCCATTTGGTATTGGACTTATTATATGATATCTAAGATACCTACAATGAGGACATTTAAGGTACATATAGATAAATAGATTTATAATTAGTACTCAACCTTAAGGCCTACTTTGTACAGTGATTATATATTTTATTGCATTTATAAACAAGAAAAAATGCTTCATTGCTTGCTATGGAATCTGGGTCACCAAAGTGTTCTATCTTTGGGTCATGAAAAAATACGGACGTTTTTATGCAAAATATTCTATGTCCAAACACAAAATTCCCATTTTTTCCAAAGTTACTTCATTTTTCTGCTATTTTTTTTTA
This sequence comes from Rugalucina vietnamica, assembly GCA_964017185.1. Taxonomy (NCBI): domain Eukaryota; kingdom Metazoa; phylum Mollusca; class Bivalvia; order Lucinida; family Lucinidae; genus Rugalucina; species Rugalucina vietnamica. The sequence continues at coordinate 37,136,304 of OZ024876.1, forward strand.
AATAAAGCTTATTTAGACAGACAGACATGTTCATAATGCATGTTCACTCTAAATATGAACATTTTGACCTTATTTGAGGGTCTCAAACTTTTGAACCCAATTTTCTCGAGATAATGAAAAATGGAGATAGAACACTATAGCACTCAACTGACGAAATATTTGAAATCGATTGGCTATGGTTGAATTTGATTCCTGTTTTTTGCATTGTAACGTAAAAGGAAAACAAATAACTCATTTTCTAGCTTTTTTTAATGACCGTTTTATTGTCAACTTAGATAATTCGGTCCAGTTTTACACAAGCAAGTTTATGATGCTTTCCGGTTTCGTGTTTGTAAACAAACGATAAGAAAAAGGTACAAGTAGGCAATAATCAGGAAATGGTGCTTAGTATACATGTATACTAAGACAACATATCGTAAGCCTAGTGAGCAGTTATTTCCCGACAGGCAGCCACTCAGTTATCCGAACTTAACTAAATAAATGAAAACGTACATAAGGTGTAAACAGCACAAAAATCCAACAACAAAACATAAAACATTTAGAACCTCAACAGAAGTACTGCCGAGGAATTATCAGTAATATAAACTTACTGGAGTGTCTTACTGGACCGGTTTTACTAGGCCATAATCTCATCCTCATCCTCTGCAGTGGTTCACAACATTTAATCAGTTGTTCGGTCCTCGTGGTGAATCTCTAAATATTCAATGAAACCGTGCCGTGGTTTCTCTTAACATGATTTCCTTATTGCTTGTTTATATCAGAGCTACTGCGGAAGCTGAGGGTGAGGTTATGGCCATGTAAAATCGATTTAAGCCCGCAATTAATTTTATATTACTGATCGTTCCAAGGCGATACTTCTGTGGTGGTTCTTTCATTTTATGTCTTGGCGTTTTAATTTTTTGTGCTGTTGGCGCCTTATTTATGTTTTCATATTTGTAGTTAAGTTTAGGTTACTGAGTGGCTATCTATTGGGAAAATAGCTGCCCATTCGGCTTACGATATGTTTTCATGGTATAAGTACCTTATTGTTAGTTTAGTTTTTCCCATCTCCGTTTTTGGAGTGGGAATCTTTTTCTGATTGCGCCTCTTCCTGATCTTTGCCTATTTGTACCTTTTTACAACGTTGAAATCAATTCGCAAAATATCTGATGTGCCTTCCAAGTGACCCCACACTCCAGTAGACTTCGATTGCGCATTCTACTCGCTCAATTGAGACTATTTCTTTGATCTTAAGTGTCTAAAAGTCTGCTTGGATGACAGTAGCGTCAGACAAAATCGTTTCAAAGAACGCCTAGTTGTTGTAACACGATTGGCTGATCATAGGTGCTTTTGAGAGGTGGGTAGGTAATGATGGCTCTATGTCGCTGTTCAGTTTTTTGGAACGAGTCGCTGACTGGTGTGCTATATAATACCCCGGGAGCTAATTTGACCTACCTTCCACCCTTAAGGACAATTTTTCATGGGTGCTTAATCGGTGTTTTATCAAAACGGCGCAAGGGGTAATTATCTTAGCTCATCATAACGGCGCAGAGTATGCTTAATCGTTCATTGGGACCCCAGAAATGCAAAGAATGTTTGTCTTCAAAGATAAACTCAATTGCACTATGAAACAAGTAGCCCAAGGGCAACGATCGCTCACCTGAGAGTCAATAAGTACAGTCACTGGACAAAGTGATTTTTTTTCTATTTTTTTTTTTTTTACCTAAATGGGTATGACGTCCATCTTGGTTATGTTTCAGGTCTATGGCTGCAATAGTTACCATAGGATCATTGGTCCTGTAAACGCTTACCTGAGACCTAGTTGTCACTTTTTCCCATGTTTCCATGTTTGCCTATGTTTCCAAAATTGACCTTGACCTAAATTAATTACATACCTTCATCTACTCTATTAGTTGTTTACATCTACCACTTTTCAGGTCTCAGGCTGCAATAGTTTTCAAAAAATCCATAATTTTCACTTTTTCCCATGTAAAAGCCCATGTTTCTGAAATTGACCTTGCCGTAAAACAAGTCAAGGTCATCCTAGGGTCATCATTTTATCAAACTATGATGGGCTGGAGTCCCAAATGCTACATACCAAGTTTCATGAAAATCGGCCTGCCGGTTCAGGAGAAGATTTTAAGTGGTTTTTACCATATATGGGCGTGGCGGCCATATTGGTCATGTGACCTGGATTTCGCGATCAAACTTTCGTTAACCCTACCAATGGATGATCCACATAAAATTTCACTTTGATTGGCCAAGTGGTTTCAGAGAAGAAGATCTTTGAAAAGTGTATGGAAGACAGACAGGCCAAGGTCAAGAGATGACCTTGACCTAAATTAATCACATACCTTCATCTACTCCATTAGTTGTTTGCATCTACCACTTTTCAGGTCTCAGGCTGCAATAGTTTTCAAAAAATTGCAAATTTCCACTTTTTGCCTTATAAGTCAATGGAAATTACCATAGCAACCAAAGTAGTTGGACAAAGACAATAAAAACACAAACTTTGTACAGGCTAATGTCATAAGCATGTATGCTAAATTTCAGCTTCATCCCCCATACGGCTTCTGAGAAGATTTTTGAATATTTTTTTTTTCGAAAATTTACCCTTTATGTTGCTATAGCAACCAAACGAATACAGTGAGTTTTATAAAAGTTGCATTAAACGTGAAGGACTACTCAATAAACATTTATGTAAAAACAAAATTCAAATATCCCCAGCCTGACAACGGAAAATGCCAATTTCCACTTTTCTCCATACAAGTCAATGGAAACTTCAAGTTGCCATAGCAACCAGAGTTCTTATCCGATCGAAATAAAAAATTACAAATATTCGTTCCCCCCACCTGTAGATGCTATATGTGAAATATGAAAAGATTCGGCCTGGCAACTTCAGAGGAGAAGTCTTTGAAAATGTTGACGACGACGACGGACGACGCACGGACGCCGCCTTCGGCTCAGGTTAGCTTAAAATGCATGGTTTCCATGGCAAGCGTTAACTAGATTCTTGATCATGGGGGTGTACATAAAAAATGACCATATCTCCACTGTTACTTATCCTAGACCATTGAACTTGGTCTCATTCTAAAGTTTAGACATTGATCTATGGTAAGTATTATAAATTATCGAATTTGCATATTCATGAATTTTAATGAAATTATTAAAACTAACAGAAAAAAAATCGTTAAAAAATTCCATAAATAAACTAATTTCAGGCCCAAACTGTCATTGTGACACTTTGTCATTGAACCAGTAATAACATTGGTCATGTGACCTGGACCAATTATACAAACGAACAGGAAACGAACCTAAGAACAAGCCCTTGGCTTACAGTCAGATCCTGTATAACTTTTATTGTAAGTAATTGTATCTTGGATATTCAACAATTAAAATTGTTTTGAACCAATCATACACCAAGACATAAAACGAAAGAACCACTACAGAAGTATCGCCTTGGAACGATCAGTAATATAAAATTACTGGCGGGCTTAAATCGATTTTACAGGTACCTAACCTCACCCTCAGCTTCTGCAGTGGTTCATAACATTTAGTTAGTTCTTCGGTCTTCGTGGTGAATCTCTAACTAGTCAATGAATCATCAAGAACAAACAGATAAATCATGATAAACATCCTGATGAATCAAAAACGAGGACTCAACAGATTCAGTTAAGGTTGTAAATAATGACAATTTTCAGTAGATTTTTTTATATTTTGCTTATTTGTGCACAGAACATAGATTGTGGGTACTCGTAAGAACCGCCTCACCGTCGGTTCTAACGAGTACCCACAATCAATGTTTTGGAGCAAAAATAAGAAAGATAGGTATACCCCTGCAAACCCCAGTTTTTTTGTTGTTTTTTTTTTTATATAAAAGTGAGGTATAAGGGGTATACATTACACGGACATTTTTTCTTGGTACCAATGTATTTCTGCTGTGGTTTACCTTTACATGGGCTGATGCGTCTCTGTTGCATTTGCTATCATTATTTTAGGTTGACACAAGCCGAAAAATCACCTTGCAGGTTTTGCGATTGATTCCTATGATATTTTCACGCGTGTTCTCCGCAGCATATGCCAATCAATGACAGTTGAATGAAAGCTAATTAGAAAACTGGATATCGCAGGATATTTGGCGGATTAAATTCTATCAAGCCTATTCATAAGGCGACATAAATATGCTCTTAATGTTTTTTTGTGGAATTGACTAGATTCTTACAAATTAATTTCGGTTTCTGACAAACATCATGAGTTTTCTGCACCTCTCTGTATTTGAACCTGAGATCTGGGATATATTTGACTATTAGGGACGGATGAAACTCTCAGACCTCTAAATATTCCTAGAAGCTTTTCCCGTCAATGACATTTAACAGTTTTCTGCATTGTATAACCATAAAATCTGTCAAGGTCATGGGTCATGATTTATGAATACATTGTAGTACTCTTGTTCCCAATACTACACGTAAAATTTTGTTGCAATATGTTCAGCACTCAGCAGTTCCAATGAAACAGATTTTGAAGGGTTTTTAACATAAATGGGCATGGCGGCCATTTGGTCATGTGACCTAAATTGTTTATGTACACATTGGTTCCCACTTCCTGTAAAATTTGGCATTGATTGGCCAAGCGGTGTTAGAGAACATCTTAAGAAGAGTATAGTTGCGGTAAAATACATGTGTATTGCCCTAGGCGTCAGGGTTGGGGCAGACCGATCCATGGGGTCCAACCTTTTCATAATCATAAAACATCGGTCCATTTTCCCACTGCCTTTATTTTTTTAACTGAAATTTAAACAATTTTCCCCTTTCAAATGCATATGCGACCTATATTGACCTTGCCGTAAAATAGGTCAAAGTCATCAAAGGGTCATGATTTATGTATAAATCGTAGTGCTATAGTCCCCGATGCAACAAGCCAAGTTAAGTTGAAATCAAACCAGCGGTTCCAGAGAAGATGTTAAAAGATTTTACCATATATGGGCATGGCGACCATGCGACCTGCATTATTTCTGTATACATTGGTTCCCACTTCCGGTAGATGCTTCATATCAAATTTGGCTTTGATTGGCCAAGCGGTTTCTGAGAAGATTTTTGAATATAATGGTGATATACATGTATATTGGAAGAATTTAAATTGTTTTCAGAATTATAAAGCTTCAGTTCATTTGCCAGCTTCCTGCAAGTTTTTCCCTTCAAATGACACTTAAACAATTTTCCCCCATTCAAATGTATATGCGACCTATGTTGACCTTGTCGTAAAATTGGTCCATGTCATCACAGGGTTATGATTTATGTACACATTTTAGTACTATAGTCCCCGATGCTACATGGCATATTTCGTTGAAATCAGACCAGCGATTCCGGAGGAGGCTTTTGAAGGGTTTTCACCATATATGGACAGTGCGGCCATCTTGGTCATGTGATCTGGATTATTTATTTTACATTGGTTCCCACTTCCTGTAGATGCTTTCTATATAATTTGGTTTTGATTGGCCAAGCAGTTACAGAGAAGAAAGGTCGAAGATTATGGTAATATACATGTATATTTTCCCGGGGTGGGAGCAGACCTACTGGTATCCAAAATTTGTTTCATAAACATAAATCTTTAGTCCATTCATCCCTTTCCTGCACGTTTTCCTTTATAAGACATTTAAACCATTTCCCCATTTAAATGCATATGTGACTTATGTTGACCTTGCCATAAATAGGTCATGGTCCGCTCAGGGGCATGCGTTATATAAACTTTGTAGAGCTCCATTCTCTGATGCTTCATGCCAACCTTCAAAATCATAGGCCCACTGGTTCCCACTGGAAGGCTCACAAGGTGAGCTTATAGTATAGTAGTAGAGCCGGCGTCCGTCCATCCGTGCGTCCGTGCGTGCGTCCGTCCGTTCACATTTTCAAACTTAAATATCTCTAAGACAACAAGGCCAATCGTGATCAAAGTTTATCTAAAGCATTATCGAGGAGGGGGAAAGGTTGTGTTAGGTTTTGGGCCAGGTCGGATCAGAACCCCATGTCAGCAGATAGCTCCCATAGACTTACAATCTGAGAAAAACATATAAAAAATCTTCTCCTCCAAAACCACAAGGCCCAGAGCTTCCATGTTTTGTATGTAGCAATGTTTAGTAGTCCTCTTTATAAATCCTGCCAACCATGCCCCTGGACTAAAAAATGGCCCTGCTCCGGGGGTCATTAGCTCCAATAGACTTACAATGGGAAAACATAAAAAAAATCTTCTTCTCCGAAACCACAAGGCCCAGAGCTTTTCTATTTTGTGTGTAGCTATGTAGAAAGGTCCTCTTTATAAATCCTGCCATTTGTGCCCCTGGTGCCCATACAAGCGCCGCCCTGGGGGCGTCATGGGAAAAATATAAATAAATCTTCTTCTCCGAAACCACAAGGCCCAGAACTTTCAAATTTTGTGTGTAGCAATGTGTAGTGATCCTCTTTATAAATCCTGCCAACCATGACCCTTGGGGTCAATAATGGCCCCACCCCGGGGGTCATTAGCTCCCATAGACTTACAATGGTCCCCTTCACGTGCCCCTGGGGTCCATACAGGCGACGCCTCGGGGGCGTCATGGAAAGAACATTTGGCCAATCAAAATCAAATTTTATATGAAGCATTTATAGGAAGGGGAAATAGCCACCACGCCCATATATGGTAAAAACCCAAGCTACTTTTATTTTGTCCAGTTACTGTACTTGTTGATTCTTAGGTGAGCGATCGTTGCCCTTGGGCTACTTGTTAAAGCTTTTTTGCTATTTATAGCGATGACTACCATCTTGGTCATGTGATCTCTCCCAACTTTAAGGATGTTCCACATGAAGTTTGGCTTTGATTGGACGAAGGTTTCGAAAGTGTCGGACGACGCATGACTATCATATTAGCTCACTTTTTGAGCTTTTGGCTCAGGTGAGCAAAGAACTGAGATATTAATGAGAAAGGGGATGGTCCATACCTCGGTTTCGGCTACTAAAGCACCTGGAATGCATAAAACCTGTTTAAGTATCCCAGTGAAGTTATAATACTGACCGCCCCTAAGGAGTAGACTACTTCTGTTGCGGTTCTATTTGTCTAATGTTTTGTTGTAGATTTTTGAGCTGTTTGTGCATTTTATATGTGTATTCATATATTAATTCAAGTAACTGAAATAGAGAAATAGCTGCACATTCGACTTGACGTATTTGCACCAATATCTAATTGACATATTTTCGTCGGCCACCTGGGTTTTAAGCCGGGCCTTTTTCCGATTACCTGTTCCTTTCCTTTGCTTACCGTTACGAAAACTTGCCCATGAGTTATACAAATATTTTTTTCAGCTATAAAAATAGAAAATTTCATTGGAATATGTTTGATATTTTGAAGATTTTTGCTCAAAGCATTGACTGTGGGTACACGTTAGAACCGCCTAAGGAGGCGGTTCTAGCGAGTACCCACAATCTATGTTTTTGATCAAAGCTATGACTGTGGGTACACGTTAGAACCGCCTAAGGAGGCGGTTCTAGCGAGTACCCACAATCTATGTTTTTGATCAAAAATAAGAAAAAAGGTATACCCCTGCAGACCCCATTTTTGCTATATAAAAGTGGGGTATAAGGGGGTAACATTACACGGACATGTTATCCTGATGAAACTAACCTTTCTGCGCTGTAACATCAACCATCAGTTGAAAGATCATCCCTATCACCCCGCATATAATCTGGATGAATTGTTGAAGTCCTCTTTGGTCAAACACGATCCTTATTTGGCACATTTTAAATATCCAATATATCCATTGTGTCTATAACATTTTAGCATTCAGAATGTTATAAATGAATTTGCTTTTAGCAAAGACACACATCTTAGATTTACCGTATATAAGAATGAAACAAATGTATTTGTACATGCAAGTTCATACAACAGATTCAAAGTCGCATAGCAGTACAGTTATGAACAAATATACCATTATTCTAACGAAAAGGTAAATGACTTTTACCGATGTTATTTAGTATTATACATATGATACTGTTTGTGAAGAAAATATGTCAGTACTGTAAAATAAAAAACACGGATGAGTTGCATCAGGAAAACATGTCCGTGAAATGAATACCTCATTAAACCACACTTTTATAAACTAAAACTGGGGTATGCAGGGGTATACTTATTTTTCTTATTTTTGCTCTAAAACATAGATTGTGGGTACTCGTTAGAACTGCCTCGGCGAGCCGGTTCTAACTTGTACCCATAATCTATGTTTTGGAGCAAAAATAAGAAAAACAAAAATAGGTATACCCCAGTTTTGCTATATAAAAGTGGGGTTTAAGGGGGTATTCATTGCACGGGCATGTTTTCCTGATGATATTTAATTATTTAAACCTTTCTCCGTATCTTTAAAAATAAAGACTGGTGAAAATGACAATGGAAATCCTACTGTATTTCATTCTATCTATTCCGTATATTATATAAGAAATTCTTTGTATGCCGAAAAGTTTCGACTTTAATCAGTTGCAACGAAACGTCCCGAATAAGAATTTCCTCTGTAGACAGTTGGGAAATATTGGAGCATTTGAGAGCTCATCTTCGAGAATTATCCGATATTAGCCTTTCGTGTAGTGAGGTATTAAGGTTATTAATGACAGTCCGTTGCGTGCTTTAGGAATGTATCAATAGCTGGTCCGTGCCTGGCAAATACACTTCTTGAGCATGACACCAGGACAATTTGTGGTCTTTGACCTCTTGTAATGGAGCTGTGGTCTTTCATGATAGTCATTTTCCTAAAACCAATAATAAAAAAGTCCATACTAATACATGTTTGTTTATCAGGCCAAGATAAGTTCTAAAGAAAGAACTGTTTTTGTAGGCGATCTTGGTATAAGCTGCAGCGTGGTACAATTAACCAAAAACTAACTCGGTGAACTCGTCCAGAACAGCCTGAATGTACACGTGCTCTAACCAAAGTGTTTGCTGGTTAGAACAAATAAAACATAATATGTCCTGTACTAGAAAGAGCAACATTGAACGGTGCAAAATCTATTATTCTATTATTTTGGCTAGATCGCGCAGATGCCCATTTGAAATTCTATCAATAATGATTGCCCGCTGATTCCTCAAGGGATTTCGTATAAAGAGAAAGAGAATGCAAGCTGTCAGTAATTGGTTTGAAATTTTATTACAGACATTCGATTGTATTTTGTCTTGTTTTGCTACCGATATGATGCAGCAGAATCATCTAAAAAGCTGCCAGCTTGTCTGAGGATCTTGCCGAATCAATGCTAATTGGGATCCGGCAAGGAGTGCGGTCATGTAAGCAAGGGCAATTATTTTAGTAGGACTGTTCGCGGTGACAAGGTACATCCACTTTCGAAAAGTGCTTTGCATTTATCCTGGAAACATGGGCACAGAAAACATCATCGAAAAAACAGTTGACGGTGGGCGGGGAGAGAGAGAGAGAGAGAGAGAGAGAGAGAGAGAGAGATGCAAAGAAAAGTCAGCAAAGAGAGAGTAAGTCCAGACTTTTTCTTGCATCACGAAAACGTGTCCGTGTAATGTATACCCCATTGAACCCCACTTTTATAAAGCAAAACTGGGGTATGCAGGGGTATACCTATTTTTCTTATTTTTTGTTCCAAAACCTACATTGTGTGTACTCGTTAGAACCGCCTCGACGAGGCGGTTCGAACGTGTACCCACATTCTGTATTTTGAGCAAAATAAGGTTAGCCCAGTGGTTTCAGAGAAGAATTTGAACATCCCGTACACGCACCTGGGCGGCTCCGCGCCTTTCATGTTCTTGAAATTTTGGCATACTAGATTTCAACACCTGTGACTTGTTCTCATGAAATCAAAGTATGTATTAAATGTGAAAATACAGCTAAATAGTTCATTTAAATCAATGCCAGATATTCATGTTTGAACGTGTGGTTGGACACTAAACTGCTATATTGGCGGGAAATTAAAACCCCGGCACATCCCCGGCACGGCCAGGACTCACCGGAGGTTAAATCCCGGCACTTAAGCCCCGCTATGCCCCTGCTATCCCCGGCCCTAGGGGAGCCGGGGATACAAATGACTGGTGCATAATTGGGACGACGCAAGGAGTGCGGTCATGTAAGCAAGGGCAATTATTTTAGTAGGACTGTTCGCGGTGACAAGGTACATCGCCTCCATTTTCGTAAAATGCTTTGCATTTATCCTGGAAACATGGGCATGTCTTCCTTCACAGTAAACATCATCGAATAACCAGTTGACGAGAGAGAGAGAGAGAGAGAGAGAGAGAGAGAGAGAGAGAGAGAGAGAGAGAGAGAGAGAGAGAGAGAAATGCAAAGAAAAGTCAGCAAAGTCCAGACTTTTTCTTGCAAAACTGGGGTAAGCTGGGGTATACCTATTTTTCTTATTTTTTGTTCCAAAACCTACATTGTGTGTACTCTTTAGAACCGCCTCGACGAGGCGGTCCGAACGTGTACCCACAATCTATGTTTTGAGCAAAATAAGGATAGCCAAGTAGTTTCAGAGAAGAATTTGAACATCCCGTACACGCACCAGGGAGGCTCCGCGCCTTTCATGTTCTTGAAATTTTGGCATACTACGTAGATTTCAACACCTGTGACGTGTTCTCATGAAATCAAAGGTATGTATTAAATGTGAATAGTTCATTTAAATTAATGCCAGATATTCATGTTTGAACGTGTGGTTGGACACTAAACTGCTATATTGGCGGGAAATTAAAACCCCGGCACATCACCGGAGGTTAAATCCCGGCACTTAAACCCCGCTGTGCCCCTGCTTTCCCCGGCCCTAGGGGAGCCGGGGATACAAATGACTGGTGCATAATTGGGACGATGCAAATATTGTGATTTCTTATCCCAGCATACGTTGAACATAATTTCTGTTTACAGCGAGGTCACCCCTCCCCACCCCATTAAATGCCCTGAATGAATGGCATTTGCGACATTTGACCTCATTGCGTTTTGTGTGTACACGAGTAAAACATTGCCAAACACTCGGTATTTCTAAAGATATAAACCAGTAAAACGGTTTGTGCTGTCTTGCGCATGTACAACGCTTCCTGGAAAAGCCTTAAAAATCTGGCACCGTATCCTGTACTTAAATGGAGCACCCTATCAAAGTAGACGGTGAATACGAAGCGTTAATGTCGAATTAAAACCGCCAAAAATGATTGAGTGACACCGTTTGCATTTATTTTTGCTCCTTGTAAGAACGAAATAATGGCATGAGATAAACAGAATGTCATAAAAATTCAAATATTTACACTTCCACATCCGTTTACGGCTATACCTTTGCATATTGTCATAATAATTACGTAAATTTATTCACTTGCTCTCGCTTTTTACATGTACTCGTACGCTGGTGAGCTTTGTCAAACCCAAGTTGATGTGGACAAACGTGATCATAATTATTAAAAGTCAATTAATTAAAATAAAATGTCTTCACATATTCGGAATCCACATAACCTCAAGGAGGAATCCAGGATAAATAAAACGTATCACGTGTTAAAGGGGGCGGTGTACCTTGTCACCGTGCTGTTGCAACAGAACAGCGAGAAATGGCCATGTGATGTGCATCCGAAAAGATGAAAAATAAACCTGAGGTACATGACCCTCGAAGCCCACCTGTGTTTACAGCCAATCTATGTTCAAATGGCTATCAAATCAAATGGTTTGAATGAAATGTCATATGTAATGTATATGACTTATATCAGGAACATGTATACCAAGTACAGAATTCATCGTCCTTACAGTTTCTGAGACGATTTTTGAATATTTTTTTCGAATATTTACCCTTTATCGACCCCAGCAACGAATCAAAGTAAGCGATTGTGACGAAAGTCTTATGAAACATGGAGAACTGCCCAACAAACATTTCTGCAAAAACAAAATTCAAATATCTGCAAAGAGACAACAAAATCAGTAGTTTTCTTATTAAAAGTCAATGGGAAGCATAAGTTGCCATAGCAACCAGCGTTCTTGTCGGACTGGAACAAAAACAATATTAAAAAGCCCAAACCATGGTATGGCCCATTCCCTTTCTCATAAATATGTTCACTGCTTTTAAAGGATCTTATCTGCGATTTTTATTTGCTATTAATGCAGCTGGTGTTGTGCCGTGTGACACTAAAAGTCTCCCTGTACATCATCCCTCGTGGATATTATATTTTCTTTTTGGTCATTTGAGATCAGCGAAGATATTCTGTGAAATCTGAAAATTATTATCGTTTAAGATACATTTTCTAAAAATATTTAATATATTTGGCCCCATTTAGATATTACTAGTCTTTGTATCGACTACCCTTTTGAAAGGTGCAAAACTACAGAAATTCTCTTAGGACCCATGTTGTAAAAGACGAGGCTTAAGTGGCCGATGGCCCATTCCCTTTCTCATAAATATGTTCACTGCTCTTAAAGGACTTCTGTTTTAATTTTTATTTACATGTATGTAGAGGCTTATATCCAGAACATGTATGCAAAGTACAGATTTGATCCACCAAACAGTTTCTGAGATAATTGAATATTTTGACAAAAGTTTGCCATTTTTAGGGCCTCAACAGCAACCATTCAAAATAAGCGATTTGGACAAAAGTCATATGAAACGTAGAGGAATACTCATTTAACATTTGAGCCGCCCCATGGGAAAACCAACAATCTGCATAGGCGAAAACAAAGGCGCAGATCAGCTTCGCGGTAACCGCGAAGCTGATCAGCGCCTTTGTTTTCGCTACTCGGATAGTACAATTCCTCATCTACTTAACTCCAAAATTTCTAGCTTCTAGCTCTTTTCTGTAACTGTACAGGTCGGTTTGTGTCGGGCCTGTTCGGAAACCACATTGTTGGTTTTTCCACGAGGTGGCTCTGTCTGCAAAAACAAAAAATAAATATTTCCAGCAAGACAGGAAAGTAGTGAAAAGTGCCAATGTTCTAAAATTTCGATATGCTTTAAATATGCCCAGTGATGCTCAAATTACCGTTTCGTGACAAATAATTCATTTTATATGGATATCCATAATTCATTTATGGATATCCTAAATTGAATCAAGGATATCCAAAAACGATTATGGATATCCTAAATTATTTAAGGATATCCATAAATGAATTATAGATATCCAAAAATAAATATAGGATATCCAAAAATGAATATAGGATATCCATTAATAAATATAGGATATCCATAAATACACATTTATGGATATCCTTATATTATTTAGGATATCCATAATTATTTTAGGATATCCTTAATTCAATTTAGGATTTCCATAAAAGAATTATGGATATCCATAAATGAATTATGGATACCCTTAAATAAGGAATAAATAGTAAAACGGCATCCCATAGTTATATACAGCGCTGCTAACCGACTTCCATGAGTCATCATCGACTTTACAAAACGACAGCTTATATTTCGACAAATGATTGATGCTTGTTATATTGCTGGTTATTTCATTCTTGAAGGCTCCACAGAAGTCATCGTCTAAGGTTTAGGTTTTATTGCAGCTTGTCACAATGGTGGTCGAGGTAATCACTCATAGACGATAATTGTTACATCATAATCCAATCGTACAGTAGACTGACATAAAATGTAAGACACCAGAAATCATTTTAGTGATTCGATGTAAATTTGACCCTTGAATACAAGTGCATGTTCGTCTCCGTTGAACATACACCGACGGACAGGAAAACTAGAAGGATCAGTAGTCCTGTAAACGCTCACCTGAGATCTGAGATATACCAATAACCTTATTTGACTATAATGGTCATATACATGTATATAGCCCCAGGACAGGGTCAGCATAACCCCTGGAGTCCATTTCTTTTTCAAATTCATAAATATTCTGTCCATTTGTTCATTTGCAGATTCGCCCCGACAATGACATTTTTTGTATGTGTATGTAACCTATGTTGAGCTTGCCGTAAAATCTGTCAAGGTCATCACAGTGTCATGATTTATTCACACATTGTAGTGATCTAGACTTAATTTCAAGTCTTATTACAATAGGTTTCAAATTAGCAGTTCCACAGAAGAAGATTTTTGAAGGGTTTTTACTATATATGGGTATGTCGGCCATCTTGGTCATGTGACTTGGTTTATTTATAAATACATGTACATTGGTTCCCCTTTCATACAAAACTTCCCATAAGCTTTGAATCTGATTAGCCAAGTGGTTTCAGAGAAGAAGATCTTTGAATATTATGGTAATATGCATGTATAATGCCCAGGGGTGGGAGCAGACCAGCCCCTGTGGTCCAATTTCTTTCAGAATCAATTATCTTCAATCCATTTACTCATTTCCTTTTTTCCGTTCAAATGACATTTTGACAATTTTCCCAATTCAAAAATACATTGACAACCTATGATGACCTTGCCGTAAAATAGGTCTGGGTCATCCCAGGGTCTTGAATTATATACACTTTGTAGAGCTCCTCTCCTTGATGCTTCATACCAAGTTTCAAAATCATAGGCTTTCTAGATTTTAAGGGGTTTTGCTACATGTATTTACAGCAATGGCGGCCATCTTGGTCATGTGACCTAGACCATTTATATAAACTTCCGTTCCCCTATCCTAAGGATGGAGTTTGGCTTCGATTGGCCAAGCGGTTTCAGAGACTGAAAAAGATCTTTGAATATTATGGTAATATACATGTATATTGCCCCAGGATGGGGGCAGACCAGCCCCTCAGGTCCAATACTTTTCAGAATCATACATCTTCAATCCATTTCTTTCAAGTTTTTTCCGTATAAATGATATTTTGACAATTTTCCATTTTCAAGTGCATGGGCGACCTGTGTTGACCATGCCGTAAAATAGGTAAAGATCATCCCAGGGTTATGATTTATATAAACTATGTAAAACTCCTCTCCCTGATGTTTCATGCCAAGTTTCAAAATCAAATCATATGCCTTTGGTTCCGGAGAAGAAGATTTTTTACAAATCATAGGCCTTCTGGTTCCTGGTTCCGGAGGAAGATTTTAAAAGCTTTTTGCTATTCATAGCCATGGTGGCCATCTTGGTCATGTGACCTGGACCATTTACATGTATATAAACTTTCGTCCCCCCTTCCTAAGGATGTTCCACATGAAGTTTGGCTTTGATTGGCCTAGTGGTTTCAGAGGTGATCTTTGAAATTGTGGACGACGACGACGGATGGACACCAGAGCATGGCCATCCTGTAAGCTCATCTTGTGAGCCTTCGGCTCAGGTGAGCTAATAAAAGGGACAATCAAGTGCCAGTTAGCTTGGATGAAGAAAGCAGCTTTTACAAAGAATTCAGCAAACAAGCAAAACTTAATGGATTAATATTGTGTGTGGTGTTAAGATTCGCGATATTAAGTTTATTTTGTGCTTCAGTTTAACTTAAAATCAGTTTTAAGCAAATGATAACTGATGTAAAGTGTTGAGTAATCTAAGTCCGTCAGTATAGTAATGTTCACATTCACTACCCCTTCCAATAGAAGCTTCATATAAAATTTGGCTTCGATTCATATTATACAATTATTGACTTCAATGAGGTAGATATAAGGATTTATCTACCTGAAAAATGTGATATTCACCGAGGCCGGAGGCCGAGGTGAATATCACTTTTGAGGGTAGATAAATCATTATATCTACTGAAATTGAAGTCAATAACTGTTTTGTTATATGACTTTTCAAGTGTTTTAATGTTTATCTTATAACAAATAAACAAAATCATATCAGATGTTAAAGAAGGCTAGACTAAGAGGAATACATGTAATTGATCATGTTGAAAGATAATTTTGTTAGCTCTTAATAAAACATATATTATGGGTACTCCTAAGAATCACCATGACGAGGCAATGCCAATGGGTACCAACAACATGGGTTCTTATGAAAAATAAACAAAATTATCCCATAATTATCACCAAATACACCTTATTATCTAGTGCTCTGTTTACCTGTAAAAGTGTGTTACTGCAAAGCATGTAGATTTCATGAACTGAAATGATTTCAGGCTATTTATAGCTAACTAGCAGGTTTTAAACATATACACCAAATCATGTCAATTTCATCAAGCCCATGTTGATTTCATGCTGGTGCTATTTTTGGGTAGTCAGGAGCGTATATAGACTTTGGATGTTAATATAGAAAACCTGTCAAAATAATTAACCTCCAGGAACTGGTTTGATCTGGTTTTCATCAGTTTGGTCTGGTTTCAGAGAAATATAAGGATTTATTAATACTAAATGAGCCAATCAGGAGACCAAACATGTATATTGCGCCGGGGCAGACCGACCCACAGGCGTCAATTTTTTTCTGCATCATTAAGTCCATTTGCCCATTTCCTGCGTTGCTTGCACTTCAATTAACAGTTTTCTCGGTTCAGATGCATAGCGACCAAAGTTGACCTTGTCATAAAATATGCCAAAGACATGGGTTCCAGGCATTTTTGGGGTGTCTCAGGGGCCGAAATAAGGCCCCATTCCCTATGGTGTGAAATAGCATTCAGTGTGCCTATACATGTATTTTGAAAGCCCGTAGCTTGAAAAATATGGAAGTTATGGCTGTAACTGTGTTTTTATGAAAGCCTGATGTCTTGTGCACTCAACAAATTAAAGGAGAACGTCTCTTTTGAATAGAAAACTGCCTATAGAATTTTAAAAATAAAAAGTAAAGCGGAAATGAAAAAAAATCTCTTGTAAATAATAGCTGGTCTGGTTCTTGAATTATCCCAAAATTTGTTTTCTTGTTTGATGAAGTTCGTTTTTTGAAAATTTGGGTTGAAAATATAATTTCCCCTATTAAACATATAGGAAACCGAAATAGTTTTTTTTAAAGATGTGTCCCCCCCCCCCCCGAGATCAACAAAATCCTTTTGCATGTACTTGTATTTTACCAATACACATATCATATACAAATGACATTCTTGATCTCGGGGGTGAAGGCTGTCAAAGTGCTCAAAAACTAAATTATGAAACTAGTTTATCAAATACCTGATTTCAATAATTTTGTGCAAGCCTGTAGCTTGTTTATATACACTTTCTACATGGCTGAACTTGGTTGAGTCATGTCATGAAAAAGTCTCTCTATAGATTTTCAACCAACTAATCTATTAGACATGTAATATGGACATTCTTCGTTTTAGAAATTTACGTCTCTGTACTTCGTTTTAATTTAGCGTTAGTGTTTCTCTGCACCCAATTCATGCCTTCATCTTAGCTTTACATTGTGAAGACTTAATAGAGGTTTATCATAAACAAGCATGACAATGCAAATCTGCTTGGACAGTGGATTTTATTCTTTGCTAAACACACATGTTCTCTGGGTCAGTTTTATTGCCATAAAGCACAAACAATTAAGTTTTGATGTAGCACCCTGTACAAGGTACATTTATCACACTACTAAAATCTTGGTATTGAATGTATAAGGTGTGTATCTATGATAAATTATATCTCAGTGAATAGGGTAGGTTATACAGGTTATGCTCAAAAGTTATGGAAAATATAATTATTGACCAAAGGAATGCAATACTTTTTTATTTCCTTTTTATAAAAACGGGGCTACCTGCAACATCTTATTATGTCCCAAATGTTATATTGGCATGTATTGGATGGATATGGTTGGAAATTTTTGATTTTCTGATTCAAAAACTTTGTCCAAAAAGAATTACCCCTACCCTCGAAAAACTGAAGCCATGGCAAGTATATGTAAAATGTTCAAACATAGCTTATTTTGTTGAGTGCACAAGACATTGGGCTTTCATAAAAACACATGCTTACAGTCATAACTTTCCTATTTTTCAAGCTACAGGCTTTCAAAATATAGGCAAACCGAATGCTATTTCGAACGTGATCCTTTTATTTAAACATTTTACATATACTTGCAAAGGCTTCAGGTTTTAGACAAAAAAAAAAATTCGGAAAATCAAGATTTCTGCTCGTATACATCTAAACATATGCCAATATGACATTTGGGACATAATAAGAAGCTGCATATGGCCCCGTTTTTCATTAAAAGGAAGTCAAAAATATTGCACGCTTAATATTGCACTGACGAGACTTCAATAGTCGAAACCGCGGTATGGCCCATCACCTTTCTCATTAATGTGTTCACTGCTCTTAAAGGATCTCAGTTTTAATTTTTATTTGCTATTACTGCAGCTGGTGTTGTGCAGTGTGGCGGCCCTAAAAAGTCTCCCCGTACATCATCCATAGTGCAGGTTATATTTTCTTTTTGGTCCTTTGAGATCAGCGAAGATATGCTGAGAACTCAGAAATTTATTATCGGTTAAGATTCATTTTTTAACCAATGTTTAATATATTTGGCCCCATTTAGATAACACTAGTCTTTGTATCGACTACCCTGTTGAAAGTTGCAAAATTTCAGTAAGTCTCTTTGGCTCCATGTTGCCAAATCTAAAGGGTCACTGACGAGACTTCAATAGTCGAAACCGCGGTATGGCCCATCACCTTTCTCATTAATGTGTTCACTGCTCTTAAAGGATCTCAGTTTTAACTTTTATTTGGTAAAAAATTATATTGTCCTTAACGTTTGAGCACAGCCTGTATTACCTACCCTATTCACTGAGGCATAGCATAAATACATTCCTTATACATGTATGTGCAATACCAAGATATTTTAGTAGTATGTCTGACAAATGTACCTTGTACATGTGTGCTACATCAAAACATAATTATGTGTGCTTTATGGGATTAAACACTGACCCGCAAAACATTTTATGTTAGCAAATAATAAATTCCACTGTCCATGCAGATCTCAAATATCTTTAGTTATGACAAATCACTGTTAAGGCTTCAAAATGCAAAGCTAAAGGTATGAATCGGATGCAGTGAAACACTTAAGCTTAATTTAAGCGCATCAGAACAGACACATAAGCTGAATGTCCATATTACATGTCTAATGGATCATTTGTATGTAAATCTGAATAGAGAAATTTTTTCCTGACACAGTTCAGTCAGGTAGAAAGTGTTTATAAACAAGCTACAGGATTGTACAAAATTATTGAAATCAGGTGGTTTGATGAACTAATATCAAATTTCGTTTTTGAGCATTTCGACAGCCTCCCCCGCCCCCGATGAGATCAAGAATGTCATTTGTATATGATATATATATTGGTAAAATACAGTTGGGCGCAAAAGGATTTTCTTGATGGGGGGGGGGGGTGTCTCAGGGTTCTCAACCTAAATTTTCAAAAAAGGAACTTCACCAACGTAGAAAACGAAGTTTGGGATAATTCAAGATCCCGACCAACTATTGTTTAGAAGATTTTTTTTAATCCCAATCACAGCTGAAAATAATTCTCAACAATTCCTAAACATTGTGAAAATCAAACTCTGTTGTTTGAAATGATGATGATGTTCAACTTCGATTATAAGTTATTATTTAATGATTTAAAATGATTAACCTTAATAAACAATGTCAGATTTGAAAATATCATCAACTTTGAAAATTTCCCAAATTCTGGGTGGATGTCGCTAATTTTCCCAATCACAAAATCCTTAGGGCCCCTTCACAAAATTGCAGAAAAACATCCCTGCGGCTCATCATACAATGTATACTAGCCAGGACTCCCTTGCGAAAAAAGCCGACTTTTCTACAGCTTCTGTGCAGCTTTAAACGCTTCGCAAAAGCCGTAGAAAAGCCAGCGGTATTGGCACCTACGTATTTGCTGTAGAAAAGCTAGCTTTTCCGCAGAGCTGCGGAAACGCCGCGTTTCCGCAGCTATATTGACAAACTTTGAGCTGTAGAAATGCCAGCTCTTGCGAAGCTTCTGCAAAGCTTTGGTGCAGAAAGGCGCGTAAACGCAGCTAGCTGCTTAAATGCAGAAAGCTGCGGAAAAGCCGGCTTTTACGCATGTGCCTATACCGCCGGCTTTTTTACAGCTTCTGCGAAGCTAACAAACGCAGCTAGCTGCGTAAAGCCGCGTTTACGCAGCTAAGAAGCGGCTTTACGCAGCTAAGATACGCGGCTTTTAACAAGAGCTGCGTAAACGCGGCTTTCAATAGAGCATTTATTAAAAGCCGCGTTTCTACAGCTTTGATAAACCTGCGTCTTTAAAGAATCTAAATAAATAAGAACAGCCAAACAAAAAAGGTTTGAAACAATATCAATTACAATTTTAATATAACAAGAACTGTATAACAAAAGTGACAAAGAAACATCAGGCAGGTGACTAGAAAACATGCTAGCAAATAAGAACAGAGAAACACAAGTTTGAAAAGTGTTTGTTTGTTTGAATTGATGCTTTACACCCCAGTCAACAGCTAATCTAATGTCATGTCGGAATGTTGCCTCCATTTGATGGGACTTTTACACAAAATGAGGATGCCACTACATCCAAAAAGTGCTTGAAATATAATAAATAAAATAGAAAGGTTTGATCCTTTGGAAGCAATAAAACATTCAAAGGGAGATAGTATGGACTATATTGCGCAATTTCGGATAATTTATAAACCCTCAGTAGCCCTTTTTAAACCGGAAACGAAAGCCAGGCTATAGTACTGCAATTTCGAAAATTTACACGAGAAGTCTAAATCAAAGACGCACTCCTAAACGGGGTCAAATAATTTAAACATTGCATAGAAGTACATTTCTAAACGTGAGTGTTTTGAACACTCTGATTATCTTTACTGGTCTCAAAGGACCTAAATAAAAATATAATCTGCACTATGGATGATGTACGGGGAGACTTTTTAGGGCCGCCACACGGCACAACACCAGCTGCAGTAATAACAAATAAAATAGAAAGGTTTGATCCTTTGGAAGCAATAAAACATTCAAAAGTAGATAGTATGGACTATATTGCGCAATTTCGGGTAATAAACCCTCGTTAGTAGCCCTTTTTAATCCGGCAACGAAAACCAGGCTATAGTACTGCAATTTCGAAAATTTACACGAGAAGTCTAAATCAAAGACACATTCCTAAACCGGGTCAAATAATTTAAAGATTGCTTAGGTGTAAACAAAAAATAGCTGTGTTTCCGCTAACCAGTCCGACTCTGAGTTTTTGCGCCGACCCTGCAGTTTTTATTGCCAATAAAAATAAAATAGAAATATTTTCATGCAGACCGACCCTCAACATTTGAAGTGGACAACAGACAATGATTTAAAAACTGCTATAATTTCAACAATACTAGGTCAACTCGCATTCAGCTTCCTACTGGTTTTTAACTTCATCGCATGTTTGTTTCGAGTACTTACATGTATGATTAATTTTAGCACGTTTCTACCTCTTTACCCATTTTCAAGAAAGATAAAAATACACAAAAAATAATAAGATTTTCCGACCTACCGACTCTACCCCGTTTTCGGCATGTTAGCGGAAACAAGGCTATTTTTATTTTACGCCTTAGAAGTATAACCATCCAACTAAGCCACAAAAAGATTATACGTATGGATGATTTGACTTGAACCACATTTCCTGGGCAGGCTCAGACCAGAGCGGTTAACCAGTAATCAGATGGTCAGTCAGTAGTGTATAAGCTTTGTCTGGAGGCACAAGCAGCCCATCTAATCTTTAGGCCCCAATGGGCGGGGTCCAAGTTTGAAAAGAAGAAAAAAGTACATGTAAATTAAATAAGAGCTGTCGCAGGACAGCGTAGCTCGCCTGACTTGTGCTTTGCCACTAAATCTATTAAATCTATGACCAAAGACATTGACCTCAATGTCACTCAGGTGGGTCGTGATGGTACAGCATAAAACTTCAGACCAATATCTACCAACATGCTAAGTTCAACTTGATCTATCTACATATTTGATATAGACTTATAACCTAAAATCTAAGTCTGTGACCTTGACCACAGGTGAGTCAAGATGCTACAGCATAATAAAAGAATCATATCTAACAGCAAAGTATCAACTAGATCCATCCATCTGTTCCAGCAATATACAGTTCAAAACACTTTAAGCAAAAGCTTTAACATACAATTTCAAAGTCTGTGACCTTGAACTCAAGGTCACCCAGGTGGGTCATGATGGTACAGCATAAAACTTCAGACCAATATCTACCAACATGCAAAGTATCAACTTCATCCATCTACATATCCAAGAGATATAGACTTATAAAAACTTTAACCAAAAACTCTAACAGAAAATTTCTAAGTCCGTAACCTTGACCTCAAGGTCACTCAGGTGGGTCATGATGGTACAGAATAAAACGTCAGACCAATATCTACCAACATGCAAAGTATCAACCTGATCCATCAACAACTTCAAGAGATATAGACTTATAAAAACTTTAACCAAAAACTTTAACAAAAAATTTCTAAGTCCGTGACCTTGACCTCAAGGTCACCCAGGTGGGTCATGATGGTACAGCATAAAACTTCAGACCAATATCTACCAACATGCAAAGTATCAACTTGATCCATCCACAACTTCAAGAGATATAGACTCATAAAAACTTTAACCAAAAACATTTTGAGCAACGCCGACGCCGATGCTAACGCTAACGCCGACGCCGACGCCGGGGTGACTGCAATAGCTCTTCCTGTACTTTCTTACAGGCGAGCTAAAAAGGAAAAAAAAATAAGTTCATGTAATTTTTTTTATGTTTGTGGGCAATGCTTACCTTCCGAAGGTAGATCAGTAACCTGACCCAGTGGTAGAGCATCAAGCTCCAGAGTGAGAGGTAGGTTTGTGACATTCTGTTGTGTCCTTTGGTACAAGATTTTAATCGTTTAGTGCCAAGGAAGGGATAAAGGAGATTCGAAGCCAAACATTCTTTAATGAATAGTTTTTAGCTCACCTGAGCCGAAGGCTCACAGGTGAGGTTATAGGATAGGGAGGTACCCGGCGTCCGTCCGTCGGCGTCGTCGTCGTCCGTCGTCCACCATTTTCAAAGATCTTCTTCTCTGAAACCGCTTGGCCAATCAAAGCCAAATTTTATGTGAAACATCAATAGGAAGGGGGAACCAATGTGTATATAAGAAATCCAGGTCACATGACCAAGATGGCCTCCATGCCCATATTTGGTAAAAACCCTTCAAAAATCTTCTTCTCCAGAACCAGTGGACCGATTTCAACGAAACTTGGCATGAAGCATCGATGGCTCAAGCACTACAATGTATATATAAATCTTTACCCTGTGATGACCTTGACCTATTTTATGGCAAGGTCAACATAGGTCGCCAATGCATTTGAATGGGAAAAACTTAAAAAAAAATGTCATTTACAGTGATAGTCTTGCAGGAAATAGGCAGTAGGACTGAATATTAATGATTCTGAAAAAAAATGGACCCCAGGGGCTCATATGCCCCCACCCCGGGGCAATATACATGTATATCTCCATAATATTCAAACATCTTCTCCTCTAAAACCGCTTGGCCAATCAAAGCCAAATTTTATGTGAAGCATCTATAGGATGGGGTTATCAATGTGTATATAAATAATCCAGGTCACATGACCAAGATGGCCGCCATGCCCATATATGGTAAAAACCCTTCAAAAATCTTCTTCTCCGGAACCGGTTGACCGATTTCAACGAAACTTGGTATGAAGTATTGATGACTCAAGTACTACAATGTATATATAAATCATGACCCTGTGATGACCTTGACCTATTTTACGACAAAGTCAACACAGGTCGCCAATGCATTTGATGGGGAAAACTTTTGAAATGTCATTTAAAGTGAAAGTCTTGCAGGAAATGCACAGTAGGACTGAATATTAATGATTCTGAAAAAGATTGGTCCCCAGGAGCTCATATGCCCCCACCCTGTGGCAGTATACATGTTTATTTCCATAATATTCAAACATCTTCTCCTCTGAAACCGCTTGGCCAATCAAAGCCAAATTTTATGTGAAGCATCTATAGTGTGTATATAAATAATCCAGGTCACATGACCAAGATGACTGCCATGCCCATATATGGTAAAGACCCTTTAAAATCTTCTCTTCCGGCACCGGTGGACTGATTTCAAAGAAATTTAGCATGAAGCATTGATGGCTAAAGTACTACAATGTGTATATAAATCATGACCCTGTGGTGACCTTGACCTATTTGACGACAAGGTCAACATATGTTGCCAATGCATTTGAATGGGGAAAACTGTTTACATGTCATTTAAAGGAAATAAATAAAAAATAGAAATTGGCAAATGGACAGAATATTGATTATTCTGAAAACAAATGGCCCAAGGGCTTCATCTGCCCCTGCAGTGGGGCTAAATACCATAATATTCAAACATGTTTATTGGCATATGTAGCAGATCTCAGGTGAGCGTTAACAGGACCATTGGTCCTCTGGTTTCAGATACATTCGTAATTGCAGTTGATAGTCTGATGGAATAACGCATTTATACTATGTATGAATGAACTGGGAATAAAAGGATATAAAGTAAGTAGGTAAGTAATGTTTTATTAAAGTGTCACATATCAAATATACATATACATAAAACATTAAAACAACATGAACATATTTGATATCCAGCCTTTAAGACTTATGAGACACTATATTGTGGTAACGAACAAGCCTAACATTGAACCATAAATGTATAAATACAAATTATTTGAAATATATATACAATATACATTATGATACATTAAAGTAAAAAGGGGCATTTTATGTATAAAAAGAAAGTAGATGAACAATACCCCGGGAGCTAATTTGACCTACCTTGCACCCCCCAGGACAATTTTTCATGGGTGCCAAATCGTTCATTGGGACCCCAGAAATGTAAAGAATTTTTGTCCTCAAAGATAAACTCAATTGCACTATGAAAAAATGCATGGTTTCCATGGCAACCATTAACACGATTCTTGAGTATGGGGGTGGTCATAGAAAACTGACCATATCTCCATTGTTACTTATCCTAGACCACTGAAATTGGTATCATTTTAAAGCTTAGATATAGCCCTTTTATCCTATAGTGAGTAATGAAAATTTTTGAATTGGCATATTCATGAATTTTAATGAAAACATTAAAAAAGACAGAAAAATCGTTAAAAATCCATAAATAAACAATTTCAGACCCAAACTGTCATGTTGACACTTTGTTATTGAACCAGTAATATCATATGGGAAATTTATTGATGACCTGGGCCTATATGAACATTATCTCATTTGCTTATTCATGAATATTAATGAAATTGATAGAAATTAAGGAAAAACGAGGGAAAAAATATATCTATTGCAAGGTATTGGATAGATTATAAGGTCTATCTTTCATCCCTGGGACAAATTCTGAAGGCTGCCAGTGTGGTCAGGTGGACCACCTTAATGCCATGAAATATTGTCCTCAATGATAAACATGTTTGCATGATGTAAAATGACATAGTCTTCACACCGACCCCTAGTGCGATTCTAAAGAATAGGGTGTTCCTATAAAAATACATCACACCAATAGGGTGCTCTAGGATACTATAATTGGTCTGATAGTGATGCATGAACCTAACAATTTAACCTTGATACCTTATATTTTAATCATTGAATTTGCTTATTCATGAAAAAAAAAAAAAAAAAAAAAAAAAAAAAAAAAAAAAAAGATCTCAAATGAATGCTATTGCAATGTACTATGACCTTGAAGTATGATTTAAGAATAACCTGATTTTCAGTTTCATGAATTTTCATGATAACTTAAGAAATTTAAGGGCAAAAGTTAAAAACTTAAATGGGTAAACCTAAAAAATGACTTGCATCTCAGCAGTCAAAAGCCCTATAGTGCTAAAAATGGTATCAAATGGCTGCTATGGCAATATTATACCATCCTGTACTACAATATTTAAGTTATTTGATATTTTGTTTGAAGAATATTAACAAAACCTTTTGAATTTAGTGAAAAAATACAGAAAAATAATGGGGGTATACGTAGAAAAACGCACATATCTTGGCTACTGAAAAACCTAGAGAGCTATAATCAGTATAAAATTATTGCTAGGACAATGTTCTATGACCATGTAATTAGCTATATATAACATCAACTATTGTTGTTGTATGGATATTAATGAGATCGTCATAAATAAGAGAAAAATCAATGAAAAATGATGGGGTACACCAACCAAATCGCTAATATCTCATTTACCAATAGGCATAGAGATTTCAAAATGGCATCAATTTATTGCTAGGACAATGTATTATTGCCAGGTACTCAGATATATGAATCATCTTCGCTGGCAAGCAAGATTTAATAAATTTTGTTTAAGCACAGCCTTCAATTTTCTATAGTTTTCACAATTTTTCAAAACGTTATGTAACATTCAGAAAATTTTATACATTTTGTTAAACTATCAGACCACATGGCAGTAGTGCATTATCCTAGCTATCTATTGGTACCATTTTCAGCACTCTAAGGATATTGGCAGTTGAGATATAAGCAATTTTGTTGGTGTACCCCTTCATTTTTCGTCAATTTTTCTCTTATTTATGACAATCTCTTTAATATACATACACCAACAGTAGCTGATGTTTTATATTGCTGATTACATTGTTATAGAACATTGTTCTAGCAATCATTTGATACCAAATATAGCTCTCTAGGTCTTTCAGTAGCCAAGATATGTGCGTTTTTCTACGTATACCCCCATTATTTTTCCGTATTTTTTCACTAAATTCAAAAGGTTTTGTTAATATTCTTCAAACAAAAAATCAAATGACTTAAATACTGTAGTACAGGATGGTATAATATTGCCATAGCCACCATTTGATACCATTTTCAGCACTATAGGGCTTTTTATTGCTGAGATGCAAGTCATTTTGTAAGTTTACCCATATGAGTTTTTAACTTTTTCTCTCAAATTTCTTAATTTTTCATTAAAAATCATGAAATTGAAATTCAGATTATTCTTGTATCATACTTCAGGGTCATAGTACATTGCAACAGCCTTCATTTGAAACCTCTTTCAGTACTCTGGGTGCTTCTTATGGTGTATACATTTCGCAACTTATTAGGTTTGCTAGAGTCTGCAATCATGTTACAGACTTCAACGCTCGAAATAAATCTTTAACGGCCAAACTTCTCCAACAGGGCTATCGGTATCATAAACTTCGGAAAACCTTTTCTAAATTTTATCGTAGACACTATGAATTGATTTCCAAATATAATGTTGGGTTAAAGACGCTTTTAAGTGAGGGTCTTTCGGAACCAGAATTTTATGGTGACTTGGTTTACAAATTTAAGAAACTTACAGGAAGTAATGATTTTTCTTTTCAGTTTAGAAAAATCATAACACGTTACAGACGTATATGTTATAACTTGAATGTTATGCGACAGTCTGCATGCTTAGTTTTTAACCCAATCATGGTTGATAACTATGCTGCCTTCTTTAATTGCACGCCGGTGGGTCGGGCGTCAGACTCTATGATGGCCCCGACTTAAAGCTATTCATTTTAGTTGGTTGGGGCCGGAGCTTCTTGTCTGTTGCTTGGCACACCGGGGTCCAACTGATGTTTTTCTTTAGCTCCGGAGTTAGTAAGTTATTTGGCGCCCAGGGATCTCCATCGTCGGGCAGCTTACTGAATCTGTGAGTCCTGGTTTTTGATTCATCAGGATGTTTATCATGATTTATTTGTTTGTTCTTGATGATTCATTTACTAGTTAGAGATTCACCACGAGGACCGAAGAACTAACTAAATGTTATGAACCACTGCAGAAGCTGAGGGTGAGGTTACGGCCGTGTAAAATCGATTTAAACCCGCCAGTAACTTTGTGTTACTGATCGTTCCAAGTCGATACTTCTTTGGTGGTTCTTTTTGTTTTATGTCTTGGTGTTTAAAATATTTTTGTGCTGTTGGCGCCTTATGTATGTTTGCAAAATTTTTAGTTAAGTTAAGGTAACTGAGTGGCCACCTATTGGGAAAATAGCTGCTCATTCGGCTTACGAAATGTTTTCATGGTATAAGTACCTGATTGTTAGTTTGGTTTTTTCCCACCTTGGTTTTTGGAGTGGGAGTCTTTTTCTGATTGTGTATTTTCCTGATCTTTGCCTACTTGTACTTTTTTATTAATAGCTCTTGTACAAGAGATTTTGTATGTATACCCCTATTTTTTCCACGATTTTCATCCAATTTAGAATGCTTTTTTATTAATTTTCATGAAGAAGCAAATTCTATGATATAAATATAGGGTATCAAAGTTAAATTGTTAGGTTCATGCATCACTATCAGACCAATTATAGTATCCTAGAGCATGCTATTGGTGGGATGTAAGTATTTTTGTAAGTATCTCCTATTCTTTAGAATTGCACGAGGGGTGGGAGAAGACTATGTCATTTTACATCATGTAAATGTGTTCATCATTGAGGACAATATTTTATGCCATTTAGGTGGTCCCTCTGACTACACTGGCAGCCATGGGAATTGGTTAAATGGGCTCAAGATAGACCTTATAACCTATCCAAATCCTTGCAATGGATATAGTTTTTCCCTTGTTTTTCCTCATTTTTTACATTTTTATTAATATTCATGAATATGCAAATGAGATAATTTTCATATAGGCCAAGATCATCAATAAATTTGTCATATAATATTACTGGTTCAATAACAAAGTGTCAGAATGACAGTTTGGGCCTGGAATTAGTTTATGTATTTTTAACGCTTTTTCTGTCATTTTTAATGTTTTCATTAAAATTCATGAAAATGCAAATTCAAAAATTTTCATTAATCACTATAGGATAAAAGGGCTATATCTAAGCTTTAAAATGATACCAATTCCAGTGGTCTAGGATAAGTAACAATGGAGACATGGTCAATTTTCTATGTACACCCCCATGCTCAAGAATCGCTTTAACGGTTGCCATGGAAACCATGCATTTTTTCATAGTGCAATTGCGTTTATCTTTGAGGACAAAAATTCTTTGCATTTCTGGGGTCTCAATAAACAATATGGCACCCATGAAAAATTGTCCTGGGGGTGCAAGGTAAGTCAAATTAACTCCCGGGGTAACAACTCTTTCATAGCAGCGCCATAAGTCATATCGTCGACAAACAGAGGTAGCCAGCGTTGAAGCTGCGAGCCGTCGGAAGTACTGGCTCACCAGGGACAACAGGCACCGGGCTCTTACGAAAAGCTTTCCCACGTGCCATCCCGTCTCTCAAGGTGACAAATAAATGTGCCCGGAGCAGTCGGGGGTCCTCTGATTGTCTAGCAGATACCAATACTGATGGCGCTGCTACATCGTGCGTGATCTTCACATTCTATTTAAAAGGTTAAATAACTTAAATAGTAAGAAACGTATACTTTTTCAACGATACAAAAATGATCGTCTGCGGTTCAAAATATCACAGAGGATTTTGGCTGTTAATTTAGATCACAGTTCAAGAGCAGTTGACACATTTTATCAAAAATCACTTAAATTGTCAAAATTAGGGACTACATTTTTAGCTTTTGTGAACAGCTTGTTACGCAAGTCTTCATAAATCGGACATTCACAAATGACATGGCATTCAGATTCAACAGTATCACAAATAAAGCATTTGCGTTCCTGAATGGACAGGTTTTCGTATATTCCTGTTTCTAGTCTTATTGGAGCAACACCACACCTAAATTTGGCCAAAGCACTCCTGTGCGCCCTTGGAATATCATTCAGAACATATGTTTCAGTTTTAAAAACATCTTTAAAAGACTTGTATGAACGGAGTTTACTTTGGCTTCCATTTGCACGTTGCTTATTATCAAGTTCAGACCTCCAGTTTGACTTGAAAACAGAAAACTCTCTGTCATGGATCTGACTCAATATATACCTTTTAGATAAATGAACATTTTCATCGACAATAACATCAAGGTTTAGAAAAGGATGTGGGCTTTAAATTTAAAATACCAGTTTTTACATGAAGTGGATGAGTTGGATATAGACCATTCAAATATACGTTTATTTATACGATTTTGTGGCATTTCGTTATTTATACACCAAAGCCTCCCCAAAGATTTCCATTGCCTGACCTGTGTTGGGACCCAACCTATGTCAGCTTGTACCGCAAGGTTAGGTGTGTATTTACCTACGCCTAGATGGTATCTACTAGCGCGGTTTTGGACTGCAACGATACAAGATCTGGTCGTGTTACCCCAGATACTGGCACCATATTCAATAATTGGCCAAACAAGAGTCATATAGTTTGGTGTAACATTTGAACGGCAACCCACCATTGAGCTTGCATTTGTAGATGACTAAACCTAGAGCACGACTGGCTGATTTTGCTACCGCACTAGCCATAGCAGTAAAGTCAAGAAATTCTATTAACAATAGCCCCAGGTAAGTATATTGTGCAACAACCGATAAGCCTTTTCCACAGCACGAGAAATTTAACTCTGTTCGATGCATTGATGGAGTTCTGAAATGTACAATATTCGATTTGGCATCATTTACCATGATGCGATTCCTTATGCACCAGCCAGAAAGTGTGTCTAAAAGGATCTGCAAGTCGGCCTCAGTCTCTGCTATCAAGACCAAGTCATATAACAAAACTGACACCTTTTCCTGCCCAATATCTACACCTACCCCTAGATTATTTATGGTTTCAACGAGATTGTTTATAAATAGATAAAAAAGAAGTGGTGATAACATGCACCCTTGTTTCAAACCATTCATTACTTTGAACCACTCTGTATTGATCCCATTAAGTCTTACGCAATATTCTACATCATTGTACATCGATTTTATGACGTTCAAAATATTTCCTCCTATTCGCAAATCTTCTAGCTTTAACCAAAGGAGCGACCTGTCAATCGAGTCATAAGCTTTTCTAAAGTCGATTAATGCTACGAATGTTTGTTTACGTTTCAGCTTGCGCGTTTCAATAATATTTGTCATCAGGAAAACATGTCCGTGCAATGAATACCCCCCTTCAACCCCACTTTTATATAGACAAACTGGGGTATGCAGGGGTATACCTATTTTTCTTATTTTTGCTCCAAAACATAGATTGTGGGTACTCGTTAGAACCGCCCCGCCGAGGCGGTTCTAACTTGTACCTACAATCTATGTTTTGAGCAAAAATAAGAAAAATATCATTTTTTTTTCAGCTGAAAATCTTCAAATTTTAAGGTTAAAAAAATCTCTGCTTATTGCATGGGCAAGTTTTCGTAATGTGAGGCTTGATATATGATCTACTGTGCTCCGCCCCTTGCGAAAACCATTTTGTTCATCTGCGAGAATCCCATTAGCATCTGCCCATTTTACTAGTCGGTTATTCAGAATAACACAGAACAGTTTGTATGATGATGGAGCTAGCGCGATTCCTCTATATGACATTGGGTCTCTTTTGTCGGAAGTTGTACTCTTTGGAATGGTGTTTAATATGCATTTAGACCATTGGGTTGGAGCTTTTCCGGTCTGAAAACAAACATTAAATAATCTTAGCAAAAAGATCTTGGACGTTTCATTTTTTAAAACTTCAGTTTGTATGGTATCATGGCCCGGGGCTTTGTTATTACCTGCAGTTTTTAAAATCTTAATCAACTCATCATGGGTAATAGTGCCATTCAGCTCTGTGTCATTTAGTATTAAAGGGTTTTGGTTGTTACCTAAAGCATTAAATGGCCTGTTTGCATCGGAAACTTCACTAACCGGGTTAAGAAGATTTGAAAAGTCAGTTTTCCAACGATTAAGAACCGTGGGTATATCGTCTGAGACACTATCATCCTCAAGTTTGACCTCCAATGGAATAACATTCTGTCTGTTTTGACCGACCCCAATTTTCCCTATTTTCCGCCAAAATTCCCTTTGATCTTTATGTTGAGTTTCCAAAAGTTCTTAATCCTTTTCTTGTTTATAACGACGTTTGTTTAACCTAATTTCCTTATCAAAAGTCTTACGTTTACAAATGAACAACTGCTTTTTTCGTGCTTTCACAACGGTATTAGTCTCCCTTAGCCACTCCTTTTCAGCAGCACACATATCATTCCATAGAACAGACAGAGTATCATTCCACCAAGGTTTACGTATTTGCTCTTTTTATTAGATACACCTGAATCTAGTTTAATATGCCTTTTCTGAAGATCATTATCCATGCAACTCTTAACTGTGTTACAGAACTGATCATATGCATTATCAATTTCAACCTGGCCTTTTATGTTTGATTCAAGACTTGCTATTGTACTAACAAGAAAATTATATCATGTTATTTGTAACATGCTATAAGGGGCGGTTCATAGAAGTTTGAGGGCTCAAATGAGACAACATTGTAATTGAATCATCTTTTCATTTCAGTTCATGAACACACGTGTAAAGATAATCCAATATCCAAACTAAAACGTTATTGGCTGGTCCGGGTACATGTGTATGCACGCCGTGACTTAACAAAGGCAGAAAACAATACACCCTGTATGACCGGGACGCAACCAACTTTCTTACTGTATTTTTATCTAAGACCTTATCTTATCTTGCTAAAATTCATATTTGAAGTACTCAAATATCTGTTCTTTACACATTAATAACATAAAGTCATCTTTCAACCAGCGAACATGTTTTGACGTGATCATTCAAAGGTACCATAAATACAAGATTCGAAAACATGTACGTGTTTGAAAAGCCTAGGGCGTTTAAGTCCTTTTTTGGCCTCATATTTTGAATAAATTTTGGAATTTAGGCGCGAAAACTATTCCTAAAATAGCCATATATCTCGTCTTTTGAAAACCAGAATAAGTACTTCATTTATTCTACAAGAACAATTGATAGAGCACATTTTGCACTTTTTGGCTTTTTTTGGACCATTTCTGAACACATTTTTAATTTTATGTGCCGGCCCAAATGACCAACAAAATGATACTTTGCATACAATATATCTGGATGATGCTTCATAATTATTTCATAATAAGAAATTGTTCGTCGCGTGGGCCGGTAGTAGAAAATGATGTAAATGGTGAAACATATACCCAAAATTGCAAACATTGGCATTTCTTTGCTTTTCGGAGCGTTGCCATGGCAACATGTGTAATTTACATGTGATAGTTATGCCAGAATTTATAAGCAAGGACATATACCCGCTATTTGCAATATTTTTCAACTCAAAAATTCCAAAATTCAATCTTTTTACCAACGCATGAGGCCAAAATCAGGCCTTAAATCCCCTAAGCCGTTAAGCTGGGATTACAATATTCTTTGCATTATTTTAGAAGCTTGTGAAGTTGAGCCGATGCTGTTCGTCTTTAGAAACTCAAATTTGATCGGTCATGACCGTTATAGTAATTAAAATTATGCTTAAAATATTTTACGGTTTGTATGGTTTATTCGCTGTATACAATCGATTTTCAAACAGGTGTCAAAGGGTAGAACGCCTGTTCGAACAAAATGCAGATACAATATGGTAAAAATAAGTGTCTGAGTACATACAAGAGTTTTCAAAAGGGTCCAAACACAAGCATTAATCATTGTAAAGAGAATTAAAACTGTACATTTTATGCCACTTTTATATTTGACCCCCACCTGGCCAATCGCAATTTTTCTAGAGCAGAGTATCGACCACAGAATTTAAAAGATATGCAATGTTTCACTGAAGAACATGTCTTTGAGACGATGTAAATGTAATCGTGTAATTGCGCCCGACAAAATTAGAAACGAAAACGGTACCGTGTATCATTTTTTTTTCATAAAAATCACAAGTAATGATATAATTTTAAAGACAAATGATCCTCGACGTGAGAAAACCGGTCTTCGGGGTTTCCGACCGGGTGCAACGCAAAAGCAAGCTAGATGCTTGAAATTTTGGCTACAATTAATAGAGAAATTGTACTAACCGAGTAGCGAAAACAAAGGCGCTGATCAGTTGTGCAGTTACTGCACAGCTGATCTGCACCTTTGTTTTCTCGAAATCCGGTTTTCTCATTATGCGGCTCATATTATTCAGGTATGTATCGCATATCTTATAAAACTCTGCTATAAACCATGTGGGGGTCAAATGTTTAAAGTGGCATTAAAAGTTTATCATTTTACATTCTCCTTACAATAATTGCTGTAGGTGTAGTACACCAGTCCTGAAGGTACTCAAACACATATTCTCTCCCTCGTTTATCTGTATGTTGTTCAAAGACGGGTTCTAAAGGCGTGAGCACCTCATGTCATTTGACACCCTTTTCAAGAAAGGTACAAGTAGGCAATGATCAGGAAAAACGCAATCAGTAAGAAACGCTACTCCAAAAACCGAAGTGGGAAAAACTAAACCGACAATTAGGTACTTAGACAACATATCGAAAGCCGAGTGAGCAGTTATTTCCCAAAAGGCGGTCACTCAGTTACCCGAACTTAAATAACCAGAGGACCAATGGTCATGTAAAGGCTCACCTGAGACCTGAGATAAATACCAATAAACTTGTTTGACTAGAATGGTAATATACAAGTATATAACCCCAGGGCAGGGTCAGAGCAACCTCTGGAGTCATTTTTTAAATCATAAAGATTCAGTCCATTTGCAAATTTACTGCAAGTTTTGCCCTTCAAATGACATTGTAACAATTTTCCCCATTCAAATGCATGGGCAACCTAAGTTGACCTTGCCGTGAAAAAAGTCAAGGTCATCCCAGGGTTATGATTTATACAAACTTTGTAGAGCTTCATTGCTTGATGCTTTATGCCAAGATTCAAAATCATAGGCCTTCTGGTTCTGGAGAAGAAGATTTTAAAGGCTTTTGCTATTTATAGCCATGGCGGCCATCTTGGTCATGTGACCTTGACCATTTATACAAACTTTCATTCACTCTTCCTAAAATGCTCCACATAAAGTTTGGCTTTGATTGGCCTAGCGGTTTCAGAGAAGAAGATGTTTGAATATTATGGTCATACACATGTATATAGCCCCGAGGCAGGGGCAGAAAACCCTCTGGGCCCAAAATATGGAGCATGGGTATACTATAAGCTCACCTTGTCAGCCTAACGGCTCAGGTGAGCTAAAAATACGAAAACATACATAAGGTTCAAACAGTACAAAAATTCGATTCCAAAACACAAAACGAATGGAACAACAACAGAACTATCGCCTTGGAACGATCGGTAATATAAAATTACTGGGAGGCTTAACCCGGTTTTGCAGGCGCCTAACCTTAACCTGATCTTCTGCAGTGGTTAACAACATTTAGTTAGTCCGTGGTGAATCTCTTGCTAGTCAATGAATCATCAAGGACAAACAAATAAATCATGATAACCACCCTGGTGAAGCAAATACGAGGACAACAGATTCAGTAAGCTGTCCGACGATGGAGCTCCCTGTGTGCCGAATAACTTACTGAAAGTTAAACAATTCCATACCGGAGATAAACCTTATAAACGCGAAACGTTCAATCATAATTTTAATGATCTAATACGATCATGGCTGATCAGATTGGAGTGTTTTAAGACAAACAACATTGGCTCAACTTCATAAGCTTCGAAAGACTGCAAGAGTTTGTTTAGTACAGCCTCAAAATTGAAAAACTACCCAAAACTTGAATTGGTGGTACCGTTGAATAATCACATTCAAAGCATGATTACCGGCTGCATTAATGTCTTTCCTCTACAAATTTTTAAAGAAAATAAATTCCAGTACTCTGTTCGTGAATTTTATCAAGATCAAATTAGAAATAAGAAAAATTCAACATTTTGAATTTGAGCAATTATTGAAGATTTAATGGAAAAATCTCATCATTGCGTTTATTTTGTCGGGTATATTACTTAAACATGTTGAAAATAAAAGGTTTTTTTTTTTTTTTTTTTTTTTTTTTTTCATTTAATTTTTTAAACTACTGCCAAACCATATTCGGGAACGATCTTGCTGCGTTACATGCAACCAAATAGCGTAGATTGATCCAGTTGAAAAAGGGGATTGTACTGATTGGAGGCCAGATCGACTGGACAACAATGTACATTGAGCCATTATCGAATCGTCAACCGTGACTCTGAAACGAAGAGTTCATTGCCTCGATGTACATGTATGTTGTTACCAAATCGAGTTTGCTTCCAAATAACTCAATTTTATATCTACATTTCGTCAGTTGTCTTGTGATATTGTATCAGTCTGCGCGGTAAGATCTTTTACATCACGGGTAATTAGGGTGCAAACATTTCTTCAAATTACAGCCAAACAAAATTCGTGTACGTTTTGCCTGCGTTCTAAGTAAACATGATGACATTAGAGAGCGTCACACGTTAGCGTATAAAACAAATGTGCATGAGCCTCCGTACACACTATTTATTTTCTTTATTTTCGAAACTCTATCGGTAATGCTTGTAGACTATTCAAAACACAATGCAAGCTTCATTGTTTACAATGCTTAGGAAAAGATACGCTTTCGTTCTGATCCTGTCGTTTATAACATGTTTTGTATTGTGTACAAAATTTGGAATGAAATATGTTTAAACCGAAACGAATGCGCTTAGGTCGTATGAAAACTCACAACACGCTAAAGAGTTTGGACGTATAAAAATTAATTTGTTTCTTAAACTCGTTTTAGCAGTCACATATTAGCATGTGGCTGAGGCGTGTGCCGGACGTATAAAATATTAAAAATAAAATAAAATAAAATAAGAAAAAATATAGAGAATAAAAAATCGTGTTGGCGTGCCTAAAACGTGTGCCAAAGCCGTTCAAAGCGTATTCTGAGCACCTGTAACGCGCGTTGAACTTATTCGAAACGTACAGTATATGATACACGTCCGGCACACGTCGAGCTTGAAGAAAATTTTTAAGCACGCTTGGAACGCGCACCGACCTAAAGGATTTCCTGACGATTTAGCAAACATCCATATATCAAAATCAGATATTTGCTGTCTCAGACACCACTAGCATACAACTTTAATCGTTAATACTGTATGTGATCATAAAACATAATGCTAAACGAGCTCAGTAAACGAGCCGCTTCTAGCTTTTTTAAAAGCTATCCTTGTATTCTATAAAAATCAGAACCACGCTATTTTTAGCATGTATCGTGTTTTCCAGCTAAAAATATCGATACACACTGGTTACCGCTTAGCCAGACAAGTTATAAAACGCCTTATCAAGGAATCGGGAACCAGTATAAAATGAGGCACTTTAAGGGGTTACTGCTTAACATTCTTTGTTGTCTGATCAAATATAATATAAAACACCTGTTGAAGACCCCTACAGCTTTTAGGTTAGTTTTAAACCGTGTCGCTTAACCTCTGACATAGATATGCATGTTGATCAGACTGCATAATAAACATGTTCTCAATAATGCGACTCTATGACGGTAAACAATATATGACCGACGAACTTTCACATGGCACTAGAAAATGTGTAAAACAAATAGGTGCCTCTTTGAAGCGTGTTTACAAAACTATATCACGTGAGTTCAAGCGGCACGGTCAATTTATTTTACCTATACATATTGAAACGAAAACAATAACAAACACATAATAAGTAGGTCAACGTACCATTTGTACCATATTAGCAAAAATAAACAGAATACCTCGCATCAAAAACAGAATATTCCCTAAATAGAAGAAAACAATGTTGACTATAGCATCCCACTGTTCCAAAAACAGGTATAAATAACACTAAGCAAACACAAAACTTCAATCGACGTATGAAAATGGCTGCTTCAATTCACTAGGACGCAATTTACAATAGACACGCCCACTCATTAACATTTTAACAACAAATTCACAAAAACGCTAAAAAACTGAGAATTAAGGAAAAATAAACATAAACAGTGAAGCTCGCATAACTTTTGAACTATATCACATGACAATCAGCATTTCTAAATAAACTGTCATCTATAAAAAAATGTTAAATCTTACCGTTCTGAATGACGTCACGAAATGATTGACAGAATACTGAAAACATATATGGCTCAATCATATACTTAAAAACATTACATAACATATACGTTTAACGTAACATACATTTCAAATACCTGAATTTCACACAGTTAAATACTTTCGCCCCAGAAAATATTATCATGTACATCATTTTCTAACATAAACGCCTGTGGCATATTACTGGTGTCATACTTTATATGCTCGCACCCTGGTGCATTACGTGGTGATGATTTGCTTTTGCAGTTCAGCGAAAAAGACCATTGTAAAAACGAATGGTCTGGAACGGCGTTTACTATATCAACTTGACCCAAACTGTTAGAATCTTGGACAAGCTGAGATGCCCTTAAAACTTTAAAATTCTTGATAATGTTTCATATGCCGTGAGACAATAATCTACCACCGAGCATCCTCTTGTTGACACAAATGTATAGTCGTCTGCAGTGGAGTTTCGACCGTTTACGATGCAGCAATTAACGTTTATCAAGAAATCAACGAACAAATCTGAGTATGCATTAAGGGTATAGTCGATGACCTGCCTCTCTGGCAGATGGTCTACGCCTTCGATATAGTCAGCCATATCGCCACAGCGAGCATTGAAATCGCCACATATATAAAACTCGGCAATATCCTGATACTGGGAAACTTGAAAAAGTAGATTATCGAAAAAATCATTGGCGTTTACATTGTAAGATGAATTTACAGGTACTAAATAACATACACATGTTAAAAACATACTATTAGAATCGCCAAGCTTGTTTTCATACATGTGATGAGTCTGACAGAGGAATCAGGGAGATTTTTCTTCCATTTCAGGGAGGTTTTTGAAAAATGTATAGAATATATAGGAAAATTCCTGATTCATTTCAGGGAGGATTTGAATTTTTGTTAAAAAGTGGTACATTTTAGAAGATTTTTTACCAATTTTACGGCTCATTTCCTGGAGTCTCCCTGATGATGAGGGAGATATCACATGTATGTGTTTTTAAGATAGCCATAAAATACCTTCTATAGTATCATCTAAAATTCTAACATCAAAATCTCTTAAAATCTCATCACGAACTAAAATCCTATACCCCCAGACCCACATCTAGCTCTTATATGTCTTATATGCTGATCAGTTATTCAATGTTAACGAATACAATTGATTGTGAATTTAGCAGGGAAACATCATATTCAAGCTGTGTTTTTTTTCTTTGGTCTTATTAGTAAAATGTATAATAAAGCTCACTGAAATAGCTGAAGAAAATAAATTTCTTACCTGAGAATCCACAGCAATTACTAACATTATTTCTAAAATTTTGAAAATCACTGTTTATCTCTTCAATTGTCATCCTATAAATGACACTCAAAAAGTGTTTTTGAAAAAGATTTCTTTGCCAGATGCCCCCTCAGGTAATATTGCCATAGCAACAATATAAAATTGCCATAGCAACAAGATAATATTGCTTAATATTACATAAGACCTGACTATGATTAAAGAATTACGCAGCATTTTAAGCTCAAATTATTTCTAATTTGAAAGAACAGGAAATATCCAGCATTTCTACAGCTAATAAATGAAGAGACACGGCTATTTGAAAAAGACACACCTTTTCTGCACCTTAAGTCAAAAAAGTACAGTTTTTCTATAGCCCTTAATTATAATGCAGAAAAGCTGTAGAAAAGCCGGCCTTTACAAGGCTTTAAAGTAGAGCTGTACTTTATTTTTGCAATTTAAATGTGCATGTAGTGCAACTTGAAACAAACAGCTTTATTGAAGCAAATGTTGAAAAAATTAATGAGTGCAGTTTGAAACAAACAGAAGCTTTATTGAAGCAAGTGTTGAAAAGTTTAATACGCGGCTTCAAAAAGATGTAGAAAAGCTGCGTCTTAATGTTTTTTTTAATAGTCTGAACTGAAATTTCACTAATACGCAGCTTTTCTACAGCTTTCAAGAGCTGTAGATTTAACCTGTTTTGAAAAAGTATAAATATCCAGCTTTTCTACAGCTTCTTCACCTAAAGACACAGCTTTTTCAGATATCCAAATAAAACATACAGCTTCAGCGCAGGTCACTTAAAAAAGAACAGCTTTTGCGCAGGTCACTGACAAAAAACGCAGGTTAAAAAAAAGACGCGCCTTTTCTACAGCTTTAAAAAAGAAACGCAGAAAAGCTGCGGAAAAAAATCCGGCTTTTCCGCAGCTTTTATACAGAGCTGTGACTTCTTTTCGCGAAACAGCCAACGCAAAAGTGGATTGCTTGTCCTGTCCAAAAAATTATCCAAATACATTTTACAACAAAATGCTAGGTCATCCAAGCATCATGTGGAAGTTCGGTTTTATATTACAAGTCACTAAGTGCTATGGATCAATCGATTTTACAGAGGCAGTGTGTCTGAACTAGAAATGAAATGCATGAGAATATGCTGGTATTCGGCATGTGACATTTATTCGAACACCTGAATAAGGAACTCATTTTATGTTTATGGAACATCCAAATGCATCTGAGCAGAAGTGTGTTATTCGTTGCATGTTTGTTTTAAATTTAAGGATCGCTGAGTAGTATTCAATCGATTTATCACAGCTAAATTCACCGGATAGGAGTAACTTGAGCTTTCTAAGCAACACAACTTGACAATTTCAGACTTTATGGAACTCGTTGTTTAAGCCATTTTCTTCGATGTTGAACTTCCATTCAGTGAGTATAGGCTTTCATGTGCGAAACACAAAAATGCTGTTGCATTTGAGTTCAGTTATCCTGTGAAAAATCGGTGTGGTATTTTCCCATGCAACAATGTTTTCCAGAATGGACAGACGTCACAGAATGGTGAAATGCAACCATCACGAAAACATGTCCGTGCTAAATATACCCCCTTGAACCCTACTTTTGTATAGCAAAACTGGGGTATGCAGGGGTATACCTATTTTTCTTATTTTTGCTCCAAAACATAGATTGTGGGTACTCGTTAGAACCGCCTCGGCGGTGTACCCACAATCTATGTTTTGAGCAAAACTAAGAAAAATATCAAAAATTTTTCAGCTGAAAATTTTCAATTCTTAAAGCTAAAAAAATCTCTTTATTGCATTGGCCAGTTTTTGTAATGCAATGGTCATCAAGACTTCAAGAATACCTGGGAAATAAGCATTTTGACCAATCAGAGCACAGCTAAGCTCACTGATCTCAATCTGTAGAAAAAAAGGTAAACCGTTTTTAAATGTTTGTTGACCATTCTTGGCAGACTAACTGCTATCAGTTGGGATCGCCTGGAAAGTTTATTTCTATAAAATTCAGCCTTATTTCTTGTCGCTTTGGGAGTTTGGGTTAGTATAACCTGATGTTACATGCAAGGTTTGAGGATCAAGACATGGTAAATACTTGGCTTTACTGAATCATGGTCCTGACCAAGCTGTTTTTCAGAAGAGAGGACCTGACTTTGTTAGATAACAGGCTAAACTCTTGTCTCTGGTCGGGTCCACTGGGGATTATAAATATCAGCTTTCTTTTGCTGCAGTACTTCAGATTCAGCGATACAGTCGAGTCCTCGTTTCTGCTTAAACCATATTTGACAAATAGATTCGGCTTACGAAATGTTTTTATGGTATAAGTACCTGATTGTTGGTTTGGTTTTTTCCCACCTCGGTTTTTGGCGTGGGAATCTTTCTCTGATTGCGCCTTTTCCTGATCTTAGCCTTTTTCCCATCATTATCAATTCTGAATTGGATGAGTCCACTTTCATTTTAAGGGGTGACTTTTTTTTATCTCAATTTTCGATGAAATTTCTCTGTGCAAACAGGATAGCCCCAGATGGGACACTGCGTACTGCAGCGTCACATCTGGGGCTATGCTGTTTGCCAATGTCCCATAGGAGGGATGCCAGGCTTAGATGAGTTAATCTCTGACAGTGTGATTGATATTACTGACTTTTTGTGAAGCTTCATTTAGAGCTAGAAAGCTTCTATTTGAACTGTTCAAAGTCTTGTTGTAGATTAAGGGTTGAGATTCAGTCAACTTAAAATCAAATGAAGTCCTCCAATAACTACTGACGATTCCAAGACAGTTCTGCTGTAATTTATCTGGGGCCTGTTGTTCAAAATTAATGTCGTTAGTTAACGATTTGTTAAAATTTCGAACAGGAATATTACAAATACACTGTTATTTTTTTGTTGACAAAATGTGAGAATCCTTTGCATTGCAAAGGATTCTCACATTTTATCAACAAAAAATAACAGTGTATTTGCTTATGTAGTTGGCATTACTTAACAAGTTGAGGTCTTAATATAACGATGACATTAAGCTAACAAAGTTTTGAACAAGTGGGCCCTGGAGTTCATGTTTTCTGTTTATTCTATCTGTCTCTCTCCTCATCTTTGTATGCTGGAGGTTAGTATTAGCCTGATGGCCACTTTGTATGGTAAGAACTAGCATCTTGTTCTTCATTTTCGTTGTAAAGATTTGAGCCCGTGCATGAGAAAACCAACAATTAGGGTTTCTGCCCAGGTCAGGTATGATAACCAGCCTGTACAGTCACAGGAGCAGGCTAGAAGCTTGACATTTTGGATATAAGAAAAAGAGGAATTGCACTATCCATGTAGCGAAAAACAAAGGCGCTGGTTAGCTTCGATCTGCTTCTTTGTTTTCGCATATGCAGATTGATGGTTTTCCCATGCGGCGGCTCATTTTGGTGATGTTTTGTTCTATTCTCTCATTCCCGCCTTGTTTCTGGGTTGGGATTGAAAACTCAATTATGTCAATTTTTGCATTCTTCTATTCTTTCATTCAATATTAAATCAGTAATATTGAGCAGT